>JAOXJM010000003.1:28772741-28806708 GCA_026413425.1 Tringa solitaria
AACTCAATGATCTTTAAGGTCCCTTCCAACTCTAACCATTCTATGATTCTATGAAAATGGTGTCACACAAAGTTTCCCACAGTTGTGAGGTTTTTGTCCCTTCTGGCACACTTAGGAAGAGTGTTAGGTGATGCTGTCACCAGACCCCAGGTGGGAAGAGGAGAAGTCAGTGGTGCAAACAGCGAGAACAGGTGGCCTCTGGGCTGCTCCCTGACAGTCCTAATGCTTGTGTTAGGAGGGTGAGCACAAAGCCAAGCAACAGCCCTGCTGATGTCAAAAGCTCATCGACAAGTTTTACATGACTGATTTCTTCTTGAGTGCTTTTGCCATTGAATTTTGGGACAGAAGATGATGTTGGAAGATGTGCCTCTAAGGCTGAGCTTTCTAAGCAATGGGTGACGGCTCTTTTGTGGAGAGTGACTGTAGGAAGGTGAGACTTCGCAGATCCAGCTTGACTCCAAGCTGGGCAATTTTCCATTTTATTCCTGCAGCACCCTAATACTTCACCATTTCATTCTAAACGTCATCTTCCAGGCAAAAGTCCCAAGTGAACGCTCTTCCTAATAAGGCCCCTGTCATGGAGGGATTTAGGTGCATATTCATCTTCAAGTCCGTGATAAACCTTTTAAACTTATGAGACAAGTGAGGTTTCAGGTTGTAGCCAGACTCAGGCCTAGACTGCTATTATTTTGAGTCATACTTCCAGTTTACTATGAAATTAAAGAAATCTTGCGGGAAATGTTTCTTTAGGAGATACCCAGACAATCTGAGAATTATTTAAATATAAGCTACATAATTCCTGTAATTTCAGAAAGTTTATTTGAAAGATGCCACTGGACTACAGCTTTCCCTCACCTTCGTTACTAGTGAAATATATTGTTGCATGTAAATGCACAGCTCTTCTTGATACTTACAAGAAACACCCCTGTGTGGCAGTGCCAGAGACAGCAGCTATACCTTGATGCCAAAAGAAGCTGCTTTTTCTTGTTAAGACAATGGTCCAAATTACCATTTTCAGGAGAAAATCATGGCGTAATCAGCTGCAGATATGGGAAGGGAAAGGCAGGGATTTTTGTAAGACAGCAGGGATGGGGTCTCTGGGCCCTGCAACCTACTTTGCCACCGGGTAACTCCATCATCCTGCTGTTTGATCTCACCTCTCCTCAGCTTATTCATCTGGAAGACTCACTTAATTATATTAGTCAACTTCACGGAGGTGTCTTGAAGCTTAATTAAGGTCTGGAAAGCCCGTCAAGAGCCGCTGGCAGAATGCTCTGAAGAAGTGGTTGATAAGAGACATGGACATGGGGAAGGAAAATATGGCGTGATGGGTCTGGGCATATAGAATAGAATAGAACTATCAATTCGCTGTCACAGACTGTGTTTTCAGGTTATGCCATGAATTCTTGGGAAATCCTAGGCGTGTTGATGAGTTACCAGCATAAACATTCTTTTGTTTTCTTTGATTTTCCTGTTTTATGGTAGGTAAGAGTGTGTTCCCCTTATTTATTTTCCATATAGCTAATTTTGAGAGGGAAATGTATACACCAGCACTGTGTGTGGAAATGCAACAAACACAGCTTCATTTTTCCCCGACTCCTAGCAAAATCGGCCGATGCGTGGAAGTTGGTCGGGGTACCTGTGGCCGGTCGCTGTCAGCTCTCGTTTCACCCTCGGGAGGACTTTTGCCTGACGCACCCCAAGGGGTGAATTGACATTCATCGCTCCTCCAGGGGAAGAAACATATGGAGGCTCCACCGGGACAAACTCCGTGATCGGAATTGCCAATCAGTGCGTGTCTGAGCCTCAGCTGGGAAAACCTTGCCGCTAACAAGCCTTCATGCTCCCCCAGTTCTCGTTGCAATCTGTCAGCTGCTAAGTACAGTTTCAGCAGCGCTCGAGCCGGTGAGCAACCTACGGCACCAGCTTATTACGGAGAGGTGGAAGCCTCTGCATATTTTAGGTGCTGGCAGTTTCTATTATCAAGACCTACTCGGTCTTCCCTATCACTTGGTAAAATTGCATGGCCTCAAAAATGAAATATTTAGTTGGGAAGTAAGAGAGAATGCTTTCTGCTTAGCTTGAGGAAAATTTCTCCGATTGTTGCATTTGGGGCATTTAAATGTATCATCTGCTTCTGAAGCTCTGAATTTTGTCTATTTGTTTATGCTTCTTTTGCTGGGAAATGGCATGCTATTGTTTCCTTATAGTTTCCACAGAGCTTGAAATTGCTGGCTATGCAGGAGGAAATTAGTTTGTAATTAAAGCCAAGCTAATAACGATTCCCACGGAGTCTACTTGGTCCTCTTGCTTGGAGCGAGGCGCCGTGCCTTTGTCGTTGCTGCGAGGGTGGTCAGGCTCGGCTGCCCAGCTGGCGGGGATGGTTATCACGCTGCGGTAACCGCTCCGCACACGTGCAGGCAGGGCTTAATGTCTTTCAAGCCCTTGTGCCCCACCAATTAGAGAGGATGGCATTAGATCCAAACAAGACGACGAGGAACGGAGCAAGTTTTCAACCTGCAGCCAGCAGATTGCTTTTGAGAGGTTGAGAGAAGGTAACTGAGAAAAGAAAGCTTCAGGCTTAAACTTGCCATGTGTGAATCTGTGCCTTTGCTAGAGATACGCTTTTTTTAGGGGACAATAAAACTGGAAAATCCTTGGAAACTCATCCGTGGCAATGTGCTGCCCTGTTGGTGTGGGCAGAGTTTGCGTGCCACTGATGTCTGCCACCACGGCGAGGACCAAGGGGCTGTGGTCGCTGCGGGGCAGGTCTTACATCTGCTGATCAATGTGAGGAGCGTTGCCTCTCGCGCTGCTCAGTCTCTGAGACTCGGTGTGGCCCCACGTCCAGACATCCCTGTGACCTCCATACTTGGAGGAGCCCATACATGGGGTACACCATACCCTGCATCCCTGTGGAAGTTCCATTGTGTGTCCCACCGGATCGGAAAGAGCTGCCTCGATGGCAGCAGCAGGGAGTTAGCCAGCTCCTGCCTCTGAGATTCTGGGCTTCTTAGTCCAAAAGGGAAGATGGTGAAGAAGTGATGGAAGAAGGTGATTGCCTGACAGCATGTGCTGTATTGCCTGAGTCAAAAATTAAATTCAATACTTTTAGCTCCTCCCACCACCCCTGGAGGTATTTAAAAGATGTGTAAATGTAGTGCTGAGAGACATGGTTTAGTAGTAACTCAGCAGTGTTGGGTTAATGGTTGGACTTGATGATCATAAAGTCTCTTCTAATCAAAACGATTCCATGATTCTACAGTGTCCAAGGCACAGGGCTGTCTGTGTGCGATCAAACTCCTTGGGTAGTTGACTGCTTTTTGAAGGAATGCGAGTGGGATGTGTTTTGGTTTTGCAGAGTTGGAGACACCCTGAGCACTTGTTAAGGGATGGATTTTCCAGTGTGACTTGATCGTATTTTTGAGGCAGATTTAAATTCCCGTCTTACACTTAAAGATTTTTGTGCTTTCAGATGTTGAGGATGAAGTCATGAGGAGAGCTGGAAAGTTTTCTGAATGTTTTGACTGAGCAACTTGTTTCTCAAGGAAACAAGCCTTACACAGTCATGTTTCTCATGTGCGTCTGCCTGTTTCTCTCACAAACTTCCAAATCTGTTGGTCGTTTTCTAAGCACTGAGGTGGTGGCTGTCAAATATATGAATTACCAGTGTAGGGATGACCAGCAAACTGCTTTCCCAGTGTGCAGATACCATGAGCACCATTCAAGTACCTGAGTTTAATGGGAGGGAGGAAGGGGTGCATTTGTCCGCTCTGAGCTCTGGACTGCGATAAAAAAAAAGTTAAACATCTCAACAGAAATCCCACTTTCATGAGTGACCTCAGCACTTGGCCAGAATTGCATGGAGCTTAGTTCCAGCTCTGATGTAAGCATTTAATCTTGTCCTGGAATCGGTGTATATTAGACACATGAAGCAGCATTACACACTTGCTTTTGCATATCTGGGCCTGAAAGCCCATGTCTAAGTGGCATTTAGTTTCCCAAATGTCTAAGTCACTTTTTGAGACTGGGATGTGGGATAGATTGAAGTGGGCTTACAACTCTGAATATAAATTACGATACTGAAGGTAGTGAAGCTTTTGCCAAGCTCTTGTCATACCCTAAAGGCACCCAGCTCCATAGGTGTCTCTTTTTTTTTTTGTCTTAAAGCTTCCCAGAGCTGCTGGCCCAGCAGTGCTGAAGGGTTGGGTGTTATCAGGAGCAAAGTGTGCCCCCGCTAGCACCCTGAGTGTAGGGTCTCCATACCAGGTGTGAAGACATTACCGTAGAAAGATTTTTCTTTTTTATAGAATTGTGGAATGATTGGGGTTGGAAGGCACCTCTGGAGGTCATCTTGTCTCTGTGGTCTTGTCCTTTTGACCTGATATAGCTTGTGTTCTTCATTTGGAGGAAGGCAGCATTTGCCCATGCCAGAAGAGCTTGCAGCCAGCCTATGGAGATGGGTTTGATCCACCCTTGAATTGGATCTCTGCTTTGATGAGCCCTTGGAGAACCAAAAGAGGCTCTAGGCTGTGTTACAAAATAAAACCATGAGCCCTGCTCTGTTCTGTAGAAGGAAAGGCACAGGGCTCTCACACCACTGTCTGTTAACTGCCCTTTTGCCATACCTGGAGGATTGTCTGCCAAAATGGGGAGAAAAGACTAAGACAGAAATGAAAACTTGGGAAATTCCTCAAATACTTAAAATAAACTCCCTGTCAAAAAAAAAAAAAAGAGAAAAAGGGAATCTCGTTTTGAAAGCTTGCAATTATGCCAGATAGGATCCATCTCCCAGCGCCCGGGTCTCGGCATCTGCACTGAGCACTCAGACCTCATTTACCATCAATGGAGAGAAATGGGCACCTCCAGCAGGCAATTGCTCTCATCTTGAGGTGGCTGCCTAAAATAGGTCGGACAAATCACCCCAATTTCTTTCCACTTATGCATTTAAGAGACTAACTCAAGTATAGACACTTGCCTTGTGGACCTCTGACACCAGGTGAGATGAATCCCTCCTGAAATGACAACAAATCTCGTCCCCTCAAAGCAAGGAAGGGAATGACTGGGGACATCCCATATCCTATGCTGGCAGGGTGATGAGTCAACATGTATGAAAAAAATGAATATTTCACCAGAACTCCTCAACCTTAGCTCTGACTAGTTGGAGGATTTGGGAACATTTGAAAGGGTGATTAGGATTAATCCATTTACCTGAGTTAAGTTACTTTGCGAGCCTTAGCTGTAAAACAATATTAGTTATCAGCATCCTCCTGCGATGATGTGGTGTTCTGTGAGTTCTGAAAAAGGAGATTTTTCTGTGAAACAGCTTCTTCACACTTTCCCTGAGTGAAGTATTTTGCTACTCAGATTTGTGATTTAATAATCATAAATAATAGAGCCCTTAGTGCTATATTTTTAAATGACTGAATGGTGAGAATCTACTTTAAGAAATTGTATGAATGCCTATCACTTGTGTGCATATAAATGTATTCAATTAGCACTCAAATCTTGAGTTATCTCCTGATGGAAGGCAAAACCTTTTGAATTCAGTCCCATGCAAGAAATACTGTGTCATTTAACTCACAAAAGGATGCCATGCACTTAACAGATAATGACTGAAGAGGATTTTGCTGTATTGCCTGCTCAGCTGCTTGTGAGGACAAAGAAAATAATTCCCCTTTTAGGATCCTGTGGGGTAATGAGGAAACCCTCTCTGCACTGATCTCAAATAACACTGAGTAGGGGAAAGGAAATAGCCCGATAGGCTAAACTGGCTGCAATTTCATTGTCATGGTCTTCCATGTACTTTCCATGTTTTGTCTGTGATGCTAAGCCAGTGGCTAACCTGTCTCTGAACCTGCCACCAGCACACAGAGATTACTCACCCTGGATACTGCACTTCAGCAAATGCAGAATTAGCCCTGGCTAAGTAATCTTGTTAGCGTGATTCAGTGTTAAATGGATCTCGATTAAATGGGCCTTTATATTGTCCCAGCTGGAGATGATAAGCCTCCACAAGGAAATGGCAGGAGACCGAAGGAAATTGCTTTACTTCAGACTGGGACGTTTAACCCCATAAAATACTTTCTGCTCCCCTTCTGCCTTTGCTTCTGCTCCCTTGCATGGCACCATTTACTTTTGCCCTTGATGGCCGTGGGGGACAGGAGGGAGCCAGGACAAGGGCTTGGAGCATCTCTCCGTACCACCCATTTGCCAGGACAAGAGCTGGGTGACGGAGATTCATGTGAAGGAGCAGGATGGCTCTGGTGGGTGAGGTGGTTCTTTTATGAGACCAGTAACTCCTTCATTAGGACAGTGATTTTTTTTAAACTCTCAATGCAATTGTTGGTTGGTGTTGGGGTGCCTGAGCATTCAAGGGTTGGTGCAACTGGTGCCACTGATAGTTTATTAAGCACCAAACACCACCAGGGGAGAATCTGCAGTCTCATCTTAGAAATAGATTGCTTAAATGTGCCACTGGGACTTCTTGGGAATGGCTTGGGCTTTATCTGTGCGAGATAGAAATCAGCATGACGTGTTGGTGTATCAGAACCTGACACTTCATTTCTCCTTGCTATTAGTTTTGGCAGCATGTGCATGGTCTGGGTAAGAGGGAAATGGCATTAAAATTCCCAAGAGACTTCAAACGCAGAGGAATTATGGGGCACTGGTGTGACAGGGATGGCGAGCTGGGACACTGCAGTACCAAAGTTCCCTCCCCTGCACCGGGAAGCAACTTTGCCCTTGGAGGGCTCCTGTTAGTCTGACGTAAGACCTGGGCGAGATGCTGTGTTGCAGTTGAAAGCAGGCAAGATTAGAGAGGAAAAAAAAATAAAAATCAGATAAAGCACCTCATCTGCGGCCCCCACTAATGGTCATTGTTAGTAAAAGACTTACTAGGACAGATACCAAGGTAGACATCAAACTGCCTGCCTCACCCCCACATCAGCACTGCTCTCCTCTTGCCTCTGCTCTCGTCCTGCTTTGTATTATCTAATAAATTTTCTCTGTCCATGTCTGATGTGACTTCAAAATATGGATTGTCTCCATGGAGTCAGAGACCCTAACAGGACACACAGAAAATCTCTGCTCTATAGCAAGTCAGATGGTCTGACATCTTTTTTCCAGACCTTTGACAGAAATATGGTAAACATGCAATTACTTGAATTTTTCCATAAATTTTGCATTCGAGGTGGATTTACATGCTTGTGATATTTTCCAGACATGAATCCCAGCCCTGCGAAGGCAGCCAGTTTGAGAATGGCTGCAGACGGGGAAGAAATGATATAATCTATTAGAGATTTCCTTCATTATCCCCCTAATCAAGGCTTCTATCAGT
Source organism: Tringa solitaria (assembly GCA_026413425.1). Taxonomy (NCBI): domain Eukaryota; kingdom Metazoa; phylum Chordata; class Aves; order Charadriiformes; family Scolopacidae; genus Tringa; species Tringa solitaria. The sequence continues at coordinate 28,780,081 of JAOXJM010000003.1, forward strand.
CTTCTTTGATGCGCTGCTGGAAAAAAAGATCTTCAAGTAAACTGATGCTGGAGATAATTAATTAACTTGCCATCCTCCTGCCTTACAGACAGAGACAGTGTAAGAAAGAAGAAGTGTCCTTTGCAATTACGGATCTGTGGTTTTCCATTCTAGCACTGACAGCTTGTAGGACATGAAGTGGAAAAGCATTTTACCAAACTTTCAGGCTTTGACCATCAATTCCTTTACTTGAGAATATTTCCTTCTGCTTGTATTTCTCATGCTGTTGGATAACACTCTTGATGGTGAAAAATGGATTTAATACTTCAACAGTTATAGTTGTATGTAGTCTAGCTTGGTAGTATTATCTTCCTTATGCTTTCCTTACAGCAATACCCTCACCTCTGCTGTCCTCCGATTATTGTACATGAAATCCACCTTTATTAGGGTAGAATAGAAACTTGAGAGTAAGAACTGGGTCAGTGGGGTAATATTGATGATGCAGACTGCTATATGCATTCCCCAAAATTTTTCCTGGGGGCTTGGCAGCAGATGAGGGGAACAACTTCTGTCCTGGGAACACAGATTTTTCATTTGAAATTATCTTTCCAAATATCTGTGCAAACTCAGGTCCTGTAAAGTCACAGTTTCTCTTTCCAGTGATTTAAAGGATAAGATTTAAATTTCTTCATCATCTCAGACCAAACCTGGCATAGCAGGAGGACGTTTGCAGTCCAGTTTACCAACTTCAGATGACTTCCCTTTTTACAAAATGTGTCCTTTTGGCTTAGGATTTCCTGTGTTTCTGGCTCTGAGTCCTTGAAATAACATTTCTAATTCTAAACTCGTCTATCTCTTCTTGAATTTCCCATTTTTGGTACTGCTTGAGCAGCCAAATGGGGGAGAGCGTGGCTGAGTGGGCAGAGTGACAGAACTTGAAACACAGTGCTGCTCAACACTGCTCAGAGCTGATCCAAAACACCATCAGCAAAACACTGACAAACACCCCCTTTTCCAAAGGAAATTACCCTAGAAATATCAAGAGTGGGAAAACTGAGGGGAAACGCACCTAACATAGGCAAGATTGAGTTTAGAAAGTTTTCTAGCAAAATCATGGAGTTAACTCATTGTTAGTAGCCAGGAGCGTGAATATACAGGGTGGATATATGGCAAGGCAAAACTTGTTTAATTTGGTTCTGATTTGGTCACTAGAGGCTGGTATGTAAATCAATTAATATTTGTAGGAGTCGCTTAAGAAGCCAGGAATAATATCGCTTACAGCAACAGAATCTTGTACTTTTCTTTCTGGAAAATGGCCTTCCCATGTGAACTCTTACAAAAAAGGAAGCCCAAGAAGTGCCAACGTGCACAGCACCATATTGCTCAGTCTTTTTTTTTAATGCATCTCCTCCTCTTCCATGTGCTTCCATGGTGGGCACCATAGGCTGCTGGGGAGGTTGCACAGTGCTGAAGACAGTAAATCATGTTGAATGGTATCATTGTGCTTCACTTCTGACACTGAGGGATCTTCTCCTCTGGAGTGGATGAAAAACTTTAACTTACGGAAGTGTCTTCCCAGTGCTTTATCTGCATTTTTCAAAGTTATTACTGGGAATTGTTTGTTGGCTCCTGATGAGGGTAGGGGTGAGGGTGAACACCCCAAAAGGTGAGTGGTGCTGGCAGGCTTTCAAGGACCTGTGGGCACCTCATGTGGGGTCATTCCAGGGTGGGAAAAGTGCAGTTTCTGGAAACCACGCTGCCAGGGGAGGTAAATGCACATCCCTGTTCAAAACACCACTCCCACCAAAGCCTCACCAACATTTACTCTTTTTGAAAACAGCTCTGCCAAGGTCAAGGAGTGAACCAATATGGGAATAAATATCTGAAGACTATTTTTGAGTTATTTGCTTAACTAGACAGTTTTCTTACCATCTACTAGTGTTTTTAGAACAGTTATGGTGGGTGCTGTTGCAGAACACACTCAGTAGTTGTCTGTGATCAGCAGTGGACGAGTCAGCTCTCAGCAGCTGAAGATTGTGATGGTTTGCTCCTCAGAAAGTCGTCTTCCATGTCACATCGTGTATCGGCTCTTGTCACCTGTCCACCTCCCCACCGCTGCTGGGCGACAGCTCTCTGGAAATGGGCACCAAAGGGGGCAGATGTTTTTTGGTAAAAGTGGTCATGTTTAGAAAATCAGAAAAACTCCTCCTTCTTGACTGTCTTTCTGGGAAAATAGGGAATGTTTTCGTCTTCAAGGCATCTGCTTGCAACCTTTAACAGTCTGAAATTGCCAGTTATAAAAGGAACTCTCTTGCAAGCTATAAAACCTCGTCTTGGCCTATAAGTACTGAAAAGCTCCTAATGAATGTCCTTTCTCACACACTCCTTGTACACAGAGCTCTTAAAAAAAAAATCTGCTAATTAATTTTAAGCCTCTTTGTGGCAAAGCCTAAGAACTGGATTTACCAGGAGACCAGGGGGTCCATCTGGTGCAAAAAGCTCACTCCCATGCCAAGGCGTTTGTTTCATGGAGGGTTTCAGACCTAGAAACTTCCAATTGGCAGCAGCATCAGTGCTACTGGCGTATTTCTTGATGTGTTGAGGTGAAAAGGGCCCTCAGCCAGACTGCTCCCAAGCATGGAACACGTGCACCATGGCTTCTTCCCGTGGGATGGCTCCAAATAATGGGGTCAAATCTGATGGTAGTTCTAGGTTTTAGAAGTGGGGCAAATAAAGCATGGTGGGACCCCAGTGAAGCTTTTGCAAGTTTTATTGTCTGGGTTCCCTAGAAACTCCTTTAAATAAAGGCAATTAGATGCACCATCGTTTCGTATAACCATAAACTCTGCTAAGCAGGTCTGCATTGCACAGACGTTCACTTGAAGTCTCTGTAGAGGGGAGGATGGACAAGCAGGGGCCCAACATCTCTGCCCTTCCCCAGACAAACCAGGTTTGGCCAGGAAATGCAGAAGCTTGGTGAGGAAACTTGTAGTTTTTACACTGCAGCAAATTCAGACATCAGAACTTTGTGGTGACAGAGGACACGGATGCAGGTCATTCTGCTCCTAAAACAAAGGCACTTATTTTTCAAACTAAGGAAAATTGAGGCAAGCAAAATAGCATGTGCAGCACACACCTGCAAGGCTGGCCCGTGGCTGTGTGCAGTGGCACACACGTGTGCTTTCTGCATCTCTCCTTGCGCAAAAGCTTTTCTGTGTCTTTCAACATCTCTGTCACCATTCCTCACACCCTTCCTCTAATAGTAATATCTCTTTTTTTTGAGGAGCGTATTGTATCCACGTTAATGCAAATTTACTTGAGTATCCCAAAAGATTTGGATTGACTTTTGGATTGGAGAGAGGCAGGGAAAGCAGCAGCATCTATTAATTTTAACTTAATCTGTTCCTTTGTCCTAATTGGCAGTACACTTGTTCATGGAGAGGGAAAAGGATGAAAATGAATGGAAAAATAAAATGAACTGAGTGGAGAATTATGCAAGTTCTTAAGCGTGTATCACATGCAATGGAGAGCAATGAAAGTAAACACAAAATGCATCTTTTTTCTCCCCGTTTAGGAGTGTCCCATCCTTTCTGACTGCACTGCTGTTTGACAAGCATTTGTTCTTTGTTTTCTTCTGTCTTTCAGCAAAGGATAAACCATCAAATAAGGCCTTGCCAGAAAACAGCCTTCGAAGGAGTCAAGAGCAGGTAGGGACTTTGCTTTGTACAATATCCTTGAAAAATATTTGCTTGTATGTTTGACGACGAGCTGTGCGACCATGCAGGACCAGGCTGGCGGAGCCGCTTGCACGTACACGTGTGTGGGTCATACCCAAGTGACCACTGTGACCACCTCAACACCCTGCTGCTCACCTGGCATACAAGGTGGTGATGAGACCCAGGTGGTGTGTGACCTCCAGTGCTGGTCACCAGATTGACAGGAGAGCTGGAGATACAAATAAGAGTCAAAGCGAGCTACTGCATTTTTCTTTTCTTCCCCTTTTTGCGTCCTTTTAATGAATATACTGGACAGGGAAACTTGCTTCATCCCATGTTTGTGTGTATAAAAAATAATGTAGCAGTGATCTATGTCCACATGGTGATCAGTGATGAGTAGGGTTCCTCAGGGGTAGGTATTGGGATGGGCGCTGTTTAACCTCTTTGTCGGCAACGTGGATGTTGGGATTGAGTGCACCCTCAGCAAGTTTGCTGACACCACCAAGCTGTGTGGCATGGTAGACACACTGGAGGGAAGTAATGCCATCTGGAGGGACCTGGACAGGCTTGAGAGGGGGGACTGTGTGAACTTCATGAAGTTCAACCAGGTCAAGCACAAGGCTCTACATGTGGGTCGGGGCAATTCCAGGCACAAATCCAGGCTGGGAGGAGAATGGATGGAGAGCAGCCCTGAGGAGAAGGATTTGGAGGTGTTGGTTGATGAGAGGCTCAACATAAGCTGACAATGTTTGAATTGTTAATTCCTCTCCTGCTATCTTTCCTTAGTTAGAGGTCAGGTCTAACTTTATGTCGAAGCTTAACCCCGGAAGACGCATCTTGTGGCTGATTGCATCTGATGGGAAAGAAAGGGACTTTTACTGGAGTCTTGTTTTCAGTCTTTGTGGATGAATTTGGACAAATTAAGATAAATGTGGGCCACGTAGCTGGTCATGTCTTGACCACAATGTGATGCTGAGTGAGCCTCACACCAAATAGTGCCAAGTGGGGAGAAAGGGCCTGACGGCTCTTCTGGCAAACTGTACCCATGCGAACTTAGGACAACTCATGAGAGAAGCTATGTCAGATCACAGTGGACACAGAAAGGGGCTAAAAAGACCAGAGTCATTTGTTGCTTGGACTTCAGAGCTGGTTAAAACATCACTGCCTAAGCTTTTCTTTCTGAAACAAAGTTATGAGAACAAAAGTCAGTCATATGCTGAGCTTGATGCAGATGCTAACTTGCTCTACCCATACTCTATCCAGAAATGATGCAAACATGCTTTGGGCAATGCTGAGCTAATCAGCTGGTTGAAAGACACAGTATTTTACCTTCAGTCAGGTGCCAGGTTATCATACCCTCGTTTCTTCAGGATGTGGGGAAAGCAAGCACACATCTGCCTGCAGAGCGCTGTGCAAGGCATCCTGGGGTGACGGGCAGGGGATTGGGGGCTCTGCAGAGCAAACCAGGCTGCAGATCCAGCTTGGGGAACGCAGCTGGAGAGCAATGACTTGACCCGATCCTTCAGCATCACAAGCTTTATCCCTCTTGGTTTTGAGTCAGAAATCTTGCTGTGCTGGGTTGGATTGCTGGGTTGGAATTTCATGTCCTACTGAAGACATAGTCCTGTGTTTCATTTGCTGGAGGCTTGCTCAGCGACGTGCCATCAGCACAGGCTGAAGTTGTGCTCTTGTCAGAGAGATGTACGCACGAGCGTCAGTCCCTGGCTGGAGAACAGACCGGTTGCTGATGTGTTTGCATTTCCATGTGCATGCCATGCTTGGCAGATTTAGCAGCAGATGCAGTCGCAGTCACTTGATACAACTGAAAGGAAATCCAGGTTCCTTTTTCTTAATATAACCCCAGGGGCTCGTGCTCCTTTTTGTTACTGGAGCTGATACAGGGGCTGCCGGAGCTGAGGCCCGGGGGACAGTGCAGACCTTTCTGGAGGGCTGGGTGGCACAAGGGCACTTGCACAGACAGTGTCACTTTGGGGCATGTTTTAGAGCCTGCATTTATGTATTGTTATCTGGGGAGACTTGGCCACGGGTCATTTGAGGGCAGCCGTCCGTGCGGATGGCCAGATTGCCTTGGCTGTCTTTAAAGGGTTTATCCCAAGAGGCAGCTGTCCCATTTGAAATCCAGCCAACAGCCAGGTAGGATCCCCTATTCCCCTGCCATACCCAGGCACTCACCGGCCCTGACCCTGCTGAAATGTTTACATCGGCTATAGGGGATGTCGCTGGGTTCCAGACAGGCTGGTGCTCAGCTCTGCTCGGTGTCCCCCCACCTCCTCCCCACCCAGGCAGGGTGAGAATCTCCAGATTTCCTTCCAGGAGGGCAGCGCTGAGCTCTGAGGAGCTCTTCCTCCTGTAACAGATTAGAATATGCTGAACTATGAAGACTTGTCTTAATTAATGCTTTAAATAAGGTTACCGCTAGAGCTGGGGAAATAATCAATAGTGAATCATCTACTCGGCAAATTCAGCTCTTTTCTGCGGGTGAGTTATCTGTAAACAGCTTGCAGTTTTCTCCATTCATTCATTATTTAGAATTATTTCCCAAATAATTCCTTCGAATTGCTTTTGGTCTGCGGCTTGTTTGCAAGCAGCGTGTTGAGAACATCTGATACTCGCTAGTCAAGCTGTGATCATTAGTTTTTGGTGGGACGAGCAGGTTCTGTGGCCTCGTGCTGGGTCCCCAAGTGGAGCAGCCCAGCTCTTCCCATCCTCTTTAATGAATTGAGAATAGCTTTGGGCGAATGTCCCCAGCTCCTCACAGCATCCCCGCTCACCGCCAACAACCTCGTTAGTTAAGTCCTTCACTAGGAGACTCCTCAGGGTGTAAGGGCTGCAGCACGGATTCAGACTCCATCTCCTCTCCTTTTTTTTTCTGAACAAGTCCCCATTTGCTCTATTGGCTTTATCAGTAGCAGCAGCTTCAAGACAAGCAATTCTTAGTGGCCGACGGTGTTTTCACTGTAATGAGCCTGCTTGGGTCAGTGGTGAAGACGCCAGAGGCCGTCTGGCTCCCTGTTCAGCCCAGCCTTGCCCTTACAGCCCCAGTTAAACCTTGCTGGTGTCCAGGTCTGCAGTTGACTGGTCTCCGCAGCCAAAGCTCAACCCTCATTTCCATGTGTCGCTGTGACCCTGGAAGAAAATCACCCGCAATCCCAGGGCTCTGGCCATGTCCCCGGCTTGCAATATGCCTTACCCCGTTATAATCGCCGCGGCATCGCAGCTCCAACAAGGCTGTGGCAGTTTTGATGATTAAAAGGATTTCTGCTTGATAAGAACTGGAGTGAAACTCATTCCAGGTAGCAGCCAACCAGCTGCTGGACGGTACACAGTTTCATTTACTGCTGACACGAAGTGGATTGTTTTAAGCAGAGGACGTAAATAGGCTCTGACATAAATCAAAGAAAACACCAGCTGCGGGTCAGCCCACACTCTGGGGATTCGCTTCTGTGTATCTGCTAAGAAACCAGACAGGAGGAGCCTGCTGCTCTCCCACATCGCTCAGGCAGGGCTTCTCTGGGCTGCAGTAGGAAGGATTATCCCGTGCTGGGGGATTTTGACAGGGACCTTCCCCTTTCAGCACGGTTTTAGCCCCCTCTAAGGCAGATTTTAGGATGCGGCTGCAAAAGACGAGTGCTGGCAATGGGACCGAGGTATCTCATGGCAGTGTCCTGCTGGGAAGCAGCCGGTGGGGGAATGGGAGCCCAGCCCTCTTCCCTGGGAGTGAATGGGAGCCTTGATAACTGAATCAAGGGGAAATTGTCACCTATTGCCCCATGGCATATACCTGTCACCGTCCCCAGAGTTGTTGTTTCTGGGGAAGTCCTTCACCCCTTCATGGTGAAACCACCACCTGCCTTTTCCCATTGCCAGGACCAGCGGCTTGCTGGGATGTCACCTCTGCCACAGATGGTGATGGAGAGAATCTGGGGAGGTAACAGGGGTTTTCACTGTATATAGTGACATAATCCAGAGGTAGATAGAGCTCACTCCAACTGCCTTTTCTCTGGAATTAAAATAGAAGGAGAAAGGAGTGCTGCCTAAAAATTAACAAATCGTGACCTCAGTGGAAAGATGAGTCCAGCACAAAAAGCCACCGAGCACCCGAACGGTCCCACCTGCTCTCCAGGAAGCATCCCCACAGCCAGCCACAGTGTCCTGGGGCTGCAAACCCAGTCTGCTGGATGCAGCAAACGCTCCCACCTTGCTGCCTCGGCCCCTTCACAACTGAGATACAGGGAAAACAGAAGCATCCCCCTTGGCCTGCCTCCTCCTCCCTGCTCCAAGTCCCCGCAGCAGCTGTGCTGTACCCTGGTGCTGTACGAGCAGGGGGAGAGGGTTGGGTTGTGGTGGGTTGTTGGTTTTTTTTTTTTTCCTTCTCTCCTTAAGTCAGAATCAATGATGATGACAGAGTTATAAGGTGAGCGATGGGAAAGGAGAAGAAAGCACCCGGTGTCAAATTTGATGCAGGAGGCAGTTAGAGGAACCTATTACTAGTTCTGTTGCCTTAGGGTATGTTGGTGGGTACATAGGAGAGTGTAATGTCAGCGAAACGGGAGAGCAGTCTCTTTCCCCTTGAACCCTTATCATTAATGTGGAAGGCATACATTGTCAGCTATTAGTCTGGAGGGGAGGGAGAATAGCACGCGAGATGTCTTAGTTTGGAAATGGAGTCTGACTCATCATCGTCTAGTGTGTGAAGGATGGAGGGTTATTGTAACTGTTGTTGTTGTTGCTGCAATTATTATGAGTATTATAGCATTTGGGAGAAGATGGGGCTCCGAGGGTTCTGCCGCCTGTCACTGCAGCTTTTGATGAGTAAAGACTGAAAAGCACGGGGTGGTGAATGCTCTGGGTGATTCGAGCCCGATATCAAAGCGTGATGGTGGAGTCACTGACAGGGGTGCTCTGCGTGACCCGGGAGGGAGCAGGTCCGTGTCCCCAGCCAGCAGTAACACTGGGCGCTGCCGAGGGGAGGCAGGTTGTTGTGGGAGAGACTTTGCAAGAGAACCGAAATAAAAATGTAAGAAACTGGCCTTAATTATTCCTACTGCAGCTGTAATCACTGGCGGGCAGCGAGGAGTTGCGCCCTATGATGCAGGGAAGATCTGCAGGCACAGATTGGGGGTCTGAAGTTTGCGTGACTCCCTCCCTGGAGATGAGCTGGAGGATGGTGTCAGTCCGTCTGCTTTGCCCCCCAGCAGCACCTTTTCTCCAAAGACACCAAATAGTTTGTGCAACCTCAGATGAACCCCTTTTCAAGAAGGCCGATGAGGGTGGTTCCTGCAGCCGCAGATAGCGAGTTGCCCTCCCGCACCTCGGCTCCCCGGCTCCGACTTACCCACTTGATACAGTTTCCCTCATTTAGGAAATGTAAATAATTCCTTGGGCTCCGTTAATCCCAAGATTACATGGGTAATTCCTGTTTGCATTAATGGGAGGATCTCTCTCAAATTCTCTGCATGTGAATGAGCATCACACGGGCTCGCGCGCCGAGCCCAAGCGCAGACACCTCCCCTCCTCCGGCGCCGGCTGCGCTCAGCGGAGGATCTGAAAGGAAACACAAAATTAGATCTTTTGCCTCGGGACATTCATTTTTTTGGAGGCGCATCACAAATGATGTCTATTATTAACTCCGGCCGCTAGTCCCTTCTTTCTCTGTCTGGCTTTGCCATTGTGACTTTCAGTCATCTCCCAGGTGCTGCTGTAGCGGCGTGGGGAGGTGGAAAGCGTGGTCCTGCTCCGTGAGGTGTGAGGAAAAACAGGGTTATGAGCAAGTCAGGCAAATCCATCCCCTCTGTCCCTTCACATACTGAAGTGGCACATACAGGCTCCCCAAAATCCCAGATTTTGGGTTCCTGGGATGCCCATCCGAGGATGCTGCATTACCCCAAACCTTTCATTCCCGCACCCTGTCTGGGTGGGAGAAGGTGAGCTGAAAGGTGGCTGTGGCTCCCCCGGGCATGGATCCGAGAAGCCCGGGGGAAATGCCAAAGGCTGCCCACGACACCCGGCACCGACAAGGGCAGAGCAGTGGGCTTGGCTGGCTGCATCGCGCCTCCTTGCTGTTGTTCATGACCCTATCTCCACTGCTGCTCACAGGGGAAAATAATTAATTAAGCCAATTAATGAAGATAAATTGGAGTAGCAGCTTTGGAAAAATACCATCGGTCAACAGCAAGCCGTTCCCCGGGGCGGGCTGCGGAGGTGGTGGTCTCCTGGCAGGGCTGCGGTGGCACCGGGTGTTCTCCTGCCGCGGTGGCCACGTGGCAGTGCCCACCTTTCCTTGACATGGCCTCGCCGAGGTGCCAGGGTCACACGAGCCACCAGCTTTCACCCGTGGTTGTGGCCAGAAGCACTAGGTAGGGATGCTGTTTTGTTAGGAGCAGGGCGTGTTCAAGGTAATAAGAAAGTAAAAGGGGGGAAAAAAAAGTAAAAAAAAAAAAGGAAATCCCTAAAATACCCCAGAAAACTGTCACACGTCAGTCAGTGCTCCCATACGGTCCCTTCAGCTCTGCACTGAGTCAGGCCAGGGGATGCTGCCGGGGCCACGTCAGACCTCCACCCTCAGGGGCTGTCACTCAGCTCCTTCATTAGGAGGGAAAAAAGTGCTGGGGAGCCTTCGCTTCCCACTGAGAGTTTTCTTTCAAAGCTCTTGCAAATCAGGGTAAAGCGGGTACGAGGTTCACTTTTGCATGTGGGTTGCTGAATGAAAAAAATAAAAATAAAAAATCTTAATTTTGGCAATGATTTGGTAGTTGTGAAGAGTGGGAATCCAGTTGGGGATGGGGAGTTCTGGATGTTCCTGGGATTAGGTGAGACGAAGTCGAAAAAGCCAGAAAATCCTTTATTCTGCTGTGAAATCTGTGTGCTATCAGTGTCTGCTGGAAAAAAAACAAGGCAGTTAGCTGAGCAGCAAGATTGCTTTTCTTGTATTATTCTAAAAACATAGGGCTGATATTTATTTCATTAGAGTAAACCTTTTTGTAGCTGGTAAATGAATTCCAAGAAGTGAAAAGAACCCCAGGATCAGGGACTTTACTTCATTTGGGATTGTGTGCAGCTAATATTCTGGTTAAATAAATACATTTTACTAATTGGATTACTCAGACAGTGTAATATACTGCTGGATTTCCAACACGATGCTAATAAATTGTGTGAAGAACTTAATCATGTTAGCTTCCAAAAAGCTTGTAAGAGATGAAATTAAAAAATAAGTAGAAGTTGACATCTATTGCATTTCACAGTGTCTTCATTTTCTTCATCCTTCTTAGAGTTCTCCTTACCGGAGCGTGGCTGATGTGGATTTTTTTTTATTTTTTTTTAATCTGCCTGTGATTAGGGAGGACACAGCGTTAGAGCAGGTCCTGTGGGATGGTGGCACCCGGCTTGTGTCTGTCTCTTTTGATTCCTATCAAGGTAGAGGGAGCGATACCTTAACATTGTCTGGAGGCAAAGGTGCTGTGGTTCATTTTCTTGGATGCATTTTCTTGGAAATGAGGCTGGAGAGGCAGCGGAGCACCCAGTGCTCCCCAGAGGTGGAAAGGCTGATGCTGAGGATGCAGAGCCCGAGGTGGGGTCTGACACCGGGGGAGCCGGGTGTAGGGTGGGTCCTTCACCCGCACATCTCACCGGTCAATGTGGTTGGTCCAAGCACCCGCTCGGGGCAGGGGAGGTGTTTAATGGCAGTGTGGGACGGGGTGTGCTGTGCATCCCAGTTCCTCCACATCAGCAAAATGATGAAGCACGCAGCGCTGCCACCATAATTCATCATTACCGAAACGCTGCTACTCAATTCACCTGTGTGTTTCCACCAGAAAGAGAAAATGGAAGAAGTCCTTTTCTTTCCTTTTCTTTTTTTTTTTCCCCTTCTTTGATAGAAATATACAGTGAGAGAGTGAATGGCTCTCCCTCTCCAAGAATCGGTGACAAATGGTCTGTTAAAAACAGATAACTTGTAGCCCCATCAATAGAATAACACCATGGGTTATATAGAGAGCTCAAGATGTATTATTTAAGCCACAGCCAGCTGTCAATAGGGTCTGCTCTTTACTGAGAAATAAATGCCAGGCAAAGGGAGTTTAGTGGCTTGAGCCAAGGGGCCAGGGAGCCTGTTAATTGACGGAGTCTGCTCTGAGCATCTGGCCATGAAGACAGCCCACTTGCCACTTACACAGGTCAAATGCAGTGCTCTAACACCCACGGTGTTATCTCGGGGTAGAGATGCTTGCTCCTCACTCAAATTATACCCCAGCTTCTTCCCCATGGGCTCCCTCTGCTGCGTACAGACCTGTGTGGTACAAGGTTTGCTTCGATACCGGTTCACGTGGGCTCGATACCAACACCTCCACAGGGTGGAAATACTTGTGTTTGCCTTTGCGAGTAGCTCACCAAAATGATATTCCAGCACTAGGAGCTAAGGGGTTAAGGCACCCCTTCCCCTGCTCACAAGCCACCCGTTTGGACTCTCCTAAATTTTTCGAATGTATTTGATGCATCAAATGGTGATAATTGTTGTATCAAAGGGGCACGTGGGGGGAAAAATTTGCCTTTCTGAAGTGCTGTGAGACCTTCAGATGAAACACTCAGCTGCTGTGATTGGCACTAAAAAGAAGGAATTGCCAATTCTTATTAAGGAGCCGGTTCCCCACGAAGGTTTAAACATGTGTCTTGGCACACACATTTTGGTAAGCAGGAATCCTGGCTCCTACCCCTCTAGTGACCCCCTCCGCCCCCCTTGGATTTTAGTGCGATGCACGAGGTGTAAGTGAAGTCAGTCTCTGAACGGGTGATTTCCACGGAGACGGCAATTCTCACGCAAAGGCAAGAGCCAGCTCCCATTCCCAGCTGCTTTTTGGAGAGTCAAACCCAAAACACCCAGGTCAAGCAAAGTGCCTGGGAGCAGCAGGGACTCAGGAATCCGAAAAAGCGAAGTCCAGCCTGGCACGTGCGGTCAGTGCCTGCGAACATGGAGCCCTTGGCTGAGCAGCGCTGTGTACAGAGCAACAAAATCTCTGCACCGCTCTGCTTCCCCCTCTCCCCCTCCCGCTTATATCTCCTCCTGATCAAAGTTTCCTTATTTTTTTTTAATTCCCCATTTATAAGAAGTATTGTCTGCATGAGGCCTCACCCTGCATTTATTTATATTTTCGCTCACAGCAGGATTTAAAAACAACAAACCAGCCCCTGAAACGGCAGCAGCTTCCTCATAACCTGAACCTCATTGAAATACTAATAACTAGGTTTTGATGCAGCTTTGTGGGTATTAATGCAAATGTTTTTCTGACTCTCCAGGTTTAATAGCAACAGCTTATACAACTCTAATTAGCATAACAAAATTCAGTGATGAGGAGTAAAATGCTTGTCTTGTTTGATGTTTCCTGGTAATTAGCAAGAATAATGATTTATGCAGCGTTCCTGGTTCTCGGCTCACAAAAGATGGCAGAGAGCACTCTCAGCAGTTAACTCCAGTCTTGTGGGGAAGGCGCAGCTGATGGAAAATACATGTGTCTCCCTGTGCCCTGGGACCCGAAGGCGCTCGAGCAGCGCCTGTGTTAGCGGGCATCCGAGCACGACGCAGCCCAAGGAGGTTTCCCCACACACGCCCATGTGTGCGGGTCCGTGCGGGGCTGTGCCATACGCCCTGGGCATGGGTGCTCCTACCGAGCCCTCAGTGCCTGCCCTGCCTTTTGGATAGGGATGGGCAGCAAACCCGCAGGGTCAGGGTTTTCGGTTTAGAGGTTGGATCTGTGTCTTGTTGAGTTGCTAAACTTTCCCCTGTGCATGCAACTGGGAAGGTTTCCTTCTCCTATTGCAAATATTGGAGGCAGGGACCCCACGGAGCAGCTCTGCTGCTGCAGAGGGAGGGGGTTTCTCCCCTGTGGTGCCCTCTCAGTGCCAGCGCTCGTGCGGCGAGAAGGCAAAGCTGCTGCTGCACAGCCCGCGTTGGCTCATCCCGGCAGCAGCATGCAGCGTTCATCCCAAAACCAACCTTTTCTCCCTGCCTTTGGCTGGCTGTTTGACCCAAGGCTCTGTAAAGCACAGCGACACGGCTTGTGTGTTCTGGTTTTGGGCCAAGAGGAGTTAAAGGTCAAAAGAAAAGCAGCTGTTGTTGGTGTAGCAGGCACTGGCGTTTCCCAGGTTGCAGCCCTGTCTGCTCTGCCTGTGTTCGCAGACCCAGGGCTCTGCATTGCCTTTAGTATTTCTCCCTGACTATGAACCCTTTTCCTTGAGTCCACGGGGAACAGCAGGCTCTGTCTGGCTTCCTTCATCCCTCCTCTTGCCTTACATAAGAGGGGAAGGATTAAAAGCTGCTGCTGCCTTTGCCACTGAGGCGCAGCCCCAGTGGTACCCGCAGTGCTCCATCACCTGCTGCGGGAGAGCTGGTGGGGACAGTCTGTGCCGAGAACCTCTGGGGAACGCTCTCAGTGGTCCCTCTCCTCGCCTGTGCCATTAAATGTGTTATGAGTGATGGTCTTCCTGTCGGGCTGGGCACATGAAGCCACAGACTGATATCTTTGTCTCCTGCTAGCTCCTGCCCGATCCCCCAGCACCATCTTCTCCTTACAAAAGCTTTCATTGTATTAACAGCCATAAAGTAAACCATCCAGGGCAGTAAATTTTGAACTACTAAAAAGAAACCCTCCTTTTATGTGGTCTGTAGTTGGCTTTATGGAGGGCAGTGCTGAAGGCACTTATTGAGATAAACGTTCTGGCTGAGTTTTTAAAAGGACTAAATAATGTTGGCCATTTGTGGGTATGTAAGATGACAAAATTAGGAGAGAAGTTAAACTACCTGCTACTGAGCATCAGACGAATTTCCGTGGCAATCTGGAAGCAATCTCTGACTGTGCACGCAGCTCCCCAGGCAGGGACTTGGCCAGCACAGCAGAGAGAAGAGCTGCTGTGTTTCTTAAGTACCAGAGCTTGGATGCGGCAGCAGACATGTCAGTAGCCTGATCCAACACAGCAAATCCTTTGTTTCCTTGCTAAGAAAGCTAATTTTGCAAAGCAAAAGACTGAATGATGTATAATCTGTGAGTGGCTCTGGTCTGTGGTGCTCCTGGGAGAGAGAAATTGTCATCTGAGGAACAGGACAGATGCAACCAGGGATGCTCAATTGTATTTCCTCCTTCCCTCCACCCTCCCAGTGTTTCTGAAATGGCTCCTACCGTGAGACACCCTGAGACAAGATGCATTCATTCATATTAATAACATCTGAGTATTTGCATGGGTAAGGTGGCTCAGAGAGAGGCATTCATGATGAGAAGAATAATTTGGTCCAGCCAGTCTTTGCAAACCACTCTGGGGAAAAGCTTTCCCACCCTGAGTGCAGTGGGAAGCTTTCACTGTGCTGTTCATGTAGGGAAGCACGAGCTGATCTGACAAGCTGCAAATGCCGGCGTGGAAATGTCCCCTCCATCCCCTGGGCACGGGCAGCTCCTCCCTGCCCAATCCCACCTCCTGGGGCTGCTCGCACCGGGGGCAGCGTGAGGGGCTGACCCCCCCACTGCCCGCCGGGGACCTGTGGGGCTCTTGGGGGAGATGTGGGGTCGCAGTTTTCTAAGCGATGGAAATGGAAATGTCACTGGATGGCAATTGTTCCCCCCAAGGTGATTACCCCCTGAACCCGGGGCCGTGCTGCCCAGCACTGGGACGCTCCAGCCCCATCTGGCAGCCACTTAGGGGCAAGGCTCCCTGCTCCAGGCAAGACACTGAGCTCCCATCTCCTCCCATAGCCCTTCCCAGTGTCTCCCGCAGAGGAAATTCCTCCGGAGTGAGATCATGGCCTCCTCTCCAAGGGAGGTCGGAGCTGCTGAGCCAGGAGCTCGCGATGGGGAAAGACCCTTCGTGCAGCCTCTGAGCTCCCACTCACCCAACCCCTGCAGCCTGGAATGGCGTCCCTGCTCTTTTTATAGTCATACCTGTTTGTTAGCAAAAATTCAGCACACAGACCTGGCAAACTGTGTTGCTGCTTATCCCGTCATAGTGGCTGCTTTGGATTTTTTTGTGTGTTTGTGCCCTGTAGCATCCTTCTGTGAGCACAGGCCCTGTCCTTGTCCCCAGCCCCTGCTCAAGGTGAGGCATCTCAGAGACGTTTAGAGTTCTAACCCGATGCAATGAGCCGTGCTCAGTGTCTCACTACACAAATGTTTGTTTCATGCAGGGGTTTGATTTGCTGTAGAAATAATTAAATTTTGATACAATGCCGTAAAGATCTTGTGCTGTGCTTGGCTTGGCTTGCTAGTGCAGAGAGTGACCCTGAACTGCAGCTAGACCCGAGGTTTATCAGCAGAGCTCAGGACCAGCAGGAAAAGGACTCTGAGAGGCAGATGATGGGAACATGGTGTGGCCCAACAGTGAATACTCGTGCAAACATGGGTCAATATGTGACTGTATATTGAAAACATTCCTCCTGCCATTGTGTGTCAGCCAGCAGGCAACAGCACAGCTTAGTGCTACTTTCTGTGGGGTTTCCAAAGGGTCACATAATCTGCTGCAAAATATATTGTGAACCTTGTTGCTCCTCCAAATTTCAGCCAAGACACCCAAGCTTCCAGCAGCTGCAATGCAGGGTTGCAATCTGGCTCATAACATCGGTGTTCGTGGCTTTCGGCAAGTCTGGAGGACCATGCAAGTTGTGGATGCAACTAGAAAAGGTTATGGCAAGCCATGTGGGCTTCAGAAGGTGTGTGGGGTCTGAGTTGGTGGCCCAGGTTGGACTGGGTTTTGATCTGAAATGACTCACCCGGTGCCCAGAGCTCTCTCTTTCATGGCCTTGGGAAAGGATTTGTGTGCTTTAAATACAGCTCTCAAAAAGGCAAATGTCTAGTCTGTGGACTCATCTGAGCTTTTCTGCAGGTTGTCTCCAAGGTGTTCATCCTTGATTGGGATGAGATTTCTCTGCAGATGGCAGGTGGTCAGCCAGCTATGGACATCTTATTGCTAAGCACAGTCAGGTAGCAGTGCCAAGTCCCACTGGTGGGTGCTGGCCCACTGGTGGGACCTACCTGGGCCAGAGGGTGCAAAAGGGGTTCCTTGAGGAGCCTTTAGAGAGGGGGTTTGTATGTAACTGGGTTTCCAGGGTGGCTACAGCAAGGAGCTCAGCATCAGCTCCAGCACGAGGTGACAGCCAGAGATGAGGTGGAGGGAGGAGAGCCCGGAGCAGATGCTGCCGTGAAACATTTCCACCCCTTTCTGCTTCAAAAGGCGCGCAGGCTTCCCAGAGCCCACGTGTGCGTGGATGTGAATGATATAAATGTAAAATTGGCCTTCTCAGGTTCTGAAGAGCGCAGTTTGCAGCTGGAGATGGATCACCAATCTTCCAGGGAATTGTGCTCTACAAGGTTAAGCATGTTTGCAGAAGAAATATGGATAATGCTCTTATCATGTATGACCTTTACTATATGTGTAACATTGTCAGTGACAAAAATGCCATTTTTTAAATGGTTTTCACACTATGGTATCCAGCCATTAATCATGATGTATGTGAGTGACTCTATATTGTTTCTCTGAAATTGCAGCATTAGATTACTTTCCATCCCGGCTGCTCACATGAATTGTACCCCCTGTTACCATGAGCAAGGTTCCTATTTTCCATGCCTAATGTCATTCTGGCCCTACGTTTACCCAGAGGACTAGAGAGAAACTTCCAAGACACAAAGACTGCAGCTCTCCTCTCCTTCCCCAGCAGACAATTTGTGCATATGTGCGTATAAATGGTGCACTTACTTTAAGATGTCTCTCTAATCCAGGAGTTGATAAATGACTCTTTCAGACGCCTCTGCTGATGTTGCATTTTTAATGTAGACAAGCCGTAGCTTTGGCTCACGTCTGTGTATCCCCGCTGCTGCCATCTCCACTCTTCACGGGTTAATATTTCGTCTTGCCTGGTATAATTTGGAAGCTTTTACTTCCAAACTGTATTTTGATTTACAGAAGGCAAAAAGCAGTTGGCAGTTTGGTGTTTACTCTTTTGTGGGCTTGTTGTTTGGTTTTTTTTTCTTAATGCAGTGAGCTTTCAGGTGTGAGTGCTGTTTCCCGCTCTACGTAACTAATTTTTATCCTCCCTGCCTGAAGAAAGGTGCCACCCAAAAGGGTTGCCAAACTTAAACCCTTGGCATTGTGCTTGAGCTATGGTTTTGGGGTCACTGTGTCAGCTGAGGTCTAACTGCTCATTATGGTGTGGGGTGGCACGTGGTGGCACAGAACACCTGCCAGTACTGGATTTGTATGGAGATCAAAGGGAAAACAGAGTTCACAGGTAGCAACTAAATGCGTAGTCACTATTTGTAGCCCTAAAAAATAAGCCTTGACTGTTTCTGCCATTCCCCCCATATATATTGTTGGCATTAAAGCACCCACTGAAGAGCTGGGCTGGTTCTAGCAAAGTCACAGCTGTGGACATCCCGTTCCCAGCCCTGTGCCCAGCCCCTGGAGTTGGTGTGTGCAGGGCACTGCCAGCAGCGCCAGAGCTGTGCTCAGTGGTTCTGCTGCTGACAGCTGGAAGGTGGCATCACGGGCCACGTAAACATGGCTTTGGAGGTGTCCCTTGTCTCTCAGTCAGAAAGGAGTTGGCATTATCCATGGTGTCACCATGGGCTTGTTGGGAGCTGCTGCTGGAGTGTGGGTGAATTAACCGAGTCGAAGTGAAGACTTTCTGATGGAAATAATGTGGACGTGCTCCATCCATGCAGAGCTGTGGGTATCCATGGGGAAAGTGGGATTCCCAGTGTTTTATGTCTCCAGATGTAACTCATTAAGATCTAATCTTGTTCATTCTCATCAGCATCAAACAGGAGTGAGGCCAGTGAGATCACTGAGATCTGCAGCTGAAGTGGGAGAGCAGAGAACTAGTCTGTTGGGGTGAAATTATTTTAGAGTAACAACAAAGGTCTGTGTTTTTGTAGCCTGTTGCTGATTTTTAGGAAGAACTCACTGGGCCTTTGCACCCTGAGTGACCTTGGATAAACCATGGGTACTTCTGTCTCTGGGCTGGAGTATCTCTCCCTTCCTCCTACTTTTGCGTAGAGCTCTTCGCTTCAGAAACTTTCCTTCTCTTCCTACCTGCAGATGTCAAGCCCAGTACAGTAGGGACTGGTTTCCTTTACTGGTTTCTGGCACTGCCCTGCCTGAGCTGTGCTCACCAGCCTCCCCTGCAACAGCACAGGAGCATCTCAAGATGAATAAATTATGTGTGTGTGGGAGCAAATGCAAAATAAATTGCACACGCACATGAGATCAGGCGTGTCTCTTGTCTCTTTGTCTCTATTTCACCGTATGCTTTTGTTTCAAACTCTTGCGTTTCTAATGAGTTTCTCGGTGCCACGTGCACTGAACTTTGAGACCGACAATGCAGCAAGAGCTTCCCATTTGTTGGTACCGTCTGAAGAAATAATGTGCTTCTCTGCCTGCCTATCTCAAACCCATCCCAGACTAATCCCAGACCTTATTTTCTCAATTTACTCTGACTTGCTGTTTCTCTTCCCTCATTGTATTACCTTAATAATAAACCCTGGAGAATGGTTTGGGATCTTGACGGGCATAGCCAGTCTGGCTGTGGAGGGGTGCAAAGGGCATTTTGGGAGGATGGACCTCCTCCCTGCCTCACCTCTCTGAAAGGGTTGATGTTGGAGGCTTTGCTCCATGTTCCACGCCACGCAGTGAGTCAAACTCTGCTAAGTAACTAAATAAAGATGTAATTTTAATGATGATTAAATTGAAGCACCTCATTAATTTCATGTGAGAGGTGGGGAAGTACACGGCAGCTCTTTCCCTAAATTCATTGTTTGTCTGGCCGCGAGACGTCCCCTCTCAACGTCTGGTTGAGTCTAATTTAAGTATGTAAATTTAATGGTTCAGTAAGTAAAATTGCCTTTATTGTTTGGAATGGTTTGCACAGTAATTTACGAGCTAGCAAGGCTCATTTGATAGGAGTGTATGATGGAGTAGGTGACTACAGTGAAGGACATGTTTATCTTAAGGATACAGGGGAAGAACGCAGATACGTAGCATCCGTAATCAGGGACCTTGGGATAACAGCGCTGCCGGGAGACTCAGGCATGAGCTGGGTTCCTGGGACAAAGGAGCCCTGAGGGCTCTGTCCCTGGGCACACCGAGGCATGGCATGGGATGGCATCCCTCACCCTGGGTGGTCACTGTCACTGGAGACCACATCAGAAGGGAGAGGTGCCAGTGCACCAGCTCGGGTGGGGAAGCTACTCTGTGCAGGAGCAGTGTCACCCCGATGCCCCAGAGAGGTATTTTTGTCACTAAAACGAAGGACATGAGAACTCTCAGACTGCAGGAGAGGCGAGGAAATGTTTTCAGCTGCATTTAAGTCTTTTTTTTCCCCCATGATCTTGCTTGGAAAGCTTTTTCCTGGGATGTGTGGTGGGCTGAGGCAGTCCCTGTTAGGCAATGAAAGGATCACCCTGTGTCTGGGGATGGCTTTCCCCAGCAGCACGAGGAACTCAGGTCTCACCTGAGGCTGGATTCGTGGGAATGCTGGGCTGAGAAGTGGGTGGTCCTGGTGACCTCTCTTAGCCATCCTGCCACTGCCGTGCATCCCTGTCCCTCTTCAAGGCTCCTTCATGCCATAACCAGCTTGTTTTTATAGCGTTTTATATTAAAAATGGCTTGTGCTAAGGAGCTTGAAGTGCCTTCCAACTTTAATTGAGCCTCACTGCACACTTGTGTTCTGGGAAGCGGTTATCACTGTTACAGTGTAGGCTGGTATGGGAGGTCTCAGGGCTCTGGCCAAGGTCATCCAGCTGGGCAGTGACAGGGTTGGGACGAGGTCCAGGACAGCCACCCCTCCAGCCCTCCTAGCAGCATCCCTCCTGTCCAACACCGCTTCCCAAAGCTCTCATTTGAATAGAGAAATTAAGGTAGCAAGCTCTAGTTTGTGTGACTGGCTTCCAGAAAATGTGTATAAGGCTTGTTGCAGTCATAGAAAAATGTAAAGAGAATGGAAGTGTTACAGTGAGAAACTGTTCTTTCTAAGGAAATGTGGTGAAACAGGGATAGGTAGGAAAGCCTAGTCGTTAGAAAGGGCGAGGATTTAGTGTTTAATTGACAAAGGCCCCTTATCATCATTATAGTTATAACCCAGAAAAAATCTCCACAATGATTTTTGTTTGAATTTTGCCCATCTGCCCAGCTTCTCCAGCCTCCCTGGGCCAGGCCAGACAGATGTGTGCACACCAGACATTTCTTTCTCCTGCAGCCTGGGCACGGAGCGGGCACTGGGAGCAGAGTTTGCCGGGCACCGAAGCCCCAGGGCAGACGTGGGGTTTGCTCTGCACTTTCAGGCTCATGGCTGTGTCCCACCAACAGCTGCTGTGTCTGGGGGAAAAATCACTGTGTTTTTCTCTGGATTTTGCAGCCCATAGCAGTGTCCCATCCCCATCCCATGTTGCTGGGGAGATAGGGCAGCTACCATGGCAAGGGGGTTGGAACTAGATGATCTTTAAGACCCCTTCCAACTCTAACCATTCTAGGATTCTATGGCAGCATTTGCTGCAGCTTCTGATTGCTACAGCTGGTGGGAGCCAGTCATGGTTTCGAGAGCTGTTCAACTTAGTGTTTGAGTCAGTGGTAAGAAATTTAAGATATACAAGGAGTATTTACAGCCCTGCTTTTATTTCAAGGGTGAGAAGCAAAAAGGCAAACACCACCTTGACGTGCCTTGACCCTTCATGTGCCTTGTAGGTGGCCCAGAGTACAGAAAGGTCGCTGCCACGAAAGCTTTCCAGGTTGGAGACATCCTTGCTGCTCTGCCTGTACCCTATCCATCTTTGCTTGGGCATGGCTTCTGGAGCTGCTGAGATATGTTTAACCCTATGGCTGCTGCATCGAAAGGAGAGGCCATTAGCAAGCCCAGCAGCCGTTACATCCCTCTGTGCTGAGAATGCAGCCATTTATTTTGCTAAGTAGACAGTGTGTAGTGAACAGTGTGATGAGAAAGGAGGGAGGGCTGGGCAATGTGGGAAAAGGGATAATTAAAAAAATGAAAGGAAATCTACCCAATTGCACGGACTGTTTTCAGGGGTTGTGTTCTTCAGGCTGTGATTGAGATCTCAGGGTCTTCTCTGCAGTGTGTCCTGCTGCTGGGTTGGGCAAGGGAATGATGGGGCAGCTTCAGCCAAAGAGATGGGAAACTCCTTTTCTCCCTTTCTCTCTTCCCATGTTTGGCTGGTGAGCAGGACCAGCTGACCATGGTGGTGATCAAAAAGGAAATGATGGGAATTTTTTCATGGTCTTCCACTGAAGTCAGCTGGTGCTTTTGCTCTCAGTGACTTTAAAAATTGAGTTTTGGAGGTTGGTGCTTCCCATTCTCCTTTACCTAGTGACCAACAACCCAAAACCCTGCTGTCAGCCAGTTTGAGCTGCGCTGGTGCAAGGATTTTCCTCTGCTGATACGAGTGTCAGCCTGAACCACAATGCTTGGGGTTTTTTTTGTGGTTTCCCTTCATTTTATTTGCTTCTGAGCCTCAAGTACGAGATGGCAGACACCTGGATTTTAAATGGCTGTTTGTTCTTTGCAGTTATTTCTTAGGTTGCTTTCTGAGGTCTTGCAGACCCCAGCTGGGAGAAGCTGCTCCAGAAAGGGACCCTGCCTGCTCGTGCCTTATGGGAAGGGGCTTTTAATGCAGAAGAAATAGAGGGAAAAGGGTAATATTGGTGTGGGGAAAGTGACATGTATGCTTTACAGCATTAGGGACCGAAACGTGTAATTTAACACAGAAATCAGCCAAGTTTATTCAGAACTGACTTTAAAACTGTTCCTGCACTCGGCGATGAGCAAAGAGAGACCATGGGGAAAGCCAGCTGGGTCACCAGGACCCAGATGTCCCCAGGGCAGTGGAGGGATTTGATGCTCTGGCTCAGATAGAGCTTTTTTGCATCAGCCTTGCGTTTGTGCTGGCAGCAGGGCTCCCCACTAGGCAGTCACACAGATTTGCAGCCTTTTGTCTCCAGCTCTGGCTGCGAGGATGGGCAACTGCCTGTCCCTCTGCCTGCCACCAACCCAAACACAGGCAACGCAGGATCCTCAGAAGGATGAAGAAAAAAGCATAGACACTGAGGATAGATACACAGCCGCTATCAAGGGCCTTGAGACCAATTAGACTATATTAATTACCTTTTGAGCTAGACCATAGCTTTTTCAAATTCCAGCATCATCACCATCACGGGCACATTTTAGACCCTTCAAAGGGCCAGAGGTGCTGAGGACCCTGGACACGCTGAAGTCTCTCGAGTTGAGCTCAGGGTCAATGATGGCTTTCAACACAGCTCATCTCCTCTAGTCCTAAAGCCCAAATGTGAGGGCACTGACCTTTTCAAGTCTTGCTCAAATGAGGACGGCAACCCAAAAGGCGGAAAAAAAAAAAGAAAAAAAGAAAAAAAACAAGGAAAAGAAAAAAGGGGAACAGGAAACTTCATGTAACATGGAAATAATTTCTTGTGTCTGTGTGAAGGGTTTAACTCTACCCTCACTTACATAATTTATCAATTTAGGGATTAGTGAAATTGTGCAATCTGCAAGGAGAGGCAAATGGGTGTGTCACAAAGATTTACAAAAGATCTGTCCTAGTTGTGAAAAGAGAGACAATCAATTGCCACCCTGGGACAAAGCAGTTTAGTGCTAAAAAAATGATAGTCACAGTTTTGGCTTTATGTAAAACTTGTATTTTACACAATGAAATGAGAGAGATTCCTGCTGAAGTCTTGAAATGGTGGTAAATACTTTCCGGTTCCTCATTTTAAATTTGTGGGAAGGGGGAGTTGTGGATGTAGTAGGGGATTAATCTTCTGTGGGGGAGTTGTTGTTATTTATATTATGGTATTAGGGTGCTGAGACGGCTGGGAGTTCAGTTGGTTTTGATGGAGAAGATATAAAAATTTCATGACGGAAAACAGATATGCAAAGCAACAACAAATTATCTGAGTTGCGCTGCTTTTTCCTGGGCAAAACACAAATAAAGAAAGTGCATAAACGATAATGAACTAAAATGTCAATAATTGAAGATCTGAGTCACATGGGTAGGGAAACTTTTGTACTAATTATCCACGTTTCAGTCTTGCAGCGTCTCTTTCAGGAACAGAACAGCTTTAGCTATTTGAATCATTTCTTCATCATGCACACATCCATTGAAATAAATTCATTTTTCTTCCGTGCTTTTCAACTCTTTTCCATAGCCCTGGGATGTGACTGTCTTTATATTAATAGGAACTGCTGCCTGACAACCATTAAATGTGCATTTAAGCCTTTTGCATACCCTGAACATGCTATAGCTGTTCCATGTCATGACTGCTGACGAGCGGGGTCAGGCCCTTTCCTCAGTAGATATTGCTGAGCCTATTAGGCTCTAACGGGGTTAGAACAATTGATATTTACAGCCCTGCCGTGGCCAGCCTGGTTTTCACAGCACAAGGGGTCTGATACTGGGCCGAGCCGCTGGCTGAGGAAGGTGATTATCTCAGTTCCAGAAGGGAGGTGAAATTAGAGGGAGAAGGTTTCTGGTGGATGGGTAGATGCACGGCAGGGATCACCGTCTGCTGAGCACAGCCCATGCCCGGCCTGAGCCAGGGGTTTGGTGGTGGCGTGGTTGTAACACCACCAGTGAGTTTTGGTTGGTGGCCCAGAAGAAGGTCAGAAACTGGATGTATGCAGCAATGGTGCGACTAGAGCTTGGCTAAAGCCAGTGGCTCGGAGTTGCCGTGCTGTGCTGCTTGGGCCATGCAGGTTATTCCCTGGGGGTGGAATCCCCACGAAGCTGGAGCTTTGCACATCCAGGCGCCATGGCAAAGACTTGGGGTGATGCTTGGGAAGGCGATTAGTTGGAAGTCCATTACTTGAATTCATGGGCTTGGTTTTTTTTGCCTTTGGCTTCACAGAGAAGTGGAAACCAGAGCAGAGCCTGACCTGGTTACCTAAGAGAAAATGTAAAAATAACCCGCCGGTGTGAGAAGGGAAAGTGCAGGAGAACTGGACCCCTGTGACAGTCCCTGGAACAGTCCTGACTCCAGCAGACATGCTTCTGCTCCCTGGTTGGACCACTCTTATGGGGTGATTGTTTCAACCTACAGAAGCCTATTGTTGCAATTAAATGCTCAGAAAGAGCACAAAACAGAAGGGAGCAGGGTGAATAGAGAAGTGAAAGAGCTTTTCCACAGAGAGTATTAGGAAATGATCATCTGCTCTGAAATGGTTTTGGGCCCAGAAGGCAAGGTGGAGAAGGGAGATGATTAGAACTTTGCTTGGAACTGGGACTTTGGAGGACAAGAAAGTCAACTCTGCAAAACAGGGTCCAGGCAGGTTTTGGTGTCAGGATGCGCCGGTTTGGGCACTTCTGGTCCATGCCTCACATCCGCTGCTTTTCCCACTTGTAGAGACAACTTAGGGGAAGTGATGAGAAAAATGAAGAAGGGACTAGTATTTCCCTTGTTCTAGGGATGTCACGGGGTTTTGCAGAGATGGGCAAGTACTGTCTGACAAAGGGAGAGCTTGGGAATGGAGCAGATTAAGTGACCAAGCAAGGCAAGGTGTTTGTGTGCTTAGGAAAGAGGCAGCAGAGCTCCTGAGCCCCAGGCTTCCTGATCCATGCAACTAAACAACAAAAAATATAGGAAAAAAAAAACCCTGAATTAAACTCATTCTTACAGCTAACTGCAGGTGACCACTTTCCCAAGGTAGTTTTTCTCCTCTTTATTCCACTCGCTTTAGCATTCAGGGTGCACAGGCAGCTGGCTCGCTCCCTCCCGGCAGGGTATAAACGTCAGTCAAGACAAGGAAAGTCCGAATCCCCCCTGTCACAGCGTGACAAGGAGGCCTGGATGGTGGTTAAGTGAAGAGAGTAAAGGCTGATTTAGCACTCTCCATATTAAAAAGACTTTGAACGGGCAAGTAAGTGTCAGCGCAAGGTGACTGAACAACAACCCCAGGCGTCCTTAGGGTGCACTTGCTGCTACAGCAAGAGCTGTTTGTGTGCAAATCAGCTGCTGGAAGTGCCAGCCGTTCCACGGGGTGGCTGGTGTCGCTGCTACTTTGGCTTTTTTCCCTTTTAGTTTTAAAAACAGATGTGTTTTGGAGTTGTCGGCAAGGTGGAGATGGGAAGTTGAATTAAGAAAAAGCACCCAAACGGTGCAAGAAGCTGGCTGAGGCAGAGGGACGTGTTGTGGTTCGTGGCCCAAACGCCACTGGTGATGCCACAGGGATGGGACGGGGCTGGATTAGTGCCACCTGGGGGTTCCCTGCAGAGGAGAATCCCAATTGCAGCCTCACCCTCCTTCCAGCCACCCATTGTCATTTCGGGTGGTGGCACAGCACCGTGCCACATCCCGGTGGCCAGTGCCAGCTGGGCTGGTGGCTCCGGCCAGGCAAACCCCTGGGAGCGGGGTGGGGGTACAACCCGGGCACCCACCACCCTCTTGCAGCCCCTTCTCCACCCCAGGGCATCGGGGACCAGGCAGCGCCGCCTGCCCCGAGCCCCGGTGCCGCCTGCTTTTGTCTCGCTGGCAGCGCTCAGGACAACTTGCTTTGATTAATATTAACACTGCACCGGCGACTCCTTCCCCACCATTTTAGCAGAGGACTTCTTCTCCAGCATTGATCCACCCTGTGCTCACCGAGGGGGTGAGGATCAATAGGCAAAACGCGGGCACAGCTCACCTGCCGCCTTTTATTCCTTCCTCCCTCTTATTTATTTATTAGCTAATCTGATTTATATTTTTCCAGCTGCTTTCATCTACCGCTGGGCAGGCTGGTATGTCGGGAGGGGAGGATGTCGGTCGGCTGCTTGGCCATGAGGATGGGCTCTGTCTGGCAGAATTGCCCACAAAACGGTGCAATCCTCCATCCGACAGCCCGCGTCTGCTGCCGAGCCTTGTCATCCCCGTGCCGTTTGCTGGGTAC
>JAOXJM010000003.1:28806731-28825278 GCA_026413425.1 Tringa solitaria
CCTGCCCGCCATCGCGCAGCCCTACGCCGCCGCGCTTCCCCCCCCGCCGCACGCCTCCTCTGCTCACAGCATCTCTCCCCTCCGCATCCGCTATAATTGACATTTTCCATCTGACAGGTTCTGTTTTCCCTTCCCGCAGTTGCTAAGGAAACCGGAGAGAGGGCCCGGGAGCCATTAGCTGCCGTCATCGCCTGCCCGTCCGCAGAAATGTCACTTCTGCTAACGAACACCGGAGGAAAAAAAAAAAAAAAAAAGAAAAAAAAAGAAAAAAGTTAAAAACTGAACAAAACGCAGCACCAAGCTGCTGTCAAGTTAAAGAAAGGGGGACAGTGTAACGGCCCCCCCGTCTCACCACCCTGTGCAAAGGCGGTGCGTCCCCACCCCGATGCAGGGCTCAGCATCCTTTGCCTGGTCAGCCCCTGCGAAGTGTAGGAGTGAGGGGTTCTCCTGTCCATGCACTGGTGCCCCCAGGGTGTCCCCAGCCATTGGGAAGGGCAGAGAGGTGGCCATGAGGCTTTCTGGACCCCCAAATGGAGGTGTCAAAGCCCCATTTGCCCTTCTGGGGTGTGCAGAACCCCCAGGGCTGGGACTGTGGGTACACAAACAGCCTCCCCCAGGCTGCTTGCTGTCTCCCTCCTGCTGCCCTGTTGGGATTTTAAATTCTCTTGAAGTGCTTTGTTATTAAAAAGTAGACGGTCACCCTTCACCGCTCCCCTACGCGACAGTGGGGAGATGGGCTGTGGCAGCCCTTACAGCTCCCTGCTGAATTAAGTTTACAAAAACCAAACATTCATTGACCAAACCACTGTGGTTCTGCATCGTGCCACGTGCAGGTTGTCGTGTCGTGTTCAAGTTAAGACTTTGTTGCCTTCTTCATAAATTCCTGCAGCGTCCTTCTGCTTCTCTTCAGAAACTTTTCTTTCCCATCATGGTTTCTTCATTCTCTTTCCCTCTTATTTAGAGAAATGCCAATATTCTACTAATTGGAAAATCAGATAGAACACGATCCAGCGGCTCATTGGAAATCCCACATGTGGTGGAGCTGGGGAGAAAGCTACAAATTCCTGCCATCCCATTTTGGAATATCTTCCCTGCTACTGTAATTCTTTACTTCTTTAACAAGATATCAAGCCATAGGAGACCCGGGCTCCTCGCTGCCAGTTCCACATAACCCTCAGGTCGTCCTCCTCCTCTGTCCTGTCAAGTCTGCGCGACCAATGCTATTACTGTAGATTCAGTGATAATTTATTTCTTTTGCTCATGGAAGTGCTCACATGCAGCAAAACCTTCAGGGACTTTTGCTTTATTATTTGACATCACTTAGGACCCACTCACCAAATAATATTTTCAGATATTTGTCGCAATCGGGTCTGGTTTTGGTGGGACTGTGTTATGTTACAGCTGGGAGCAAGAACTGTATCTTTGTCAAATCTTAAGCTTTAAGAAAAACTTGACCTACTTGGAGGTTCAGGTGGCCTTGGAGGAGTTTGAATTTCTGGTCTCTGGTGAGTTACTCTTTGACTTCCATGCCAGGTTTTGTCCTTTCCCACTTGTGGTCCTTTTTCAACGAAGGGCAGAGAAATGCTAGCTCGGAGAGAGGAAGGCACCAGACCTGTCTCTTCCCTTCTGAAGACCTGTCAGTAAAGCCAAGGAAAGGCTTTCAGCCCTGCGTTTCCCCTCATGAATGTAAGGCAATAAAAAGCCATGAGCCAGAGCTTTTCATAGGGTTTCTTGTGCCGTAGCTTTGCCCGCTTCCAGCAGCCAGCTGAGGGTTAATTTGATGGGCTGCTGGCTGAGGGCAGCAATCCAGAGCTAAAGGTGGTGGTGAGTGGTGAGACACAGCCAGAGATGGTGACAAGATTCCTGCAGTTTCTTCTCTCCATTACCCAAACCAGGTTTCCAGCCTCTCCTCTGCGTCTTGGGTGCTACTTGACCCAATTGCACAAGAAACAAGACTTGTTCAGCTGTTTTAGGAAGGGGACAGGAGACCAATGAGTCTTTGTGGCGTTGAAGGGGGTGGGAAGGTGCATAGGGGAGTTTCCTCCATCTTTTTCCACCACGAGATGCCTCTTTCCCACAGGCGTGAGGTGTGTTCTAAGGTTTGATGCACCCTCCCATCCCTGGTTTTGGGACCGTGAAGTCCCCGTTGCTGCTGGTGCTGTCACTTCCTTGCCAGGAGTTACCTCTGGGGAGTGTTTCCCTGATTTTAGAGCAAGAAATGGACACATAAAATGAAATAAAACACTTCCCTGAGCAAGTAAGTCCAGTCCCGGGTGGCTGCGGGGCTGACGGGGTGATGTGCAGGAGGAAGAGGAGGGAGGGAGCCCGCAGAGCTCGGTCTACCTGGCTGGAAAAAGCGGAGGGGGACCCCGGAGACTCGTTGACCACTGTTTTGGCTGTTTGGTCTTCTGATTTTATTTATTTTTTTCTTTGCGGAAAGTGAGCAAGCCCCAAGGAGAGACCTGATGTATAGAGCTTTATTTCCGTCTCCTGCCTGCTTTATGGTATTCTTCCTTACCTCTGTGGGTAAATGTTGGCTCTTTAGTGGCAATGACTGCATCTATTATGCAAGGCTGAGGAAGTGGTGAAATAACAGCATGAGAAATGTGCTCGACTGAGTATTCAAATGCGAACATAACGAGTGCAGGCAGTGTAGCACCGAGTCCTGAGGGACCCGGGAGCTTTGGTTCGACTTTTATTTCTTTAAAAAGAAAACCTTAACCCTCCCACCCCCTGGGTATTATTTTCAAATTAATTACTCTCATTACATTAATTGTGTGAGTGCCTGTTCCATTTTCCCCCCTTTCAGTGGGTTAGGCTAGAACAGGGCTGCTAAAAATATAAAACCTAGGAATCACACGGCAACAATTAATCCAGAAAAAGGAATGCTATTGCTGCACACGCTGTCCTTGTTTAACAGATAATAAATAACAATTAATAAATGATCCTGTGTTGGAGCACGCCCTCCCCCCAGATGTAATGCTGATAAATTTCTCCCTCGCTTGGGGGTTAGGGAACGCTGGCTGTTTAAAGGCAAACTACAAATCTAAAATGAAAATTGAGTTCTGCCTTGTCATATGGCTCAAATGCCCTCCCGTCTAGGCTGGGGTGGGCATTCATCGCAGCCGTGATGTATGTTTTAATTTACCTAGTATATGTTATTAGATTATAAGCCCCTTAGGGCAGGGATCTCATGTTTTATACCTCTAAAGCACTGCACACACCTATTGAACTATATAAATACCTTTTACAAAATGAATTTGTCCTCCTGCTGTGAAATCCTGCCATGCCTCCTGGTTTGCATAAATATCCTAGGACGTATCAGTCTGCGGCGATTTTGACACGGGGGCTCCTGTGGAATTTCTGGTGGTGCCCATGTCCCAAACACTGTGACAAATCTGACTGTGCCAGAGAGGGGAGGAAGGTCCAATAGATTTTAAATTGTTTGGGGTTCTTTTTTTTTAAAAAAACCAACAAACTGTAGTCTTTTCTAGTGTGTTTTATGGGGGAGAAGCTGGAAGTCTAGTAAACTGGGACATTCAGTGAGTATTTCATCTCTTGGCTCCATTTCTACCTTAGTGCTGTGTTTCTCAGGGTTACCCAGGATCACGCTCTGTTCTCCTCCCACTGGTGTTTTCCCCATTTTACCCTTACTCTGAAATGTCACCAGCAATGCGTGACCTAACCCACTGGAGTTTTCACTTCTCCTGTGGTTTTTGTTTTTTTAAAATCTTATCCTGCTGCTTAGATCTCTGCTTTAATGCTAAAGCATCCTTCTCACGCCCTTGGTGCTGTAGTGCAGCATCTTTTCACTGAGGATCTTCAGAGCACCTAAGGGAGTGATGTGCCAGGGCTCAATGAAACGTGGTGGGAGATGAGCTCAACCTCCAGTTATTCCTGCCTGAATTCTGGGAGCAGTAAATGAGTTCACAGGCTGCTGCCCATCCATATAAGCTGTTGTGTGGTCTGGACTCACCTACACTGACTTAATCCTTAGCCCCAAGTACGCTGTCAATAAACTCTGCCAAACTCACACCTTCTGCTGAAGTTACAAAATATCTTAATGAAAAATACCCAGAGTGCAAACACTTGAGAATCCACTGTACCTCATAAGTTGATTTTAATTAAGCTTTTGGGTTTTTACATTAATATGCATCTCTGTTCTTGTCTAAGCTATTAGAGTTTATTTTGTTTCTTCTATTTATATTGAATTATTAAGAGGAACGGGCAGATAGATTCATGTCTCTAAACTTTCTGGTCACTGCCAAATGCAGGCTTTGTGTCCCTAGTATAGAAATGCTAACTCAAAAAAGTTCATTAGTTTGTTCTAATCAAGTTCAAAATATTATTAAAGCAGAGGAATCTGGAGTTAATCCCTGATTTGAGAGGAGGTGCTTGCTATTTACACTGGTTTAAATGTCACAAAACTTACCTAGTGCTTGTATCTCCACCCTCCCAACAAAATAGCATGGCAAGAAATGACTGATTGCCTGAACTATTCAAAGACTACATAGAATTTCCTACTGTGTGAGAAAAGCAGAACAAAAGGTGAGCCAAGAGCTAAATGGGATTAGGTGCTAAAATATTTTTCGCTTGCCCTCCTTCTGCAAATATGGCTCGTGTGACTATGATATTCCAGGCGGGCTGACCCTCCTAGAGCAATATTCCAGCCTGCTTTCCACGGGTGGATCTCAGAGGAAGATAACTTCAGGTTTGCCAGTAGCAGTGGGGTTGAACACAACCCTACTCATCTCCAGGCCTCAGCAGAAAGCTTCTCTGCTGTCTCAGAAATTCATCTTCAAATCTTGGGGAGTCTCTGAGTCAGAGGGGGGACCTTCAGCTTCTGCAGTGCAATTGCATAGTTAAATAATCCGTGGGGTATTTTGATGTTTCACAGTAGTGTTTATTAGCTAAACTCTAGGCTGCTCTCAATGTCCTGGCTGCTGTCTGAAAAGGGAGCAAGGGGGGAAGCAGCACCTTGTTCTTTGCGTCAGCTCAGACTTTAATAAGCCTGGAGCTTATTGTCTGGAGCTCACAGCAGAGCAGGTGAGAGGAAAGTCTGGCAGGTGACACCACCATCCTGTAGGAAATTGGTTACAGGCCCCATTCTCTACTTTCTCACCCCTTTTGTACCAGGGGACATGCGAAGCCAGTACACAAAGTCATGAGAGCGAACCAACGTGTCCTGCTTTGCCCAGGGCTTTTTTGGGGTTTGTATGGCCGACCCGTGATATCCCTCATGTGTCCTCCTTGCTCATGGTCAGGTGTGAGATCAGCATCCCTGTTGTCAATATTGAAGAAAAAGTGTTTCCTTTGGTGCCCATGAAGGACACAGCTGAGCTGAGCACTGTGTGATCTCCCAAAGCTGCTGCTTTCAGTTCGGTCCCATGTAAATCGCCCTGTTCCAGCTGGTCATGATGCCCCTGGACAACACAGCGCGTGTGCCATGGGATGTCACCAGAGCTGCTCCCAATGGGGATGCTGGGCGGGGGACAGCAGGCTGGGCCAGCTCCACATGGTGGCCTCAGCCACGTCACTGCTTGGCCCTTTGTGTTGCATGAACTGGGTGGAAAATGAGTAATTAGTTTTCCTCCCTTGGCTCAAGCTCACTGCTCAATCTGTGGGTGCCTTGGAAAGCTGTGGACAGGCCTGGCCTGAAACCAGGGAGCCTGGAGACAAACTGGAAAGATGGAGAGACACAAAACAAAACATGATCCAGTAAAACAAAGGAAAAACGTTTCCCAACTTCAGGTTGTTAGAAAGGTTCATCTGGGATTTGGTTTGGCTGGGAGCGATGTACCAGCTCTTCTCCAGCTTAAGGCCATGGTCAGATGTCCTCTCCTGGATTCAGCTGTCCCCACCGGGGCTGTAGCACTGGAGATGTTGGGGGTTCCCACACGTGTAGCACTGATGGTGGAAAGGGTCTTTGGAGGATGTATTCCTGGCTTGGCAATTCCTCAAAAGCCACCCATAGGGGTGCCACCCTCCCCGGCTCGCCCCCGGCTCAGGCACATTGCACGTGTGTGACTGTTTCCAAATGATTTGCACGTGTTGGCAGTTGCCTGGAGAGAGATTTTTCTCCTGTTTTCTGTGCTGGTGTTTTGCTTTGTTCACGTGCATCTCAGCTGCTTCTCCCAGGAAGGAAACATCAGGTGACTTTTATACCTCAAAAAAGTTGAGAAATGGGCCAGGGCTGGGGCAGAGACACCTTTGGGGGTTGTCCCCCCCAAGGCATTGGCCACCGCGTAGGGCAGAAACTTTGCACAGCACCAGTGTCTGGGTTTTGCCAAGGCTCTGCTGAGACCTCCACGCTGTCCAAGGCAAGGAAGGTGTGAGTCCCTGTGTCACTGGGCTGAGGCCAGAGGTAGCTGAGGTTGCTGATCACCCCTAGTCCTCCCTGGCCACCTTCAAGCCTGCTTCTGCTCACTGTCCAGGTCCCTGGGGCCATCCCTGATCCTCTCCAATGCCATACCATCTCCTGAGTCTTTCTGGGGTTTGCAGTGAGAGAAGGGGAGACAGCCACCCAGATCCCTCACACAGCGAGAGGAAGTCATGGAAAGGGGAG
Source organism: Tringa solitaria (assembly GCA_026413425.1). NCBI lineage: Eukaryota > Metazoa > Chordata > Aves > Charadriiformes > Scolopacidae > Tringa > Tringa solitaria. The sequence continues at coordinate 28,813,297 of JAOXJM010000003.1, forward strand.
GTCACATTCCTGTCCTCCATGCAGGGTCCAATCCCTCTGGAACTGCAGAGAGATGGTGCACAGTGAAGGTTCCTTCTTGCCTGCAGGACCAGCAGGGCTGGCATAGCGGGGGCAGAGCCACCTCGGTCCCTACGCAGGAGGGATTTGGGGTCAGGCTGGTGGCCAGGGTCTGTAGGGGCTGACTGTCAGTACAACTGCACCCACATCACCCACACGGCAAAGGCAAACCCGGGTGCTGCTTTTCCAGCTGCAGCAGGAGCTGCTCCCGGGAATGCTTGGGCCGGCTGTGGCGCTCCGGGACACGCTGGGACACGTCCTGGGGAGGGACACAGACCAGCTGGTGTCACGTCTGGCCATCGACAGGCACCGGTGACATCTCTGTGACTTGCTCTCTATTCTTTACCCCGCTTTGAGGCCACGCTGATGCTGGTTTTAAGGGAGATGCCGGTTAGCTGGCTGGGCGAGCTGGGATGGAAGCTGCAGGGTTTGTGTGCTGCTTCCCAGCTTTGCAGGAGGAGAAGAAGCTGGGGAAGGGCAGGCACCTCAGCCTCCACACAGCTCTTTGTGTGATTTGGGGAGGATGCCCAAAGGCAGGAAGGTCTTTTTTTTTCTTTCTTTCTTTCTTTTTTTTTTTTTTTTTATTTTCTGGGGGGTTGTTGTTTAATTCTTTAATTCGGTGGCAGGGGTGGGGAGTGGGGGATTGTAACGCGTGTGAGCGTCCGCGGTGGCATTGTTCCCGCAGCCCCGGCTGCGCTGCTGCAGGCTGTGCTAAAAATAGGCTGCGAACATCATCCCTCTGCCACCACCCATTCGGTGGCACGGCGCGGGGACGCGCGCCCCGCTCGCTTCCCTCCAGCTCCAAAGGCTGTCGACAACTCCGGACGGACCGGAGAGAGAGAGGGGGATGGTTTCCCTCCTAGGAGAAAACAAGAGCTTCTCCTTAGGAGTCAGGGCGTTCGAGCCTACGGGGCCGCGCAGCAGTGACTCGCCCCGAGCCTGGTGCCCTTTGCTGCTCCGAAACTCTGCCCCAGCTGTTTGTGTTGGAAAAGCAACAGGGAAAGGCTGCGAGCAATGGTGGAGGGTGAGATCATTTCCAGTGGTGTAGCCAGAGGTCTTATCTGTAGCGTCAGCGTGTGCAGATTTGGTTATGAACAAGTAGGGTGAGGTTTGCTGCTCTCACCTGCAGGGCAGCCAGTTTTGCCAACATTGGAAAAATGTGATCCGAAGTCTCCGAAACCCTGTCCCCTTTTTCAGCAGCATAACTGGGAGGCGAGCTTTTGGAAAAACTAGCCAGGAGGTTTAATTTGACAGTATTCTTCTAACATGCTGTTAAGTATCACGGAGTTGCAGATCACTTGCAGTAGCAGAGGGCAAAATCCATTTTTTTCTTCCAGTAGGAGTTGATTCAAAACTGTTATTCCTTTTCCTCTCCTATAATTGTTCTGTCGATAGCGCTTTACAGAATATTTACAAGATACAGTAAATGCCATAAAGTACCTATAACCTTAGACAAATACGATATACAAGTCATTGCTTCAGATGCAAGAACCTGTGCTAGAAATGTAAATCAAACCTTTGCTGAGCCTCAGAACACAGAAGATAATATTTAGGTTTTATTAGGTTTCATTGCTATTGCTTCCGTACCTTCCAAGGTTGGGTTAGGAGGAGACACGCCAAAATCCCAAGGAGGAACCCGTAATTACAAGATTCACAGCCTGTTTACACAGGCTGATGAAACCTGAGTGGTTCTGACAGCTCCTGCCTTCACTTCCAAACTTAGGACTGCTTCTCCCATCCTTGGAGCGCAGGGATGTTGTTCATAGCAGGGTGATGCTGTAGTGGTTTACTTTGCAAGGCAGAGCCTGTAGGCTTTTTTCTCTTGTTGGTGAAGCTAGGAAAGGGCCACCTACCTTTGCTGTTCCAGCAGCTGGGGTGGTGCTGCTTGCTCTGGTTTGTATGTGTTGGCTGGAAATCCGGGCATGACGGGGAGGCTGTTCTGGCAGGCTCAGTGCATGCCAAGCTCTGGTCTCTCCCTGATCATGTGAGTCGTTTCCATAAACCCTAAAGGAAGTCTGGGAATTGGCACCCCAGAAACACTTGTCTAAAACAGCCGAAGCCAAGAAAGGTCAAAGGATCCCAGGAGACTTGATGGAGTTACTCAGGAAAGTGTCTTTCCATGGGCCTCCTGGTTTTCTAAGCTTTAAGTCCATGCTAAGGTTTCTCAGGAAACACAGTGGGAAGGACAAACCCATGGGAACTCTCCCTGACCCCCCTCCAGGCAGGAATTACAGTACGTTTTAAAAGCAACTAAAAGCAAAGCTGCTTATTTCTGCTAACCCCATCCTCCACATCCCATATCACGCTGCAGCTGCAAGGGCTCTCTGCCTAGATTCTGCCTGGATTTGGTATTTGAAGTCTTCCAGATGTCAAGACGCAGCTAAAGAGCTGGAGCCCTATCCCTGCAGCCCTCAGTGCAAGGACCATGCTCCCGGTCCAGCTGTGAAAGAGTCACAGTATCGCAACCCAACAGATCTGTTTGGGGTTGAAGGGACAGAGTACCTTGGGAAAAGCTCCTGGGCTCACACTGCCAGATTTGGATATTTTGCAACTCCCACAAGGGGCAGAGCAGAACTATTTAGGTTCATGGTCAGTGCCTTGAGCAGTGATGCAGCTCCTCCACCATTCTTTCCAGGAAATCAGTTCCTGCAAAGCCAGGTCCACATTCAGCCGGGCTCTGACCCATCCGGATGCCCCCTCGCTCCCTCGCTCCCATTCCCAGTAGTTTTTCCTGGAGCAAGGAGGATCCTGCACAGCTCCATATTGGATGCTTTTGAAAAATCAATGCAGGAAGCTCAGTCACCCCAGTCCCACCCAACCCCTGCTGTTCCCCAACAAATCCCTTTTCCTAAACCTCATTCACCATGAGCTTCTTCTCTTTCAAACACAGGAAAGGATTCCACCCCACCCCCACCCCCCGACATTCCCAGGACTTTTTCCTGCTCCAATCTTGCCCTGGGGGCCTTCCTCCCAGCAGCCTGCATTGTCACCATCAGTGCCCTTCCATCCTCACCCTCAGTGCCCTGGGATGACTCCCTGGGAGCAACAGGCTCCACCGAGCCCCAACCACACGTTTTATTTCCCTCCAAGATATAAGTTCTAAGTAAAATAACATTATCTCATGGCATTACTTCTCACCATGCCAGGGGCTCTGCGGCTTTTTGTAATGTCAGAGTAAGAGCCAGGGAAGGGCTCGGTGCTGAGAGGGGAACAATAGGTGTTTAAAAAAATCACCATTTCTTTTGTATTAGCTGCATACTTTAAAAGGATCGCTCTTACCCTTTTAAAACACTGTCTAAGTTTCTTGCTGGGCAATTAACATTCCCCAAATGACAGTAGCTGCGAGTTGTATCTGTGGAAATGGATGCTGGTGGAAAGACGTATTATACTAAAAGGTTAGTTTGGTTGTTTTTTAAAGGGAGGATGTTTTCTATTAATTATCTTTTATATACTCAAACACTGACTCCCATTACTCTTCCAAGTCAGGGACAGTGAGAGATGTGTCAGGGCTGGGGAACAACACACAAGCAGTAAGATTAATTGACACTTAGAAATCAGATTGTGATGAATAGATCTCAGCCTCCCAAGGAGATCCATCTTCTTTAGGGTGCATTTAGGGCTCGGGCTGCCTTTAATATATGCAATGAAGCATCTTTACCTTGCATATGATACTGCTGCTAACCCCATGGCATGACATCCTCGCCGCGTATGGCTGGCTGGTGATAGGATATTTTACAGTCCACCGGTTAGTGGTTTCTTGCTTTTTTAGGCATTTTTTTTTAAAGTGCTAACGCATAGTGTACATGAATCCAGTGGCCAACAGCCTAAGGGCTTCTGAACCTCCAGAGGGGCCAAAGTTTTTCTCTTTTCTTTCCTACCCTTCCACACAGATATATTACATTTCAAGTGTAAGAGACATTGTCACCCTCAGGCAAACTGCCCCCCCTCCCCAAAATCCTTTTTAATCAGGCTATTTTCTGATGGTCTACCTCTCAGTTCAGCGTTCAAAGCACTGCAGATGCTACTGTGGAAGTGATTACAATTTCATTAGATGTACAAGCCAAGCAGGAGGAAAAGCAATACAGGAGGGGTTTATTCAGCACTGAGAAGGACACAGGGTTTGCTGTCAAGGAGAAGATGGAAAAATAGATGCCCCAAAGTGTAAAGCCACATTTAAAAGAGCAATGCAGACAGGTGAGCCTGTGGGAATAAAACTACGGCGGTGCACACTGGAGTGACCTGCCCTGGCATCTGAGGCAACTTGCCAAGGCAGGGGCTGGACTGTGGACACGTCCTTGGGGCTATTCCCAGCCCTTCCTGACTGTGAACTGGGGAGAAAAGGAGGGGAAAATCTTACTGGTGGCATCTGCCTTTCTCCATAGGGTCACTGCAGCCCTAGTTGTGACACAGCAGCTTCTCCCATCCTTTACCTGCCTGACTTTAGTTCTGCTCCATGTACCAATTACTTATTCCACTGTCTACTTTCCTGGGAGAGGAGAGGTGAGGTTCCTCCTGGCATTTGGGAAACACTGGGAGGGAGACCGTGTGGAGCTTTGCCAGCCCAGTCCTTGCTGGGTAAACAGCAGGGAGGGTGTGTGTGCCTCAATGGCTTTAAAGCACTTTGGTTTTGAGCTATTTTTTTTGTTTGGGTATTTTCAAGTGTGTGAAGATGACTTGATTTTCTGTGGTCCTCGCTGTGGCATCATCCCTGCCCTTTAAAGGGATGCACTTGCATCTCTTCCTGCCTCACAGAGGGGACAAGGGTGGTGGGGACAACAGAAACATGATAGATGTACCTCAGAGACAACGTGATAGCTTTGAGGGACGGAGGGCAGGAAATTCTGAGGAGTAAGGATAGAGGAGGCTGCAAACAGCAACCCCTCAGCGCTCACTGTGCAAAACCAGGGGGGTCTCCTCCACATGCAGGGCTTGCTGAAAGGGGATGCTGCATTCCCAGAGTATATTTTCTTTTTTAATAATGCAGTGCTTTAAAAATCCAGCGGTGACAAGGAGGGAGGAGAAGAGGATAGAGCATTTCAGCATTAACACTGCTCTTCTGTTCATAATAACATGCTGGTACTTTTAGGAGTATCTCGGAGCTTAAGGGGTGAAAGGTGAAGTTATCTTTCAAGAACAGCACTAACACTACAGAGCTACTTAATGCGAGCTGGGAATAATACAGGGCCGTGAGTTTAACTGGACAATGTTGTACTGGGTTGGTTTCATCCTGTCTGAGTTGGATTGTGGTGTTTTCCCATTGAGTCAGGGGTTTAGTCTTTTTTTTTCCCCCCTCCCCTTCCTTTCTTCCCTTCTCTCCCTCCCCCCTTCGCATAGACCCAATTAGCAGCGCGGCGGCTGCTTTGCTGATGCAGCGATGGTTCCTTCTGCTGCCAGGATCAATGCCGAGCTGCTCCTACATCCTGCAGTGGTGGCTGTCATTACAGTGTCCTTCTGCCAGCCCCTGGAGTGCTGGTGGGAATGTATGGAGCACAGTGCTTGCTCTCCACGTGTGTGTGCGCATCCACCTCCGTGCCCGTGTGTGAAATCTCCTCTGCCAGTAAGCTGTGCTGTGTGCAGGAGAGCTGGGGTGGTTGCTTCTACAAGGGCTTTTGTACAAGGGGAAACTCTGCAAGTCTTTCTGTGTTTATCACTTTTCCCTTTTTTAGTACAGCACGATGCAAGGAATACCTTTAGCCCCATGCCGTGTGGGTCTCTTCCTCTCTGGAGGCTGGTGGCTGGGAGAGGGCTCTCCCAAAAAGTGTCTGGGAGCACTGTTCTGGGCAGGTTGCTGGGATTTTGCTCTTTTCCCTAGCTCTGTAGAGTTCATCTGCATCAACCATCGCTGCCTTGTCAGACTGAGCAGGTGCTTTTGTAACCAGCCTCATGTTTCTCAGGGCTGGCGCAAGTCAAAACCTTGGGAATGTTTTCATCTCCTTGCCTAGGATGCTGGAATAAGCGATGGAGAAGCCAAACAGATCTGCCTCCCTCCTGCAATACTCCTCCGCTCATTTTAATTTGGAGCTGGCAGTGCAGGGCAGGTCATAGGAAGTATCATACTGTGACACAGCCTGGATGGAGTGGATGTTTGTTAAGACAGATGGGGCTTTCTGTGCAAAAGAAGGGCCTTGTTTTCAAACTTGGGGCCGTATTTAAACCTGCAGGCTCTGGATAGCGGAAAACAAGCTGGTCCTTGAGCCACAGCTTGCCACAGGCACTGAAATTTCCTTGGCTGGTGCCAGAGAAAGGCAAGGGCGACTGGTCACAGCTGCCACTGTGGGACAGGTGAGAACTGATGGGGAATGTTGTGGGAGGATTCACACCAGACCTTTATATTGCCCTAGAAAATACTAGAGATTGTATTTCTATAGCCTTTTCTGTGTTATTCTTGGTTCGACTCCTAAAGAAGTGTGGTTTAGGTGATTGCACTCCTTGTACTTGGCTGAGACTGGTCGCCAAGCCTAACCTACTAACTTCTCAGCTCAGTGCTTTGCTTCAGTGGCATGTGATTGAAGGAGTAAAATCTCAGTGATTTTAACTACACATTTCATAAAAGTTGGTCGGCAGATAAAGGAAAGAGACTTTAGTAGTAAAAGACCCCACTGAGAAGGGCTGCAGCGTGGGTTCTGGCGGTATGAAACATCAGAGGATCCACCTGGGAAAAGAGATCTTAAATGCAAGCAGAAAATACAGTCACGTTATGAAATATTAGGCACCAGAGAATCTATTCCTGACTAAGGTTTCTCTAAGTGCTTTGTCTGATGTCTGTAATGGGATGCTCTCAGAAGCTTTTCCTGTGGTCACGACATTCACATCTGTCTCCCTTCTGGATTCTTTAGTGTGTGCTACAGGATTGAACCCACAATCTGCCTTGGATAAAATGCCAGGCAGTGAGACATGATGCATAGCAAATCAGGCTTCATTAGTCTTCCTGTTGGCAAAATTACTTTCCTACACCAGTGGGATAATATATGTTCAGCAAGTGGCCACCACTTTGGTCCCCATCTTGGCCCGTCTTCTTCAAGCGTAGCCCTCTGCCCTGCCATCCAGATGTGACCCGAGACACAGGGTGAGACAGTCCCGGGACTGCTGGAGGGGCTGTAAAGCCAACGGTGCTGAGAGCAAAAGAAGCTGGCACGATTTTTAATGTCCTGGAGCAGCAAGGAAGGTGTCAGCTGATTTACTGCTCAGCAGTTTGGCTCCATGTTCTTTGAAACCACCTCCTTCCCCCTTGTTCTGTTGGTTTCTTCAAAAGAAAACTAGACCAAGCACTGGGAAGGTACCAAGCTGCCACGATCCCAGAGTGTCGGCGGCTTCAGTGGGTTGAGTTTTACTGGAAAGCTGGATTTTTTTTTCTTCTTCAGACTTTCTGTGCTAGAAAGCGGGGTAGCCAGACAAATATTTGCTCCCTGACTCCCTTCCTCCTCTTTGCTGCGCAGCAGGGATTGTGTGGTTTCGATTTCAGTGTATTTTGGGAATGTGCCTGTCCCGTTGGCACCACCCTGCAGCAGCATCCCGAAGCTGAGGGGTCATGAACAGCCGAGCCCTGCTCTTGCATGGAGCTTAACGAAAAGTGCCGGAGGGGGAATGGCCACACTCAGCTGGAAAAGTCCCCTGGAGCAGCCAGGCTGCAGCAGCAGGATATTGCTCCCAGGTGGAAAAAGTAATGAAGGAAAATATCATGGAGTTTTAAAGATTTGAGCTTCTAAATTGCCCACTTTCTGCAAGAGGAGCGTTCCTGTCGCTCTCAGGTTGGATCTGGTCCCAGGCCACAGGATAAGTTATAGAATTGCTGCTATGACCCAACCTCTCCACCTGTGCACATGGCAGGCATGCAGCAAGAACTGCCCATCAGCATCTTCTCTTGCCCAAGTTAGATATGTTCCCTTCCTGCCCAATGCCAGGAGCAAATTTTGGCAGCGATAGCTAAGGGGTTGGGTATGTGCCATCTGATGGAATCTGGTTGGGATGAAACTGCCCTGAAGGAAACAGAAAACCCACGTGGCACCAGTGTCCATCAGGCAGGGATGTCCACCACGGCCTCCTGTGGCACCAGTCATTCCCTGCAAGGCCTCCTTGTCCCCTGGGGTCAGCGTGGAAGTATCATCCCTGTTCCTCACCAAGTTGTCTCTGCCAGCATCAGGGTGATTAGCCAGAGACTCCCGGTCAGACTCATTTTGCCCTTGGCTGCCTTGGGATTTTCTAAAGCCCCAGGGCTAAACCTTCCTTTGGGCTGTGGTATCTTCTTGGTGCAATAAATGCCATCCAAAGAGAGGAGCAGTGTGTTTGGGAAAAGGCTCTGACTGCTGCTGCTCTCGGGTGATGCTGGCAGCGCAGCAGGCTGCACCGCGTCCTCAGGCTCTCCACGGGGTGGGCGGCTTTTGCAAGGAGGAGAAAGAGACTTTGGCTCTTGTGCCTGATGATGCCGAGAGATATCAGATCTCCTCACACAGCTGCGGTTTGTATAATCCCTCTGATGCTTCCTCCTACCTGCAGCTTCTTCCCACTGGCTTTTAATGAGCGAAGGCGACAGTAAACTTACATAATGAAGGGCAAAGTCTAATTGAAGCTTGATCTTTCCTTTGCAAGGCTGTTTTGTGGCTGCGAACCCCATGCCAGGCTACGCCTTGCTCTGCCTCATCTGCCTGTCCTTGCAGATGAGATGCTGCCTCAGGAGGGCCCGGCGCAACGCTGAGCAGCTTAAGGCAGATTAGGATCTTAATTCTTCAGAGAATGATCTTCTGATCTCCTTCCCTCCCCGCCAGTCAGCAGCGGCTCTGCAGCCCCATCTCAGCTTTCTGCCTCTGAGTGGAGGTGACAGCTGAGATGTGCTGGCAGGGAAGCCGAGAAATCCATGGTTTGAGATGCACGTGAGGACCGAGAAGAAGTCGTCCCAAAATCCAAAGGTCCTCAAGCACTACATGGTGCTGCTGGCCCACAGCTGGGATTTGGAGGTGGAGGAGAGTGTGACTTTGCCTTCCCAGCAGGCTGGAGCCTGGCTGAGTTACCCCCTCCACCAGCCAAGTGATTAACCCGTCCTGCTCCTCCTTTTCTTGGAGGTGCCTTACGTATTAAAGTCAAGCAGAAAGATCAGGTCTTCAGACAAGAAATGAGCTGCTGGGATTGCAGGTGAGGGCTGGGAGTTTCTCCTGTGTGCTCCGGCTCTGTCTGGTGGCACCTGAACCCTGCAGAGCTCCAAGGGGCAAAACTGCTGCATGTGGAATAGGAAAAGGGTAGATAGGGGAGTGCAAACCAGCGAGAAGGATTTTGATGGGAAAAGGCGTCTAGAAGAAGTCGCAATGAATAAGTGCAGCCTGAAGTGCTCTGTGGGAAGATGACAGTGCTAGGCTGGGGCACTGCCATTCATCTCCCTGGCCGTGTTCTGGCCGTGCTGAGTAGCTCTCCCCAGCCCTTTCTGCGTCTTTTCATCTCGGTTTGAGAATGTCAAGCCCTGGCTGTAAAGGCCCTTATTTTAACACCTTGTATCTATGCAAGAATGAGGGGGGAAATGGGCACAGGCAGTTACACTAAAGAGGTAACACAGTTCAAATGATGTGTTCGTGCTGAGGTCATCACAAGTGCAGATGAGCCTGGCACGCAAACCCTGCTCTCCCTGGTCTGTGAACGGCAATTTGGGTACGAGCAGCAGGAGCCCATCTCTAGGAGTTTTTCCCCTCCTGTTTCTGAGCTGCAGACCAGCATACTGGTTATTCTACATAATCCTGTGGACCCTGGGAGGTTTGGGGTTGAGGGGGCAGAGGGCTGTGATGGTATTTAAAGCTGCCCCAAGCCGCTCGGAGGATGTGGCCATCATTCTTGTGTCCTGGCAGCTTGCTGGGTCCTCGCCGTGAACCCAAAGCAAAATAAATAGGCTGCTTACCCCATCCTTCTCCTGCCTGGCTCACAACTTTTGATTTTGTCATAAAGCTGCTTGACTTGATTGAGAGCGCCATAATAATGATACTTACTGAGGAGGTTTCATCCAGCGAGCTGAAATTGAGGTCCAACGATCCCCATTAATGAGCCTTTTATTGCGCCCATCTGGCCGCGCCAGGAGCAGGGCTGCAGCACGTTCCCGCTGCTGCTGGCGCAGGCTCATCCCTCACCTCGGTGGCACATCCCTGCTCCTCGTTTATCCCGGCGTGGTCCTGACAGGCCTTGGACACCAAAAAACCTCTGGAGGTCGGGGTCCGCATGACCTGGGCACATGCCTCGGTCTCCCTTCGTGGAACTCCTGGCAGGAGGCAGAGCTACGAGGTGGGAATTACTCCCAGAACTTACCCAGGGAGGGACGCTGTGGGTGTTACTGCCATTTCCACTAGCTGGATTATTAACTGCATTTTTTAAAGAAAAGGGGAAAAAAAAAAAAGAAGCCTTGTGGCTCTTGGTAACTTGCAGACGTCCTCGCTCTCCTTACAAGCTGGCAGAGCCTTTGGCAGCAGCAAGGCTGAGGTTTAATTTGGAGGCTGCTTTGCTGGATTTTTGAGACCCATATAAATCTCTGTTTTGTAAACGATCCAGGGCTTTTATGTACCACTGCTGCTAGTCCTCTCAACTCCCTGGGGACTGCGTGCAAGGAAAGTGTGTTCTGCTCAGCAAATTTGTATTTATTCCTTTAATCCTTCTCCGCCACGGTGGGGTGGCATCTCAGTGTCACCTCGCTGGGGACACGAGTGCCACCCTGCTGCCATCCCATGCAGCATGGGTGACCGTGTATCCCAAAAAATCCTCCAAGTGTGAGGAGGGTGGCAGGCGGAGAGATGGGTGATGCTGTGGGCTGGTGGGGAGGACGGCTGTCGGCAGTCGAGCTAATAGACTTGTGAGTGCTGCTGAGAGAAAAGAGCAAACAAAGAGGAAAATGCAAAGGGAGGCAGGAATGGCTTTTCTGTGTCTGTGTTGGACTGGAGGCTGAGGGAGCTGGGGGAGATGGTTTGTGGTCCCCTGCAGCAGTGGGATGCAGAGGGATGGGGGCTGTGAGCCCCCTGTTCAGCCGCTGCAGCTCCAGAGAACCCTGGACTGAAATTTGCATTTCTCCCAACAGCTCCTGGCCCAGCCTGGGCTGATGGGCGGGTGGCATGTCTGTCTGTCTGTCTGTCTGTCTGTCTGGGCTATTTTCTGACCTCATCCCCGTGGCACTGGAGAGTTCCCATGGTATCTGGGCGAAGGAATAGCTTTTACACTCTCACTATCCTTGGAATTTTGTTGATTTTGAGTCATTTGCGAAAAAGCCCCAAACATGCTTGTGCTGTGAGTGGTTTTGTGAGAGCAGCTGGCTCCTCAGGAACTGCCACCTTCCAGCTCCCTTCTCTGTTTCTCCTGTGGCTGCTGGGCCTAAACCAAAGCTGGGTGAAGTCTCCTTGGAGAGGCTCCTTGTCCACGGGTTTGAATCAGCCCCTTTGCAAAAAAAGCTCTGGGCTCCACTGAGGCATCAGGGCTGCCAGACTGGCAATTGCTGGGGTCTTGCACAGGCAGCCAGAGCAAATGCTTTACTTCTTACTCCTCTGGCTGCGTTTATGTTTCTTTCCTAGCTCTGTCCTTGGGGGATTGCAGGATAAACCCAAACTCATACCCTTTAGCATCAGGGTTCTCCCATAGCCCCGGGATGCAGGCGGCAGGGAGGACACCACGGAGCAGAGGGTGACACAGAAGCTGTCTAGATACTTCACCTGCTGATAGAGATGAAAGCCTCCCAACCCCCCATCGAATGCAGGACACACCGACTATAACCTGCAGCATCTTTCAGATGACCACGTTTCTGGCTGCCATCTTTGCTCAGACGTGCAGTGTACCTGCCACCGTGACAGCCTGACGGCCATGTGGCATTATAATAGGATTTGCTCCATGTCTATAAACTGTTATCCTAAATATCATCCCAAATCCTTTGATGCCCGGTGACAACCTGTCTCTTTAAATATTCTCCCCTCCCCC
>JAOXJM010000003.1:28825324-28867931 GCA_026413425.1 Tringa solitaria
CGTATAATTGGATTATATTTTATATGTCTCCTAAAATAATGATATAGTTACATCTTATTCTAACAATGAAGCGACTCAGAACAGAGCACAGACTCACCGTGGCTGCATTATAAATAATGCTGCCAAGCTGGTTGGGATTATCAGCAAAAGAACTTGTTAGCCTCTTGGAGAGCAGATGCTTAATTAGAGCTGGGTGACACAGATGGGTGCCTAATAAGGGGAAACCACACATTTCGGTCTTCAAAAAGAGCTGGGAGCAGTTGGAAAGGCTCTTACCACCTTCTATTTGCCCAACTACATCTTCCCTACCCTCCAGTTAGGAGCCCTAGGTCCAATTCCATCATCATTTTTGATGATGGATATTAATTATATATTGGGTAAGATGAATGTCAAGCTGAGGTCAGGTTCAGATGCTGTATTTTCTGTTTCCAGAGGCCTGTTAATGTTTTGGGAATCGCCTTCCCAAAAGCTACATGCAAGGGGTTATGGTTGGGGCATGGCAGAGTTGGAGAAAAGGGATCCCTGTGGGAATGGGAAATCAACACATTTGCAGACTAAATGGAAAGGGCACTTTCTTTGATCTGGTTTGACTTTTACTGTAGGGAATAGCTACAAGAAGCAAAGCTATAATCTTGCCAAAATTTGAGGTGCTTAGTGACAGAGTTGGGGCATCTACATGATGGCGGGAGACAGGACTTGTGATGTTTCAGGTACATAATCCGTGTCTCTGCCTCTTCATGTTCCGTTCCGGTCTCTAATCTCAGATTACCTGCAGAGGGTGGAAGAAGTTTCTGATGTTTAATCTTGGGGCCAAGAATGGTTGTGTGTCCCTTATCAAGGCATCCTTCATCTGTGGCCTGGTCTGCAGAAGCCCATGATACTCCTGTCAGAGGGATGGTGGTTGCTCTGCATCTCCAAAATCCAAGCTCCTTTTCTTCTGGGATGCCTCCAAATGGAGGTAGTAAAAATTCAAGGTTTAGCTATGGAAATGGTGGTTCAGTAGCACCTTCCTGGTGCTTCTTGGGATCCTGATGCTTCAGCCATACAGCACGGCAAATACTTTCCCCTATCCCTGCTCATGCAGAAGCTCACAATGGCTTCATGGGGCTGTTTGCACTGAGCAAACCTCCTAAATTAGATGTCTTAAATAAATGGCATGAACAAATAACTACAGAGAGAGCCCTTCTTCCATGACATCGATCCTGGTTTATGTCAGGAAGCAGTGGAGGGGTGAAGGAGACAAATGAAGACTGGTAGGATGAGAGGTGTGAAGTGACAACAGAATGACAAAGTGTTTTGCAGAAGCAGCCAGGCTCTGGCCCAGCCCTGCTAGAGATGAGCAGAGGTAGCTCTGTCCCAGCCCAAATAGCTCTGTTTCATCCCATTTTGGTTGGGACCTTCTTAGAGTGACAAATTGCTACTTTATTCCACTCCACTTTGCTTAGAAATAGAGTAAAAGCTTCTCTCTTCTTCTACAGATGCACACTGTGCTAAAAAGAAATGCTACCTGCAGTGGATGGGGGTAAATTTGTGCTTAAATTCTTCAAAAAGATCAGCATAATCTAGTGTCAGCATTTTGGAAAATGTTAGCCTAGGTCTTCCTGCCTTTTATGGAATAACCCGACAATCCTGATTATCTGTGCAAGTGTCTTAAATTTTACTCAGACCTTGATTGAGAGGCAAGGAGTGACTTTTAGCTCTCTAGTGAGCAATCTGGAAATAAAGAAATAAAATCGTCAACGGGCTTTTATCCATATGTGTTTCAAAACTAGGGCTTTTGGAATCATAAAAAAAAAATCAAAACATGTTTTCAAGAGTTTGTAGTACAAATTACCCTATTAAAAAGTACCCTGCTTATGAAAAAGAAAAAAAACATAACCGGTTTTCTGAGGGAAGAATTGAGGAAAGTATTCAGCAGTGAGTGATCTTCAGTGAATATATTTTCTCTGGGCCATTGTAACTGCTGGAACTTATCAAAAGAAACAGTTATTTTGATCATAAATGTAGTGGGTGGCATGATTTTCTTGGCATTTATTTGGCTTTAACATGAACAAATTTTTCCCTTGGAAAAAAAACCCACAACAAGCCAGAAAGGTAGATAATTAGTGTGCAGTAGGTAATGGGCAATTTCAAAGTAAATGAGCAGAGCTCATACCTTCATTCTGAATGGTATTTGTATTAGCTGAATGTATTTTCTCTTTTTGAAAATGAATTTTCCTGCATAATTTCCACTTTGGTGACGCATTCTTTGTAGTGAGTCCCGCAGATGATACCTGGCTGTCTTTCTGGGTGCTCCTGTGTAGGGTGATTTTGCAGAACAAAGCACTTGTTAACTCCTAACCAGACTAAGAAAAATGCTCGTTTTACCCAGATGCTGATGCTTCCCCAGCTCCATGTGCCTTTTGCTGTTGTAATCCATTGAGTAAGGTGGCTTTCCCTACCAAAATGTCAATATAAAATTGTTGCTTATTAAATCAGGGGCATTTGCAAAGCTACATTCGGCAGTTGAGTTCTGTTTTCTGTGCTTAATGCATGACGTGGAGGAAATTCAGTTTTTATCTCCCTGACAAGCCCCATTATCTTATAGGCTTTAGGTCTGGAAAGACTGGTTTCTTTGACGGCCTCTGGATGAGGGTTGCTTTGCATCTGCATTCAGACCCATCCGGTTCTTTGAGAAGCATCAGAAGATGGGGGTTTAATATTCATTGCCCAACTGAAGACCTGTGCTCTGGAGCTGATGGCTTGGGTCCTTCTCAACTACAGCCCCCCAACCAGGGGCTGAGTCCACCCATTGTTACGGACTTGCTTGGGATTGGGAACACAATGGCCCGAATGGGCCTTTTTGCCCTGCAAGCTACATGCTGAGCTGCTCTTTGGGCTTTTGAAAAGCCTCTTTATCTTCAAACAACCTGATTTCCTCTGCCCCATCGTGGCTCCCTCCATGGCACCTACAAGGACAAGCAAGCGGAAAATGGGTCATCAACTCCAGCGCAGCCCAAGGGCTGGTGGCCTTTATGCTGTTGACTTTTCAGTGTATAAATAGCAGAACGATTGAGTTCGAGTTATTTTTGTCCATCGCCCTTAACTTCGCAGGAGAGTCTGGGAGAACAATAGGGTCTGGTCTCATTGGAGAAGTGGAGATTTCAGCAGCTCTCCCTGGGCTGACCCGGCTCAGATGGGCTCCTTGGTAATTTGCTACAGGGTTCTGATGGGAAAAGGGGGACTTTAAGGCATCTGTACCGGGCAGTGCGGCTTCCTGAAAGCTGTAATTGGCATTAGAATGCCTCCCAAGGTGGTACTGCTGGGCATTAAAAAGAATACTGCCTTTTGCATGGGAATGATTAAATCTTCACTTTTTATGTTTTTGTTCCTGGGTATCCTGGGTGGAGAAAGAGAGAAATCTCTGCAGCAAATGCTGAATGTTCTGGCAAATCAGCCCTACCTATTTCCTGTATTTGCTGGCAGTCATGAGTGCTTAAAATCGTAGATTTTCTTAACAGCCAAACCCCAAATCGTGAAAATATTATCACCAAGACGGGACTTGCCTGAATAGCGTGCACCAGAAATTACTCTGGACAACCAGGTTCAGGGAGTCACCCAGGTAGCAGGACCCCCCAGGCACACTGCTGGAATCTGGTTTCTCTGAGACATCTCACTCTGCTGGAGGACAACGCCTGCCCCAGCTCCAGACCCTCCAGCCAGAAACCTCTCCTGGGAAGAGGGACAGATAAACTGCCTTTGAAGGCTACAGCCAGGGCCACCCACTCTCTCTGTAATAATTTCGTAGTCAGGTTTCTTGCTTGGGATGTGAGACCCTGAGGTTTGGGTTCCAGCCTGCTTGAGAGCCTGACACCCACCTCCTGGAAATGTCCCATTAGGTTATTTCAATTCACCTGAGTTTTCATAGAATTAGACTGAGCTCAGTGAAGTCTCGTTTAAAAACAGTTGGCAAAACTTTTCTCTCTTAATTTGAGCATTTTTGGTGGCACAGAAAACGCCCTTCCTGACCAGCTCCAGGCTGGTTTGGGCTGACAGAGCTGAGGAGCTCAGTTGGTGCTGCAGTTAGTCCTGCTTTACTTGACATAATTAAGAGAAAAATCAGGCCTTTGGTATCCAAAGCAAAGTAAAAAAACCACAGGATCATCCTAGGCTATTGAAAATGTCAAGTGTCTGTTGACTCCTAAAGTATTTCCTCGCTGCCAGAGAATACTGGGGCTACTGGAAGTGGGATCCTTTAATCTGTGGAATCCCGTGGGCAGGAACCCTGCAGCTGGGGCAGCCACACTGTGCCGTGGGCTGGTTGCCGGCGTCTTCCCCCCTTCACTGTGCGCTGTGTCCTCTACAAGCTCAGAGATGATCCCTGGTGCTTTCACAGCCTGGGGGAAGCTGGAGAGCAGCACCTGGTCCAACACAAGTGGAAGGGCAGGTGCTTTTGGTGTTGTCTCTGTCTCAGCCTCCCTAGAGGCTCCTGCAGCTCCTGAGCATCGATCCAAGAGTAACACGCGTGATTTTGTACCAGGAGGGTGTAAAACATGAGCTGGGCTTTCTCATGCCATGAAACTGCACTTTCCCAGAAGATCCCCCTCTTTACAGTTGTCCTGATGTTGCAGTAGTATCTGTGCCAACCAGATTTCTGCTTATGCTTTCAAGGATGTTTTAATTTTTGTCATCTCTGGGATCCACTGCCAGAACTTCTGCTAATGTTTTTGATTGCCAGATGAGCATCTCCCTGCCCTTTCATTGCTCTCTGAAAATAACATCTTAAACCACATTATGCTAAAGCAGCTCTTCAATGGCTTCTCGAATGCCACTGAGCCAGTCTTCTCTGAAGCAATTTGGTGATGACATACAGCCTGGGCGCTTCTGCTGTGTGTGCTGTCATGACCAAAGAGCTGTCCTGGCAGGGTGGATCTCAGCTCCTGGGCTGCTGACAGGGGCAAGATCCACCTCGATAGAGGAATCTTCCCTGATGTGAAGCGTTTGGTCCCATGAGGTGCTCAGCTCCATCCCTACCAGGGTGAAAGGCTCGGGTGTAAGCAGCTGTGGGCTTCTGCACAGGAACACAGGTGTTACCAAGTCCTGTAGCTATGCGATCATGAGCATTTCTAAGTATCATCCCACATGGGGGATGAGCTTGAACTTGGCTCTTGGTGGCCCCCACGTTGGCACTCTTACCTACTTGCTGGTTTCAGACATCCCAAATGGAGTGGCAGAGGTGATAATGGCTTTCCCAGCTTATCATGTCAGGTTTTGCAACCACAATGGTTGAGTCTCCATGGGCTGGAGTAAAGGATGGGGGAGCAGCACTTCTCTACTGGTACAGGTGGAAAGCTTACAGCGGGGGGATTCCTGGCACTGTGGTTGCCCCAGGACACCTTCCCCATCGGGATGGGTGCCCAGGAGGACCGTCCATACATCCCTTCTCCCTTCCAATCTGGTCTGCAACTTCCCTTTTAATAGACTGCCTCACTCAGAGGCATTATTACAAGCATTTGCACAGACCTTGGGTTAACTTGCAAGGAGGGTCCTGGCAGAGCAGAGGTCTGGAGAGAGATGCAAAGTTAACATATAATCAAACCGACAAGATCAAGTGAACTGCATACGCTTCCCTCACATCCTTCTCTGCAGTAGTTCTGAGATTTAATTACCAGCTCTAAAGCACTTCAAGATTTTCAGGTGGAAACTACTACATAGAGGAAGGGGAGAGTACAAAAGCAGCCTACATAATTAAGTGCTGCTTGTTTAATTTAATTTTCTCCTTCATTTGATCCTCTCCTAGAATCTTGAAAGTAACAGTCTCTAATACCAGCTGGGTCCTTTTACACTTGCGTTACGTTCACATGATGATGGTACCAGCAGTGGAAAACAATAGTTGAGGGAGCTCTGTCTGAGGCTGTCGGTGAGGATGCTGGTGGCCGTGTGTCGTGACGGTACAATGGGGACGATGCCCACTCTGGTTTGGAAGGGACATTCATCTCATGAGGGGTGAACCTCTTGGCTGCAAAACTGGGCTTTCGGAAGGTATCAGGAATTTCACATACCAGTGCACTAAAAGGCTTTGCCAATAAAATACGATAAATAATTTGCATTTGGTAATCCAGATGAGAGCTGTAAAGGGAAAATACAAATGGGTTAAGCTGTAAATTACTGCTGTTCCTCTCTTCCTCCTCTCCCTATTCCCTTGGAAATTAGCCAGTTGCTCTCTGGAATCACTAATTCTTACAAGCTGCCTGTGCCAGTCTAGCATCAGAAAAACAAGGAGGTTTATTTAGTATTTGTTTCTTTGTTTGACTGTCCTTTCTTTCCAAATATTTTTAAATGAAATTTTTTTAATGAAAATTTCAAGAGGCATCAGGATTCCTCGTGTGGCACCTCTTTAACAAGCCCAGACCTGCCTGTACAGGAAAAATGAGAGTGTTATGGACTGGGCTGTCATGATTGTTTGTCGGCAACTGTCATGGTACGAGACCAGGGAGCTGGGGTGATGCTCGGGTTCGTACAAACCTCCTCCTGATAGTGTTTCTGCAACAGTGCATTAAGACACCTGGTTCCTGAGCCTTCTCTGGCCTCTCCAGAGAGACACTGTGGACTCTGGCGGTGGTAGGGGGTTTCATTTTGGTTCAAGGGATATTTATATTACTCGGATTTTGCGTTTTCAATCCTATATCCCGAAGTGGAGGTGTTATTTTGAAATAAATGTGTGTGCTGCTGCATTCAGGAGACATACCTGCAAGTTGGGTTTTGCCAATCTAAAGCCACTGAGATGGCCAGGAGCAGGGGTGGTGCGTGAGAGACAGTGGAAGGTTGGAAATGTTCTGAATATTTGTCAGTCCCATTTTTGTACCTCTTAGAGTATGGTGATTTTTGATGGGAAGAGAACTGGAAGTAACCAAGTACCAGGAAAACATCTCTTCCCATTTCCCACTGGAATTTAACAAAATACCAGAACTCAGACAAGAGAGGCGGTTCTGGAGGGATCTCTCTGGATGTGAATCCTTCGAGGCTTCCTATCTCAGCCCTCTTAGGGGCAGAGAGATTTGAATACATGAAAGTTATCACATATTCGTTTCTCAGGGGTATGAGACCATTAGAGTTGAATGCAGAGAATTAGTATTAATTAAGAGTAATAAGAGAGAAGAATGGGCTGAAGAAAGGCAGGGAAGAGGTTAGATTTTCTGCTGACTCTGTATGAAACAAAAATGCTGCAGCTCCAGCGTAGGTCTTGCACCTGAACCACATCTCCAGTTGTGGCTCATCTGGCAAACATCAGGCTCATGCTATCTGTCCTGGGTTAGACCAGAGGAGGGTGAAGCCAACCAGGCTCCTTCCATCCATTTTGTGCTTTCTGGTTAAATATTTCTTTCCCACTGTGATAATGGATGCATCAGTGTTAAATACGATTAAGCAACGGTTTCTTTCACGCAGCAAGGTTATTGTTTCACATTCAAGGATATTGGAAGTCACTGGGATGCTTTGGCTTCAGGTTTTGGGTTGCTTAAGGGGAGACCATGCACATGGGGCTGGGCTTCAAAATGCTCTTCATCCTCAAACATCTCATTGTCTCCAAGGCAGGTTTCAAGCTGGGGGTCCCTACCCTGAACGCTGCGGGGAGGGGGAGACAGGGGCTCAGGGCTTCCCCAGCACTGCTCTGGGGGCTGGAGAAACGCTGCCTGGCGGAGATAGGAAAGCTTGTTCTTTTGGGCTGTACTCCCTGCAGCTTAATGTCATGTTTTGCTGATGACAAAAAGCCTCGGAGGAGAGACTTGCACGGCTGCAAACATTCCCCATCGGATGGCTCAGCATTGCACAGGGCCAAACTTATTAGCGCAGCTGCAGAGAGGCGCGTCGTGTCCCTGTGATCATTTCCGAGAGGACAGAAAGTGACTCTGACGGTGGGTTTTTCCTCCTCACCTCCTCTTTTTTGCCTTTTTTTCCCTCCTTTTTTTTTCTTTTCTTCCCCCCCCTTCCCCTTTGCAGTGAAATGCAGCGATCTGGGAATGTGTCCATATGGAATTGAAATGTGCCTGGGGTTGGTTGGAGGGGAGGGGGAGCGGGTCCTGCTCAAAGCCCAATCCTGTGCTGGCATCTCCAGGCTGGCACAGCCCTGCTCTGCCATCCTCATCCTCCCAGGAGCTAAGGAGCAGAATGCCTTTCCCCCCCGCCCCCGGCTCCCATTTCCCTGTATTTATTTGTGCATATTTTTTTTTTAAAAAAAGCTGAGATCCAAAGGATGAGAAAATGGCTCTTCTCTCCTTTTTCCCTCCTTCTCCTTCTCCCGACTGGCTGAGCCAGCTGGGGCAATGCCACAATTCAAGGCGTCTGGAGACAGAATCCAGCTCGCTGCCTTGTGATCTGCATGTCAAGGTGAAACTGCAATAAGATAATAATGTCAGTATCCCCAGAAGGCAGGCGGTAAAAGATACTAATTGCATTTCACTGAAGGCTTCAGAAACACTCAGCAGCTGGAAAGCTGAGGAGAATTTTGATGCTATTCTTATAAGGGAAGATTTTTTTTTCTTCCCCTTACACTGTTTGTAAATCTATTACAGAACATGGGGAGTGGAAGCGGGGGAAGGGAACGTATAAAACCAGTTAAAGGCTTAATGTTTCCCATTATATTTTGTGAGCTGTAGGTGGTCTAGAGCTTATAAAAATGTAGCACATTCCCTTGTAATCAACCATAATAATTTATTATTATTATTTATTATGATTTGCTGTTATTTTGCACATATAAAGGCCCCTGCCAAGGCACTGAGAGCTCTGCACAAATAGTTAACATTTATTATAGCAGTAGTAATGTTTAAAAATATTAACTAAATAAAATAAAAATACCAGCTCTAAAGAGCTGAGGACAGCTTTGTTATTGGAAAATAAATGCAGGAAGGCAAATATCTTGCAGAATGGCTGATAGTGATTTGAATAGAAACATGCCTGGTGAGGGAAGCAACACATTTTCAATTCTTGGAGAAACGCAGAGGGTTTGGCTTGGAGATGTGTCTCCAGTTTTGCACTCAGGGCTCCACCCAACAGAAATGGGGACCCCTTTGGTGACCAGAGGAATGCCCAGCTGCATGGGCACCGGTCTGTTGCCTGTGCTTGGGCTCAGAGATGCGTTAGCTGGTTGCATGGAAGGACTCTCCTTGGAGAGTGGATTTATTTAGCCCCAGACGGTTGTGATCTGTCTGCACCACTGTGCTTTATTGCAGTGATGGTCTTCTCCAGGGAAGCTGGAGCCCAAGCCCAGGGTCTCTGGTTAGTGTTTCCCAACCTCTTTCCTATCCTTTGCCTTTGTTCTATCCCAAATCTTTTATCCCAGGGAGGAAGGAAAAGTCTTCAGCCTCTGCTTCATGGACTGTAAGATGGGCGAGTCAGTCAGTAGTGAGGCAATATTACTGCCCCTCCTGCAACCTGGGCTGAAGGGGAGGTTAGGGCAATGCCAGGTGAAGGGCAGGATGCTGCTGTGGGTGAGGAACCATCTGAGAGCCAACAGGAGAAACAATTGTGCTGAAGTTTTAAGAGCAGGATGCAATAGGGATGTGTATGAGACCAGGTACTGCTCGGTATATTTGGTCTGAGGGGGGGGAAAAAAAGGTGAACAGATGAACAGCAAAATTTGCAAGTGCCTGAGATATCTTTGGGTTAGTCAAGCAAAGAGGTGGAAGACCTTGCAAGGGTTTTCCCCTGATGAAGCTGGAGGGCTGGGCAGTGTGCTGGTGAGCAGAGAGAGGCTAAAATGTAAAACGTGTTGCACATGGCAAGGAGCACTGGGAGCATGATGAGGTCTAAATTAGCTGTAACCATTTGGGAAGAGAAGAGCAGCGTCAACAGAGACATCCATGTACAAATCTTTACTCTCCTTTACAGCTGCCGCCAGATAAGCAAAGAAAATTTGAGGAAGAATGGGATTAAAAATATTGCTGAGAGTATTGTAATGCCAGCACATAAATCAGTGCTGTGGTCTTGCCTGGAATAGTGTGTTCGTTTCCAGTCAATCTGTCTCAAAAAGATACAGCAGGAATAGAAGGGGTCAAGAGATAGGCAACAAAAATTATTGGAGACACTGAAAGACTTCCAGATGAGAAGAGACTGAAGGATGAGGGGGAACATTTATTTTGAAGGTGAGATAAATATGAGGGGATATGATCCATGCACATAAAAAAGGAGGTAGTAAATGGCACAGGGAAGGTAAATCAGAGGTTGGTAGTCACCCTCTCTTGTGAGACAGAAACCAGGGAGCACCTGATGGGACTGAACGGCAGCAAGTTGAACATTGTCCACAGGACATATATTTTCCATGCTATTAACTGCCAGGACTCCCCTGCAGCACTGGGGCGAGCGGGGGGTTAACAGGAGGACTCAGGGAGGCCTGGAAGGGGACCTGGATACCCAGAGCATCTCAGCATCACAACATCATCCTCCATGAGAGGAGATAAGACTGTGGGGGATACAAACACCTCTGCCCATGTGTATCAGCAGGGTTTTCTAACATCTCCCTCGTTATTCTGGCACCCCAGATCTGTAGCTGCATTAAGGGGGGTCACAGTCATGCCCCCTCCCCAGGACACCTCCACCTCGCTGGTGTGAGGGGCACCTGCCTGGCGGTGCTGGTGGTGTTGTGCTGCAGGTTGTTGGGGCTGGAGAAGGTGCTCACCCTTAGCAGCCATGGGGACACAGGGGGACAGGGGTACATAATCCCCACGGTGGTGCATCTCCCAACACATGTAGAGTCCCTCAATACTGGGGTGGCCACCACGTTGGGCGGTGAATGATGTGGCTGTGAAACCCATCAGGACAGTCTCTGCTTGAGGATGAGGAGGGATGGAGGCTCGGGGCTGGTATGACGGTAGGTGGCTGCAGGCTCCCAGTGCAGGATGCAAAGCAGGAGAGTTAATGGTGCTGGTGGAGCGAGTTACTGTGGTTATCTGATCTCCTCTGTGTCCTGACAGCTCTGCCTGGTCCCTCTCGGGGCTGCCCTGGGGACGCCCTGGTGTGTCTCAGCCTCACGCCCACGCTCCCACCCCACCCCGCTGCTGCGGGAGGTTCAAAGGCCGGGCGTAAACTGGCCTGAATCAAAACGCTTGGCGTAAACTGGTCTGAATCAAAGCTCTTGGCTGCGGCGGTTCTTTTCTGTGCTGGGGATGATGACGTTGGGTCTAATTCTGCACCCTCAGAGAAGGCTCCTGCCCGGGCGTGCAGGCGGAGCCCAGAAGAATCAGCAGGATGCTGAGCGAGCGTAACGCTCCCCGGTCCCTCTGCGGGGTTAGATCAACTCGTGGAACTAGAGCAGCTGAACTAGGGCACAACAATATGTTATATACGCTGTATACACACGTGTACACACATGGGACACGCTCCTGATGTGTTGGCTCAATGCAGGAGCTGCGGGATCATTCATCACGGGGCATCAGAGCCCCGTCCTGCAACCCCCTGAGCAATGGGACCCCGTGTCACAAATGGGGATTATTTTTTTTGTCCTTTCGTCATCTCCCCAGGGGCGAAAGTGTGTGCAGTGGAATGTCTTGTTTTGGTAGGGGCTAGGTTTTTTTAAAAACCCAACGTGTTTCAAATATGCTGGTTGCTATGTGTTTCTGAGAGAGAAAGCCGGGTCGGGGATGAGTGCTGAGCCGTCAAAGCAGAAGTGGTGGGTTTTGCAGCGAGTCTCAGTTTCTGGTTTGCTCTAGGTTTGGCCTCCCCCAGGTTGTTTCCCACGCAGATGAGCTCTATTTTCACTGCGAGGAGCTGTGTTCCAGAAGAAAAAAATTGTCAAACCCAGTGGCCTGGGTAGTCTTTGAGTTTTCCCCCTAGGAGGCCGCTGTCAGTAAGGGCACAACGGGGTTTATCTCATACGCAATGGCGGTGTGGGAAACAGAGATGTAGAGAGGGCAGAACTGATGGAGGTACACGGGATGCAGGACCATGCTCTCCGAAGCTCTAAAGCTTGTGTAGACACCTATATCATGGTGCTGTGATACAGGCAAATTGTGGCTGTGATATGTGGCAAAGTGTTGGCAACTGCAGTGATGTCAGGGGCTGAACCAAGGGGGAGAACGCCCAAACCTGGGGCCAACAGGAGAAGCTGCCAAAGGGTGAAGCTCCTTGAAAACAGGTTTCAGCAAAGACTCTCGAGCAGTCCAGTGCCCTAAACCAGGTGGGACATTCACTACTTCGAAAAGCCCTGATGCTCAGAACTGAAAATGCTTTCTTCTGTCTCACTGGAGGTCAGTTCACCCATTCTTCATCCCCAGCTCATACAAACACAGAAGCAATAAAAAAAAAAAAAGGGTCCTGAGAGGATAAAGGCTCCTTGTCTAAAAAGTGTCTGCACTAAAAAGACTCTTTTTAGACTCATTCCAGGCTGGGGGTAATGCCCCCTTTTGATTCCTTAATCTGTATCCATCTGCCCTGACTTGGCAACTTGGCTGTTAGGAGTGGGATAGTTACTCTAGGCTGCCTTTTAGTCAATGGAAGGAACAGGGCAATTCATCCCAATCTGAGATAAACCACAGTGATTGCTCTGGAGGGATTCTTATTTCTCTTGACTTTAAAGGGAGCTTTCAAGTCTAGGTTGAAATTAAGCATCTGACTTTTAAAGCTCATGGCATGAATCTCGCCCTGAAGGTAAACACCATTTAGGTGCTTATCCTGCTTGAAGTTCACTGTCAAATCCCTGCAGGAAAATGGCCATTAGAGAATCAGGCTTTGCATTCACTTCAGTAGGGGAGACCATGGAGATCACAAGCTGTTAGCAAGGCTACAAAGTATGTTTCTTTCTCCTTGAAGCATCTGGGGTTCCATTTTGTGTCTTATTTGACCAAGCATGACCAGAGAGTGCTTGGCACCCAGGTTGTCCTTGACCGAGGAGCAGCCTCAGACCAGGCTGTCCGTGTATCCCATTCGCATCTGGGAGTCAGCCCTGGAGACACCCCCAACACCTTGGACTTCAGTTACAGCTGATGACATGCACAGTCAGATTTTCAAAGGTATTTATTTGCCTAAAATTTCAAAAGGCCATTCATTGTCTCAGATTTGGAGCAATTTGCAGTAGTAGCTCATCTGTCTGATTTTGGAGCCCAACTTACCTGGGGACATTCTAATCTTGTGTAGGAACCCACTTACAGCTTTAGGTACCTTTGGGAATTTTCTGCTGAACATCAAGTCATTGTCCTAGTAAAAATGTTAGAATTTGGTTTAACAGTAGAGGATCTTCTGTGGTCTGAATTACAGCAAATTTACTTACAGTTTCCATTATTGGGAAGTTCAGGAGAAGGAATTATCCCACCAGGGAGTGCTGTTTAATTTCTGAGGAACCATTTTCTTGTCCTGATATAAATTTGATTGTAATGACAGGTAATTGTGGGAATAGTATAACAATGATAAACCTTTATGGAAATAGCAGTATTTCCAGTGCAACTTTGCAAAAATCATTCAGAATGTAAACTAAATTAAACCAGAAAACCAGCTAATATGGGTTTAGTTTTAATGCCATGTTTGCTTCACTTTTTACTCAATAAAGACTAAGATAAAAAAGGAGAGGCGCTGATCTCAGTATTTGCCCTCATCCTTCCGTTTCATTAGGGTCATTATAACCTGCTTTGAGATTGTATAGAGATCTTAAAATGGCAGAAATTGCCTCTTTCTATGTACAGCAGACCCAGAACTGGGCAGAGAGGGTTGATGTGGGCTGGGTATGTTGAGACTTCACAAATGTGAGCCTTGCCTGTGGCATGTTCTCTACAACAGTGGTAGTACTGTCATGCTAGCCCCCAAAACCCACATATTTTTTTGAATCTAGAGCCCTTGGAGCCCTGACTTTCATCCCCCTTTTCCTCTAAAAGGGGTCAGGTTCTTTCTATCTGATTTGGATCTAATGTATCCGAAGACTTGGGCCACAGATATCAGCTTATTTTATTTAGACCACTTCTCTTACCCTGTTCTTTTACCTGGGGCTTTGCAGCATCATTTCCACCAGCTGACCCCCTTGCCGTGCTCCGAGGACATCGCTATCGCCTTTATTTAAATTTCACACTGGTCTAAATGTCGAAGGCTGAGTTCCGGCATGCAGAATCGAACGGATCTTCACATTTTTAAATTAGCAGCCAGTGGAAATGAATGAATGGCTCTTCCCTAGGGAGATGTTCTGGATTTGCTCAGTACAGCGGTCCCGAAAGCTGGGCTGCTGGTGGTAACAGCCCAGCCTTAGCTGGGGCCTCGGCACACGGGAAGGCTGAGGCTGGGGCAGCGGCTCAGCCCGTGCTCACCGGGGCAGGAGGAATAAGCTCGGCGTCTCATTCCCCCGGGAACGTGGCGCGCTGATGTTCGCTGTCAGTCCAAATCTTGTCTCCGAAGGAAACAACGCAAAAAAGCCAAACCTCCCTCCGACTCTCACCCCTTGATTTCTCTTCGGCAGTGGGCTACTCCCATTTTCAAAGTCGGAAAATACAGCATTGAAAGAGCGTGTTGTGCAGCATGGCCCCAGCTCCCCTTCTCGGAGTGAGCACAAAACACAGGTACAAAACCCAGCACCTGGATAACTACTTGAGTAGGGATTTTTTTGCTTAACATGGCTCTTTTGGGGGCAGCTTGCCAAGCTGGAAAAGCAGCTCAGCAAAAGGAGGCACATAAATTTATGTATGGACTCTGTCAGCCGGTGCAGGGAGTTGGCCAGGTCCCTTCTGCCAGTGGTGTGCTCTGTTGTGTTAATGTCCTTGTTCTCGGCAGGACGCTGTGCCTCAGGGACGCATCCCCATTGCCTCTCAAGTGTGTGTTGTCCTCTGCTGGGCGTCCTCCAGGGCAGCCTGGTAAAACAAGAATGTCAAGGTGAGACACTGCAGGTCACACAAGTGGGAAATCTCTATTAGAGTTTTTCTGGGCTCTGGCTTAGAAGGAAAAACTGGGAAAACATGAGGTTTTGGTGAGGGGATGGGATATCCAAGGCATGAGAAATTGTCAGGGAATTATCTGATGAACCCATTTGATGGGATTAAATAAAAAGTGAAAAATAAATGCTTTTCTCTATGTTTCTTTGTCACTATTGCTAAAATATTGAAGTTTAAACAAGGAGGCTTTTAATGGAGGGTTGTCTCACAGGGTGTATTGTATTCACTGGAGTTTGCTCTCTCCTTGGCTAATTATATATATTTATCCATCTTATTGAAAGCTTCTCCAGGGCAAAGAGATGCTGGTTTATTTCTTTATTTAAAAAAGGAAACACATAACAGAGAGAGATCTGTTAAATATCAAGGCAGTTCAGTCTCTGATACTCCAGATTGTTGGTAGGGGGCTGGAAGGGGACTTTGCGTTGGGGTCAATAGCAGGAATGAGCTCCCACCTCCATGTGGCATGGCTTCAGGCAGGAGGTGGGGAAACCCAGGGCAGGAGATCTTGTCAGTGGTTTGGGCTGGGACTACCTTGAGGAACTTGTGGGCACCCTCCGTTTCCTTAGGATCCACTGAAGAGTGAGGTCCAGCCTGGTTCCCACTCGGTGTCTGTGCCAGGTGATCGCTCTGTAGCTGTTATGTCACCCCTCCTTGATCCACCCAACTCCTCTTTGTGTGTTCAGGTTTCATTAATCATCTCATCTCCCCCTAGATCTGTGTAATGCATGTTTCTATGCATGTGGAATCACAGTTCTATGCAGAACCAGCTCCTTCTGCTGCTTCTGCACATGGCATCCACAAGCTCCCTTTGAAATCCCTGAGTAGAGGAAGAGACCATGGACGGTCCCTCTCCAGGCAACGTCTCTCCTTATGACGGTCCCTCTCCAGGCAACGTCTCTCCTTGCTCACACGTTCTCGACCTTCCCCAGCTGGTGCCTGTCCAGGCTTGCAGGGGTTATCCCTGTACTTGGCTGATGTGGCCACCCATGCCCCACCAGGGACAGAAAGGTGGACCTGTGGCTTGCAGAAGAGAGCCCATTTTCCAGCAAGCATTGGTCTGGAGAGCACATAGCCGCCTTGTGTGCTGGGCTGTGTTCACTCCCATGGCACGAGGAACCAAGGCACAGGAGCAGCTGTGCCTCCAGTGCCAGTGGAGGCTGTGGGAGGCTGTGCTGGTGCTCACAGCCCTCTTCTGGGGCATCTCAGGGCCCTTGGGGCACCCAGAGCACCCACAGATTGCACCCAGCAGCAGCCTCAGCTGCTTTTTGTTCCATAAAGGCATTTCAGAAAATAACCTGTGGTACAGAATGGGTGGTCTTCTAATTAGTGCCTATTTTAATCGCGGAAAAGCTGTAACACTGGGAGACAAACCCTGCTCCTGCGTAGGCAGGGACTAGCCCGGGCAGGAAAGCATCTGTGTGACATGGTCACAGCAAACGTGTCATTGTGGCCTGCCAGGGAGCAGCACTCATTTTCCTGCCAGCAAGGGTTGTTTCTCTGCTTGCGACCATCAAACTCCTGAATCCCTGGAAATGGCACAAACATGGGGGGTCATTTTCTTCCTTATCAATTTTGGTTTGGAGCTTGGTGAAAAACGTGAGATCTTCATTTGGAGCTGCTGCCAGACAGCCATGTGCTGGCTCCTTCAACTTATTTATATCCTAAGGATGCTGCTTTATTTATTTCTTTTTTTGCTTAGCTATCCAGTCGAGCGCTGTATGTTTTCTCCTGCAAGAAGATGAGCTCTCAGGAGTATCTTCTGCTTTATGGCTTTGTGCAGATTCTGCAGCTTGGGGTTGTCACTTACTGTCACTTACGCATTCGCCTTTTGGAATCAAAGGGGATGTGGTCTTCATAGCTGGAGCGTTTATTTGGGAATAACTGCCTCAGGTCAGCTAAAGGGTTGCATCGCTCTTGGGATTCACATTCTGGATTTGCAACACCCCCTGTGATGCCAGAGCTGGCGCTGTGAGCACACGGGGATGGCATCGTACGGGCTGATTACCGCTGTGGCCCCAGTCTTGCACACCATCATCTATTCAGCCTCTCGGCTCCCTTTTCTTCGTCTCAGCCAGCCCACCTTAAGGGGTGCTTGGTCTTTAAGCACCATCTTCATCTCATATGAGAAGCAGGCGAGTGAAGCATTGGGAAGTGAGAAAGCTGGATTTTAGTGGAGCGGTATAAATGAAGAAAATCTTGGCATGTGGTTCTGTGCAGAAGCTGCCATAGGCTCCCAGGTTACGGCACCCAGAGCTGGGCTTCTCTATCCAAATTCAGACAGCTTCAGCTGAGCTATTCATCCAGATTTGCCGTACAGCTGATAGGCAGTGCTAGTGCAGGATTCATCTCATCCTGAGGTGCATGGCAGAAAATAGGTCAGATGGATTGTGCTTTAAAAGTGCTCATTTTCCTAACGGCGGTTGTGCTGACGAGCACAGATGTAGATACTTCTCTATGTCTGGAGTAGGGGGATGGTGGAATCCACCCTTGGAAACCAGTGGCGTTGGCACGTGGAAGAGGATGCTGATATAATTCCTGCAGTTTCCCCAAGGTAGCATCAGTCTCCCCCACACAAAGCCCAGTCTTCTTGGGGCTGGGGGGCCGTAATGAGCCCCATCCAGGGGCCAGTCCTCTCCGCATGCTGAGTAAAGAAAATCAGTGACAGGGCATCATCAGTGCACTGAGCTGCTGCGGTACAGAACCCCCCGTGCTGACCTGCATCCCCAGCACTCCCCGAGTTTGGGGGCCCCATAGCAAACTGCAGGGAAACTGTTAATAGCAAATTCCTGCGAGGGCGAGTGGTGGGAGCAGCCTGGTCCCGGTGCCCAGGCATCGAACCCGAGCTCAGGTTCTGGCTCCCGCTGCCCCTCCTGCCTCCTTGATGGGCAAACTATTTTTTCAGTGTCTTTCATAGAAAAGTAGGAGCTGAAAATATCACCTTGCTCCCTCCTCTCTCCCTGCCAATATGTGGGTTTGCTGCAAGGGTGATGGGGGGGGCTCGGGGCTGTACCTGCAGCCTGGCAGCTCTCTGAAGAGAGCCGAGGTGGGGGGATCTCTCTTAGGGGAGATTTCAGCATTAAAATTCAGTCCTCTGTGGCCCCTGCCCAGCAGTCGGAGATGTAAGGGGAAAGGGCAGTGTGTACGGTGCCCTCTGCTTAGGGAATGTACTTATTTTTAATGATAATATTTAGAAATTAGATTGCCATCTGATTAGGGCAGGACCTAGCCCTTTCTGTGCAGCAGTTATCATATGGTTGGCCATAAGGGGTAATATATAACAGTGAGAGATGATGATAATGCTGGAGATTGAGTGTAGGATGTAAGAGGAGCATTTTCAGTAGGAGTCCTTCCTGACAGTGACCCTGTTGAGGTGGTTTGTGTGCACTGGGCAGATGTCCAGAAGCTGCTGTGTGATGTACCAGGGCCAAGTGTTGGTCATAAGTGGGTCCAGCAAGACCTGGTGGCGACCACCACATCCCTGAGCTACCGGTACCCTGCGGTGGGAAGTTCACACCCAGAAAACAGGACAAAAGTGACAAAAACCAGTGTTCCACTATGCTGCCCAAAACATTAGTGCCAAGCTGTGCGTGATCTGTGGGGGTAAATGAGGCTGCTCCCCCTGGTCAGAAGCAGAAGTCCTCACCCCAGGGCACAGGGGAGCAGGAGAAGCACTAACCCACTGCCTGAGCAGAGCTGGCAAATTGTCTGCGGCTGTTTTCAAACTGCAGCCAAATTTTGGGTGTGCTGCCTTCCTTCTGCCGGATGCCTGCCCCGAGACAGGCACAAATAATCTTGCAAATAAATACATACACCTAAACCGGTGTGTGCCTACAGTAACACCCTGTGCACACAAACACACACGTGTGTGACACACGCCACTCATGGCCAGAGCCTTTGGCTGCGGGAGATGTTTGCAGCCAAGCTGTGAAGAGCTAAAAAAAGACAGGAATGTGGGGAGACAGGGAGAAGAGGGAGGGCACTGCTGCCTGATGGAAACCCCGACAGCACCTTAACCCCGTCAGCTCGGGCTGGCATCGCCCGGATGCTCCCTTGAGCTGATGGGAAGCAGCAGATGATGCTGCTGCCTTTAACAGCGCTGGATTATGGAAGGGGCAGGCAGCTGAAGGCGACGGGCTATTGTCTGAAAGATGAAATTTATTACAGGGCACCATACAAAGCCTAAATTAGGCTATCCAGGAGAAGCAAAAAAAAAAAAAAAGGCAAGCCCTCGGTGTGTGTTATATGTATGCAGAGCTTGTCATGTCGAGTAATGCAGTGCAATAAGGCTGAACCAGGCAGTAATGGGCTGCGTGGCTGCTTTTCTGCCTCTCTCTCGGTGGTTTTTTTGTTGTTGTTGTGGCAGTGGGACCTTAATGGGGTTCTTTAAACAGATGCTTGAGGAGTCGTACTCCAGCGACCAGCGATTAAAAAGAAAAAAAAAAAAGAGAGAAAGGAAAAAAAAAAAAAGAGAGGAAAAAAATGTTAAAAGCACAAGATTGGCAGAAATCATTTTTCAAAAGAAAAGAGCTTGGGGGTGGGGACGAGCTGGGAGAAGACTGTCAGGCTGTGGAAAAGTTTAATAAATTCCATGTCACTCTAAAGACCGTCGTGTGCAGAGTTGCCCAAGGCCAATAAAACCCGATAAACCTCTGATAGGCTGGCTCCACTGCACTGGCACACGTTATTGCTTTGATACCTTACACAAAAATAGGGTGCTTTTTTGTTGTTTTTGATATGGTAAGAGGCCTTGCAGTGTGCTGTTCTTTATAAGAGATATATATATATAAAATCCATGATAAAAACACCAAAGGATTTAAGTGTGTAGCTGTCATCAGTTACTATTTAACTGAGCGAAACATGTTAAAAGCAGCAACAATACAATATAGCAGGGAACGCATGAAAGCTCAGGCAATCTTCCTCCCACATTTAAGAGAAAGTGCTTTTTAAAACTGTAATCTTGGTAGGATTTGTGGGGAGGGGGAGAGGGGAAGATGGAGAAGGCAGGGAGAAGCATCTTTTATTTTTGTTTAACTTCAGCGAGTCATTTGCTTGATGTGGCAAACCTCGGAGTATTTGCTTAATTTTTCTCCCAGGAACGGCTGGGCTGAGATAATGTGGTCAGGGCTGTGACCTGGCTGTTTGTCTCTGCAGGATGGGGACCTCACGGGCCAGCACCAACCAGCTCAGGGAGCAGCAGCGGTCTCTTGTGCCCAAACCCTTGGGTGCTTCAGCTGAGCTCTCCCAGCCTTTATTTCCCTCCATAGCTCTTGTCATGGAAGCACGGCTGTGGTTCTTCCCCGTAGAAGGATAAGCCGTGAGCATCCTGGCAGTGTTTTACAGAAGGGGGAAAAAATGTGACTTCAGCCAACATGTTGCTTCTGGACAGATAAATAGTGATTCCCTGGCAAAATCCTTGCTTGCATAAAGCTTTGCCTCGTCTCTCCTCTGGCTTTTCTTTGGGAGGCCACAGCTCAGCTCAGTGCAAGGAGGTTATGCTTATACAGATACCTGCAGAAGGGAAAGGTAAAGAAAAGAGGCTGCAAATGTTTAATGTTGTCCACATATCAGCAGTGTTCACTCTGTTCATCATAATCCCATTTTCTGCCTCAGACGTGTCATTACTGCCCACCGGATTTGGGGAGATAGCAGCAGGAAATGA
This sequence comes from Tringa solitaria, assembly GCA_026413425.1. Lineage (NCBI taxonomy): Eukaryota > Metazoa > Chordata > Aves > Charadriiformes > Scolopacidae > Tringa > Tringa solitaria. The sequence continues at coordinate 28,845,860 of JAOXJM010000003.1, forward strand.
GCTGGAAAAACATCAGACAGTTTGGGTCTTTTTTTAAAAGTCATTAACACCTTTAAGATATTTAATGAACTGCAGGCAGCTCTCAGAGTGGAGAAGGATAAATTCTCTGCGGGTATGACAGCGAAGCGAGGCTCTGCAGAAAGGCAAGAGGAAAGTGTTGGGTTTCATTTGGATTGGGCTGGAGGGCAAGGAGAGCTGAGGGCCAACCCTGTCCATGTGCCAAAGAGGGAAAATAAAAAAGGCAGAAGTGTAGGGTTCACCTTCCCCAGGGCCCTCCATGGGCAAACGGAGATGCGCAGGTCTGTTCCCACATGAGCTCCCCTGCCCCAGCAACACTGCAGCGCTCGCAAAGATGTTGTCTTGATCACCTGCACACTCCATGGAGGCACATCATCACCCGCCCATCATTCATACTCCATGGACACACACCATCACCTACCCCTCGTGCAGGCTCCACTAAGCCAATCCACATTTGTTATCTGCGGTCTCCTGAAGCAGGCTGGAAAAGGGAGGTGAAGCCAAGGTGGTGTCCCAAGTTGAGCCCAATTCCTCTCTGTCCACATTGCTTCCTAGTGGCAGCTGTAAAACTCAACACATCTTAGCCATGGTTAGGTTGGGGCAACGGATCCCAGAATAGGAGGTTCATGCCAGTCAAAGTCAGGTACCTTGGTTTGTTCATGCACAGCAGCCACCAGCTACAAACCATGAACCAGCCCGTACCCCTGGGAGCTGTACACAGGCTTCTGCCACTGCCCTCTCCTGTGCTGGCTGCAACCTTATCTGATTCTGATAAAGCATTTGAGGTATTGTTCTTTGTATGCACTCGCTGTACTCTCTGCACCCCTATGAGCGTATCTAATTTGCAGCACATCTCTCAGGTGGGAAGCTGTATTTATCCTTCTGACAGGCGGAGAGGGGCCAAGCAACTTGTCCAAAGCATGGAGTGAGTCTGCAAATTAGCAGGGACTCAACCCAGACCTGAACTGGTGCCCCAGCTCCTGGCGCACACATCCTGCCTGCTGGCAGCTGCTGGAAGCAGGAGGTGGAAAGGAGAGCAGTTTGTTTTGCAGGTTCCTTATTTGTAAGGACAGGATCTTTATATTTTTTTGCATTGCTTTATAAATTAAAATCATCTGGGCTATCGTGTCTGACATTCTTAAGGTTCTCATGGGTGGAAGTGGTGAGAAGCTGGGATGATGTGGTGGCCCTTGGGACAGTGCAGACTGGCGAGGAACCGCACCGGGGGGCTGCCCAGGGGCTTTGCTGCACAGCTTTGCTGGCGGCTGAGTGCTGGCTCCCATCGGAAACCCTGGGCTCCCTTCCAGGCTGAGGAGGGCTTATAGGATTTAGTAGACATAAGCTATGGTGCCACTTCCTTGCTCTCTTGACCCTTTCCACGTCAACCCCATCAGCCTGGTGCGAACTTGTCACCTCCCCAGCTTGTCCCGTTCGCTGCATCTCCTGTCACATCCCAGTCGCTGCCCTTTGGGCGTCTCAGCCCAGTTCCTCCCTTCCCTGACCTTCCTCCCTTTCCCCCTCCAACCTCAGTCTCTGTCTTCCCCTCCCTGGCTCATTCCTCTAACCCCTACTCTCCATCAAGGCAGTCACTAGCGCACAGGGAAGGCAGCCCTGCTTCCTGCCTTGGCTTTGTGTAGCTTCTCACTGGGACAGTGAAAACCACATGTCTGATGGAACGCCTTGGCCACTGCTCTCTGGGTTTCAAGATCCTCCTCCAAAGCATGAAAGATGGTTCAGAAATTTCCTACTGACATATTTCTTCCCATTTCCCTCCAAAAAAACTGGCTGGACTGCAAAGGTTGGTGGGACACCAACCAACGAGGGTGGTGGGACAGTTCAGAAAGGCCCACACTTGCTGCAGAAAGTTTCAACCCAAACAATTAAATCCCCGAAGGAATTTCCGAAAGCGCCTAAGCAGGTTACATGCCTAATTCTTAGAACCCAAGGGGACTTGGACATCTAATCTTCTTAGCTGCTTTTGAAAATCTTTGCCAGGTGCCTGTTTGCATGTTTAGGTGCTCTAAAACCTTTGCAAGTCTGAGCTGTAGAGTGTGGTCAGTTTGGGTCAGAGCAGAATTGCAGCAAATCCCATCTGGAGACAGTTATTTGGGCTTAAATCCGAGCCGGGCACCAAGTGTGGTCCCCAGCCCTGCTAAGGGACACCATATGTCATTTGTCATTAGGCTGTTTTGTATTATTCTACTTTTTGCAGACTTGTTATGGAGAAGGCAGAAAGGCAAGGCATTCCACTATCTGCCCCTGACCAGAAGAACATCGGCTCTGTTAGATACCACAAGAAGTGACTCAACTGTCAAAAGCACTCGCTGTGCTGTGCTTTTTTGGCAAATCTGTCCCATAATGACCATTGCTTTATGGGACCAAAGCTCCAAGTAGGAGCACTGTGTTGTTGAAACATGAACAGTACAGATTTCTGTGTAATAGCAATGCTACTGTCCTTGCAGTGCTGTTCAAAATCAGAAACTGCCCATGTAGTTGTCATGCAAAGCCCTGAGCTCCTGCCAATGCCACCAATGGAAGGAGTAATGAGGACTTTTTGGTGCTTTGGAAAATCAAGCCACAGGTTTAGAGACTGAAATATAGACCCATGTGAAAGTCTTGGCTGTAGAACACCAAGGACAATCCCAAACAGTCATTGCCACCGAGCAGAGGCGGATGCTCCAGGTGAGAGCGTGAAGAACCAGTGCTCTCAGCAGTGCCTTGTCCCGGCTCCAAAGTCACCTGGATCCTGTCCTTCCTCAGGAGGGCAGCCGCAGAGCATTGCAGCCCCAGGGGTGCCCGTGCAGCCACGTCTACCAGCCCCCAAGCCCCGAGGACCTCCCTCCAGCTGGGACTCTGCCCCCCCTTATCTAACCCTACCCCATCCCCAGAAAGTGACCCCATTTTCCGAGAAATTATTTCCAGTGCAATAATTGCAGCTGGAAATTAGACCCCAGTCTTCAAAGAGCGGGCTCTGAAGTGCACATTAGCTCTCTGCCGGGATGAGCCATCCTCACCCATCCCTGCTCGTCTCCTGCCTGAAATTATGTTTGACTACAGGGCATGAAATGTTATTCATCCTTCCCCATCTCCCTCCCATCCGTTTCTATTCAGATTCAGCACCGAGCGGTAGCAGCAGCAGGTATATGAAAAAGATTTTCAGGTGTTCATGTGTCTTTTCTTTCTTTTTTTTCTTTTTTTTTTTCCCCGGTTCCCCTTTTATACATGAGAAAGCAGCGTGAAAGGCAAAGCAAATGAGAACGGGAAGGAAAGTGTTGGATTTAAAGCAATCTGTTAACACGGGGGAGTTTATTATCGGCTAACACGGGGCCGCCGTGGGTCAGACGGCGCGGGGTGAATGGCAGAGCGAGCCGCCTCTCCCCATGGCCATGGTCAAGGCTGGCGTGGAAAGGGTGGTGGCGAGGCGGCTGATGGGCACGAGGTTAATTCTCATTTCACTCCCTGGCAGTAGCAATTTCACGGATCTCGTCATCTGTGGACAGTTGCAGAAAGGGGAGATCAGAAATGACAAATATCTACATTACCTTCAGAGATTAAAATGCCACCAAATGTTCTTTTAATATGAAACCGCCGGTGGTTCTGGGATTTGGTTTGTGTAAGAGACCTTTTTCTGGGTTGGGTTGTTGGTTGGTTTTTTGCTGGGTTTTGTTTTTTTTTTTAAAAGAACAAAACAAACGGGGGAAATCATAAAAAATTGCAGAGGTAGCTGGAATTTTGGAGCTGGAATTTGGAGATGTCTAGGCTGGACATCTCTCATTTGCATAGATAATTGATAATCATCTATTTTTCCCACCAGTCAAAAATAGAATAAATTTTAAATAGATAGGACCAGCTCTTGCCGTTTTCTTCTCAGCGTTATCTCATTAGGATCAATACTTTTCTTTGCTTTTCTATAAGCCTGGGAAAATCAGGGGGATGGATTTCCTCTAACAGGATAAAACCTTTGCGAAGGACTTTGGAGAGGTGAGATAAGAAATTAACATTAAGAAACGCGATCGCTATCGCACGCAGAGGTTTTGCTTCTGAAACCCATCTGAAACTTGTTTTCTAGCACATTTACATTTTGAACAAGCTAAGGCTCTTGTTGATTTGATAGCTGCGGGGTGTACAAACACCCCGGGGTTTTGCTTTGCTGAGAACTGCCGGTCCCTGCAGACAGGGAATTCGGAGTGGCACAGACCTTGCAGCTCCAATGGGACCAGCTTGAGCCACGGGAAGAGGGGCAGGAGGGCACGGAGGATGTGCAGATGTTGCGTGCTTGTTCTCCTGCTCAGCTCAAATTAAAACTGAGCTGGACGAGGCTTTTATTTCATTTTCCCTGCTGGGGGAGCACAGCAGCACCAGTGCCCATCGGTGGCGTTTCACCGGTAGAAGAGCTGTCCCCTCTCCTGCGTGACACGAGGGCAGTTTGGGATATTTTTTGCTTGTGTCATTTCTTTGCCCCTACCTCCTTGCTCCTCCATAGCTGCCACCCAGCTCTCTCTGCTGAGGGGGCCAGCGTGGCATCCAGACCAGGCCCTGGGGTGCTGAGGAAGAGGTGCCTGGCACGGCGAGCATCCCTGGTGCTGGCTGTCCGGGCTCCCTCCTAGCTCCCCGGCATATTCCGGCGTTTGCTGCTGGAGGCTGGGGCACACCATAAATCAAAACCTTCCTCTGCCCTTTGATTAATGTCCGGGGAGGAGTGAGGTGGCAGCGCTGGTGTCCTCAGGCTGGGAGGGGGTGGCAGGGATGAATCCAGAGCGGCTGGCACAGTTAGGATTTGTGGAGCAGCACCAGTGTGGAGCAGAGTGGCATTTAGCCAGACGCAGGAGAAACTGGGGGTTGTTCCTTCTCCACCCCAGGGGTGGCACAGCAGCTCCCTGGCTCTGCGGGCGCAGCATCACGCGGCTTGGGAAGGTGCTGGGAGCAATTGGGACTTTGGAGGTGTCCTGACGAAGGCAAATTTAAGGCATTTAAAGAGGAGAGATGGGGCGACTCTCCAGGTGTGTGAGGGCAATCCTTCTGGCTTGGCTGGAGAGAAACCAGGAGATTGAAAATTTACCGGAAGGGTGATGGAAGCTGGCTGATGAGGGGTGGGAGCTGACAGCTCAGTAGCAAATGAGACATGACAGAAAGGTGGGAGATAATTTAACAGGCTTGGCCTGATATTGTCCTTCATAGTCATGTCTTGATTTTCTCTTGCTTTAGATTTGTCAGATCTGATTTTACACAGCAGATGAGGGTAGAGGGGGACGGTCTGTACTGCATGTACTGCGCAGAAGTGCCCATGCAGCCTCCTGTTGCTCTTCCAAGCTGCAAGCGTGGAAGAAATATTTTGGTTTAAATGGGTGGAAGCATTTTAGTGTTGTTAAAATGACCTCTCCTTCATCAGTTGCCGACTTGAGAGCTGTTGCGCTATTTTTTTCTCTAAATTTCTGAACAAATCCCCTTCCCAGGGCAGAAACCAAGAGTAGGAACTGTCAGGAATCGAAAACTCAGATTTATAACAAAAGCTTTTGACTTCTGGTGTTCACCTCTAAGCAACAGCCTGCAACCCCCCTGAGGCTTGGCATCTCCCCCCAACTGCAGGAGGTGTTTGCGGTGGAGCAAGGGGGAGGTTTGGGGGCTTTTATGTTTTCCTCGAGTCTCTCTCGTGAGCAGCTGCATCTCCATGGCTTGGTCCTGCACCCCAGAGCAGCCAGGGACATGCTTTGGGTGCTGGGGGGTGGTCTTGAGATCGAGGCATAAATCCATGCCCTGAAAGCTGCTGGGTACCAACTTTTCCAGCTGGAGGGGATGCCATGAGCTCCCCTCTGTCAGAGCAAAGCTGTCATCGTCCCGCATGGCATGGGGGCAGGTGGGTCCTGAGCCACAGTTGTGCTTGTCCTGGAGGACCTCCCGGACCTTGCTTGTCCTGGAGGACCTCCCGGACCTTGCTGGGTGAAGGGTGGTCCCTAAAGGCTGGTGAAGCCCCGCAGCTCCCATGGTCACTGCAGATTGGCTGTCCCTCTTCTGGCTCTACCTAAAAAGAAATTAAAAATATATAATTTTTATAATAATAATAAAAAATTAATTAAAAATTTAACAATAATAATAAAAGCTGAGCTGCTTTTATTTTTTAACCAAAGTGGATGCATAAAATAATTTCTTAAGCCCTTTGCCTATGGCAAATGTCTTAGAAGAACATAAAAGACAAGCTCTAACTTTTCCTCTCTCACTACCCCAGCCTTTTTTATGGCTATTTCCTGGCACAGCTCCTTAGCCACAGGTTCTTGCAGCTTCTGAGGCTGAAATTTCCCTGGGGAGCGGGCAGGGGACGCGAACAGCCTCCGTAAAGCCAAAAGGCAGGGTGCTGCAGGCAGCCAGATCCTCTCAGGAAAGGGCTGCTGCTGCTGGGAGAGGTTATAATTGCAATTTCCCTGCAGGTGTTTGCTTTAGTCTCTTCAGGCCAGGCTCTCCTGAGCCCCAGCTGAGAGAGGAAGCCGCTGCCCAGGGCACGGCATGGGAAGGGCAGGCGCTGCAGGCTGGGCACAGACCTGCGGGAGCTCTGATGTGGCACATGCGGCTCCCCAGTAATTTAAAAATCATTCCTCAAATCCCCAGCTCCTGGGCCCGGCCAGATGGGGATTAGAAGGGGTTTGCCACAAAGAAAAAAAATAAACCGAAGCGTGTTCTGGTGTTGAATTCAGCGATGGCAGAAGTTGCTAATTGCAAGGAGGTGGTGAAGCCCGTTCCCTGGCTCAGGGAATGTCTCTCAGGGCTGGGGGGGGGCCTGGAGAGCCCCATTTGCAGAGAGCTGCTGCCCGGGCGGGCTGGGAAATGCTTCTGGTTTGCTCCGGGGTGAGCAGCCGTGGTTGCCCACGCTCCATGCCTGCAGCACGCTGCTGCCTCGCCGGGATGTGCCAGAGTCTGGCTCACACCGCAGCCCCTGATCCAACCCCACTCACCACCATCTCCTCTGAAAATCTCCTCCATGAGGGCTTGGTCCCCACCACCGATGTGAGAGGGGATCTCATCAGTGCTGTCCCTCCTGGTGTAAATCCCACCCTGTCGTTCCCAAGCTTCGGATGGGGCTGAGCCTCCATTCCCAGCTTGGTGACACCCCCAGCAGGAGCTGTGCTGTCGGGGGGGGGGGCACAGCGTGGTGCGGGCAGGGTCCCAGAAGAACCTCTTCCCAGTGCGGGATGTCAGTGTGATGCACAAAATGTTGTATCAGGGAAAACCTCTGCACCACTTTAACTCAATCTTGATTACATCCGTGTGGCGGCTGCTCTGTCTGTGACACCGCAGAGACAGACCCACTGTAAGTTTGGTGAGAGCACGTGTGCTGATTAATATTTCTGCTCCCACAGAGCAGGCAGAGCTGGAGGGAGGGCAGGCAGGACGGCCCAAGCCATACCCATACCCAAAACCCCATGTTTGCTGTCCCTGGATTTGCATTAAGCCTCACTTGCCTAATGCAGGGAGGAGATGCTGAGGCTCAGACGTTTTTTCCCAGGTGCTGCTTGCTGGGATGATCCCAGGGATGGTAGAAGCACAGCAGGGATGGACATCACCAGCCAGCCCCGGCCATCCTGCCTCCCCACTGTGGCAGCCCCGGTGCCGCTTGGTTTATTAACAACCTGGCCCAAGTTAAATTTTAATTGTCCGTTTCTCTCTGATGCCCACTTAAATAGGCTGGGTAGGCTGCCCCAGGATCTAGCACACGAGAAAGGTGAGATTTTTGCTTAAAAGGACACTGCCCGGTGATTTTTCACAACTCTTTGAACAGTTTTGCTGATTCTTTTATTTTTAATTGGTTCCCCTTGGAAAACTGGAGCTAAAGTCTGTGCCTTTTCATCATTTCGTGCCGCCGTGGATGCCAGCGGTGTGCTCGGCACCGTACGGGGCATGAGAGGAGCTGGGGGCACCTCAAATGTGCTGCCCATAAACTAGGTCAACGTTTGACAAAAGAGATTTCAGCCGGCGGCGGGGCTGGCGCTGGCATCCTACCGCGATGCCAATAGGGATGGCCATGGGGGGGTTGGATTTGTCCCCCCTGAAGAGCACCACGGAAAGGTTTTCCTCAGCCTGAGCAGCATCCCTTGCCTCTGGGGGAGGTGGTGTGGGGTCGTGGGGGGTCTGCAGCCGTTTTCCTGGAGCAAAGCCTGGCTTGAAATGCCCACACAGATCTGTGGGTGAGGAAGAGTAAGGCAAAAATCTGCCGGCCTTTGGGTGCTGAGGTTCGATGAGGATGGAGTTGCCCTGCTGTGGGTGCTGGGGTCTGGGTGCCAGGGCTGGGATGGCATCACTGGGCATGGGACCCACAGCACCTTCCTCCCGCAATCCCCAGGCAAGGACCCTCCAGCCCAGAGAAACCCACCCCATGAGCAGCATTTTGGGGATTGCATCCTTGGGACTTTTGTTATACAGCCAAACCCCTGGGGGGGGTGAGTCTGGGCTCCGTGCTGGATCAGAGCCGTGTTCCAGCGGGGGTGGACGTCCCCTGCACACACCAATCTCACAGAGATGGGGTGAGACCAGGCTGCGTGCCAGCCTGCTCCTGCCTCCCATCGTGATGGCCCCGCTCTGGGACCCACCACCATCCCCACCAACCTTATCTGCGGCGGCAGAGCCACAGTTTGCAGCCAGGGAAGGGGTTATTTTGGCAACCAACAGCCCTTTCAAAAGCAAATGACTGCCATCCTGGTGTCCTCTGCACAAACACTTCTCCGCTGGGCTCTGCCCTTCGCAGCCCATATATTACACCGAGTTTGATTACTTTTCAAGCCATAGACCCTTGGCAAGGGAAAACGCTCTCCTAAAAGACTAAATTATGCCCTTTTTTCCCACCAGGGCCCACAGCAAGCACAAGCAGCTTCTTTCTAGCATTTCCATGACCTCAGGAGGTGGTTAGAGAAAAGCGGTGCTAATCACAGCGACACCTCCAAAGGAAACCTCAGGCTGGCTCAGATTGGCTCCGTGAAACAGCTTTCCTTGGGCTTCTCATTGCCGTGATCCCCAGCTCGTGATTTCTAGGCAAAGGGCGGACCGTTCTCGGGCACTGCGAGGAAAGGAGGGGTCTGCTGCCTGTCCCCTGCCACGCAGGAGGGTCACCCGTGAGAGCAGGAGTCGTCCAGCACAACAGGAGGGAGGGAGAATAGGTATAAGAGGATAGAAAATTGATTTTTTATTTTATTTTAAATACTTTTAGAAAAAAATGATGTGTAAAATGTCACGTCTTTTTCACATGTAGTCAGACAAGTGCAGTGTGGATGTGTGTGGATTAGTAGTGGTATTTTCATTACAGCAGTAGATGCAAAAAGGTATCACCCACCACCGGCACTATCACCTTTTGATAAAACGCACCCGTAAGAGCTGTGGAGCCCATCTCGGCATCGCTCTGGTCTTCCCTTTCCCCTCGGGGCTTCCTCTTTGCTCCTAAGGCTCCTCCTCTCCTTTAACCCCCAACCCTTTGACCTCACAGCCCTTCCCTTGGGCTGGATGGGTTCCCTGGGGGGGACACAGACCTTCACCCAGCCCACCCTCACCTCCGCGGGGGCAGGAGTGTTGTTGCCACCTTTGGACACCGTTTTATACTCCTGATTTCTTAAAATAATTTATTTTGTGGCTTTTTGGAGGTTGCAAAAGGAGGCTTTTTTTGGGAAGTTGCAAATGTTGCTCATCACAGGGTGGGTTTGAGGGGTTGCAGTGTTCCAGCTCCGTCACTGTGTCCGTGCTGAGCCATGGAAGGCTGCTCGGCAGCGCGGGAATTACACCGGGGTCAAGCCCAGTGGCTCAGCGCCTGCTGCTGCAACAGGGGCAGGGTCTGGAGAAGTGATGGTGGGGTCTTCTCCCCACCAGTGCCTCCAGCACCTCTCTGCAGGGCCAGGCAGCAGGTCCCCACCAAGGGAGGGTGCTGGTCCCTGCAGGCATTGCCCCAGCTGCCCACAGGATCTCAACTTTAAGCCAGGGGGAAGAACAGGCAAAGAAAGGCAGAAAAAAAAACCAAAATCCTTTACACGATTAAGTGCCTCCTCTTCATCCCTCGCGATTAAGTGGCTCCTCTTCATCCCTTGCTCTACAGGTCCTGCTTCTCTCCCCAGCCCCCTTTGTAGTTAAAGGGACGATGAGACCTGTTGGGTTTTGAGCTGTTGTGCCCATAAACCCTCCCCTTTGCCCTGGGCAGGAGGTGACAGTGTCCCAGTAGCTCTGCAGCTGGTTGGGGATGGAGCCTGGAGCCACAAATGTCTCTGTCCCCCCTCTGCTTCCCCCAGGTAGGCTGCCTGCCTGCCTCCATTTTGCCTGCCGTCGTAGACACACTTTTAACTAGTCTTTAAAGATAATAAAAGGACTTATAAAGCTTAATACAAGTCAAAGTGTTTTCAAGAAATGTCAGCTGCCACATGTCCCTATTTAAATAGGAAAGGGCTCGCTTTTTATTTTCCATCTGTAAAGCACAAAACCACACTGCTGTGTTAATTCATGAAAATGCCATGGAAAGTGGCAGCGAGAAGTAAAAAGGGAAAAGTGACCAGGTCAGCTCCACTGCCAAGGACGAGTGAAGCGCTGAAAGGCTGAACAGAAAACGTGGTGTTTGAAGAGATTTGGTGCCTGATTTAAGGCCTTCCTTTGCTCTGTAGTTCCCGTGCTATTGTGTCGCACCCGATGCTCACTTCAACAGAGGCACGGCCTCTGCCTCCGCCTTCCAGCCGTGCGGTTTTGTAGAAAGAAATATGCAAAAAATAAAAAAAAAATCTTTTTTTTGTTGTTGTGAGCGATATTTTGCTTTAATAGCCTTTACCTCCTGTTCCTGTGCAACACATCTCCTTGCGTCCAGTTCTCGCCCGCCCTCGGGACCCTTCAGCCCCAGGGTGTTTCCCCCCAAGACTGCGGGGCTCCCTCCAGCATGAGCCATGGGTTTTCCTTTGCATGTAAAAAAAGGTCTTGCCTCTCCAGCCAGGGATGTTCCTCTGAGCAAGAAAACCCCCTCTCTGCGGCAGGAGAGGACCCGTGTTCCCAGCGGCCGAGTGCCGCAGTGTTTGGGCACAGACGCCGCGCCGGGAGCCCGCAGCCCCGGCGGCTGTTTGCCCAGCGCGAATCTATTAGCTGAGTTACTGCCGTAATTTCCTAATGGGATGGGGAACGCTCAGGAAATGATAGAACTGTATAATTAAACCAAGCCTATCTGAGGATCTTCCATTACGGCATGGTAATTTCTGGATCTCGACATCCTTCTTTCCCTTTTTTAGAAGTCGGAGAGAAGGGAGATGTGAGCGTGGTACTTTTCTCTTGAAGCCTCAGGTAGCGCACCTTCATGGTCATAAATCCCTGCATATTTATGATCCAGGGCAGTTAACCTTGCAAATCAGATTACACAGATGATTATATGCCTTGCCTTTACCTGGCTGGCAGGGAGAAGAGCTTCTAGGGAAGAGACATGTATTCCAGCAGTGGAATATGTTGTGTATAGGAATTTAGCAACATCTTTCTGAATAAACGGAGAGCTCTCCTTTGGGACTCACTGGTTTTTATTGCAGAAGCTATTAAAAGTCTATGAGAGCAGCAGGGTTCAGGGCAGCAGGTTTTGCCTATTTGCAGAGGGTAGTTAACCTGGTTATTTAGAGTCCAGCTGTAGGTGTTCCTCCATGTTGTTGACCCGCAGAGTCAAAGCACAGCAGCTTGCAAATTCTCCTGCCTTGTTCCACTTCCAGGATTTGCTGTTCTCTGGCCATTGCTCGGGGACCTGTTCATGAAACGTGCCGTAGGTCTGCCAATACCCGGTGTGATCAAACGCTGTGAGACCCAGCAAAACGTAGCAGCAGATATACGATATTTCCCCTTAAGCAGGCAGGAGCCAACATTTTAAAGACAAAACCAGGCAGAACCAGGTTTTGCTCAGGACAAGGCCAGGCTGGAGGATGCCAGGAGGCTGACAATAGCTGATGTGCACAAACGGAGATGTCTCCTTTAGGGTTACTCTGGGCACATGCCCTTTGGTGGTTGATGCCTGACGATGCAAAGCTCCTCTTCACTGGCTCCTGCTTTCTACAATGCCATCTTTCACTCTCAGCAAGGCACGCTCAGGGCGGGCGTTGACGTTGCCCACCCAGGCAACTTAGAATAAAGTAGTGGTCACAGAGCACTGAAGAAAATGCATCTGCGTTGAAAGAAAACCACCCTCATGCCTGGTTCTTAGAGTTAGCCTGGTTTCCAAACGCCCACATTCAAACAGTGTCATCCTCGCAGGGAATATCAGCTTTTCTTAGATCCTTTTCTGACTTACAGTGGTTTTTGTTGGGACAAGGTAAACCATTGCTTAATTCAAACAGGTATTTTAGGACAAGCAGGGATCTGAGCTGCAAAATTTGGACTCTCATGAAAGTAAAACATCTCCAGAGTTGCGCTGAATTTGGTTCCAGGCCCCCGGGACTATAATGGGACAAGAAGAATGGTAGATTTGCATGGCCCTTCTTTTCTTTCAATCAAGTCTTTCCTCATTTTGATGCAAATAAGTGACCCGTGACAGTGAAGCCGCTGAAGTGCAGCTTGCTGAGGTCTGTGCATCTCACTGTCAGCTGGCAGAGTCTTTCATTATCCCATAACCCCTCCACCAGCATCCCAGCTCCTTTCTTTTTAAAAACTTTGGCTCTCCTTACACTAATTAAATGGCACTGCTTTAGCATCAGCATCGCTTGGTGGTACCAGACTCACAGTGCTCACGTGAAAGCTGCAGCATCCTTTTTTGAGGAGATATTGGATACACTGGCAATCTCTGGGGCTAATTTCCCCCTCTCCACCCTATGCTAAGACAGGTTGAAACACAAGTGGAAATGCAGTACCTGGTCTCTATTTTAAGAGACACCCTTATAGAGCAACAACCCCATGGTTAAGACATACGAAAGTCAATCTGGTCATCACTACAGCCTAATACCATGGCTAAGGGGGGTTGAGGGGAGATTTCCTCGTACAGCCCTTACTAGTCAGTTCTGGGAAAGAACAGATATCGATGCCTGGGATTTCCTGGACAGAGGCTGTAACCTGCCAGATTTTACGATGGAAACAATCCAGCCTCCATGAATTGGTTTAAGTCCGACAAACGAGTTCCTTTAGTGACTTCAGAGTCATCAGGATGTGGATCTCCAGAGATAATGTAAGGAGAGATCTTGAAAGGAATAATTCTGGTGTCCAGCGAGCTCAGGGTTTCCCTGCAGCTGGTGCCCAGGGCCTGGCTGGAGGTGTGTTGGTGCCAGGACACTTGCAGAAGGACACCTTCTCCATGGTTCAGGTTTGGGCTGCACTGATTTATCTGCTGCTGGTTTCTTAGAGATGTGCTGCGGGCTATGTAAGAAAAAAAAATCTGGATTTCTGTGCCAGTCCATGGTTACTGTGAAAAGATACTTCAAGTGCTTACGGTCTTGGAGTGAAATCCTCTCCTCCCCGTATATCTTAAAATTTTGCTCATGCTAAGGAAGTAACAAATGAAATGGGTGTTGTGACCTGCCCCCTCCATCAGGAGTATCTATTGCGTGGACTTTATTATGGTGCCCGATAGAAACAGGGTTAGGGAGAGTGGTCAAGAGGTGATGCACTGCTTTATTTATAAATGCCTATAGCAGGGTGTCCTGGGGAGCATAGACCTGATCTGCAATTGCTCAAAGGACAGAAGAGAGGTAGAAATGAACAAATCAACGATGAAAATTATACCCTTGCCTTTCCACTTAGGAAAACATTATCTGTTCACCCTGGTAGAGGTCCAGATAATGATAAATGGGTACTAATGGGAAAGAGTAAGTAGATCTGCCAGTCATCGTTACGCCTGCATCATGAGCATCGGGTTATGGGTTGAATCTTCATGCTCTTCATCACTTGTAGAAAAAAAAAATAAATGAGAGGGGCATGAGTCCCCCCAAAGAGCCACTTGAGCAAAGGCCACTTCTTCCCAGGGAGCCCCTGACACCGCAGCGCGAGGCTGCGTTGTGGATACAGCTCACCTAGCTGCAATTAAACTTTTTAATAAGTAAAAGCTTATAACCAGCAGTGCAGAAACAGTGTCTTCGGCATTTGCTCTCACCATGGTATACGTGTCTTCGCTTTGCAGTACAACCTCGTTAGAGTTTCGCTTCCCTTTCTTAGCATGTCAATGGCGATTAGGTTTACCCCAGTATGACAGTGCACAACATGCTCCTCCCCACCCCTCTTTTGTGCAAATAATTCTATTTTAATGCTTTAGGGTTTTTTTTCCGGAAAAATTCTCAACATTGAAACAAATCTAGTGTGTGGGTAAGGGAGTGATGAAGAGTGAGGTCTCTCATGCTGATCCTTACTGTGAACAGAAGCAGGGCTGGAAAATGCCTGAATTTTGATACAGTTTTGATTCATATCTGCATCTCATTCTGGATGGGATTAGCCAAACCAGTCCCTCCAATCTTCTTGAAAAAAAAAAAAAAACAGAGCAGTTTCCTTTCTCCTTTCTCCTTTCTCCTTCACTAAACATGCAAAACCCGTTCTTTTAACAATTAGTCTCGAACATATTCACGCTCTTCCTATCTATTATTGCTTACCTTGGTAATCTCATTCTATTGTATGGTGCTCCTTATATCAGGCATTAATATATTTCTCAAAGGTAATCTTTAAATACCCAGGCTGGTTTTGGAAAGAGGAAGATATCATTGGTCTTTTCTAAATCATTTGTTTTGAGGGAGTCTTGGAGGAAGGGTTATATGTATTTATTATGAAAATGCAATAGCATTTTAATGAGAAAATACTGCGTTAAATATATATCTCACGTATTTATTTCTGAGAAAATTCATATTGTTCAATCTTTGGGTGAAAGCCAAGCACTTGTAATAGTTACCTGACATGATGTGGCCCCGTGACAGAAAGTCTAATGAAGACTTTCTTGATAGGAATGTAATTGTAAAGAAAAAAAATGATTAAAAAATTGGTTCCAGTGCTCTGCGATCCAAGAGTTCATTTGTTTCCTCATTCATGCACTAAACAAGTCCCTAATTAATCTTGAACCTTGGAGAAAGGAGACTAGATTGGCATCTTCTGAATACGAACGTACTTCTCATTTTGGAAAGTTTGAAGAGGCTCTTAAGCATTCTCTTTTAATGGTATTTTTGCAGGGGTTTAAAGTGGCTTCATTAGCCTGCCAAAGCCACTAATTGCATTACCATATTTTTAAACTTCGGAGGTTCAGTTTTTTTCCAAAAAAAAAAAAAAGAAGAAAAAAATTAGATTAATTTGCTGGTTTAAAGCGACTGGAGTGTTCAGTGATGCCGTCCTCAACTGGAGCCAGCACAGCACCGTGTGTGCTCCTGGGGCTGTCACCACCCTGCGTCCCTCTGTCCCCCTGTGTCCTGCAGTGCAGGCAGTGTGTCTCTCTGCCCCGGCCACGGCTGCGCTGATTTAAACCTCCCTGGAGGTTATTCCTGCCAACCCCAAGGCCTCAGCTGGGCAGAAGGAAATACTTGTGCAGAGGCAAACCTGCCCCTGTGCTACCTCTGCTGCTGTGACTATTTGGGTTACAAAAGCAGAACCGCAGATCTCTCTCCCAACGTCAGCTTTAGCTGGGAAATAGAGTGTTGGTTGTGTTTTGAGCAGCTCTTCCCCATCACCGAGACACTTTTAGCCAAGCAACCCAGATTCTGGGGGGGTTGCAGCCCGTGCCTGGGGGTTCTCTGGGTGCTCTCCCTCCAGCTGCCCTTGAGAAAACACTGAGTGTCCAGCAGGTAAAACCCCTTCTGTAATCCCAGGCCTTTTGGAAGAAAAATGGAGATGCTGATTAACTCCGGCTCCGCCGTTCCTCTGTGCTCTGAAGTGTGAAAGGGATCAAGTCAAAGCCTGGGATGGAAAGTGCCAGCCAAGTTCAAAGTGTGGCTGTGTTAGTCCAGCTGTTCTTATTACAGTAAATAGACGTCTGAACTTTAATGAGGTCACTTCCTTGAATCTTGCTTGTGTGCAGCCCCAGGTGGCTTATCTAAGGTAATATGAATAATACGAACAAGATAAGATAAGGCTGTTAGCCCCAAACAATATTATCAGCCTGTGATTTTAGCTGCCTACCTACTCCATCCTGACAGCGAGGGATAAAAGAAAACCTAAAACGCCAGCCTTGGAGACTTATAAAAGCCGTGTTAAAACCCGTCCGAGAGCTCCAAGAAGAAATATTATCCTGGCTGAGGGAAGGGGGTGGAGGAGAATCAAGGGCACCAAGAAGAAAATACAGCTCACGGTTGAGGGAGTTGGGTTTTTTTTTCTTCCTTTGCAAATGTGTTCTTGCTCATTTCATTGTGAGCACTGCGATATATTATCAGCTTTCAGGGAAGTGAAGAGTCGTCGGGGTTTCATTAGTTATGTTTATGCCAATAGAAATAAATCTTCGCAGTCATCAGAACAGGTTTGTTCATACTCCCGGCCCCGTCTAGGGAATTTCACTGCCCACATCCCTGTTGTGCTGGTGGAGCAGATACAGTTTGAGATATACTTTGGCCTTATTGATTTGAAGGCTTCTTCATTACTTCTCCAGCACAGCAGATCAATAGCTGTGCCTAGAGCAGCATAATAGATTTTTTTAAAAAATCAATTAAACAGAATATTTTTAACAGAGCCTAGTGCGAAATTCTGTTGCATTTTGATATGTGTGGTTTAAACTTTGCTGCATTTACCTGCCGGGCTCTGTGCTGTACTAAGGGATGGAAGTCTTTGTTTCGGTGCCTGAGCTCTGTGATATTCACGCTTAACCTCCGAAGGAGGAGGAACGACTCAAGATTAGAAACAAGAACCACCCAGCTTTTCTCCTTTGAAACCGATATTCATCACTGCAGCCTGGCTAGAAAGTGAAATAATGTTTGTGGTCTTAGCTCAATCCCCAGTGGACAATAATTCAGGTAAAATATACCAAAATCTGTCAAGCTTTTTCCTTGCTCCGTGTCTCCAAACACAAGGAGATGAGCTCCTTTTAAATTAGCTTTCATGCTCGAAGGGTTTCCTTGTGTGTGCAGAGCCTGATCCCTCCCCACTGAGGCTGGTGACAAATGCCCTATTGGTTTTGGTGGCCCAGGACTGGGGTCAGGCAGCCCCGGGGCTGGGAAGAGCCACCCACAGCCACTCCTGTCCTAAGGTCCTGTAGGACACATGGGTGGTGTCCTGGCCCTGGAGCTGGCCAGGCGGCTTTGGCCACTGTGAAGCTTTTGTCAGATTTCTGCAACAGTTCAAGAGGTGTAACAGAGGTAGCTAAATCCTTATGGCAAGGAAAACACATATTTTTCAAAAGCTTTTCCCCAGTGGAAGGATATAACGAAGGATCCTGATGTTCTGAGTGGTGACACTCAGTGAGACCCTTCCCCAGTCACCAGGTCCCCCACATGGGGCCACTTCAGATCACCTTACAGGGAGCTAAAACCACATTTCTCCACCTTTATTCTTCCTCCTTCCTCCTCCCAGCCTTCTCCAGCTCAAGATCAGCCTCTCTGGGCTGCCCCTCAGTCACCAGCCACTCTCCCACCGCTTCTTCCTGAGCCATGGGTTGAATTATTTCGTTGAGATACTTGCACGTCAACTGCCACAGGTGGGTATTTTCAGAACCTGCATTTTCAGGTCCCAGCGCAGCAGCTGCAGCCACATTGGGTTTGCTTGGTCAGACCTTTTTTTGCTTTGCAAAGTGCAAATATCTGTGGACACGATTACCAGCACACTTAGACCTGGTTCTGGAGGCTGCCAAGTTGTGAGGGTTTTGCATTGACTGGAACTAGATCTGGATGTTGTGGACTCAACAAGCCAAAGCCTTGGGGCGGAGGTGCAGATCCACCTCCCAGTGTTGGGGTGGCCTTAATTCCCATTCCCAGGGAGATGCTTACCCAGAGGATGATTAGGAGGAGCTCATGTCTCTGTGTTGGTGTTAGAGGAGCATCTAGTTGGCCACGAAGGAAGCTGAGAGAGGCTAATATCTGATGTAGCCAATTCCTAAGATATCTGGGAACCTCCTGGTTTTCTTCTTTCTCTCGTCCGTGTGTGCTGGGGATGTGAAAACCACCCAGAAAGCCATTACTTCCCTCTGCTCCCCCATTTTTATGCTTTAACAACTCAGGCAATCCAAAGAGTTGGCCTTTTATTAAAAAACATTGCTTAAGCCTGGAAGTGGCTAAAGGAAGGAGGCAGAGCCCGACGTTGTTGAGTGCGTGGATTGGAGCCCACCCAGCCCCATCATACTCCTGACAGCTCAAGCTTAGTGGGGTGGTTTTGGTGTGGATAAAACTGAGTAAGAAGCAAAAAATTACCAGGGAGCCATCAGATCTGTCTTCAGTGGTGCTGGTGGGCTCCATGCCGCAGGGAGGGCTTGGGTCTGGGCTGTCAGCCATGGGTGGGCTCCGGCGGTGGAGCAGGTCGGGACGGCGGTGCTCGCACCCACGCTCTACTCATTTATTTTTCATGCCTCATTTTCAGGCCCGCCTGATTTATGAACCTCATTCTTCCTTCCCCTTGGTTTAAATTTATCTTCTGAAAACAAAGCTGGGGTTTAGAGTAGACCCTCCCTTCCCTTGAGGCGGAGGAGCCAGAGTTAGTTTAAGGCCACCGGCTCTAGAGAGGGCACAAGCGGTGTCCTGGGGACCCAGGAGTCCCTCGGGTGAGCATTTGCCACCTAAAGTGAGGATCTCCCCAGCCCAGGTCCCATCCAGACCCTGGCAAGAGCTAAGCCAGCAGAAAGCTGCTCTGTTTGCCAGCAGCTGGTTTTCCTGGGAAGCACTGGAGCTGAAATCTGGAGTAAGCTGGGAAACGGGAGAAAAAGGCAGTGAGAAGGGAGGAACATGGAGAGCAGCTGGTTATTGAGGGGATGGGAGGTCTCCTGCCCTAGCTCTGATGCCGGTCCTTCTGTCCCATGAGTGACAGCCTCCAGCCAGTCCCACCACACTGAAATGACCATCACAGGGGCAGCTCTCCCTTCCTGTGGCCATCAGGGCAATTCCTAGTTGATGGCAGCAGCATGCCTTGGTGTCTTGTACCACCACAGCTCCTCTGGAATCACCCCTTCTCCCTGTGGATCAGGAATAGGCACAAATCACCCACCTTTAGCTCTCGTCTGTTCCTCATAGACAACTGGGGAGCAGAGTCATGAGCTGAAGTGCTCTAATTTAGAAGGAAAAAACAGCCTGTGGACCTGGGATGGGGCCTGTAGTCTGTTATGGTGGTATCTCTGAAGCTGAGCTGAACCCAAGCAGTCAGGCACGTGGCCTTCACTTGGGGCAGTTTGGATGGCTCAAAACTGGCCGGGTTTTCCCTTTTTCATGCAGCAGAATCGAGGTGTGTCTGTGGCCCTTCCAAGGTCATCAGGATCCCACAGCGACCTCCTCCACCGCGAGCCCCAGTGGTAGGAATGCTGGAGGACTGGGCAGAAGGTCCCACGCAGAACACCCACCCCATATCACCCGCAGACATGGAGCCAGGCAGGTTTTTTTTCCCCACCCCAAACCCACCTCTACCCGGGCGAGGAGTGCTGAGAGGGTGGCTAGCTCTGTTCCCACGGGTGGCTCTGCCCTGGCACGGCTCCCAGCGTGCCCGTGCATCTTCTGCCGAGCAGCGCTGACCTTCTCGTGGTGCCAGCAGTGCCAGCGCTATGAATAATTACTCAGAGTGCGAAGAGGAGACTTTGTTATTAGGAAGCTTTCCTTCCCACCCCCACCCCCCCCCAGTTATTTTTCAGCTAATTTTTCCCCCGTTCTTAATTTGCGCCTCGCTCCTCGGAGTCGTTTCAGATCTGTCAAGCGCTCTCCGTGAAATGCTTGTTTTTGTTTGACTAACACGTTCTGGGGGAGGGGGACGCGCGGTGCTTTGGAAGAGCGGGTCTGTTTGCTTTGGTGATAGCAGTGATATTTGGGAGAGACAGATGGAAGGCACTTTTTATTTTCTGCAGACACTTCATGATCCAAGCTGCTCATATTGTATAAGAGAGGCCAGATGCCTTGTTAATTCATAGACATGTTTACAGCATGGAGCTTCTAATAGGTGAATATGAATACTAAATAGTGATTAGTGCTTGTCTGACAGACGTCTCCCTCCTGACTGAAATTGGATCTAAGTTTGACCTTTGGTGAGGGAGGAAGGTATTCTGGTATATAATAAGCTGCTTTTTTTTTTTTTTTTTTAATAGATCTTCTCTGCATGTAGAAAGACAAATCATTTTCCTTCCCATTGAAGGATGTATTTGCCCTAAAGACACAGCATTTTGCCAATCCGGGCTGTGCCTCCCCATCCCTGTGAAGCTGTGGGAACAGTGGGGAAAACACCCGGCTGGGCACTGGGAAACTGGGTGTTAAGCACTGAGTGTGTAACTTAAAGCCCACGGTGATTTAAAGCCCACGGGAAGGATGGCATTTGGGCTTCCTGGAGAGGTAGCAAGGAGCATCGTGGCTTTCACCCTGCATCAATGGGCTTTTCTGGGATGCTCCAGGTAGGACAAGAGCTGGTGTGACCCATGTCTGAGCATCCCAGGCAGGGAGGGAGGGCTGGTGCCTTGGGGTCCTGACACTAAACCCAACACAGGATGAGAGGATTACAGATGGGAGAAGGGAAGGGCAATAAGGAGAGAAAAAAAAATTGGCAAAGAGGCTTAATTGAAGAATAATCCCCAGCACCACTGTTGAAAAGGTCCACCAGCTCTTTAAGAGGATGGCCCACAGTGCCAGGACCCTGTTCCCCCCATCCATGGGGCTTTGCATTGCCCCCCTGCAGGACCCAGAGCTATGGTGTAAGTGACAAAGGCCATCCAGGAGCAGCACTCAGTGGATGTTTAATTGTCCTTGATGGGATATAACACCCCAAAAGCAGGAGGCAGCCAGCACCCCGGGGGGACAGCACTGGCTCAGGCACATGGCTGGGCTGCTCCAGAGGTTGCAGAGGTTGGAGGGTGGTTTGTGGAAGTGAAAGCCGGGAAACCAGAAGCAGGTCTCAAAAGTAGAGATTTTTTTTTTTTTTTTGTAAATTGCTCCTTAAAGATAAGCAAGCACAGACTTCTCGTCTTCTCTTAAGGAATCCTTTCCATTTTGGGAATGGCAGGCTGCCTCTGGGAGGCTTACAAAGCTGAGGGAGGGTTGCAAGGGGATGGCTGGCTGCCAGCCACATCCCAGCACACTGGGGCTGTGCCACTTCTCCCTGGGGACTTCCTCGGTGGCACTGCGACTGCGGGACCTGGGTGACAGAGCAGGGTGCCTACACAGCCCCAGGGATGTAGGTCACCCTCGGGTGACCTGCCTGGTGACGACGAGCCCGAGGTACCCCAGGAGCATCGCTTTGATCACGGCGTCTCTCTCACTGCACCGGGCATTACCCGGTCTGCTCCGGTCGGCAGAGTTTTGTGATGCTCGGAGACCCAGCAGGGCTTTGGGAAGCAGTGAAGATGCTGAGGGACAGCTGGGTGTGCAATAGTCCCTTTTCCAGCTGCTCTAAGCAGCCAGGGCGAGGGGCAGTCCTGTGTCAGGGGCTGGCCACATCCAGACGGAGAGATGGCCCGAAGCCAGCAGGCAAGCGGAGGCAGCCGAGCCGGCAGCCAAAGCACGGACAGAGGGAAGAGGGGGGTCAGGTCCAACATCCCCAGCCTGGCTCCCTGCGGGCACAAGGCAGCGGTGCTTATAATGTCTCTGCATTACCAGGGCATGCTTTTACATAAGCAAAACCATCTGATGCCCGTCCGAGGCACATTTAAGGCTCCTTTGGGGCGGAGGGACAGCACGTGCAGGAATTGTCCCATTAAGCTGGGTGGAGCTGCACCCGAGATAAGGGAGAAGGGAGCACAGCCATCCTCACCATCCACGTCCTCACCATTCTCCAACTCCTTTCCAGCACACAGCAGTTCCCAGTTAAGGCTGCTCATGGTTATCCAGGTGTTTGGGAGGTTCCTCGTGGTGGCGGGCACCCAGTTGCCACCAGCTCTTTTCAGTGGTTGCCAGTGAGAGGACAAGGGGCAACAGGCACAAGTTGGAACATGGGAAGTTCCACTCAAATATGAGAAAAAACTTCTTCCCAGTGAGGGTGGCAGAGCCCTGGAACAGGCTGCCCAGGGAGGTTGTGGAGTCCCCTT
>JAOXJM010000003.1:28884415-28931348 GCA_026413425.1 Tringa solitaria
GCTGCCGCAGCCTTCTCCCCCCGCCCCCCACCCCCGGCCCGGAGAGCCTGCCGGATCCCTCCGGAGGAGAGGGAGAGAGCCGAGGGATCGCTCTCCTCCTTCCCCCGGATCCCCCGGGCGAGCGAGGCAAACAGACTGTTGGGTTTCCCCCGCTCCCCCCGTCGCCTCCCCCCACCCTCCGTGAAAGACTTTGCTGGATCCTCCTCCTCGGGTCCCCTCCCCGCGCTCGCTCCTTCCTGCGAGAGCGGCTGCTGGATCCTCCTCCTCCTCCCGCCCCAGAGACGGCCGGATCGCGCCGCCGGGGTCCCTGCCAGAGAGACGCGGATCCTCCTCCTCCCCTGAGAGACTGCTGCGGGTCCGCCGCCCCCTCCTCGGAGCTCCCCGAGACCCGGCGGGATCCTCCTCCTGCCCGGAGCCCCATGTGAGACTCCGGATCCCCCCGTGGCTCCGTGGTTTGGTGGTGTTTTGTTTTTTTTTTTCTTTTTTTTTTTTTTGTAAGAAGGGGGGATCCATCTTAAAAACTCTTTGCTGGGTCCCAGTTTCTCTTTTTAATTTGCACTTTTAAAAACAACAGAAACAAACCCTCAGATGCTCCTCCATGTGGACTGAGAACCCATCAAGACACACACTCGAGAACTCATCCCGATCAACTCCAAATCCTGGCTTTCGTGGGTTTTGCTGCAACACATAAAAGCAAGCTTGTATTTAAGACACACTCGTGCAAAAATTTAGCTGGGGACTGTAAGGTGTATTTTGTCTTGGTTTCTTGGTCTTGGTTGTTTTTTTTTTTTTTTTTTGCTTCACTGGAAATCAAAAGCTTGTTTTGGAATTGGACCTGCTTTTGCTGCACTTCTCTGGGCTGGATAACACTGAAGCTCTTTGCTTTTCTACTTGGATAGTGTTTTCCTGTTGATCTGTTGTTTTTTTCATCTCCTGTGTGGCAGACTTTTTTTTTTTTGAAGGGGGGTAAACAGACGACAACAACAACAAAAACCTTAATTTTTTTGGCCGTGTGAGATTTTTTTCGTATTCAGATTCGTGAAATTACGGGTACACTTACAAAAAAAAAAAAGCATTAAAATAAGAAAGGAACACGTCAGAAAGACCCCTACACGATAGACAAAATACTCACTTGTTTCCTTACAGCAAGACTGAATCGAAAGCTGCCAAAGAGCCCCATAAAGAAAAGACTAAAAGGTAAGAAGGGGTAATAACCTCTCTTAATCTGGGCATGGTAGAAGTTAGCAGTGGAGGAGACCTCCTAAGCCAGTGCATACCTCATTTTCTACCAAGTCTAAAACAGATTTTTTAATTGTTTTTTTTTACTGCTTATTAGTCAGTGAATTGAGTAGCACCACTAAACTCTTCAAAATCCATCAGATATCTTTTTTTTCTTGAAACAACTTGTGGAAATATTTTTTCACACGCTAGAATTCAGTATTTTTCTGAATTTCTGAACTGAGAACCTTTTCTCGGCTCGAACAGCCGTTGTTTGCAAAGGAGCGAGCAGAAGGGCCATTTGTTGAGGACCCGCTTGTGTGTTGCAGCCATGACCGTGTGCGCTTGCTTTTTAAATTACACGTGTGAAAATTATTGCAGGGCGTGTTGGAAACGATCCCGTGTGTGGAAAAGGGAGTGGTGTGGGGATGGATGGTCAGTGCAGCTCTGGCCGGTGAGCAGAGCAGGCTCCAGCTTTGTCCTTCGCGGCTGCTTTTTGTTAAAAGTTGAGATCTCGAGATGCAGGGTTTTTTTTTTTCCCCTTTTCTCTTTCTCCCCCTCCCCCCCACGTAATGAGATTGTGGGGAACTACTGTAATTTTCTCGAGTTTTCAGAGAGAGATCTTCGTCTAAACCTGAAATGTCGTCCGGTGGGAGAGAGAATATTAAACAGAATTTATAGTTTTCACTGCAACGCTGAAGGGGCAGGAAATGGGGAGGGATCAGTTGTTAACCTGAGAAATCTTAAAGCACTGGAAGTTTATTAATTGTTTGAATCTTCTTTGTTTGTATCACAAGTTTGTGTCAAAGGTTAATCTTCTTAATATGTAATTAGTTAGAGGTCCAATTATGGGATTTATTGAACTCAATTGTTTTTTTCCTCCCCTCTTTTTTCCATTCAATATAATAGTGCTAGTCATACTTTTGACTGCTTTATTTTCTGCTGAAACTTGAATGCATCTGTGGGAGGATATTTGTTCAATTAATATACCATCCAGTTTAAATTTAGAAATAATCTTTAGTACGTCATACCCGTGTCTGTTGCATGTTTTTCCTCTCGTATGCATATGGATGTATCTGACGATTTACGCTAATTTATATACTGAGATTTGCTGTGGACATCAGACCAGTTAAGGTAATTAAAAAGCCAATAAATCCCGCTGTTAGTGGGGCTGCTTGATGAGGCAGAGCTTTTAAATCAGGTGGATGTTGGTGGAGCTCTGTGGACCCGAGGACAATGCGAGTGTGGAGGAGCAGGAGAACATCTGCACTCACTGCTCTGGGGTATGGCTTCGGAGGAAAGTCACGTCCTTTCAGTCTTGCCCTAATTACATACGGCGGGGGGGTGAGGGGGGGTTGGATTCACCTACGACTGACAATTAAAATGTCGTTTCCTATCGGATATTACTTCTTAGCGTTTGAAGACAGCAGTGGAAAGGTACACGGTGACTCTCGCTGCTTCCCCCGAATGTTTTCCAAGGAAGTAGTGGGTGACTTGCGGTGGGTGCAGCCTGTGCTGAGCAAATCACATCGTTTTCCATAATTGCGGTTCCTCAAATTCAGAAAGCCCTCGGATATCTCTCTGGCGACTTCAGTGTGTTATTTGTGAACTCAAAATGGTGCTGAGGAACCTGCCCCCGGATGCAGTGTTGTTTCTGCTCTGGCTTCTTGGAACGATTTCCAGAACGTTGAAGCATCAATGTCAGGCTTGTATACAACTGGTGAGAAAAGCGGTGGGAGGCTTGTGCCTTAATTTGTAGGGCTAATACTGTTTTTTGGGGGTGAGATTACAGAGGCTGTGCTATGCACGGGTATTGGGTAACCTTGCTGCTTCTGATCCTGTTACTACTGAGTCTATGAAGAAAGCTATAGTAAATGTGATTAATTTTATAGTGGATGTGACTGCTTAAAGGGACTAGTGTAATAGTGCCCTGCGTGGCTTTGTCCTTATCTTCAAAGGAGGACCTATCTCTTCTGGCTGGAAGTGACCTGCCTGGCCCTTGGGTTGTGTGGTGGAAGAGTTCTGGGTTCAGCCCTGGGGACAGGGGCTGCCTTCAGGGGAACTGCTGGAGCCTGGGAGCAGGGCAAGAGCCTAACGTGTTAATAGGGGGTATATTTTAGGCAATATTGTGTGCTTTTGACTAAACATTTTGTTTCTAGTAATGCAAAAAAACCCAGGGCAGATTATAAACCCTTTATTTAGAGCTCTTCTGGCTTGCAGTGTAAAATATTCAGGATTTATTAATGTTTCTGTTCTCTATGTGTGGATTCCCATATTGACAAATTAAAGTATTGGGGTGCATCAGGCTAAAAGCTGAGTTGAACTGGGCAGTGGTTGCTTTATGTATGTTGTTACATATATTACAGTAGATGGATTATTTTGTAATTAACCTGTCATGGATGCAGGGCGTTAGTCACACTTCTTAGGAATGGGCTTGTGGGGAGCTTTGGTCTGTGCCATTTCTGTGCTAGCCCAGGCTGTTGTGGAATTCCCTCTGGGATACTGCCCTGGGCCTTGACTCGGTGTTAAGAAGCATTTGGTGGCTTCAAGGTTCACCCTATTGACAGAAATCTTTATATCTTTCAAAATCTGGTTCTGATCACCTGTGAATGGGATGAGGTTCACCTCTTCTGCGATTGCAAAGCCTGCTGAAGCTAGCTGGGATGGGTGAAAAATCCACCACTGGCTTTTAAATTTACACCCCCACCCCCCCCACCCCCCCTTTGTCTTTCCTATCAAAATAACAAGCTATGCTTTTGATGACTTCTGTGATTTAAGGGAAGGAAAGTAATTATATCTTTTTTTTTGTTTGTTTTGTTTTTGTTTGAAGGAGCTTTTTGAGACTTGGAAAAATAATAGGATGAGATTTCCTTAATATGAGGAGTAACATAATTGGGTTTAAGAGTACTTTTAACCTGAAGATTCCTTGTTGAAGTTCTCAAAGCTCCCAAGTTCCATGCCTTGCCAAACTGGAGTAACAAAAAACCAGGATCAAGTTAAAGGTTTTGAGAAGCAGGGGCTATAATCTCTTTGTGTCTTGAAGCAAACTGTTGCTGAATGGCAACCTTCTAGAAAGTATGGCTTTAAATTAGTCTAGGAATAAAACCGCTTATTTTTCTGTTTTTCATTCACTTCATTCAGAAAGGCAAGGAAATTTTATTCGTGTAAGGGTTTTACTGCCTGCTGTTAACTCAGAATGACCTGTGCTTTTACCATCCATTCAGATACTATATGTGCTGTAGGTGCCTTTTTGCGTGTTTAAGTTTGTTATTAAAAGCCTAATAGCGGCGTTTACTTTCAGTTTTAGCTGTGAAGACTTAACCAAGACTGGTCTATGTGGGAATGGGTAATATGTTAACTTAGCAGCTGGCCTTGCCGAGATAAACATGCACTTTTCCAAATGCTGTCATCTGGCCCCTTTCCAAAACAAGCTGAAGGAGGAGGTCAGGGGTGGAGCCATCCTTTGCTTCAGTAAAAAGAGGCTTTCATTTGGAAAGAATTGCTAGATAGTACTGACTATGAGAACTGCCGCTTTAAAAATAAAATGGCCAAACCTTTCCTAAGTAAACAAAATAATCTCTCTTGATTACTTGTGTCTCAATGCCTGTTACTGTGCTGCTTCTCTTTGGAGGCATTGCGACGTAAATGTAGAATGCGTATTGCTGCTTTTTAAAAAAATCAGTGCTTTATATAAGACTTTGAACATGAGAACTGGTGAAAAATTTATCATCTTTGGTTACAGTAGAGATGTGCAACATAAAAGTGCTATTGTTTTAATTGTTTAAAATTCAGATTACAAGATAATGGTAATGCCATTAGAAGGTTTCCCTTTGGCCTAGAAGCTGCAGGTAGGAGCCTGTCGATCCCTTAGTATTAAAGATGAATGATAAGGAAACCTCTTAAATGCCTGTGACGCTGCAGTCTAGCCAATTTAGGATCAGCTGATGCCTTCTAGTGATAATGGCTTGAGGTTTTCAGCTGCATTATGAAGATATCAGCCAGGGCAAATAGTATTTAGAAGTATACTTTATTGAATGGGGAAATGATCTAGAAGTGACAGTAAATTGCATTACTAAATGATCTATGCGCTCTGCACAGTCTCTTCACTGGTAAATGCTAGTGGTAAAATGACAGATGGTTATTCTTAATGTATGAAAGCAGAGGAATCAAGGTATTATTTGATCTTCCTTTAGGAATCTGAGCTATTTATGAAAATTGCCTACCAAAAGTACGGCTTAGTTTTACATCTTAATTACCAGACATAGCTGTACTTGTGCTTACTTTATCATTACTTAATCTCGATTAACTTCACTGTGGGTTCTCAGGCAGTTGTAACTGTTTTCTGAAACTTTATTTGTGCAGCTTCAGACTAACACGGTTTAAAATCTTATGCACCAGATAAAAAAATGTCTGGATTTGACCATAATAACAAACTGCCCATTTTTGCACAGAATAGTTACAGTGCTCTTTAAGATGGTATCTACTTGGGGAAAATGCAGCAGTACTTTAAAATATGCATCTGATTCTTTTGTCTTTTTTAAAATGTAACCTATCTCTTCATCCCAATAAAAAGGCTTCTTTCACTGAAGACGTCCATAAAACAACTGGCTGTTCTTAAATTCTCATGGTTCAGGGTACCAAGGATCGAAATCTGAATTAGTTTTGGTCTTAGCCCTGGATGTGAATCAGCACTGTAATTTTTCAGTGTTGAGGTCCTGAATGTAGTTGTAATTCAAGCTCATAAAATATTAGAAGCTTTGCTGGTAGTGAGGTCTGCTTTCTGGAGCTCTTCCCCGTGGGTTTGCAGCCAAGGATGGCTTGAGAGTGAGAACAGTTATCTGTGCTGCAGCAGTGATGTTTTATGGCTGGATGCCCAGATTGTCTAGCTTTGCACACAGCTTTATAGTTTGCCTTTGAGGGCTATGGAGGTGGAAGTCATTTGTAATAAACAGCTATCTGCAGCTTGCTTTTTTTCTGTGTTTTGAAATGTACATCCATTTAAAAATTATAAGCTAGATGTACATTTACTTTAGATTTGAATCGGGAAATTCTATGTTTTAGAGAAATGTTAACAATTGCTTATGACATTGTATTCAAAATAGCTAGCATTTATCCCCTTGCTCCCAGAGCTTCTTTAGCAGTAAGCTCTGAGTTGATAGTGAGATTTTTTTATTTTTATTTTTTTTTTATTTGAGAGAAAAATTGACTCGTCAAATCAATTGGCATCCTTTGTGGTAATTAAGCCCCAGAGAAAAATATGTTTATAGGTCTCAAAATAGTTATCGTGCAACTACCAGCTATAGGCTCATTTAGGAAAAGATAACACTCCCTCCCCCTTCCACCACAAGGAGAAAAAAAAACCTACTCTGGGCTATGAAGTGTTTAGTGTCTGCCCATGGGCGTTTTCCTGAGGCAGATACATTCCCTTTTTTTCCTTTTTTTTTTTTTCCTTTTTCCCTTGCATCTTACTACTAATGGGGTCTGTGTACATTTTCCCATGGTGGCTTTCTGAAGGGATAGTGGGGAGTGCCTTTGTTATGATCTTGGTCAAGAACAATCTCTCAATGGCAAATCGGTTTTTTTCTTAGACTTGCTGTTTCCCTTCCTATTCCTTTTTTTTTTTTTTCCTGCCTTCCTGTGTTCTGTCTGTGTGTTGTCTGCTTGAATTTTACGGTTTTCCCTCTCCTAGTGTATTTCCAAGAATTCCCGATGGGAAGTGGAAGAGCTTTTTGTTTTGTTTGAGGATCCGGAGTGGCTCGGATACCATTCTGGGTGGTCAGTCTGTCCACGTATCGATTGTTAGTTCAAACTGACTTCTGCCAAGTCTATTTTAAGCTCAGACAGATATCTGTGTTGTGTCAGTCTGCTTTTCAGTCCTACTCTAGTCTCGTAGGCTCAGGTCTTTTAGTTCTTCAGAATTCTGAAATGTTTTCATGGCTGATGGTAACGTCATTGGTGCTGACAATAGAGATGCTTGTTTTTAAACAGTAGCTGTTAACTGGTAAACAAAAGAGCTTTAACACAAACCATTCTAGAAAGAAAAAGAAGCAGTTCAGTGAGAATGTAACAAACAAACAAACAAAAAACCCAACTGTGGAGACGCATAATGTGCTGAGTGCCATTTTACTATATTTTCCTACAAGGTCATTAATTAAAGACCATAGAAGGTGGTCTTTGACATTGCTTGGGATGTTTTTGCTTGAACTCAGTGTATGTTTGAAATAGCCTTGAAGATATTTCATATAAAATGTGAAATTAAAAACTGGAGTAACACTACAAGCATATCCTGATGGAGTGTATGTAAATCAAGGAAGACTTTACACAGTATATTACCAAAGACACTCTAAAGTAGGATTCCTCACTGTCCCTCTGCTAACATCTCTCTTTCTGTCTGTAGGTCTCAACTTCCCTCTTCTCTGTGTTTTTAATCCATTGCACAAGCTTGCTTAATATAGGAGAATTGCTTACAATGTTTGTGTTGTTTGAATTTTTTCCACGTTTTTGGCTTTAAAATGGATGCTCCAATTGAAAGTTTGTCTCTTACTGCCTAGCTAGGTAATGAAAGATGTTACATCTCTGTAGAACTAATCATTCTTGTCTCTTTATGGTATCATGACTATAACGCTGTAAGTGCACGGTATTGTGCTTCATTTTTGTTTTGTGATGCTGCAAAAAAATGTTAGTTAAAAATAACCTATTTGCTGGTCACATCTGTTCTTAGCATACCTCTTTGTTTTCCTGTTTATGAAACTACTTGGTTTCTCTTTGTGTAGTATTAGCTGATGTAAAGTATAGAGAGGTATATGTTTATCTTTTAAAAATATGGGAAATGCAGCATCTTCTGGAAGAAAAGCCTGGTGGTGGCAATTTGAATACTTTTTAATATTTTCTAATATGATCATCATAAAATATAGCTGTCTGATCCAGGTGTGGAACTAAATTAGGTCTGTCACAGTAATAGAATTGCTGCTATTGAGGAGGAGAGTCTCAGTAAAAATAGCACTGTTTCAGGTGAAAGATGTTATTACATGGGACTTGCTGGAGCTTGGTGAATGTGTGATTTTTACTATTGCTGTTCTTCTAATCAAACTCTTAGAATTCTTTCACTTTTTTGAAAAGAAAGATCCAAGTTAAGCCTCCTTGGGCACCAACAGTACTATTTAGTGATGTCAGTCTGTACGGTACTACCACACTTAATGCGTAGTAATTGAATTGGTTGTGTTATTGGATGGATGCGTACAGAACGATTTGCCTAAAGACCTTCAAATTGAATTTTTTTCTTGCATTTGTGAAGATGAAGTCTTTCTCACAAATTTCTAGGTGAACTACTGCAGTGACACAAAACCTTACGCTTTTGAAGGCAATAACCCAGATGGGTAGATATAATCTACTTTGGCTGGATGATATTGCAACACTCTGATAGCCCAACTGCATTGAAATGGTGATTTCCCCCCAACTCTCCTCCATCCACAACCCTCTCTCAGCATCCAGACAAGAGCTGATCTGTCTGGAATTCTGTCTGCACCTACTGATCGCATAACGTGCTTGGAGACATTTTGGATATATTTCTGAGAATATTTGCTCCCCGTGGCATTTCATGGGCTAACTGAAGGAATAAAATAGTTATTACTAAGATCATAATTGACCATAAATTGATTTCCAAAGTGTATTTACTGCAATTGGTTTTCTTCCCGTCTCGGAAGATCACTTATGGCTATTTCCTTTCCCCATCTCTCCCCCTACCCTGTCTCTTCTCCCCCTCTGGAGATACTATTCATTTGCTAAGTTGAAAAATGGAATGATAGCCCGTTCTGATGGTGGATCTGATACTCTAATTTATTGTTGGTAGGAATTGACATCAAGATGCTTTTACTATGGAAAGTGAAGCAGAGGAACAGAGAACTTTGAAACTTGATAAACTTAATGGAAATAAGGATTACCTTTTCAGCAATGCAGAGTTAATCTTTTAAACTCTGGAGGGAAAGGTGCTAGCTTGGACCTTTCTGTTTCCTTAATTTGGGGTGATAGAATTAAATCTTCCTGAATTTTGTTGATTCGGTTTCCAGCCCAGTCATAGGTACTGAATAATGTAAGGGTTTCTTATCTCTTTTTTTTTTTTTTTTTGAAATGATGTTGCAGCTGAAGATGCAATGGAACAAAAACTACATTGCTTCAAAATGTATTATCTACCACGGTGGGCAGTGTTTTGATTTTTGTAGTTAAACACTAAGAAAGTATAAAAAGTGTACAAAACAATTAAGTAGATTTTCTTAATTTGTCTGTAAATTTTCACAGATTTGCAGTGCACAACTTTTAGTACAGTTTATTAGCCTATAGTATGTTTTGTCTTCCTTGACTCAGATCAAATTTGGTGTTAACCTCCTGCAGAGAATTCCAGGACCCCTGACATTTTATTGTGACTCTTGATTAGCTCACCAGGGTTCCTGCTAAGAATTCTTCTTTCATTCATTTGATAAATTGAATTCCCTATTCACAGTGCCTTTAAATAGAATGGTATTTGGAAAACTTGAAGACAACAACTTGCATGTTCAATGAGCTCACCCAGCAAATTTAAAAATGCAGAAGGAAATGATGGGTTTGTGTATTCTGAAATCTTTTAAAAGAATAAACATTTTACAAAACCAGAAGGCTCCATCTTCGTATTCCCTTTAAATTTATTTCCTTTCTGGTTCCTGCAACAGGGAGTTCTGTTGATATCTGTTTTCCCTTTTTCATTTTACTTGCATTGCAATGTCAGGAGCTGTATATTCACCTAACTTAGGGTTGTGCCTGGGATCAAGTATGATAAGGTGGTATATGCCCATATAGCAGAACTTCAGCTTTCCAAGGCGGCGTGTGTGCAGTGTGGAGAGCATCTTGTGCTTTACACCCAGCGTTGTGTGCGCCTCATAGATACCTTAGGCCATTCACCCACTTTACTCTGTCTCTCCTTACTGGTCATGCTGGCAGGACTTACACCGTGGAGTACTGTTCTGAGCTCTACAACATGAAGAACGTGTCATTATTTTATTTCTAATTCTAGATCTATAGACACGTCGTCCTTGTGAGGCCAACTGTCCCTTTACTCCCCATCCAGGTCTCTCTTCATGAGCCTTCTGAGTTGGGGCTGTGGCAGTGTCCTGCACCTCCCCACCGCTTGTGCATCTGAGGTGGCCTCTTGGTAAGGAGATGGCAGAGGCCCGTTCCCTGTATAGAATGCCATCTTCCTAGAGGCTGGTTTCTGCAGGCTTCTGCTACTCATCTGTGAAATAATATCATAGGAAAATTCAGGCTGGAAGGGAGCTCAGGAGGTCATCTCGGATAGGCAGGTCTGTGTTTAAGTCGTGATGTGCATGTCTGGTAACATGTCTGTTGCTGGCACGTGTTGGTGTTATTCTTAGACTCATCTGGTACAGTTTCCCTGCCTGTGGGTTGGAGCAAGAGAAATGCATATACGTTTTTCTACTGTGCCTGTGGCAGGAACTCTATCTAAAGGAGAGGGTGGCAATGGACCCCTATGGCTGTGGCTGCTGCAAGCTGGGTGTCTTTTGTTGAAGATGTGTTGGCACCACCTTTTCCCCAGAATAAGCCTAAGAGCAGCATCAGAAATATATATTGGACTTAAGCATATATTCTGCAGCCTGCTTTTTGATCCTGTGGTTTGTCTCATCTGGCTTGACCTGTGTGAGAGCACCAGCCTGGTCTTCACCACCCTGCTGTGGGTGAATAGCAGCACCCACTATTCAGCTCCCGCAGTAAGTGGCTTGAGTCTGCTTTCACCTGCTGATAAGGGAGAGATTGGGCTCAGAAATAGCTGAGTGCTGGCATGTGACTGTGATGGAAGGAGGGAAAGGAGGACTGGAGGTGTTTGAAATCCCTGCAGGCAAAATGGTACATCATTTTAGTAACTCAAACTTGCTTTTCATTTTTTCAACAGAGGCATAAAGGTTTAGCTGTGCTTTGTTGAAGGGTGTGAAGGGATGCCGCACAGAAGCGGTGTGGCTGGCTGTGTCCTGCAGCTCGTGTTGTCCTTCCTTACCCTGTTACTGATGGGCTGGTGACATGCTGACCGGCACCTCCAGGCTCTGTCTCCAGGAGTAGTCAGCTCTGGGAGCCCGGGCAAAACATCCTGTGGAGCTGTCGCTCCTGTTTCCTGGCCTCCTGCTCTGCAGTGTCCCTGTGCAGCTGCCCCAGGAAGGAACACTCCTCTGACACGCTCTTCAGGTCCAGCTTTGAGCCAGAAACCTGTCTGTAGTTTGCTTCTGCTTTTAGGTCAGTTAATCGGTGATATTTAGTTGAACCGTTTGTCAGCGTGGGGCTTTGCTTCTGTTGGCACAGGGCTCTTGTCTGAAGTATTTGCAGAAACCAAAATAGCAAACATAGTATCTCGGGAGAGACAAACAGAGAGCTCTTGCTGAGCTACTGGATTCCTAAGCTGTTTTCCTCTGTGTATTATGTCCCAGGAAGACTGGGGAAGAGCTCTGGACCAGATGCTACATCAACTGCTGGTAAATATCATCAGGCTTGGGAGGGAGGCAGCGCTGTGAAACCATATCTAGTTATCTGCACTGTTCGCAGTCTGTAGCTTAATTTTCCAAGAGAGGAGTTAGCCTGTATTTGCTGGGAGAGGAGAGATGTTGTTCATAGCATGTTCCTTGCTGTTTATAGCCTGCTTGGAGTAGTGAATGTAATGCAAGCTTTTTTTGGGGGGGTGGTTTTTTTTTTCCCCTGGTCCTTGCATGGCCTGAGTGCTGCACTTGATGGGATACTTGAGTTCTGCAGAGGTGTTGTCAGCAGACTGACAGAGCAAATTCTGATATGCTTTGTGCCTGAAATGTGTACAAGGGTGGGGTTCTGTGTACAGTCTTCTAGCCCATGCCCAGATTTCCCTACTAACTACTTAAAAGCACCACTCTGGGACAACTTGTATACATAAATAAGCCTGCAGTGTGGAGAGCAGCACCTTCATGGAAGAGGTGGCGAGCATGTGTGACGGCAGCTTCACACCCTGTAGGATCATCTACACTAGTGTGTTTATTTGGATTGGGAGTTTGATGTTTAATCAAACCTTCTGATCGTCCTCACATGCTATGCTTTGATTGACATCATGGAGCGGTCTTGTAGTGCCACAGTTGGATTCCTTTTAAATAAAACTTCACTGGATGATGTGCTCCAAGGGTGCAGTTTATGATTTCCTGCTGTAAGTGAGCGTTTGGTGCGTGGGAGCAGACTGCAGCTAGTCTCAAATAATCAAGTCACCTGAAACAGGGATAGTGTAGCTATCAAGTCCTCTGTGCTGCCATTTTTGCTCTGCAAATCCACTCCCACTGGTGTGTGCTAATCAGTAATGAAGATGTGACATACATCTCCCGAAACATTCCCGTTTGGACTCCAGTGCTCTCATTAGCACGCTGTCTTGCTGGTAACAATCCAGGAGAAACTGAACAAAAGGAAGTCTGTAGATGTAAAACCCTACAGACGTTCACAGGGATGTGGGCAGTGCTCAAATGTGGACTTGTCAAACTTGTGATGTCTGACCTACCACTTAGAGTTAATCTGCACCCTTAGTTTGTAAAGGCTTTTTCTTCTCTGGGATTTTTCCCTGCTTCTAGTGACTGGTAATCAGCTAGTAGAAGCTAAAAGGTGGCCAGATCAGTATGCTTTTTAAAAATATCTTGAAGTGAATGATAGTAACTATCTAGTCTGCTTTATTTGTGTTCTAATTTACTTCAGTTGTTGTTTAGCTTATCTGTACATAGTTATACACACAATCAGTTAACACTGGGTGAACCGAAAACTTCCAGTGAGAACCTGGGTCCTGCAGTAAATAGCAGCTGCCACTCTCCTTGAGGACCTGCGGGTATTTTATTGCTCTTTAATCAATAATCCAAAAAAGCATGTTAGAAACACCATGTGTCACTGCGGGAGATGCAGCTGTGAGATGAGGTGTGTGACACAGGTGCTCTTTTCTCTTCTGATCATGGAATTTCTATTTTACAGATTTTAAGAGCAGGATTATTGATTTAGTCTCTTGGACAACCTAAAATCTCCCTGTAGTTTCTATAAGGTATTTTAATTGAATATATTGCTTTTCACACCCCGTTCTGCACTAACGCTGTAGTGTTCTTGGGTGTCTTTAAATGGCAGCTCCATTCTGCTCCCGGACAAATTTCAGTGGTGAATGAAGCTGTCTGTGCGGGTCTTGCACCGTTGTCAAGTGTGCTGTGGTTTAAAGAATGCCTGGGAGGGAGTACACAGGGATCCAGTCTAATCCCTCATGATTACAGGCAGCAGTGGAAAAGGGTCCAAAGAGCATCGTAGCAGTACCTACCAGTACTCTGTAACAAATCCAATAAATAAATAACACACAAAAAAAGACTTCAGTAAAAGGAAATGTCAAGGGTAGTGCTCGTGCTCTGTTTCTGTGCAGGAACTTTGGTGGAATTTCCAAGTGACTTCAGAAATCAGACTGCGGTCTCTGTTAGGAGGTCAGTTCTGCATTATGTGCTTCAAGATAAATTGACCAGATACTGCGAACATCAAAGTTCCAGGCCCACTCTTGTTAGTGTGGATGATATTTTGATATTTCAGAGAAAGGAAGGAATCCCCTGTCAAGGCAAATAATGTAATAATGAGTGACAAGTGGAGGACAGGAGCATCATTTGATAGCAAGAAACCCCAAAGCATGGGATTAATTCATTATAAATTGAGGTCAAACAAACCACTCATCAGACTTCATTTATGACTCTTTAGGAACAAATTTTGCACCCAGACTTTCAAGTTACAGGGTTTAGTTTCAAGCTGCAGGATCACACCTGTCTACGGTAATTTATCTTGTCCTCAGTGGTGGGGCTGAGGGCTTTCTCCCATTCATTCACTTGAAAGGATACTGTAGATTTTTACTTGGTGAATGGGCAGATGCCTCCTGTTTCCAGTCTAATAGTCTTTGTGTCCAGGAGTCAGTGTGGCCTTGTATCCGTGTTACTTCTTAATAAAAACAAGTCTTCCTTTCTTAAGTTATTTTTCCTCTTCTCTTCCCCCAAAATGTATGTTTATAAAGATTTGATATGCCTCTTAATGTTAGGGTTCTTGTTTAAAAAAAACCCTACAGTGTGGAATATTCTTATTTATGCCTAATCCAAATCTTTGTTGCAATTTAAATTCAGTGCTACTTAACACAACTAAAGTAGAAGGATTTTACTCACACCTATTTGAATAAAGAGATTGCCGTCTCTTTAGATTAAGTAAATCCAAATCTGAAGTTTTTTCCAAGGGCCTGTGCTTTTTTGCTTCCTGATTCTTCTCACTGCTGTTTTCAGGACTCTCTTTGGTTCATCTGTATCTCTTTGCTGGAGATAGTCCCAAACTGGACACAGCACAGCAACTGATGGGTTTCTGACCATTTGTGACATTGTTGCTTTGCCTTTGGATTGAGATCTGCTATAAGTTCTGGTTTTTTTTCTAACCCCAAACTGGTGTTTAGCCAGTTTAGCCATGCTGTATTGATGTGTATGATTATTCCTGCCAAACGTGGTACCCCATGCTCTTTCTCACTGAATTGTGCTATCCCTTTTTTTGTGCATCTTCAGTTTATCAGGTTGTTCTGGATACTGTATTGTTTTGCAGCCCCATGACTTGATATATTCTGGAAACTTTGTGAGTGCACATGTTTTTCCAGCAGCAAAGTGGTTAATAAAAATTTTGCTGCAAAATGCTAAGGTTACTTGTTTTGTGGGTGTTTTATTGTCATTTCATTCAGCATATGTTCCCTACCTTGTTCTTAGGGATAAAAAATAAAGCAACCATATTCTTATTAACAGAACTTTGCCTGTTGCTTTAAAAGTCAATAGATCACTTGTGTTGCCTCCCTTTCATCCTTTTCAAAAATACCTGCAAGTGTGCTTTAGGAAAAAAATCAGCCTTTTTTTTCCCCTCCCCAACAAATCCTTGTTTGTTGTTACTGATGTTTTTATCCCTTCCCCTTTTAAGTTATATGCACAATCTTTGCCACTTGCTGGTGTTCTGGAGTGCCATCCATCTTCTGCTGATTCTTTAAGGTAATCTGTAACGATTTAGACACAGTTGTTCTTGTGGTAAATTACATCAGGCCCAGCCAGTGGAAAAACATCCAATTTCTCTAGGGACTGTTTAAGCTGTTCTTACGTTTGCTGGCCTGATTTCCTATTTGGAGTGGTAGAAAAGTGTTTAGTTCAATCTCCTTTTTTTTTTTCTTCCCCTGCCAGTTGATGGAAGTTTTCCTCAGAACTTGGGTCATTCCTTCTTGCCAGATATGGGGAAAAGGGACACCTTAAGATTCTTGCTTGGAGCTGCGTTCCCTAGCCCTTTTGGGTGTAGAAGCCAGAATGGAATGCTGGGGTGGTGGTGGCAGAGATCCTGGGGCAGGGACAGCTTGGTTGCTGGCTCTTTGCTGTCCCTGCCACCAGCTTGGACAAAGCCTCCCTGCATAGGGAAAAGCAGGGCAAAATCCCCCCACGAAGCTGTCGTCATCTGTGGGCTCAGCACCGGTTCAGATGGTTGTTGGCCATCTGTTCCCAGCTGACCTCTTTAGTGAAGGCTAAAGCAGAAAGAAAAGTACTGTCACTTTAGCCCTCGTAGGGTCATCTGTCAATAGTCCCCCTTTCTCACTGGCTATCAAAACTAACGTCTCCACTTGCTTATTGATGAAGCACTTAAAGGTCGATTTATTATTACTTTTTATATGCACAAGGCTAATTGTTGTTGGCCTTCCTCATTTTTGTCCCCATGTGTTTGTGCTGTTTTTTTTTTTTTTTTCCATATTCCTTCTTATTTTGACCTAGTTTCTGCACTTCTTTCTTTTCTGAGGTGATTGGAGAGCATGTAATTAGGGACCAGCTTGACTCTTCTTGATTAATGACTGAGCCTCGATATCAAGGGAAAAAAGCTGGCACTTTTTAAAGTCACGCCAGCTCCTTTCCTTCACTGGTATTTACTCTAGAAAGGTCACAGAGAGCTGGGCCGGATAAGGATGAAGCAGGAAACAAAATTAGCAATAGGCAGATGTGGAGTTTTAGTTTATCTCTTCTCTAGGAGTCTATATTCATCTCTATTAGTGATGAAAACAAGGACTGCTGGTGATCCAGTGACCTCCTGCTTTCTGTGGTATGCTTACTATACCTTAGGGTATCCACATTCTCATTTAGATTCTTGGTGATTTCCAAGAAATGCTTGTCTCTGCCTATGTGACAGTATTTTTTTGGTTGTCCTGAATTAAGTTAAGCCTTTCC
This sequence comes from Tringa solitaria, assembly GCA_026413425.1. NCBI lineage: Eukaryota > Metazoa > Chordata > Aves > Charadriiformes > Scolopacidae > Tringa > Tringa solitaria. The sequence goes on from JAOXJM010000003.1 coordinate 28,900,900, forward strand.
AGGATTTGCTGCTTTTTGTTTTGTTTGGTTTCTTTCATTACATTTCATTTCCACCCTTCAAGCTGCTTTAATAATCTCAGCTACTTCTTTCTTACCATTTAGAATCAGATCTTGAAGAACATTCTAAATAGTGGGTTTTTTCCCCCAATTTCTATTTGAAACTGTACGATACTGGATTTTGAGAACTTAGTAAATGGTTATTTTACGTTTCATGTCTATGCTCTCCAGACCTTCTGTTACCACCTGGACTGATGCATGGCTCTGTTTGTTCCTTTTAGAAAGCCTGGTCAGGATGCTTTTGTAGCCTGCCTTTGGGCAATTATTTGTCAGTTCCTTACAACTCTAGTTTAAAGATTGCAATATGTAAGCAATTGTATGCAATTTGTAGGATTTCTGTCAGTAACAGCAACTTTCAGAGCCACCAAGGGAGGTTTTTCCAGCATAAAGTAGGATGCGAATTGAAGGTACAAGAAGCATTCCAGAATTAAGGTATGGGACCTATTCTCCCAGTGGGTTGAACCAGGCAAAGACATCTGCAGACCTAGATTAAGGATGCTTTTCTGAAGAGATAGTCCAGGCAGTTTTCCTATGTAAACACTTTCCAGTGTCTTAAATATATGCAAGCAGAATGCCTTAGGCTGCTGGGTTTGGACTTGTCTAGTCCTCAGCTATTGCAGGAACTTCTGAACCATAAAACACTCTATAGGTAACAACCTTGCATGCAATAACACAAATAGATTCTGCTTGAAGTTTGCTTAAAAACGCTGTATTCCTAAAAGGCGTATTGCAAAATCCCGTTTGAATGTCTCATCAGTGCTAATTCAAAATGCCAGCTGTGGCTTCAGATGTGAAAGCAGTCTGATGTCTGATACCAACTAGAAAACTGAAGTTCTTAGCTTAAAAAGAAAATCAGGCTAGATTTCTTAATTTTTTAAAGGATTATTAAGCCTTTCTGCAACAGGCATCGACAAAACATAGCCATAGTTCTCAAGTTGTTCTGCCCTTGACCAGCATTTTCTCCTGCTCTCCTGTTGAGAGGCAGCTCTTAAGCATGTGTTCCTTAAAGATAACCTTGGTTTAGGGTTGGATTTAATAAGCTAATTGTAATCTGTAAAAATAACACTTGATGCTGTGGTAAAACTCTTTGTGCTTATAAAAATCCCTCGTGATTCTGATAACATCAGATCCATATATATGAAAAGGCAAACTCCTAAAGTATATTCCAAGATGCTTCTGGTTTAAATCATATGAGCTTTGTATTCATAAATTTTTAGCATGTTTCCTGTAATAAAGATTAAATTGTCGCTCAGGAAGTAAAACTGTAGCACATGCCTCTGACAACGTAATCAAACTTTATATAGCAATGTTTTTATTGTTTTCCTTTTGTTTTGCTCTTAGATGACTAATTTCTGCCTAGAAGTGACAGCAAGAGTTGCCATCTGAGAGGCCACTTGGAGCTTTATTTCTATTTTAAGCATATTTAAAGCATATGTATTCAGAAGTGTCATTATGTAAATCAGTTTTGAAAATTGAACTCCATTAAAAATTATGGTATCATTTTCTGAGTTAATCTGAGGCTATTTTAATCTCAGAAATGAAATAAAAAACAGGTTTCCGCTAGGAGTGGCACTTCTACCTCTTATGTTGTAATTGATATGATAATATGGTAATAAAATACATTGTATTTTTAATGGAGCAAAATGTTTGCTCTTCTTTGATTTGGAAAATCCTCTGACATGGTGTATTACCTGTGTAAGGGAGGGAATAACATTTGTTGGATGCAGAACCAGCTTTAGAGGACAGAAGGGCTGGAAGTTCACAGTGGAGTCCAGTCTAAGTAAGGGGACTTTGGCAGCAGTGAAAGGAACTTGATATTAAAAAAAAAGGCCTAACGAGAAAGTTGGGAAGTACATACCTTCATAGTTTAAAGAAAACTCTGCAAATAAGGCCAAATAGTGGTGGTGTGCTTTAGTTGGTTTCTTGTTGTTTGTTTTAGTTTTGGGTTTTTTTAATACTACAGTGACTATTAAAAAGTATATAAATGTAATTGTGGTGTCCTGGAATTGCTGTAATGTCGTGGTTTTTCAAGCAAGAGGAAACCAAAAAGCTTCTCATTTTTCATTGACTTTTTGATTCACCCACTGTAAAAAAAAAAAACAACCAAAACCCAACTAAAAAAAAGCTAAAACTTGCCTTAGCCTGAGAGTTTGGGAGACTTCACTTGAAGACATGGGCTTTGTAGAGTCTGGTGTGACTTGGGTGGGGAGCGCTGAAAAGGAAAGGGACTGGATGTTGTTACTTCGTAGCTTCTGAAATCCTGGGGGCCTCTGTTCTTCTCCAGAGCTAGGGAGAATAAAGTCAAATCTGTTGTGGTTTCAGCTTGGTTTCTTTTGGCAATGGAAGTCATCACTTCTTGCGAAGTCCTAGAACAATCCATTTAAAAGTGCAATTTAAAGTACCCCTTTTCTTAAGTGCAATGTTAAGCATGTGATGCAAATACCCACCTGCAACTCTTAAGAGCAAATGTTTCTCAAACACTGATTTACTACGCAATATTTGAAAGGTGACCTTTTGAAATTGGCAGAAGGTTGAGCAGTCATGCAGGTCATGAACTTTTGGTTGTGACAGAAAGGGATTCAGTATTTTAAATACATATATCTAATGCCATGTTAGATGTCCTGACCCCCAGTTGTGCACCAAGCACTTCCAGAGGTGCCTCACCACCTGCTGCTCTTCCAGACTCTGGGTCTTGCCGTATCTGTCACTTCTGTAAATAGCGTGAGTGCTGTAAAGTGTCTCAAAGGGCACTAACGCCTATGTTTAAACTTCTGAATTGCTCACCGTAATGTTAATGTTTATTATTTTGGGTAACAGGAGGAAAGGGAAGCTACTTTTAGTTCAGCCTGGAGCGCTGTGCTGCATCTTTGTAAGCATTAAAGCATCTTCAGTGGCCAAAATCAGTATTTTCAGGCAAGTGAAAAAAAACAAAAATGAGAACACCCTTCAACAGCCAAAATCTCAAAAAATTGAATACAGTTTTCCTTTTTTATAAGAAGGGAAACTCCGTAAAAACAAGCAAACTTGAAAAAGAAAACCAAACAAACAGTTAAAAGGCAAAATATTTCCTGGAATGTGTTTGAAGAGATGTGCAAAATCTGAAGAGTACGTGTTTCCCCTTTAGGTAAAGAGCAATGTTCCCCTGCCCCAGACCTGTGCTGAGAAAACAATCGAGCAAAGAGTGTTATAATTAAAAAGACCTTTCTTAACAACAAAATCCAAACAAACAAAAAGTGTGTGTGTGTAAGCTTTGGCAAGTTAACTGTAAAACAATAATATTAAGATAAAAATTATCTCAATAATAATTGGAAGACATTGAATCTAATAATAATAGTAATGGTTTCAGCCCATCAGAAACTGAGTATTATTAGAAGAACTGTAAGGCTGATAAATGACTGGGACCTAAAGAGCTGTCAAGAAAGATCAAATAGTTTTAGAGTAAATGAATTATTTGCATTGGTATTTATTTGGAAGGGTGTTGGGGAGGTTCATTGTTATAACCATTTATTATGGTGATGGACAAAGAAAGCATAGATGGTGAGGCTTCGAATAGGTTTTCTTCATTTGCGACACCTTTGGTTAAATTTTAACCAAGACGCTACTGAAACACTCTTGGATTGATGCAAATTCTTCAGCTAGAATTTATATGATGAACACAATATGTGATGATTTTAGTTCATCTGGGCATTAGTTTACTCCTTGAGAATAAAATTGATGCACATAGGAAATTAATACAGTATGTGTTTGATCAAAAAATTAAAGTAGTTGGAAAGTAGTGTGCTCGCTCATGATCTTTAAGGTGTGTTGTGAATTCTGGCTGTTAAAGCCAGAACTTGCATTGATTACCTGGATTATGTTCTCCTTTTTTAAACACATACTATGGAAATAAAGTTTAATATTAGTAGTACTTTCGAGTAGTTGTGGAAAAAGGTTCCAAATAAAATGTATTCTTTCTGAATTTTCATTGCCTACTATTTTATTTGTGATTGGTTTCAGTTTTGAAACAGCTTTTTATTACAGCGTTAGAAGCAGCCTTTTTTAGACATGAGATGTAGAAAGTTGTCAGTACAAGTATGGATTTTTTTGCCTTCCTAGATAAAACTTCATCTTACTGAAAAGCTCTTTCCAACCTTTATTCTTATCAGGGAGAAAGAACAAGAAACACAAGAAGAGGAACATTTGATGGAAGAAAAGAAAAAGAAAAAGCAGGAAGAAAAGAAAAAGAAGGAAGGTGCTCAGAAAAAGGTTTGTTCTTGTTATTGTTTTAAATGATACATTCACTTGCACACGAAACGTACAGATACTGATTCTGCAGCCTCCACTTCTGTGAATAATTCTGACACAAGAGAGCCGTCCTGTCGACTTTGAGCGAGGCTGTGGTCAGAAAATCTCTGCAAAAGCAGTTGTGACAGTTCATTAGCGCTCCCCAAGCTGCTTACCATCCCCTGATGTTGAGTTCCTGCTCCACAGCTGTGTCACGTGAATGTCCCTCATCAACGTCAATGCAAAGTTAACTGGATTAGTCTCAACTCACACTGAAGTCGTTGTGGATTCTGAGGCCGTTGTGCATTTTTTGTGGTGTGCATTCTCCTGCCTCGTTTTCTGGTTTACAGAGTTTTAATCTTAAATGATACTTAGGATGTGGGTAGGAATTGATCAGTGTCTTTTCCAGTGTAGAAATTAGACATCGTTTAAAAAAACCCAAACAGGTAGATTCCAAACAGTTTAAAAAAAAGAAGGGCTTTCACAAGCTGTGCAGTTAATCGGTGTAAGTTAATAGTATGTATGGATTCAAATGGATACTGGACAAATTCGTGGAAGTTAATTCTGTTGAGTGTTAAAAGTTCATAAATGTACTGCTTGGTTCAGGAAACCTCTGAACCTCAAGTGACAGAAGGTAGATGGGCTGTTGTCATGCTGCTTGCCATGTTTTATGCTGTCTCTTTGGCATCTGCTTTTGGCTTCAGTCAGACAAGGGTACCCATTCTTACATTCCTAATAAATACATGGAGTTAAAATAACATTCTCCAGTGCAGAATTGGAACTAATGCCTGATTTATGTAAGTGGTTTCTGCAAAAAGTTAATCTGCAGCCCTATAATTACTAGGTATCATTTTGAATATTGACAAGTAGTTGATATGTTTTGTTCTTTTCTTCTTTCAGGCTGCTGAACAAAAAACCAAAGGTAAATTCACATTTGTTTGTGAACCATTGGATGTTTTTGTAAGTTTGTTTAAAATAATGTGCTTGTGCTTTTTATTCTTTCTGTCTTTTTAATAGGGAGAGTATATCTTACAAGGATAGTTCTGTTCTTAAAGTTCTGTTGCAGGAGCTGACCTTATTTTGGGATTCTCAGCATAAGCTTTTTCTTGCTGGATATTGTATGGTACCTTTTTGACAAGAATATATGGATTAAATTTCTGTGAAACATAACATGTCATCTTTTTTGTCTAATGTCAAGACAGATGTAATTTTCCAATTAGTTATTAGTAGTTATCTATTTCAAAGACAACTAATTGCCACCAGAAAGGGTAAATCAGAGAGATTTACCCTGCATGCACTATTCAGCTCAATTTAGTGAGTAAACTCAATTCATTGAATGTATGGGAGCTATTTCCCCCACTGCCACCGCTGCTTTTTTTTTCCCCTTTCCCCTGTGTATTTTGTGCTTGATAAGTGAATTGAATTGGTTTGCAGCATGGTGCAGGAAGCAGTTGAGGTAAGCGAGGCATTCTGCTTTCTGGGGCAGTGAACTCTGAGGTGTCCTAGGAGAAATGTTAATAGAGGTACAGCCTTAATAAAAGTGAGGAAGAGAGTTGGGGTAATGCCTCTCTCCTGCAGCTGGTGGCTTATGCTTATTTTATCTAGTCTGACCTTCAATTTACATGACACCACCCAGAACTCTGGGCTGCGGAACAGTTCTGAATGAGTTAATATGCACTGTTATTTATTGCTGGGTAATTAGGTGACAGACAGGCAAGTTGAGCTTCCCACATTCCCAAAGACTGGGAATTAGAGAAGAGCCAAGCCTAACATATGGGGTTGACAAAACAACTTATGTTTCAAACACTTTTTATGTATTTATACAGCAGAAATTAAGTATTGCTTCAGTAATACTGGATTCAGAAAAATGAACTCTTAAATACATGAAGAAACTGTAACAAGTAATTTATTGAAACTCTGTCCTTTCCAAATTTTTCTTATGTAGAAAGTATGATATCAGAAAATCTTAGTCCGAATTCTGTTGCATCTTCCCTGTAAGATCACATGTAGTTTATAAAGTGGATTTTGCTTTCAGGAGAAGGCGGCAGCACAAGTAGCTAAGCCCCTCGAAATCTTAAGTACATGAAAACAGGTACAACAGGGCGATTTCTATCTAAATGGAGTATTTCTGTTTCCACAGTATTACACGGTTTGTTCTCTGGATCAGTTCATTTTTGTGTGAAAATGTTTTACTGTTCTATAATGTAGTATAATGACTTTTTAATATCAGAATTCAGTGACAGATGTATTTGCTGTCAAAGTAACTAAGTTCATTTTCACATGATAATATAGTGGCTCTTAATTTCTGTTCATATTGAAGCATAGTGTCTTCTGCTTTCCTTTGTGGGATATTATTATTTTTCTCTTTGTTGTGACAGCTTTGTTTTTAATTGCTTGAAAATGTCAAGTTTAAATTTTTAAAAGTAGCGTGATAATAACAACAGCTTTTCAGGTACGCTTGCTTCTTCCAAATTTAAGGACTAAGTTTCTTCACCCGTGTGGGTTTTTTTGTCCATTATCTTTGTATTTAAGCATCCTTTGCTACTACTATAAAGTACGAATTGGGAAGAAAACAACAGAAAAATGAGGTAGTTATGTTAAAGATGAAGCAGTTCTGGCTTTTATGGTTTCATTTATCAGAAGGAATAATGCACCTTTTTGTTGGGAAGAGTTGCCCTGACCTGTAGAGAAGCCAAACCTCTCTTGCTCTTTTGATGCTTATTTACAGTCAGATGGATGACCCTTGTTTTAATTTCCTCTGGTGGACTCATTCTAGTTGCTTTTAAGATTGGTCTGTGGGAATGTTTTATTTCCACTTTATGATACTATTCTCTTGAACTTACCTTGAGGAGGGACGTGCACAAGCTTATGACAGGTAGCAGGAATTTCTTAAAATACAGAAAATACTAATTCTAAATTAATGAGAGCAAAAAATTGACTGAATTTTTTTCACAAGATATTCAAAGTTGACTGTAAACTTTAATGCAATACTGCACCGAGTATTTTATTTTATTACATTTTCAAGGTTGAGTGACATGCTATTAGAACTAAAAGGCAATGCAGGGATTATCATTGAATTTAGTTAATTTGCCTCATATCTGGGACACAGCAATTAAATTCCTTGTAAAGACAGGACAGCACAGTAAAACTGCAGCAGATATTGCATGGCTGTGCATGGGATGTATTAAATCAAAGATTGAAACCAGGCTGGAAGTGAACCATTTGCAGAATGTTACTATATCCATGTTTTGGTAGGTAAAATCTTAATGTGAATTAAAGTTAATGTGATAACTTAAAAAAATATTCATTTTGTATATGTGTCATTCAGTTCAGCGGCTGGGTTTCTATAACAATGAGAGATGCTTACACCATTTGGGTCATACTAGAGAAAAATAAATTACACAGCTGGAGATGGGATATGGAAGGCTTTTCAGTTTCTGTTTTTCAGCTGATTGGAGACAATATGTTTATACTGTTTCTTATTTGCTCTCAGCTGTATTTTTGACGAAGGCGGCACTTTCTTGAAGTAGGTAGGATGGGACAAACGGTGGGATTGGATAAGCAGTAGGAAAGGTAGCCCTTTGGGTTATTCCATTCTAGAAACCTGTGCTGTGATCAAGCTGCCTTTTAATGTTTTAAATTAATATTAAGATTTTAATTTATTTCTCTGGCACAACGGAAAATGTGGAGGGACTGTCCTATCTACTAATTAACTGCTGTGCTTTGTATGTGCAGTTATAATTTGCTGTAAGATGATACTGGCTGTTGCATGTTCAGTCGCTGGTGAGGCCTCAGGAAAGAGAAACTAGTAAGGAGGAAAGAGGTTTCCTGTGGGTGTGTGTATGGCATGTTGTCAGTGAAATACTGCTCGGAGGCCTCGGAAGGAGCTGAATGTTTCCATTTGTGATGTGGAGCACAAAACCCTTCCAAAATAAACACGCATTTCCACCAATAGAGGAAAGGTATGTGGCTGCTTCTGGAGTTACTGGTCCAGGTTTAGGAAGTGCTCCCTTACACAGCTCTTGCATACGTTTAAAAAACTTATAATTTTTTTTTCTATTTAAACAAGGATCTAACTCTTTAAATCTTCTCTATGTAATGGCTTCTTCAGTTTCTGATTTTTGTTCAGCAACGTTGTTTGCCGGAGTATTTTTGTTAGGCAGAATCTTTTATAAATACTCTGTTGGCAACAATTCTAGGGAATGTGTGAAAGGAAAAAAGATTGAAGAGCTGATAAGTAGCTGAAATGTTTCTCAATTACTTGAAAACAAATGAAAGTAGTCTTCCTGTTCAGCTGGAGAGGAGCGCTGCAGAATTAGATGAGGTGGGAAATGAACGTGTTTTTATTGCACGCTGTGCATTGTACTTCCACGTTACTGTTCTTTTATGGTAATTTTTTTGAGAATAGGACTATTGAGCACAGCCTATTAGTGTTTATTTTAAATGTGTAAACTCTTCCCAGTTTATATGCACTTGATAAAGAAACTTTGTGTGTAAAGGCTTTTGTAATGAAAACATTCAGCTGTAACTACCAGTAAGAGTTTGTACTGTATGGTAAATAGTCACTAGCGTGGTAAATGGCTGTTACTTAATAACTAGAGGGGAATTTTAAGAGAGCAATGTTTGTGATAAATACCACGAGGTCAATGCATTTTGCCGCCTGCTTTTCTTCTAGCTGTCTAGTTGCCGGTTTAGTCAGCACACAGGGGATCAATTCCGTGACTGCTTTACTCCCATCCCAGCTGAATTCTATGCACTTTGTCTAAAATGAAGTTAAAGTGCTGGTATAAAATAGCCTAAGTGGGTTTGTTGCTCAAGCATCTGCCACAGTAACTGAAAGGCAAGGTATCTATCCAGTTCTCCAGTATTATCTGTAATGAAGGTAAGTGTTAAGTCTGCAAACATAGAAGTAAAAAGTTTTAAGTATATACTGGTTTTAGTCTAACATAGACAATATTTTAGTAAATATTTGATTAGAAACGTTAGTCTCTCTTTAAAGCTTTAAAGAGATGACTGTTCTTTACCTCTTTGAACTTCATGATCCTTGTAGGTCTGTCTGTAGTGTTTTTGTGGCACAGGACTGGGAAGAGGGATGTGGGCTTTCCATGGGAAAAATGGGAATTTCAGCTCACCACTTCTGCGATGAAGCAGGATTGCAGATGCTGTAATAGCTGCTATAATCCCGGGATCCAGCTGCCCACCCTCTGTTAAAGTGGTACGGTGGATCCTGAGCTGAGCGTCATTCCCGTTTGCTTGCGATCTGTTTCTGGAGCTTTCCCAGCCCCCAGGCTGTCTGTGCAGTGTGTCTGGGGACTGTTTGCTGTATGACAATTTTAATATGCGACTTGCAGAGTCAGGAAAGTTGCCTGCAGACTGAGAGGTTATTCTGCCAAGGTAGGTGCTTTAATACATTTTATTTTGGTGGACGTAAAAGAACAGAAAGCATTTAACAGAGTGTGGCTGCTTGATAAACCATTTATGTCGCAGATGTTGTACTTTCTTCAGATTCTTTTTCAAATTACATAGCATTTTTTATACTACATGCAGTACTGTATATTTTGTCTGGAGGAGCACGGTCAACTGTATTATAAATGGGAGTTAAAAGCAAAAAATAGTGGATGAAAAGATTTCCTATCCTGTCCCCTGCTCTGGTATTTCTTTTTGGGTGACAGAAGTAGTGACATACTGGTCTTCAAAGCCAGGTATTTTCATTTCCAAATCAAGCAGTGTAGCTTGTTCCATAGTTATGAATTGATTCTTTGCTGACCCTGCCCAGATGGGCTGTTCAAATGGTCTCAGCTTGTACTTGTTTGGATGTGAAACACCTTTGTGTAACCTACACCCAGTTCTGCTCATAAGAAATGCAGTTTTACGTACATTGCTAACGTGCTTTTTCTGGCTGTGGTAGATGTTACTGATGTTTAATGGCAGCTCCATAGGAAATAAGGAAAACTAAACTTTTTAGAGCATCTCATCAGTATTTTAAGTAGAATTATGACAGTGATTAACACAGTTGGTCTTTAAAAAAAAAAAAGTTTTGAGTTTTTCTTGTTGGTGTCATATTATTGTAGGAGCTAGCAGAGGTTTTTACATAAGATTAGGAAATGTGTTTCAGCCAACAAATCAGGTATGATTTACAACAGACTTACAACCTCTGACTCATTTGAGTATTTATAGCTTATGCTTAAATATCTGCCTCTGCCATCTTGTTAGTTAAGTGCTGTGTTTGTACGGAACTGCTGAACATTGTAGTGACAAAATGTGCCATAAATCATCATTGCAGAAGGAGGGGGAGCACTATAATAAGCTCTTCAATTAGATCCTAATATGCAGTCATTTGATAACCTAATGATAACCTATCGCCATACGTTAAGGCTTTATAACACAAAAATGTTTTCTTTTTGATAAACGTTATCACGGTGTTGTTTTGCTTTAAACAAACATGAATTTGTTCTTAAAACAGACTGAGATATCGCTTCTTTGATAGAGAAGTAATTATGATTTTACAATCTGCAAAGAATAGAGTATGAGGATAATTCATAGAGTCCCTGCCATAATACTGGGTGGAAAAGAGTAGAAAATACAAAAAGATTAGCAGAGACACGAGGAGAAATTTGCATATTCAAGGAGACAAAGCAAAAAAGCATGAGCTGGGAGGCCTGGAGTTAACTAGTACAGAAAAAAGCTTTGGTTTCCTGCTTATTGTTTCAGGTGGGATGGCTGTGACGAGCCATCTTGAGTTTCTGGTGGCAGTTATTCAGTGCTATTTAATATGCTTTTTGCTCTCACAGGTGTAAGCAACATTATATTGCTTCAAATCAGCATTGCCATTGTGAAGGAGCAAAATGTACAGTAACGAGCGAGTGTCTGGATAATCTTTACTAAACTATAGGCTGTATTTGGCTTTGAGCACTTTCTGGGTTGGTCTTGCTGGTTTGCTAGTCAAAGGTGTCCAACTAGAGATTAGTTGTGGTGTTGAGAATTGGTGTCTTTTTGCAGGAGAGAGAGGGTTTGTCAAGGCTGGACCGCTGAGCCCTGCAACCAAGGATTGACAGTTCTGAAGGTTTAAGTCTTCTCTAGCTCTTCTGAAGCTGTAGGCTCAAATAATGAGACTACTTTCAAGTAAACACTCTTTTCAGACAATGAGGCACCAAAGCAATTAGTACAGGTCTCTGGCAAAAACATTTATCTCTCAAAGAAAAACAAGCAAACACAAAACTGCCGGGTTATTTGAAAACAAAACAGAAACCTTGAGCTATATTCTTCCTAATGGGCTCCTGTCCTGAGCTGGGTTTACAGGACAGCTGCCCCCCGAAGAGTTGCAGAGCACTTCAGTGTCTTGCTTAGTGTTGTTTCTTCATCTTACTGCTCAGGACAGCACCTCCAATCCCGTTCCATGGTTGCAGGCTCCTTGGCTGGGAATAGTAAAGTAGGTAAGGGCTCAAGCCAGAGATCTTTGATGTTCTTAGTACTCCACAGAGGTAGTTTTTATTCTCCTTGGAGAGAGTCTGTTGTAGTTTGCCATCATGCGTATTTAGGCATATGCTTATAATATAAATACAGACAAAATATTGCCCTAGACTTCTACATGGTTTGTCTTTTCTCAGTTTCCTCAATTAGGAAGTGATCTGGGTTTATCAGATTGAGGATGGTAACAATCTGACCTCTATATATTTAGTTTTAAAACTGGGTGGAAGTGGGAGCTTTCAAATCTTAGACACAGTTGATTGAAAGTATTTTTCAGATGCTGTAAGTGTTGTAAGGGTTGATACTCTGTTTGAAGGCAGTAGGACTACATGCTTTCATCAGACTTCTCTTTACATTGTCCATTGTCGAATAAATTTGAAGCCTGGGACATTATCTCTACAAGAGTACCCTGTGAAGAGAGAATAAGAACAAATGAGATAACACCGGTTTGGCTTTTCTCATCTAGAGCTAATTGTCAGGGTGCCCTTGGTGGTAATGCCTCTCAGATAAATCCCTGGCTTGCTTTCTGAAAAACAAAACGACTGCCAATACAGTTGTTGATGACTGTGTATTTGAGAATATAAATTTTAACACAGCTACACAATGATAATAGTGGTAGTTATGATCAAACTGCATGCTGTTTTATGGTTATTTATCTGCCCACAGTGTGTGCTTTCATACGCAGCAATAGATGTCTTTTTCAGCAATGGGCATTGCCTAATGCAGTATATTTAAGTGTGTAGACTGTGAAACAGTGAAAGCTCTACACTTTCTGGCATCACAGCACTTCAGACAATAGTGTATATTCTGTTCTTCTATCAGTCTGCTTATCAAATCACTGTTTTCCAATTATAAATAAAGCATTGTCTGATACTTAAACATATCTATATATACTTATACATATCATATACATCCCAGTACTGGAGACCAGGTGCATTGCTCCACTTTAGCATGGCACCACTATGTTCTGTATCTGCTGGTGATAATGGAGAGGGAGCACCCACCCTGCATCTCTGAGCTTCCTTACCCGCCCAGCAGAGTCTGAGATCTCTGTTCTTGCAAGTGCCCTATAGTGCAGCTCACCTGTTTTATCAGTGTGGTCCTCCCTGACTTTCTGAAAGTCTGTCATTTGCTTTTACCCTTCCTCTAAAGAAAGTTTCTTGTCTGCTTTGAGGACTGTCTCAGTTCATTCTTTCACAGGAAACTCTCTTGGCTGCTTTGATGCCTTCTCCATGAAAACCTATCAGCTTTGATTTACCTGCAGTGTGCTGACCACTTTCCATCATTAGGTTATCATCTTACTACCTGGAGGAGGCTTGTATCACATATAAATACAATATCTATAAGATCTGCAAACTGTAAGCTTGAAGAGAGGTTCATCACAAAATCAATTAGCCCGGTTTGGTGCTGATTGATGGAGATCTATGCCGTTTTTCTAACACTTCTCGATCCCTTCCTTGGGAAGGATGAAACCGGTTTTGAACTGGAACATTAGTCCAGGCTGTTGGGGTAGTCACTCTACAAATGCTGAAGAGGGTTATTTTGGGAAAACAAAGGAAATGAAAATGTGTTTTGATTCTTTTACGCTGTGTGTGGTGCCTTTGGCCTGAGGGAGCTTGTGTTCTCTGGTTGACTATCTGGTGTTGACATTCCTCTACTCTGAGAACCCTGGCTGTCTCTTGACTTCTCTGTGTTTTCCTAGATTATTTTAATGATTTTCCTGAGTTGTTAAAGGTGGTAGCCCATACTTTACAAATCCTATAAGACTACTTAAAATGTCTGTTTAACCAGCTCACATTCCGGTAAGTGCTCTGAAGCATTCTGGTGGGGTTTGCATCATGCATCTGATCATTCTGGTTATTCCTGAACTAGTTTAGGCCATGTAGTGTGCATTAGCATCCTAAGAGGTGGTTACTCATGAGGTTGATTGTAGGATCACCAAGAGAGGAGATGATTTCCTTTTTAAGCATCCTGCCCCAGCTTTGTGGCATGGCAGCCCTGGCTCATCCTAAGCAGCCTTGTGAGACCTGCATTTAATAGCACCACTGGATGCTTTGGACACTCCTTGGCTGCCCTGGGCAAGTCAGCAGCTATTATTACTGTTTGCTCAAGGGGAATATCTGAACTTGAGGCATGATTCAAGCTCTTGATTGCTTCTTCCCATGTAGTAGTTCCCCTCTGTCTTCCCATAGAGTTTCCTGAAGATCCATCCTCCTGTTTTCATGATGCTCTTGACGTTTCTGACATAATTTCCAATTTGGCTGCTTCTGCTGTCTTTTTTTTTTTCCTCAGCAGTCCTTATGGAACTGGACCTTTCACCTTTCCAAGGTCAGACAGGCCCTCAAGAACTTTTGTTTTGAAGCACATAAATTACTAAGCTCCAGAAATGATGAGTCCTCAACTCCATTAAAAGTTCAAATGCCACACTGAAGTCTTAGATTTGTAGGACTAGATATATCGCTTTAGATGAGCAAGAAGGGATTGTCTTACCCATCTCCCCGCTGTCAGGCAGGCCCAATGGATGTTCTTGAAAGACATTTTGACTGTTGGAAAGTCATCTTTGCACTCAGCCTCAACAGTCTTTCCTGTAACTTAAGCCCATTCTTTCTTGACTGACTTGCCCAGTATGTGGAGAGCAGATCTTTCCCCCGCTCTGTGGGGACCTTTTTGTGTATCTTCTTTTTACTTAACAGCCCATTCAGTTTTCCCTTGTGCTAGTGTTTTCAAGCTGTTTTTCAAACCGTAATAATTTATGTTTCTGTTCTTTCAAAGTCCTGCCAGTGAGTCCAGAATTATTTTTTTAAATGCAGTATCTGTAATTGGAGGATTATTAAGTAACCTTTGAGTTAACCTGTGCAACTATAACCTTACTACTGCTGTTTATAAGTAAAATCTAAGGCTTATTTTTTATGCCTTTCAGGCTCACTCCATTGTAGAGCTCTGTAATTGCAGACATTTCATAGCAGTTGCTGCTGCTGATTCTTCTTGTTCAGTTCTCTGTCCCTGAACTCAGCTTGCTTTAAGAAGCTCCTAGATTCCGTATACCCCTTTCTCTAATTCTGTGAGGGTCTTGAATTGATAACGTGGAGTTTCTTCTTCCAAGTCTCCCTCTTTTTCCTTTTTCATTGCTAACCGTTTTCTCTCTGCAGGTAGTCCTCTGAAGTACACATTTAAGTGTATTATTTGCCCTAATTTCCCAGCAGTTTCTGCTGCAGTTTTGTTTAGGTCTGATTGACAGACAATGGGAAAACTTCCTGGCTGTGCTGGAGGTGGTGGGCTGTTCTACTACATTTTCAATTATTTTCTGATGTATGGGTGAGGGGGGGCCCTCCCTTCTGTTTGCTTTGGCGTCATCCGAGTAGTGACTCTCTCCTCAACAAGAGAAAGTCTTCAGAGTGAAATAGGAAGAAAATAATGTATTCAGTGCTATGTGTCTGCCATAGGCTCCATCATAATTCATGTCTTGCTATCTGCCATCTTCCGAGAGATGATTTATTTTTTCCTTTGTTTTATAGTTATTTCTTTTCTTGTCCAACATCTAATGTTGTGACTTTGGGTGCCTTTTCTGGGCACCTGGGAAAATCCCTCCTAAACTCTATTGGGGAGTTTGTGACAGTTATCCTTTTTCTGTGTGAGTAGTTGCAAGGACTGTGTTGATAACGGCTTAGATCTCACTGGGAAGCTCTCGGGTCATTCCCACCTCGAGAGAGAGACTTCTGCCGTGAAGATCACTCGACTCTGAAGAGGAGCGTCTGTCATGGCTGGTTATCGTGGGGCATGAGCATCAAACAAAAAAGTGAAATCGCGTCAGAATTTCACTTGTAGATGTATGGTTTACTTATAGTCTTCTAAAAAGAAAAGCAATAAAGAGAACGTGCATGGAGAACAAAGATGGTTTTTTGTATTGACACAGAACTAAAACTCTTGGGAATTTTGAAGGTATAGTAGCAATACCTTTATCAAGTTGAAAGTTCAACTTGAAAATGTTTTAAGATTCCAAGACACTAAATTACTTTCTTATATATTAGATAAATGTTCTCACTACCTCTTGATGGCTTATAGTGTCCGGTCCATTTGGATACATTTTTGTGCAAGTTAGGATAAGTAACTCAATTCCATGAGCATGCACAGCATTTCCCCAGTTTGGTCCTGAAATACTAAATACATTTCTGAATATGAAGACTTTGTTTTGCTGCCTTATTATAGTTGCTATGACTTCAAAAAAATATAATTTAAAATTTCTGGATCTATCGTTACTAGATGCATAGTAATGATAAACATGTAAATCCATAATCACATTTTCCTGCTACCTGGAACGTTGGTGGGACGTTGTAAAGCTTACCTAGTTCCGCTCTATTGGGTTGTCGCTGCTTTACTGCACCCTTGCTTTTCATGTTTGCATTTATGCCTGGTTTTTAATTTACATTGAGAAAATGTTTTAAAATACTTATTTACTGTATTCTTTTAATGGAAGTATTGACTTTCCTCTGGGTGTTTGACAGAACTAAAACAGAACCTGGGCTGACGTCATTGTCATCAGGGCAGTGGCAGATGTGAAAATACCGCGTGCTCCCCCTGCTGTTAATAGTGTCAACGGAGCTTCTTTTTGAAAAGTAGAGTAATAATGTGGTTTGTAATTCTGAAAGACGATTAATATTACATAGGGCCCATTTTTCCCTGAAGTATTTTGGTGAATCTTGTAACATGAGTTAAAGATAGAGCCAGGGTCATCAGGATAGCATTAATAGCATCAGTTGGCAATTATAACTTGCCCTTTATTTACACTGGGAACGTGAGGCATCTTAGATTTGCCTCCCAGCGGACTGTCCTACTCTAACGTGCAAGAAACTACTTTAAAAAACAAAGTTAATAATATATTGTTAAGTAGGTCTGTAAAGACATAAAAGAGCTTTTAGTTTTGTGGCCTAACAGGCATGGTATTTCCCTCTTTCTTTGCACTTGGACTTATTGCAAAAAGCTTTCGCTTTTTTATCTGGAAAAAGCAGAAATAAAACTCTTAGGAAACTAGATACAATCATTGAAAGTGCGGGAATTTACCAAAGGCTTAAGTGTGTGTGTGTAAGAAAAATCTTAGGGTGTCACATATTAAACCAGGCTGCATTCCACAGGTGAACAGTCCTTAAAATGCTGGGTTTATTTCTTTTTGGATGAGTCTCAGTGTATCTGTGTGAAATAAATGTGTGTAACGTATGTGGAGTAATTAGGTATTCCTTCCTAGTAAGGGGAAGACGTGTGTCTAAAATAAACTGAGCAGAATTTTTGAATTAAAATGAAGTAATAATATTAAGTTATTATTAGTAATCTTTATTAAAACATCTTTAATTTCTTTTAACATTCATGTAATAGGATCTGATTTACTGGGAGTGGCATTTAATTAATTTAATTCAATTTAGAGAGTTAACTCTATTACATATTAGTACAGAAAATTACCTCTGAACAGTCATTTCTCACTGGTGACATGCAATAAGTTAATTTAGCTCAGAGTTCGTTTGGGTGCATTGTGAGTTCTTAGTGAAAGTTGCTATGGTGACAGCCCGATCAACCAGAGCTGTCATCCAAACCAACAAATACACCAACCCCACGTTGTGCGGGGACACGGCTGCTGCTCGCCTCTAAACACTGACAGATGGAGCCTCTCTGCTCCCTGCTTCTCGCTGCTCCTTGTCTTTTGAGTGAACTTGGTTGCTTAAATCTTCAGCGATGCCAAGGGTGAGCTGCAAGGAGTGAGGAAAAGCTTCCTCAGGAATGCTCGGTCATTAACAGACCCGCTGCGGCTGGACCCTGTGCACAAAAGAGGTTTTCTATCAGGCCATGTTCAACAAATTGAACCAGGCTTTCATTTTTGGCTTCCTCTTAGCTGCAGTGAAACGATTGCCCAGTCCCAGTCAGATTTTAATGTGTTTTTATTTAGGAAATTTTCCTGAAAAATCTGAAAAGAAGGTCTGAAAACTGCTGGAACTGCTTGCTCCATGTTCCTGAATAATTTAAATCCTGTTTTTCATATGTGCCATTAATGCACGATGGCAGTGGAGACATAAAAAATCTGTTCAGTTTAAAATGAATTAATGAAGAGTTTGCTTCAGATTCTGTGTTGCATCTGAAATGAAGTTTGCGTCAGATTTTCCAGGCTTCACTATTAGATAGATGAACTATTAGTTCAAACAAAATAGTTCCAGTGAAGAGACTGTCTTTGGGAAACTCATTCAGAAAAACACTATCTGCGTATTAAATATTGTGTTTAGATTTAAAAGGGAGTATCAAAAGAATTGAAATAGAAGTTTTAAGTTTGGTATATTTTCCTTTTTTTCCCCCTTCTAGATCATTATGCAGACTTAACCAGGAGTTGTGGTTTTTATCAAGAGCATGACTTTTAATTGGCATTATTTTAGTAAGGGATCAGTCTTATTTTTGGGCTTCAAATTTGTCTCAGCTGCTCATTTCTGAAGGCAGAAGAGCAACATTTCCACAGGACTGCTTGTCTTTCCAACACTAGGAACTGCAACCGGAACAGGATGCGGAACTCCAGACATTTTTCTAGATATAAAATCTGTGAAATTTTGAAGTACAGTCTGCTGATGTGGTAATGGGGATCTCTATGTCTTTTTGTATCTTTTAAGAACCTACTTGTTCAAAGCATTGATTCTAAAAATAATTGTGTTAAATATAAATGAACACTTCTTCAGTTACAGAATCACAAAATGCTGTGGGGTTGGAAGGGACCTCTGGAGATCATCTAGTCCAACCCAGTGTCAGAGCAGGTCCACTGAGAGCAGGTTGCACAGGAGCATGTCCAGGTGGGTTTTGAATGTCTCCAGAGATAGAGACTCCACCACCTCCCTGGGCAGCCTGCTCCAGGGCTCTGGACCCTCAAAGTAAAGATGTTCCTCTCGTGTTTAGATGGAACTTCCTTTGTTAAAGTTTGTGCACATTTCCTCTTGTTCTGTCCGTGGCCACAACTGAAAAAAGACTGGCCCCATCCTCTTGACACCCACCCTTTAAGTATTTATAGGCTTTGGTCAGATCCCCCCTCAGTCTTCTCCAGACTAAAAAGACCCAAATCCCTCAGCCTTTCATCATAAGAGAGATGTTCTAGGCCCTTCATCATCTTTGCTGTACCCTCTCCAACAGTTCCCTGTCCTTGAACTGGGGAGCCCAGAACTGGACACAGTGCTCCCGATGAGGCCTCCCCAGGGCAGAGTAGAAGAGGTGGATAACCTCCCTTGACCTGCTGGCCACACTCATCTTGATGCACCCCGGGCCCAATAAGGATTCAGATTTTGAAGTGTAAGGCCAAAATATTTCAGGTTCAGCTTTCATTGAGCTGGTTACATACACAGTTTTTCTGTGTGGTGACACCTGAGCCTTGGAACATATCCAGTGTGCTGGGGAGGAGGGGAAACAGGTCCATGCTGCCCTCTCTGTTGGCACTACTTCAGTTATTCGTGCCGACCGATTTCAAACCATAGCTCCAATATCTCCATGCTATCTTTAACTGTAGTATCAACATCCTTTTCAGCCTTCTCTTGAGACAGAATGTGAACTGGAAGCGTTATGCCAAAATTACACAGGCCTTTTACTGGTTGCCCACAAAATTGTCGCTATTTTAGTATTGCACATAAAATATTCAGTTGGTACCATAAATGTACATGACAGTAGAGCCAAGGCGTTGTGTTTACATAGGGCTCTACTCAATTTGACATGTATGCGTAGTCCCATGATTTCAGCAGCACAGCCGGTGTCAGTAAAAATTATACTTAATATCTCACCAGCAGACTTGTAATCTGCAAGCAGTCGACACTGTGCTTTCATAGGGATGTCTAAAAGGAGTTAAATAACAATGCAATCTGTTCCTTCTGCATCTCTTCCCCCCCAACATAAAATAATTGGAGAAGCTGTATTTCTAGTTTCCAGAATGAAAATGTGTGTGTGTATATAGCGAATCCGATGTGTCCAGGCTATGTTAGAGGCAGTGTGGATTTGACACAAATTATTGTGTATGATTTATAGGCCATGGGCACCCCTGGGGTATCAGTCCTCAGGCTGCCCACACACCTGGGAGCTCCGACGTGTCCTGGACACACTGAGCTCACTATCCATGTATGTGTTCAGATATTGGTCCATAAATACCAGCAATTTCCAGACATTCTGGAAAAATAGCCAAAGTCTTTACCTTCTTTCCAGCTCGAATTTCAAAGGGGGGAAAGAGGTTGTACCTGACATAGCATGAATGCTTGGTATTTCCAGCTCTCCTGGGAGGGGTATGAGCACTGACTGTGCTCTGGGACTCTCCAAAACTCAGGGATCATCTACCTGGTATAGACCTCGGGTGCAGCACAGATGTTCTAGGTGTGATAGAACCTGCAGCGCAATCGATGTCTGTAGAAGCAATCCAAGATGGGAAGGGTAGATATATGAGGTATCTCTTTACAGTACTCAGCCACTTCTGTATTTGAAACTGGAAGCGTTTATGCTGTGATTAACTCTCTTCTCTTCAAGCCCCAGCTGAAGTGATGCCTTTAGCATCTCCTCCAACCTCGGCAGCTGTATCGGGTGAGCTGGGTCCTCCACTGCAAAAACACTGGTACTGACAGCCGTTGTTTGACATGTTAGAGGCAGTAATTGCTTCCCGAGGCACAGGTTTGTTTATAATAGGATTTTTGCCTCTGCTTGCTTCAATAAAAACCCAGGTGTTAATCAGTAAGATGGGAATCTGTCGGATTGCCCTGCTTTCTGGAGTGTTTTAAACAAGTCTCAAGGCTTGTAACCTGCAGATGCATCACTGGTCAAGGTGCAAATAGAATTTTAGGTTCTTGTACACAGTAAACCGATAGACACTGAGATTATCCTAATTGTCAATTACTTACAAACATACTAATCACTGTGAATTTTCATATTTATCTGTGTGACTAGTTTAACAATGAGAGGATTTCTACTGTGAAGAATATTTACTGTTCACTCTGCCTGGAAAAGTCCTGTTAAGAAAAAAGAATGTTGCCAGCGTGATGACTTGGCACCATTTGTAAAATTGTTTAAAAATAAAATTCCTTTAAATATGAAAACTGTGTGTAGAACACTGTCTAATGAGATTAAATGCACACAGTCAGTTTAAAATTAAAGGATTCAGTTCCTGGTCCTGCCCAGGCTTCTTATGTGACTCTGTATGGAGTTATTTAATCTGTTATTATATGCTTGGATTTTCCCCCCAGCGCTTGCAGTGATGATAGTGTTAGCATTGTGTAATTTAACTCAAAGCTGTTTACTGTCTTCCTTCACTCTTTTGTTGTCCAGTTAGTGATGGGGCTGCATTGCCTGGAGCAATGCTTGGGAAGGGTTTGGAGGGTGAGAGCAGAGGTGAAGGAGGGAGCCTTATATATAACAAGTCGTGCCTGTGACTCCATCCCGATCTGTAAAATGGTATAATGCTTTACTCTGTTACCAAATTGTTGCGATTGTGTCTTTGTTGGTATCCTGTTGGTGGGCTAGAACTTAATGTGTGTTTGCTGAGTGGGTCTTCAAATGAGTTGGTGGAGTTGAGATGTTTCTAAATACTCTGGGAAGGGATAAAAGATGTGAATTCTCTAGCTGTGAAAAGGGCTGAACTCGCTCTATAGGAAAGTCTCATATCACAAACCTGAAAAACCTCTGCAAGTGTTTCTCAGTGCTACCTGAGCAATCCCCCTCTTTGTTCAGAGCTGCCCTCTCAATTCTTGAAGAGCTTCTTGCACAAGCTGATCATCTCCACAATGACTCTTGGCTCCCTTCTGGCCTTTCCAGACAGTTCTTAATGTTACTAACACAAGTGATTGAAAACTTCTATTAGCTTCATTATTTTCTTTTTTTTAATAGGCAAATTGGCTTCCTAGTGTGTGTCCTGCTGGGGAAGTGGGAATTGAGTTACAGGAGTCTGAATTTAAAGTTAACATATGATGACATGTTAAACGAAATATACCTGTCCTGAAAGGTCAGAGGCTTCAGGACAAATATAGTCTGGAGACCAGTTTCTATCAAGATGTATTTATTTAATTAGCTGTTGTTGCTTTACAGTGGGTGCATATTTGGACACGTCTGTGCGTAGAGTGATGTACATGATTAATACTGGTATTTGAGTTACATGAATTCATAAATGTCAGCTTCCCGTTGCCTGTGAATTGGAGAACTATGGCTTGAAAGAAAACAGACGAATTTTACAGTCTTGAAAGTTACCATCTGTTATCAGTTCATGTCCTGAAGGAATGTGGCTATGATAACTTAACCATTCATTACTCAGAATCCTGATTCTTAGCTTGAAATTTTACATTTGAGGCCTGATGTGTATGGTCCAATTTCTGTGCGTCAATTAGGCCATGGTAAACCATATGTGTGAACTCAGAGCCTTCCATAAACATAAGAGAGTTTGACTTGCAGTGAAAGAGCATCATATTTGCTTTGGATTATCAATCTATTGTTGATGGCAACCTATCAACTTAATTAGCTGTAGGATTTTTAATGGCACAGCTAATTAATTGTGAATTTAAAATTAAAATTATAATCAGTGCTAACATGGAGGAAAAAGGTAAGGAAAATATTAGAAGCTGCTAAAATTATAAGTATTCTTCACAAGACTGCTCCGTGTGAAACCAACCTGAATAACGTAGAATAAAATTGAAGAAAACATTTAAAAATACGTAATGAATTGCACAAAACAGGTTTTATATTTTACTGTCAAAAGAAGTACTTTGCACCCTCTCTTCTGACAGATCTGAAAGAAAAAAATGTAGATGCTATTCAAGAAAGGGAAACAAATTCTAGTCTCTGAGCTCTGAAGTATGCAAGGAACTATGTTTTTATTAGGAGCTTCTCCAATTCTTAAGAGAAAAGCAGTATTTGTGAATATTGGGTTGTATCCGTAGAGTTGGGCAAGGGCTGTTTGCTGCCCACAAGCCCTGCAGCGGGGGGGGCTCTGATGGGCTCACAAAGAGAAATCAAACCTATTTCTGGTGTAGGGATAATGTGTCATTTGGTTTTGATACAATATCAAATTAACGGTAATCAAGAACAAAATGGGGAGGGTCTGGACAAGTGGGACAGATGAAGAAAGACCGTGTCTTAAACTTAAGAGTGGAAGCGGGAGAGTTTGCTGTGAGTGTCAGCCTGAGGGAAAGGTGGTTTGTTTGTCATGGCTGAGGGAAGAGGGAAAACTGAGTAAGATGGATTTGGAGCTTCATTTTACATGTAGGATTGTAGAAAATGATGCTGGAAAGGTTCTTGCGAGGTTATCTATTTCATCCCCTTGTCCTGAGACAAGATCACCAAACCTGTATCTGCAGGCATGATAATCTTTAATCATCCTTATTGTTAGAAATTTAAATCTTAATCTCCCTGGCTCTTATTTAAACCCAGTAAGTCTTGTCTTACTGTGGGATGGTGCAAATTTTTTCTTCCTCTTCCTTTATATTTTTTTCTTTTGCACTCTGTACCTGGTGTCTTCTAGACTGAGCTACTTCCTTGCCTTCCTTCTGCTGTTGCAGTTTGTTTCCAGGTTTCCGTTTCCTTTCTACTCTTTCCAGGTGGTCCAGCTCTTTCTTGAAGAGAGATGATCAACCGTGGGCACGGGCAGTGCTTCAGTGAAGGCTTTGAGATGCCAGACTGAAGCAGAGGGGTTACTTTGAGCCTCAAAGCTGGCTATTTATTCCATTACAACACTTATCTTCTTACAGTAGCCTGATCTTTTGACTCTGGTTTGTGATCTGCTAAGACATTGTGGGGTTTTTTTCTGCAGAACTGCTATGGGGCAAGCTGGTGGCTTGTCTGCATTTAATTCGTCCTGCCTAATAAAGTGATTTTCCTTATTGAATTGTGGTTGCTTTTTTCACACCTCTTCTCCAGTTTATCATTGCTGAGTTCTGATCCTGTCACGCAATGATCTGATCACCCCCATCTTCTTTCTCCCTAGCTTGGTGTCATTTGCAGATTTAATAAGGGTATTCTCTAGTCCATCATCCAGTTGTTAATGAAACCATCGAACAGTGTAGGCTGGGATCAAGTCCCCATGGAATCTATTCTGAAACACGCTTCTGTTCTGACAGCAAACCATTGAGTCTCCCAGAGAATATTTCAACCCATTTCACATTTATCTCACATTTCCCCAATTTGCTTATGACGGTATCAAGTAAGAATTTCATGTCAGACACCATCATGAAGTTAAGATCTATAGAGACAGCTCTGGATGCTGGAACATGGATGGAAAACGTGAGGAAACAGAATTTATTTGAACTGAAGCGGATGACTGAGTGGAGGGAGGAAGAGATAAGTGTCAGGGTAAGAGTTAGGGGTCAGCTGGATTTGTGGATAGAGTCAAAATAAAGAGAGGTGGATGAAGTCCTGAATGTTTTTCCATAAAGCCAACAGTTGAGAAGGTAATGTGTAATTAAATAGGAAGAAAAGCAGAAGATGAGAAAAAAATTGCAAGAGCAAGGGACAGATTGAAGGAAGGCATAAATATTTCTGATGAAGTGGGTGTACTGAGGCAGCAAGTTCTAGCTAAGGAAATGCCATTAGAAACCTCAGAGATTCTTCCAGCTCAGTTTACAGACAGAGGTTGGGCTGAGAGATGCTGTGGTGGGGACAGAGGTCTGAAGACACGCAGGGGAAGCGGTGGGTTTATTAAGACAAGCTTGAACCACGCATCTGCTGTCAGGACCCCGGGATGCAGAGGTGGGAGAAAAAGGGGTGAGAGATTAAAGAGTGTGAGTGTGGGTAGGGAAGTATGCAGAAAGAATGTGGAATTACTTGAGGAGGCGCAAGGACTAAAAGAAAGCAGGTCACAAATTCTTGTGTTAATGATTTGGAGAGGTTTTGTTTGCATTCAGATAGAGAGGAGGCCATCCATTTTATGGATATTTTTTCCATCAGTAACTGAGGTGGTATGTGTTTAAAATGTATTAATTTAAATACTTAAGTTCCTCCATTATTCCCTGATTTATGAAGTTACAATTTGTTTAATTTTTCCTGTTAATCTTCCCCAAAAGGCTTCTACTCTTTTCTTTGTAATACAAATTTATCAGTATTAACTTTTGTAAAAATAGTGCAGATTCATAGTTCTAGAGACACGTTATATAAAACTATGAAAAAATGCTCTAATAAATACATTTTTTGGGGTATTTTTTGGCCTAGTTTCCTAATGAGATTGGGTTGTCTCCCTGTCTCGGTCTCCCCATCCAGCTTTAGAAATTCCTAGTGGACCCTGACCAACTTGGTCAGGGATCCATAGTGGTTTTTTGAGATGTGCAGGACCCTATTTAGTGCCATTACTTCCCCTTCCCACCTCTCTGCTGAGGTCTTGAGGAAAGCCTTTAATCTGAATTTAATGGTTCTCTATTTTGGTTATTCTGCCAGCTGGACAGTCAACCAGGGGGAGCTCTGAGCAAGCCACAGTACTGCTAACACCAATGGCCGTTTAAGAAAAGAATGTTTAGTGCTTCAAAAATTGTGAAATACAACCAAATGGAATACGCTTTCCAGCTTACTTCAATATTTATATGGTTCTAGCAGATCCAGGAATGAAGATTAAGATAAAACCCTTTAATTTCTAAGAGGTAATATGGAAGTCTCACTCTTGGGAAGATGATTTGTGACTGCCTTGTCACTGTGGGCCCTATAAGTTATTATGATTCCCTCATAAAATATCGGTTTCCCACAGATGGTTGTAAAATCTTTCTGGATGACACATTTTCAAAGGAGGTTTTCCAGCATCAAAATTAGGAATTATTTTTTGACTGAACTGCAATCCACTGAATAGATAACAAATAAATTTCAGTGCTTAATACATATCAATTTATGGTGGGTAGTTATCTGCTAACTTGGTGCAATGATCATATGAATATAGTTTTGGAATAAATTATGCTCATATCTTGATGAATCCTGTGAAATGTGTTCAGATGAGCAGATCAGACTGGGAGCCGCAGAGTTGGGTTTGAATTCATCCCAGCATAGAGACCTTCTCACACAAAACCAGAAACATTCATTTGTGGTTTGAGAGCTCCATCAACCAATGAACATATTGTAAACAGGACTTTAAAAGCTACTCCAAGGCCAAGAAGAAAGCCCTAGATGAGTAGATGTGTATTCAGAGCTTTGATTTCCTTTTCTGGCTGTTATAATTAATTATGCAGTGTATAATAATACATTAAAATACTAGTTTTAATCAGTTGCAGTTTAGGTAACATATAAGGAATAGCAATTATTCAGAACTAAAGCTGATTTCTGGCAGCACGAGGCTGAGACTGTCTGTAGGACCACACCATACACCGTGGCTCCTTGTAAAGCAGACTGGAGCAGGGGTGAGGGATTAGATGGTACATCTTGGTTATCTCCTACACAAAATTGAGTTACTGAAGATGGTAGAGAAATCCTACCAATTGATTTACAGGTTTTCCATGATGTGGGATGTTGAAAGACTAAGGAAGGAGGCAGGAAATGGTGAAAAGTTCAAGAGACAAAAGTGGAGAGGAAATGTGTGGAAGAGGAAGCAGGAGAAGGTGTGTGGTGGTCAGCTAGGAGTTTACATGGAGGGGGCAAATAAACCGGGAAAAGACTTCACTTGTTTCTAGTATTAAATAAATTATAAGTTCAGAAATTAGTGCAAAATTCAAGCATTTCTTTAAATAAATGGTGGGAAAGTTCGAAGGCCATAAGAATGTATATATTTTTACTTTTAACCTTGCAAACTGCAGCTTCTGGTTACATTTTTAAAGCCATTATGAGTAATACTCAAAAGTAATTTTGGGACTTCTCTTGGCTTTAGACTGTAACTTTTCTGTTGTGTTTTGTTTTTCTCATGAGAAGTTTGTGTTCTTGGGGAGAGGGAAGATCCAGACAGAGAATTACCCATTTTTGTATAGAAAAAATTAGGAAGTAGGTTTTATGCAATAGTTTACTGAAATACCTTTAGTTTTGCCAGTAGATGTCACTGTGGATAAAAAATACCAGTGCTTAGTAGACAAAGGAGGTAATTTGCTAAATGAAAATTCATCCTTTGAAAGTAGATTAGGGGTGAACAGTGTTTTCCTAAAGAAAGACTTTTTTTCAGCTTATGAAAAATGGATTTCTTACTAATCAGAACGTCTATTTTTGCCCACTACCATCGTGGGGTTTTGGGTTATCTTCGCCCGACTTGGGTAAGTTCCTGGCTTTCTGTCTGACTTCCTCGGGGGGTCTGTGTCTGAGCGTGCTCCTGTTCAGCTTTATTCTGAAAGCACTTAGTGTTTGGAGGTTGCTTTAATAAGCACCAGTTGTCGCTCCAGTGTGTATGTGCGGGGAATTGGACATGGAGGAAGTGGCTTCATTAAGGTTGATTTGGAGGGGGGAGCGAGATGAGGAAAAAAAATTGCCCATATGATTGGCTGGGAGAATAGCTCTGAATTATGGGATCCATCTGTTTCCTGTAATGAATTCATAAACCCATCAAACAATGACCTGAACGAATTGTGAAGGGAAAAAAAAAATAATACACTGGCATGATATGTTTAACGCAGTGAGGCATTGGCATTGTATAATCAAAAATTCTTCTCACATCCAGCACTTTGTAATGGATGTGTTTAATAGAAGCTGTAAATAAATCCTGTCACAGTAGCAGCCAAGAATGCATTTCTGGGTTTAACTGTTTCTCTTCTGGAATGTCTGGTCCTTGAAGGCTTTAGAAATGCAAGTTTTATAGAGCTGGAGTGGGGGATTCTGAAATATGGAGAAATGTTAATGAGGTGAATGAAAGGAAAAAGCTGCCATAAATCAGTATTATGTGGCTTAACCAGTTTCTTTCATTTATGCATGTTCTTTCCTTATGTCATAGAAATGTACTTAAAAGCTATTGTTGTAATTGAAATCTGTTAGACTGATCCTATTCATTATATTAATAAAATCCACCTACAATTGCTTGTAACACTTTTTTATGCAGTTGGGATTCCCAAGATTGTAATCATCAAAAAGCATATGGAGTAATTATTGGATTTGTTTGGGTAAAATTGGATTAAGAAGTTTAGATACCATTAAGTACTGATAATTATTACAAGCAAGCTCATTGTTTAGTGTATGTACAGCTCTCAGAATGTGGAATAAGCAGATACCCATCACAAACATCTTAAGAGCAAGCAATCTCAAGGCTTTTATTTTACGCTTTTAATTGTATTTTTGCAAGAGCCTTTCTACTGAAATGTTTTTGCTTTAGCTCTAGTGTGCTAGTTAGGAAAATCACTTTGTATTAAACTCTTTCCCCAACATATTTTAAATAATATTTTTAGTGTTACAGCAAATTTAGCCATAAACACTACATTTTAATTATTGGGTTTCAAACAGCTGCCCGGAGAATGCTACCCATGACAGTGTATTGCTTTCGGGTGAAAGAGGGGACCGGCTGCTCCTCGGGGGACCCGCAGGGTCTCTATAGATGGGCAGCTTGGGGTTGATTAAACGTATAGTGCCCAGAGCACCCGTGTTCCCACAGGCACCCCCGGCTCCGGGCAGAGGCTGCCGTCTGCTTCCCTTTCAGCCAGCACTTGGCTAAAATATGGTGTCTTTGTACATTGTGTGTTCCGCGAGGGATAGCCAGCGTCTCAAAATAATCCCTCGCAGGAAAGGAAAACGTCTGTGTGGGTTATAAGGAAGCTCTTAGAGCAAATAACGTATGACAATTAATAATTAGGAAATCTAATGTAGACACTTTGAAGGGGAGGTGTTTCTCACGGTGCATAGCAAATGAAAATTGCTGCTTAAACATTGTTGAAGATGACTTTAATAAATAGGTGTTGAGCTTTTTCAAAGAATATAGTTGTATTGTCTTTGTAACATATATTCACCAAATATTATTGCTGTATTTGAAGTCTAAATTTGAAGGCTGAATTCTAGCCTGATATGAATCTGGAATTTGGGAATTGAGCCCATTCCTATGATGTAGTTCACTCTTTTTGCTTTATTTCCTGTCAATGGTGTAATTAAACGTTATTTTCCAGCTACCATGATTTGTATACACAGTATTCTTGGAAGAACTTCCATTTAACTGGCCTTAAAGAGATTTTGATGTACAAAATAAAACACACCTTCCTGTGTTGATTAGAGAAAAAAAGCAATACTATTAATATGCAGAAATATTTTTCTGAAGTACAGCGTTCCTGGTATTTTGATTTTCTTTGTTCTTTTCTCTCATCCGTGATTCAGATTTGCAGAAGGAAACATTGTTTCTAACACTGAAACTGGGTTTTTCTGGCCATACTTTTGTGATGAAACAGCTTTGTTAATTTGCATTAAAGCAAGAAGTGTCATTGTTCTATGACTTGCATTAGTGATGGTTTGTATATGTGCACACCTATTTGTAAGTATCAGCTGTGATTTATATACGTACAGGACTGAGGATAGAATGCCTTTTTTAAAAAGCCGCCTGCCTTGCTCTGTGAAATATGTTTCAAATGAATTAATGTTCCTTAAGAAAATCTCAAGGCTAGACAAATAGTGACTCTGCTGCATTGTGCCGGTTAGTGGTTCTAATGCTCTTGTGCCCTTTTTTAATTCCGTGGAAAAATAATTTCTTACTTTAAAAAAAATAATCAGATCGAAGGCAGGCTCTATTTTCTTTGCTTTGCCATGCGACTGGCCCTTCCAGCCTTTTTTCCCAGCTGATCAGGACCTTGGAGTTAAGTCAGTGTTGGGTGGCCCGGGCTGAGGCAGTTGGGTGACACATCCGAAGGCAGTGATGGGGGGAGCAGTCCTCACCCCCACCCGCTGCCTCTGCCCAGCCCCATCCCTCCTCTTCCCTCCCATCAGCTGGCCCAGGGCTTGTGTGGCTAGTCTGTATTGTCTGTATCCCAGCTGGGGAAGCTTCCTGGCTGGAATGGTTTAGTATTTCTGGTGAGTCAGACTATGTTGGAGTGCTCTTCCTCAATCTTGTGGCCATGGGCAGATCTCAAACAGCTTCATCCTTTGCACAAGTACTGAGTACTTGAAATTTCAGTGTTGGTAAATGCTTAACATCTCTGGAATAATAGTATGAGTAGTAATAGTAGTAGTAAATTAAATACTCCAAAATCTCTAATTTTCTGTTTTCTGTTCTCCATCTCCCAAATGAAATACAAATATTCACTTTGTTCCAAAACATAAAGTATGATACTAAATTAATTATCCTTTCATTTTGTCAAAGCAGGCAATACTAAGCAGGAGTTGGGTTTTGATACCGTTTCAAGTTTAGATAACAGGCACTCGGATACGTACATACACACGTCTCGGGTGGTGCAGCCGTCCCAAAGCCAGGATAGTGGGTGCTGGGAGCCTGAGCCTGTGTTTTCCCAGCAGATTTGGTACCTGCCAGCTGGGGTGGTGGGGGCAGTGACCCACAGAAGCTGTGCCTTCCCCCGTGGCAGGCTCTCCAGAGAGATTTGTCTCCAGAGGGACTGCTGTTTGGTGACAGGATCAGCTTTATCCGTAGGTCATACTGCAGTTTTTTATATTGTGGAAACAACACAGTTTTCACACACATGTTGAATATGCAAATTTGATACTTGAAATTATTATTCTACATTTTGTGACATTTTTCATCTGCTTTTTTAATTGTCAGAGTTAGGATAAACCGTTCATTTCCAAAGCTGATGATGTATCTTGAAAAAGCAAAGAAGGTTTTG
>JAOXJM010000003.1:28931448-28942572 GCA_026413425.1 Tringa solitaria
GCTTCCAAAATCAAAGCGTTGGAGAAACAAAGTGATGGTTGCTGTCAAATTTGGTATATTTTCACATGTCCAAGTCCCTGCTCACTTTGAAACAGCCTTGATACAACCTGGTGCCTGGTCACCATTTCTGCTGGGGAAGTTGGTCAGTTTTTTGGGTGTGCCGGAGCCTGGAGAGAGCGCAAGCGCTGGTCTATGGCGTAGGTATAACGACAGGAGAGGGCATTTTGTACTTGTTGGACCTGCTTGGATTTTCCAGAGAAGCCGGGGCTGCCCTATCCCTGGAGGAGTTCAAGGCCAGGTTGGACACAGCTTTGAGCAACCTGGTCTGGTGGGAGGTGTCCCTGCCCAGGGCAGGGGCTGGAACTGGATGATCTTTAAAGGTCCCTTCCAACCCAAACCGTTCTATGATTCTATGTTTGTGATGAGCTGGAGAAACACTGGGTTCTGTGCGTCTGGGAAGCCCAAAGGGTTTCTTTCTTCTGGGCAGCTCTGGCAGACGCTGCCAAGTGCACTGAGTAAACCAGTGCGGTTCCCCACCAGGCACTGCCGTCCCCGGCCGGCTCCGTGCTGCTCTGTTCCAACTACCCCCATCCCAGCTCCCTCATTCCTGAAGAGCCCTGGCACTGCTGACCTCCCTGTACCAAGCTGTGTCAGTGAAGCCCACTACAGACCAGCATGGGTCTGGCCTGCCTGTTTCAGGCAAGTTTAGTGTGGGGCACATCCAGTGTATGCCTGGAGTGCTCATGGAGGAGACTGGGGTGTCCTGAAATGCTTCTCACAAAGGTTTAGGTAAAGACTGCAAGAAAACGAAAGCTTTGTGTGAGTGCTGAATAAGATCAGGTGTTTTAACTTGGTTTTTTGGGAGATATTAGAAGCCTGAAAAAAGTATGCTTTCACAGCTATAGGCAGTGGGATGTGATGTTAATATTAGCAATCTCACATCCCAATCTGAAGAACTGCTGAACTAGAAAGGCAGTGGATGCTCTAGATGGGTGCAGTCCTTTACTGTGCAGTTTAAATGAACATTCTGTTCAACGCTAAATTGTCACATCTCCTCTCTCTTCTCCTCCCTCCTGTTTTAAACCATATGGAAGATTTGTTACAGTCAGGAGTAGAAGGTTCAAATACGGTAACAGGAAATGCATTTCCCCTAAGTAGAGAATAACCAGAATTTACCCTTATTTTTAAAACTTAATGCTGTTTTAATTCCAGTAGAGTTTATAGGGCATTGTATTTCGTCCTGGTTTAAAGAAGAGGCTAAAACTATGGAAAAGGAATAGTCGATACACTACTCAATATGTTTAAAGGTTTATAGACTTGAAAGATTCAATAAAAGCTTGTGTTACTCTTGTGTGGAAATACTGATGTACAAATAACTGTAAAAATTTATTTTTCTGCAATATAAACTTTAGTCACAAATTTATGTCTTCAGCCTACTGGTCCAATGCATTTATCAAATCAGAGAGAAGGTGAGATACGCTGAGGTGTTCTTTTTGTCCTAAGAGGAACTAGTTGACTGGTTTGGTACCACTCTGCATATACTGGGGAGCTAGTACCCTTCTCTGAAAGACAAAACAGCTTTTCATTATCTGGAAACTTCTCTCTTTGAATACACGCTCCTTTTCAATCGAGTTAATTTTCCAAAATTCAGATTTCACAGCTTGCTACTTTCTCTGTCCTAATAACTCTTCCAGTTTAAAAAAAAAAAAAAAGTTACTCTGTGCCACTATTTCTTATTTAATAATTTTTTTCCTGCACATTATTTGAGCATAACACCATTTTTTTTCTAGCCAGCCTTTTATGTATTGGGCTTTTATTTACTGTTCAGGGTAAATGTTCTCAGACATCTTGTTTTGAGAATAATGCAAGATGTCTTGGAAAAGCTGGAAGTGAAAAAACCTGAGAAGTTTTTTTGCTTGCTGTGTTGTACAGTTGATAGGAAATCAGTGTTTTTCTTCTTAGTGTTGGACTTCCCTAAATCATATTTAGTATAAACCCCCAGACACATAGACGTGTGTGTGTATGGGAGCCAGTTGAGTACTGCCATGAACTTGGTTGTGTATATTCGGATTGTAGAGCCTTCAGCCTGTATGCCCTCTCCTCTCCTCCCACAGTGGGTACCAGATATTTATAGTAAACAATTTCTCAGTTGTGTGATGCTGGCTCCCGCTGCAGCCCGGGACGTGGGAAGTGGGTGAGATGCAGCCAGGAGGCTGCAAAGCGAAAAACAGACTGTAGGCTCGCACAGAAGCCTTTATCAGCTGTATTCTGGCACCTAAATTTTACAGCTGTACAAAATCAGTGGGTTTAGACATAGATTTCTGTTATACAAAATGTTTCAGGAGGCTACATGCATGATAAACTAGCTCTGAGTTCTGGTCATAACACTTTTCCATTTAGAATGTATTTTATGTATTTTATAGTTCGTGTTTTGCCAACTGTTGTTTGAGAACTAGAAAAACATTATTCTTTTGCTCAGTTCCAGAAAAAAACCCAAACCCAAACACAACTCTTCTGGTATTAAAGCAATCTTTTTTTTTTTGTTTGTTTTGTTTTTATTATAGTGCCAGAACCTATTAAGACCAGTTTAAGCCAGCCCCAACCTGCCGGTACCGGTACCAGTACTTCCACCAGCACTATTACCAACAGCAGCAATGGCAAGCGTGCGTCTGCTAACGGGCAGCAGCCAGCCGCGTCCCGCTACCTGCCTCGCGAGGTGCCTCCACGCTTCCGCCAGCAAGAACAGAAGCAGCTCCTAAAGCGGGGGCAGCCACTGCCTACTGGGACTCTGACCGGCACCAGCCCAGCCCAAGGTACTGGCCAAGCAGGGGCCAGTCCTCCTCCGCAGCAAGGAGCAGGTGGACAGCATCATCCCAGTAAGACCCAAACCGGTAAGAACTGAAACCCGGTGGGGTTGTCGACTGGTTCTTTAGGTAGTTGTGCCCTCCACTGTTAGCATGGGTGTTGCAAAAACTTAAGGAATGTTAAGAATTGTCCTAAGTAACAGGATTTAAAGTGAAGCGTGTGCTGTCGCTCTTTTTCTTACAGAGTATATTATGTCATTTCTTGCATCCAGTTCTAAAAGGTTTTCTTACTTATTTAGAGCTCAGACCTGTGATGTCTTGTTCCAGTTTTTTTCTGTTTCTTTGATACTTAAAATAGATGATCTTCTGGACATTCAGATATTTCTTTAGTGATCATTCTCACAGAAGAATTGTTAATTTGAGTATTTCCAAGTTTTTGACCGTCATTTTTGGCAATTTTATTGTTCTTTAAAAAAGCAAGTTTTACATGTGTGTGTAAATCAAAAATAGGAACTTTGCTTATGTTGACACTTTTATGCCTTTATTTGCATATGGTCTCACTAGTTACTTTCATACTAGCAAAATAATACTTTGGGAAAAGTAGTTTGACATCTT
This sequence comes from Tringa solitaria, assembly GCA_026413425.1. Classification (NCBI taxonomy): domain Eukaryota; kingdom Metazoa; phylum Chordata; class Aves; order Charadriiformes; family Scolopacidae; genus Tringa; species Tringa solitaria. Next base: position 28,934,868 of record JAOXJM010000003.1, read on the forward strand.
AGGCCTTTCTACCACTTCATTCCATCCTTTGCAGATAGACACAGACCTTCATTTGGCTACTGGAAATAGCGTATTGAGGAGTAGGTATCTCAGCTACCTTTATTTCCAAAAGCTGCTGCTGAGAAAATAAGCAGCTCTCAATTGCCTTTCTGTGCTACAGATCATGTAACTTTTATTTTTACAGAGGAGATGAGCTTAGTCAGTAATTGGTATAAATATCCTTTTTCATCGCTGCTGTGTGTGTATGTCATGTTGGGCAAAGCAGGGAGTGTTCTAAAGTACAGTTATCTATGGCTTAGAGAAACTTATCTGGACTAAGTCACAAGGGGGGATTTGATACCTTGAATATTTGTAATTTCTGTATGATCTCAAGTGCTGCTCATTATCGCTCATACTGTCAGACATCACAGCTGAATGTGATCTGTCTGCAGTTTTTCCCTTTGGGCATTAGTGAATCTTCCACTATTTTTGCTGTACTTGCTGCTGCGATACTGAACTCCAGCAGAGAACATTATTTGGTGTTGTCCTTAGAAGTTCTAGTTAGATAAAAAAATCATCTGTCTCAGAAATTATCGCTTTTATGGCTATCAAGCTGCATTTGAAAATACTACTCAGCTGCTCCCCAGAAACACAAATCTGAAAAGGCAAAATAAAACAATTGCTTATTTACTTAAAATGTTGGTTTTTTTTAGGGAGGGGAGGAGGTTTTACCTCTGTATTCTTGAGTATTTGGCTTTGGTGAGATGGAAAGTAATCAGTTCCCAGTTAGAGCGGCATTCTCAGCTTTGCAGTTCAGCAAGGATGGAGGCTGCCATTTATGGCTTCTTTTTGTTTTGGAGGTGTTTGTTAATTGTCAGATTAATGTTCTGTGTTAGATAGATTTTTATATATAAACGTGTATATATATATAGAGAGAGAGAGGTATTTTTTATTTTCAGAAATCTATTAATTATTTATATGGTAGAGACAGATTGACCAACTCGAGTGGCTCAGGCTGGCTGAGGGTCAGTATCAGATTTCTTCCAAGCATCATTATAGATGTATCTGAAACATCTTTGTTTAGTCTTTCAGAAACGTACTGTAAATCGTGAAACAAAGTCCACTGTAAATCATAACATAATCCATAAAAGAACTCAGCTTGTAAGAGCAGAGTACGAGCTGTCTGACTTTGATCTTGCCAGATGCATTTGTACCTTGAGGGTTCAGACTTCTTTTCCTGATTCTTATTTTAACTTGCTGTATAAAATAAGCACTTGTTTCTGTAGTTTGTCAGCCTGGCAACTATCAGCAGATGTTTTATGCTGTTGAATTAGTTTGCTTTTTTTACTGTCACTGCTGGGAAAGTTCAGAATACAGTAAAAGCTAGTACAGATGGGAGGAGGGGTGCAGCAGCTTTCCCGCTCCGTATTATATTCCATATTGCACAAAAGAAGTTAACACATATCAAATTCTTAGCAAAAGTATTACTTGAAAGCAATTAGTGCACAGTTACAACTGTCAGGTTGTTGTTTAGGTAAAGTCAAAAAAAAAAAAAAAGCTTTTGAAGGCACCTGAAAATCTGTGCACAGTTCTTGGGGCAGGGAAGAGAATCTTAGACAAGGTAAATAAATCCTTGGCTACTTTTTTGTCTGCTGACAGCAGGAGGTTGTGTTTTGAGACTTAAATGGTTGCATTTAAGAAATGCATAGAAAGAACATGCTGAGTATTAGAGCTCAGTTAGTTCTCTTTCCAGCAGGTGGAGCATCAGTTCATTTACTAACTACAAACAGTTACAGGAGAAACAAAAAAAATAATTCTATTTAGCTCATTTTCTAACCAGGACAGCTGTGTGCCTGGCTGCTCTGTGAGGCCAAGGGGGGACAGAGCATATCTCCCCCCTGAGAGATTGTTGTAGCCGTGAAATAGGTATGTTGACGGTCTTACTCGTTCTCTCATCCTGGCTTTGTCTTTACCTTGATGACAATAAAGAGCAAAGAATTAAGAAGAGTATTCAAGGAAGGCCAAAGCCTTTTAATCTTGGCTGTTAGGATTTGAGTAACTGCCTTGTTGGGATTCAATATCCTGAAAACTCCAGCACTTAAATTCTGAAATTTCCATGGAATTTAGTTCAAACTAGGTCATATTTTTGTGAATATGAAAATAAACAATTTAAAAAAAAGAGGATCCTGACCAAGCGATACATTGTTAGAAGGAAACTTTTTGCTTTCCTCCTTTTATCATCATCAGGAACTGTTTCTGTTTCGCTGGGTATTTAATATACTAGAATCTTGGCAAATAAAAGTTATCTGGGGAAGTGAAGGGAAGGAACGAAATAGTCAAAGGTGTTCAGCAGAGAATTGTATGTACCTGATCCACATTAAACAGGGATTTTATCTGTCTGAACAGCACTTGCATTGTAGGTGAGTGACCACTTAACGAACATTATTTAGGTGTCTTCAAAGTCTAGAGGCAGCCAATGACACAGCAGTGCTGGGGGCTCTCTCCTCTCTGGTGAGCTCTGCCCCAGCCAGAGCTTGTCAGACCTGTGCTGCCCAAGCGAATCTCCATACGTGGCTTTTTTAGACTCATGATGAACAATAGTAACCTTCTTTTGATGGATGACCTGGTATTAATCAAGGAGCCGGGATCGTCATAAACAAGCATCTTGTATCCAGAAGATGCCTAATGTAAATTCATGGCTCTAGCTTTTCTTTTTATAGGTTCATATTCCTTCATCGTTAACTTGAAATTATGCAACCACGTTCCTTCCAAGCCCTATTTATAACTACCTGGATACAAGGAAGGCTGTTAGAGAGGCATTGCCAGCCTCTTCAGTGTAAAAATCACACTGTTTTATATCTTTATTCTCTTATCAGCAGTCTGTGTTATCTACTGCCTTGGCCTCTCCAAAACACTTCTCAAAACTCTTAACTGCAATGTCATGAATTGAAAAGGCTGTTCTGCCAGTGTAAGGGAAGTGGGAATTAATGACCACTAATATATTCTTTGTCAGTTTTATCATCTGGAAATATCAGTGAAGTGGATGAGAGCAGTGATTTTTTGTTTCTCTCTTAAGGTAATCTATAAAACATTAACTAGACAAACTGTTAAGAAAAGAAATGAAAACATTTCAAATTGCTTAGAATATGTTAGAAATCCTGTCCCCTGAAAACAGTCTCTTATTCATTGTTAACTGTTATGAAACTATATTCCGTAGTACTTAATAGCAGTTTCTGTAAAGCACTTACTTGTCTGGAACTTTTCTCTTGAGCTACAGAGCTTGTTCTTGACGTTGCCCCTCTCTAATCCTTTTCAGGATTACACTGAAGGAAAGCTGTACTTGTAATTTATGAGCAGTATTCTAACATCTAGTCTTTTTGTTATTTTTACTTAAAAGATGGAGCTTTTTATGTTTTCCCTCCCCACTTTGTCAACCAACTCCGATAAATGTGGTGAATAGTTAATAATGCCTCATTAAAGTGTGAGGCATTAAGGGAATGATCCTTTTGCCATGTGATCTAAAAGAGTCAGGGTAATTTCTGGAAACTACCATGGGAGATTAAAAATAACAAGTAATATATCCTTCTTTGTTTCTTTACAAATTACAAAGTTTGTATAGGAGTCTCCAGGCAACCGCTGTGTGTTTGATGATTATAAGAACAAAGATCAAAAGAAGTAATCAGGTTTTTTTGAAGATGCCTTTCACTTTTCTGCAATTCAGCAATACGAAACCAACATCCATCAACTCCAAAGAAATGTACCAAGTCCTGCAGGAGTCACAAGGAAACTTCTGCACTTCTTTTGTATTGGTGAGCAGAGTATTTTGTGGAAGGGATTCGTAACATATGTTTCCAAAGTCTAAAACTAAAAAAAAAAAAGCAAATAATTCATGCAGCAGTCAAAATGGGAGAAGACACAAGCGTTGTGGAAACTGAAGTGTTAAGCTTCTAATTTGTTTTATCTGTTGTTTTCTGGGAAGTGAGAATTTGACAGCAGTTACAGAGATTTATTTTGCTAGTGTGGGCTGATGCCAGATTCTGTGCTGAACTTTTCTATGAAGCTGGAAGCTTTATTTAATATTTCAAGATTTCTTTAGCTGTAGTTTGCATATTCATGCTTGTGGCATGGTATGGGCATGTTGAAGTAAGTGTTGTGGGCAGCTGGAAGTTGCTGATTGCCATTGTGTGGCAGGTTAACTCTCCTTATAAATCTGTTTGTATTAACTTTGTTTCCTGTTAACATCATGTCTGACGACATTCATTTCAACCATCCAGTCCTTTAACTGTGAGTTACTATAGAAATCCTTCTAATGGTGCAATTTTATATGGTTGTAAAGTCAAATCTGGAGAAAAGTTTTAGGGAGAGATAATATTTTTTCTAAAACTAGTCAATATAGTTGGAAAACACAGATAAGCTTTGACATACAGTTGTTCCATGAGACCTAGCAAAGCAGTAGTGACCTTCATGCTAAATGCAGGTTTGAACAATTGTCTGGTTTAGCTTATTGTACTTAAGGATGACTGTAGGAAAGGCATATATATGCAAAAGTCGTTCTGAAGCATGTGAGTAAAGTCTCATTTCAAAAGTTTGAAGTAACATTTAGCTGGATTTCCTGGAGGCATGGCAAACAGGCCCATTTTTGACAAATAGAGCACATATGAAAACTGCCTTTATGGAAATGATTTGCCAAACTTCATCTATTTGGGCCCATATTCTGTAATGCCACGAGGCAGAATATCTTTGATGGCAAAACATTACTATGATTTTGCTTTTAGTTGGACAGTTACAGAATTCAAACCAGAAACTTTTAGAAATTGATTTATTCTGGATGTTCCATAAGCAGTGTTTTCCATATGTAGTAGTTAAAACACTAAATGCTATGCAATAGAAATGAAGGATTAGATAGTATATTTATTCACTTCATTTGCACATTGTATATATTTTCACCCTTTCTATAGCAAATATACTTTTAAAAAGTGTGCTACATAATACTAGGAAGATGTTAATCTTTGTATCGTGGATGTTGATCTTGAATAAAGGAACTAGCACAGTGAAGTTTCTTTGTAAAGACAAGAATTGGCTGTTTCTGTTATTGTGTAGAAGATAACTGTATATAGCAAACACATAATGCTTATCTGCAAAAAACCTCCTAACAGTTTTCAATTCTTACAGCACTCGACCAGGTGGTGTCCACTGTTGGCAGAACAGTTCTCTGTACAGCTCATCACTCATACACAACAGTTCTCCAACATGGCTGTGGAAAGTTTTCCTACTAGTGGGATCAAATTTTGTCAATAGTATCATCGAATTAGTGTTGTAAAGGGATGTTCTGGTACCACCAGGTGTTGCATGAGAGTTACCAAAGGTTGCTAGTGACAGGTATGTGTTTAGACAAAAGGAAATGAAAAAACCCCACATTGTAGAAGGATGAAAATGTAGCAGTTAAAATGGAGATGGGATCTGGCCAGTAGGTACTGTCTGGGTCTACTCCTGAGGGATGAACATCTTCTGAAATGCAGTAATGGGAAAGCCTTTGAGAAGCTCTCAGCCACTAAAGGGTTTTGTCTCCCATGTAAATTTTAAAAAATTCCATATAATGCTTGGAATATAGATGGAGAAGTAGCAACCACTGTGTAGCACAAATACGGGCATTACGAATGAAAAATGATGGTAAAAACTCATCAGTAAACTAATCTTTGGAATGAATTTTTCTGTATTGTGTGTGTTATCTGACATCAGGCAGCAGAGCGTGAAAAATAAATCTGCTGCTTCAAATCTATTTGACAGTGATTAGAATTTTTCACCAGGAGAAGGAAAAATAGGAAACTGTAAAAAGATAACTAACTGAGATGCCTTTATAGTTTTGCTGCCTCACTTCCAAAGAGTGGGGCTCTGCAAAAACATCGTGACTCAAAAGGCCACTGCTTTTGCTCTGGAATCAGTAGATCTGGGTCCTGCCTCTGGCTTCACTGCAGATGGCTTTGCTCTAGTGAGAGCCAGGTACGTGATCTGCCCGGGTGTCAGGGAAAACACGCTCGGGAGACAAAGAGTCTGGCAAGTTGTTAAAATGTGCAGATGGCAGTTTCCTGACAAAGCGTGTGAAGAGACCAAGCAGCAGGATCTGTCTCTGACGGTGGAGAAGTAAAAGGCAGAAAGCAACTGACTAAGGTCAAATGGCCGGAAAATAAGAATTTGGTCCTTGGGAAGAGCAGAAGAGGAGTAACAACATGTGAAAATTACTAGAAAGCTGAATTTATAAAGCTCAGGTATAATACTACAATAAATAAATAAAAAACAAAGACCTTTTTTGCTATTAGAGAAAAACCCAAAGAACAAAAAGAGAACACTTTTTGAAGTCCATCAGTAGTAAAGGAAGTGACCTGATGTTCAAGAGGGAGAACCATTGATAGATGGCATCAGGAATACTTCAAATGCCTTTTCCCTTCATTTGTAAACTAGTGATTGACTTCGAAGTGACTTTTAGAGTACTTTTCCATGGGGTTCTGTGTTGCCTTCCTCCGTACCCCTCGCTGGAAAATGTGTCCCCTTGGCACCTGCCTCCCTAAATTGAAGTTGATTACAGGAAGTTTATTAGTAAGGAAAATACAAGGAACATGGGCACTTATCTTATGTTCTCTCCTAGTTTTGACATACCATTTTAACTAATGGAAATGTCAATTGTGTATAGCTGGTATTAAAGGAACATAATAAACCACAATATCTTCACTTTAAAGATACTACAAAATTGACTCTCATGCTTAGTTTGAGGTTGCATTGAAATAGTTTTCTGAACAGAAATATACCCAGACAGATTTGATTTTTCATTCATCATGAGGTTAAACCCATGCAGTATTCAGAGGCTACTGCAAAGAAATGGAGAATAAATGTCTTCAGAAGGAAACTGACTATTTTGGGGAGTACTTTAGTGGAGCGGTTCTTGAGCCAATAATAGCAGCAGCGATTGTGCTCTGGTCGCAAAGTGGGAGCAATTCTGAGAACGCAGCCAGACCTTTAAAAGGGACATGAGTTGTGTGCCAGCCAGTGCAGAAGGGTGAAACTGTTCAAATCGACACACCTGACAAGAATTGAAACGGCAAATTTAAAACCTGCTCATTTGTTGTGTAATTAATATGTATTTGGGGCAGACAGGAGGAGGAGGAAGAGTAAGGAGGTGAGAAGGAGATATAATTGTAAAGGTGTGTATTAGACATACTGGAAGTTTATGTGTAAATTATCCTTGGAGATTTGTTTATATGCAGAAAGGTTTACAAATTTGTGACAATATTTAGGTGCTGAAAACATGAAGCTGTCCCCCATTCGGTTCACGCTCTGTGTGTTGATGTGACTTAAATGGACCTGCAAGATGGTCGGTCCCTTTTGGAGGAGACAGAACCTCCCTGATCCACGCTGGGTTCTCTGGGGCACTCCTCTGTGCTGGTAAACACCAGCGCCTTTGATGAATGCGCTCTCGTGTTTGCCACTGAGATCTTTGTTAGATAGAGGCAGGGAAGTCATTAAGGGCTTGGCAGCGCCCCAGTATACAGCTGGGACTTGGGGCTGCTGCTGGGGCAGGCAGGAGGGGGCAGGAGCTGTTGGTGGGGCAGGCAGGAAGGGGGCAGGAGTTGGTGGGGCAGGCAGGAGGGGGCAGGAGCTGTTGGTGGGGCAGGCAGCACGGGGGCACGAGTGGGTGGGGCAGGCACGAGGGGGGCAGGAGTTGTGGGTGGGG
>JAOXJM010000003.1:28946929-28975940 GCA_026413425.1 Tringa solitaria
GGGGCGGGACTGGCAGGAAAGATGTCCTGGTTTTAGTGCGTTCTCTCTTCATTTTGAGAAATCTTCAAGAGGCAACCAAGTAATCACGCTCCTTTCTTGAAAAGCTACAGGCGAAATGTATGAATAAAATTACTTTGTGTTTTTTTTATTCTTGGAACAATTCTTCTTTGCAGTATTAGAACACCTCTAATTGGAGACAGAGGAGCTAATCACACCAAAATATTTGCGATTTAAGTAAATGCATATTGGGCAGCCACAGTTAACAGCTTATTTGGGAGGGTTGTTGCACCCATCTTCCCCACAAAATATTCTTCCTATATCAAACCATAAAAAATAAAAGTCAGGCTTCTGCAGATTTACAGCAAGTAAAAATAACAGACGTCCAAAATTTCTAACTTAACGTATATGCACTTTCCTCCCTTATTTTGAAAAGCAGTTAAGAGGAACTGTTCTGCAGATGGTCTCTAGTACATATCCCTAGGATCAGATTGAATTGCTTGCTATAAAATTCCCATCAAAAGAAACTAAAAGGAGTGATCTGTACTAGAAGTTTTGTAGAGAGCAATCAAGATAGAAAGTAAATGCAAAAACTTTACCTAAGCTTGAATTCTTAGCGTGAGAAGTATTGTGTCTTCCAGCTTTACCTTGTACCCTAGCAAGCAATTAGATGCTCCGGAGCTTTTGTTTAATTTTTTTTTTTTGATTAATGTCTATATTTGAGGATGTGGGAGGTGCTCTGAAAAGTCTGTCTTCTGAGTACCTTGTTGTAACATTAATTTTCATTGGTTTGGGGGGAAATCGGGCTGTATGTGCAAGAACAAAAGAATGTTTAAACCACATGTAAGTCCTTTAAGGGATAAGTTTCTTGACAAAACTGTCTGTTATTTAGAAATGCCCAAATTCTCTGTAAGTGGCATTTAAATGTATAACTGACACTGAACAGTGAAGGTGACTGTCTGTATTTGTTCCTTTATTTACAGGAAGGGTTGAAAACCTAAATGCAGTGTGAATTTAGTGTGTTGAGTGTGATGTGGGTGTGTATGTAATATCTAATGGCAAACAGACATTTTACATTTTTTATTGGATGCTCTTTCTTTGTGTTTCTCTGAAGAATGAGAATTGAATCAAAATCAATGGTAAGAGTCTGCTAGATATTCTTCTGTGTTTTTTCCAAGTTTGCTTTTTAGATTTTTCACATAGATTAGTGTAATTGCTATCCTTATTTATTGCCTGCTGCTTATTTTTGCTAGTATACTAAGGGATACAAAACACTTTTGTTGCTCTGTTCTAAAACTGAATTGTTCTGTTATTTTAATGCAGAGTTTTGCCAGATTAAAAAAAACCCCAACTAAATATGAGCATCATGCTTTATTGTAGTGAGGAAAATTACTGTATTATGTTAGAGAATGTACTCTAAATTTTAGCAGAACGCAATGTTTTTACTAGCAATGTAAAATAGTACTTAGTGGAGGGCTTTTGCAGTGCTTGAACAGTGGACTCATTTTTAACCTTGTTCCATCCTTTCAGATCTCAGCCACAGTGGATTGGGAGACCATTATGAGAATTCCCACTGGGGACAGCAGCCCGCTTTCAGGAGTGAAGGCAACTGCAGCTGGGATAAAGTGATAATAGACAGGACTGACAAGGAAGCGTGGCCTTCCATTACCGGAGCCGAGACTGAGTCTGCCTCAGAATGTACTACAGACACTGACTCTGCCTCCAACTGTGGCTCAGAGAACAGTAGCATGGCTACAGGGAGTGCCCAAGGCAACTTCACTGGACATACAAAGAAAACTAATGGCAATAATGGCGCCAACGGAGCACTCGTCCAAAGCACTTCTAACCAGAGTGCCCTTGGAGCTGGTGGAGCAAACGGTAACGGCAACTCGGCCAGAGTGTGGGGGGTGGCTGCGGGCTCCAGCTCTGGCCTAGCCCACTGCTCTGCCAGCGGTGGGGATGGAAAGATGGACAACATGATGGGAGATGGTAGAAGTCAGAACTGCTGGGGTGCTTCCAACTCGAATGCTGGCATTAATCTTAACCTTAACCCTAATGCCAATCCAGCTGCCTGGCCTGTACTTGGACATGAAGGAACTGTGGGAGCAGGCAACCCTTCCAGTATTTGCAGTCCGGTCAGTGCCATAGGTCAGAACATGGGCAACCAGAATGGGAACCCAACAGGCACCTTAGGTGCTTGGGGAAACTTGCTGCCGCAAGAGAGCACAGAACCACAAACGTCCACTTCTCAGAATGTGTCTTTCAGCGTACAACCTCAGAACCTTAACACTGATGGACCAAATAACACTAACCCCATGAACTCTTCACCAAACCCTATCAATGCAATGCAGACAAATGGACTGCCGAACTGGGGGATGGCTGTTGGTATGGGGGCCATCATCCCGCCCCACCTGCAAGGCCTTCCTGGTGCTAACGGAACATCGGTTTCTCAAGTCAGCGGGGGCAGTGGTGAAGGAATGGGCAGTTCAGTGTGGGGGATGTCCCCAGGTAATCCTGCCACAGGAAACAGCAATTCTGGGTTCAGTCAGGGGAATGGAGACACTGTGAACTCAGCATTAAGTGCTAAACAAAATGGATCCAGCAGTGCTGTGCAGAAGGAAGGAAATGGAACGAGCGCGTGGGATTCGGGGCCTCCCTCTGGTCCTGGGGTACTGGCGTGGGGCAGGGGTGGTGGCACCGGCGGCGTTGGTAGTATGCATTCTGGAGCTTGGGGCCACCCCAACCGCAACACCAGTAACGGTGTGAATGGTGAATGGGGCAAGTCCCCAAACCAGCATTCCAATAGCGACATCAATGGGAAAGGATCAACAGGGTGGGATAGCTCTAGCGTTACCAGTCCGAATCCTGCCATGCAGCCGGGCAATGAACAAATGAACTCTTGGGCCAAAGCTGCAGCCTCCGGCACCACAGCCAGCGAAGGGAGTAACGACAGCGGTGGCAGCCAAAACGAAGGCAGTACCGGGAGGGAGGGGGCTGGAGAGGGCAGGAGGAGAGACAAAGGGATGATAGACCAAGGGCAAGTTCAGTTGCCAAGAAATGACCTTGACCCCAGGGTCCTGTCCAATACGGGGTGGGGACAGACCCCTGTAAAGCAAAACACTGCCTGGGAATTTGAAGAGTCCCCAAGGTCTGAACGAAAGAATGACAATGGAACAGAGGCCTGGGGTTGTGCAGCTACTCAATCTTCAAACTCAGGGGGGAAGAACGATGGGTCCATCATGAACAGTACAAATACCTCTTCAGTATCTGGGTGGGTCAACTCTCCACCGGCAGCTGTTCCAACAAATACAGGTTGGGGAGACAATAGCAACAAAGCACCAAATGGCCCAGGGGGGTGGGGAGAGTCAGCAAGCTCTACTACTGTTACTAATGCTGCTGCTGCCAAAAGCGGCCACGCTTGGAGTGGGACCGCAAATCAGGAGGACAAATCACCTACCTGGGGTGAACCTCAGAAACCCAAATCTCAAAACTGGGGAGATGGACAGAAATCAAATCCAAGCTGGACTTCAGGAGGTGGAGATTGGACAGATTCATCATCTGTTCCTGGACACTTGGGTGATGGGAAGAAGAATGGATCTGGATGGGATTCTGACAATAGATCAGGGTCTGGTTGGAACGATTCCACGAGGTCTGGGACCAGCGGTTGGGGAAATGGCACAAACAGCAAGGCTAATACAGGTACAAGTTGGGGGGAATCTTTAAAGCCAAACCCCCAACAAAATTGGGCTAATAAACCCCAGGACAACAATGTGAGTAACTGGGGAGGAGCTGCTTCTGTAAAACAGACGGGGTCAGGGTGGGTTGGTGGGCCAGTGCCAGCCAAACAAAAAGAGAACTGTGAGGCAACTGGCTGGGAAGAGCCATCTCCCCCGTCCATTCGCCGCAAGATGGAAATCGATGATGGTACCTCAGCTTGGGGCGACCCAAATTACAACAACAACAAGACTGTAAACATGTGGGATAGAAATAATCCTATAATTCAGAGCAGTACCACAACCAATACCACCACCACTAGCACCATTATCAACACAAATATGGTTGAACCTCAGCCATCGCACCAGTCAAGTGCCCAGCCGAACCGGTCCCCGCTGCTTGGTCCAGGTATGAATATAGTTTTCTAAGACACTTTATACTAGTACTGATTACTGAATGCTGTCTGGCCTGATGGGTGTGTAGTTAAAGACAGAAGCCCTGTATTTATGTCATAGAATAAGTTTATTCATTTACTCCGAAGCAGCGTTAACTTCTTGTCTTGAGGACAGAACCTGTGGAACCTGACATGAACTTCTCTAGTCCAAGTGAACATAAGAAGGGCTTGAAACAACACCTGGGCAATAAGTGTGTTGATTGTTGATTGGTATTTCTTTTGTTAACTCTTCCACGGTTTAATTAACTTCTAATTCAACCATTTGGAGAGTTTGGAGTGGTTTTGCTAACCCTTTTTTCCCCTCTTACATGTCTTCTGTTACCATTGCTCAGGCTTTGCTCTTGTTTAGACATTGTGCATCTGTTTCTGTTCTGCAAACCGTATCTCTTGGCAACAGATGTTTTTTTTAAGGGTTGCATGAATCTCGGCTGTTGCTGTTTCTCTGTCTTCAGGCTGTTGTCTTTTATGAAGAAATGGTTCTTTCTCCTCCGTACTTCAGGTCTCCAGCACGGGGAGTATCCTGGCCTTTTATGGGATTCTCATAAAGCTGGATTGGTTAAAGATGTTAATATTCAGAGTGGCTGGGAAAAGTTATTTTAACTTCAGCTGTGTTCCAAAGACAAGGTTTTAGGCATCTAGGAATTTTTCAAATCGAAGCCGAGGTACTGTTTTAGACAAGCAGCAAGGAATAAAAATGGGGAAAAAATGAGAAAAATGCTTAGAGGGGAGGTATTTAAATAAAAGTCACCAGCAGCCCTGCTCTGTATCATGACCAGAGACTTCTCAAAATAAATCTAAGCTTGCAGTGCTCTTTGAATTTCTTCATCTGATTTTTCTCTCCAAGTTTTTGTTTCGTCTTGGCCATGGCTAAATATTGACATTTTAACCATGTTTTTCTCCAAGTGGGGTTTGTTCTACTTCTCCTATTTCCATCATTTTTCTCTTTGATGTTGCGAAATAATTCAAATGTACCGTAACATCTGTGTAAAAATAGTCTCTTGTTCCCTACTCTGGTCTAATATTTTAACAGTTGAGAGTATTTATTTTAATAAAATAGCATGTGCTTCAGAAAGAGAAATCTTTAAATAGGTTTGTACTTGATCAGTCCGACGTGTTTACCTTAAACTTACTTCATATTTAAAACTTTATCCATGAACCTGACAATTCAGATTTCTGAATTGTAGTGGAGATAGCATGGAAGTGGGGTTTTGTTTGGTTTTGGGACGGGGTTTTGGGTTGTGGGATGGGTTTTTTTTAATTAAGCTGATTTTTGGGTGATTGCATCGGTGCTGTTCATATACAGCAGTATATGGTTAATGCTATTCAAATAGTCTTAACACCTTGCAGAGGAGAAATTACTGATTTAGTAAGTTTTTGCCTTTGAAAATGGAATTTAAAAACTGGTGTTAATCTATAGTGATTCCTCTGGAGAACAGACAAAGGAAGGGTTTCTTTGAAATAAGAACAACTGCTTGTTTATTTGTGACCATCCGCTCAAGCTACCGCAGGACCAGGTTAAAGTGACAGTATTGTGCATCTCACAAAAACGTTCGTTAGAAAGATTCTAAGATACTAAAGCAAAAACAACTCTCAGAATATAAGACGGCCTGCGAGAAAGAGGATAAATTGAGTAATAGTGAAGATGATTTACAGTCCAGTTCAGATGTTAAAATTCTGATCAAGTTATCAAGAGTGTAAGTTAGGTCTTTTGTTTGTATTTTTGCTTACAAACACTTACAGTTCTGTACATAGGTGCAGATAGAAAGGCCATACATGGAAATATTGTGAAGGATTATTGTCTGATCTGCAGGTGGGAGCTGGGAGCAGCCCCCTGCATCTTTGTGTTATGCCCATCTTGACTTCTGACTGGTCTTGTGCTAGCACAATTTAAAATGACATTATTAGTTTCCCCATTCAAAGTGCAGGAGACCTATTTTTAATATTGCCTATAGCACATAGCGCTGTACAGCCAGATCCTGTTGGTCTTTGTGGAAATTTGCACATCATTTTAACATCAACAAATCATGTCCCATCTGGGACAGCTAAAAGCTGAGAAGCGGGGAGTGAGCAGCTTTCCTAGCACACAGACATGCAGTTTATTGTGCTGTTTATCCTTACTTTTTCCTATTTCAATTCCCCATCCCATTGGCTCTGCATTTCCAACCTCTACGCTAAGCGAGACAAGAGTCCTGTGGCCAAGGGACTTCTGTCGTCCAACAGTCATTTTCCACGTACACTATTTCCATGCAAAACATGATGGTGTAATTAAAGGTTGTGCCATGGGGCCCAGGTTAAGTGCTCATCTCAGATCTTCCAATGCTTGAACTAAGTAGTTACCCACTGGCGTTTTGTCCCCTTCACAGGTCATTACGTGCTTTGCCAGTGGGATTTATCATTCCCAGTTATTCAGGGAATGTCATGAATAAGAAGCCCTGGATTCTATTCCTTTACTAGTGGGAAGTCTGACATAGCTGTAAGATGGCATGGTCAGGCATCCTGAAAGCAAAGAAATAGATTTGAATTTTGCTGTACAGCACTAGCTAACAGTTCTCAAAGGAGCACCAGTCCCTTTTGGGTTTTAAGTTTATAGTATATTAGTTTAGAAATGGAGGCCAAGTTACAGGCTTGTTATTCAAGTTGTCACCTATCCCCAGAAGTTCTCAAAGTTCTCTGACTACAGAACTACAAACTATTGATGGGAAGCAGATGTTGGTACACGCTTGATGAAAATGCATAAAGCTCTGAAGAGTTTCTTTTTCTATTGGGGGGGGAAAGGGAGATAGATAAAGTGATAAATGTGGTCCTTTCTGGTTATAGGAGCTCGCTCCCAAACCACCGGTGAGTTTTTTAGAAAGAAGAGCAGAAACCTAGTGGGTTTGATTTAGATTAAATTTTTATCTAAATTACTCGTGCATTATTCTTACTAGCGCTTTTAACTCTTGTGACTTTGATACAAGGGGAATAAGAAGTGAGAAAAGGTTTTGCAGACAGGGATGATGAAAAGAGAGATTTCTGGATCCCAACCAGTACTAGATCCTTCTCCAAGTGCTGAGGAGTGGGCTCGGTGCTTTCCTGTTCCCAGTGGGTAGGTGGAGACTGGTGGGGTTCCAACCGCCCATCATCAGGCTGAGAAAAGGAACTACAAAAGAAAATGCAGGCTTCCCTATGGAGATTTTAAGTTGAAAATTAAGGTCTTCGTGGTTCGTAGAGAATAAGGAGCTTAAAAAATCTGAACTGGGTCTAAATTCTGAAAGCTCTGAACATCTCTGTTCCTTTTATAATCCAGTGCCATTGTCTCAGTGGCGGCTTCTGTGTCATTCATAGCATGTAATTTATGAGAATCAGACCATGCAAGTCATGCGTTTTCCTTACTTTGAGCATTCATCAGAATGGATTTGAAACCAGATCCGTTTTGAGCTCCTTTAGGTTGCTCATATAAAAACCCAAAATCCTGTTGTGGGTGCTCAGCCCTGGGGACAGCCCGGTGACGCTGAGAAACCTGCCTTCCTTTCCACACAAGGGGGATGTCATTGCTGAAAGCCAAATAAATTAGAGTTTCCCTAATGCTGAGTGGTATAAGAAGGCACAGAACTCCACTGTGTGAACTGGAAACCTTTCAGAAAACAAAGTCTTGAAAGGTTAAGGGTTACAGGTGACTCTCTAAATATAAATGAAAATTAATGATATATATATTTGTATATAAAACCCCTTCCCTTTGACACCCCCCTCCCCCAGTTTGTTTATTTTTCTATTATTAGCAGACTCACTAGTAACTATTTAGTAAACAATCTCTTTTCTACCTAATTTCTTCCTTTTTTATCTACATAAAGTCCTAATACTTTGGTTTGCCTGTACTGTAGTCGTATGCTCTGGTATTTATCACAGACCAAACAACTTCAAGGCAAACAGTTTCTGCCATCCAAATGGCTATAGGGTTATTTTGAGGGAAAACAACTGCATCCTGCCACAGCTTCGTTAACATTTCACTTTCCCTTGAGGATTTCCTGTTGGCTGAGGCCCAATGTTAATTATGTTTTTATTTCTCTAAAACAAAGCTCTGCCAATGTGTCCGTGTTTATTACTCGCTGTGATCTTTTTGTTTCTTGCAATTCTAAGAGTGTTTTAAAATTCCAGTCTTAAAACCTCACTTTCTTGCCAAAGGACCCTGTAACGGAGCTTATACTGTTGCAAAACAACATTCTTGCAGATCTGGGTGCTTTTAAGGAACAGAGGTTTTTTTCAGGGAAGCCTATATGTATATTATTTTCATAAAGAAAACAGTAAGTTCTCTCTGAACAGAATTTTTTTTTAAATTTTAGACAGGTTCAGATTTTGAGACCACTGTGAAGCCGTTTTTCTTCCAAACCTCTGTGTGAAGGAACTTAAAAGTAGCTTCTTGCTTTCATTCAACCCACTGTAACACCATTTGTGAGCTGTCTTTACAGGGAGGTAAATGGTAGTACTGGAGAGCATCATTCCACCTGCGTCTGTTTCAAATAGGAAGCATACTGGGTTATTTTAAAAATTGAGGAAAAACCTTGTTTAAAAAAGAAAGTTCTTTGGAGAATACAAAGTCAATGTCTGCTTTCAGCCGTAGGGTGTTGCATTGTTCATTCAAAAATATAACTTTATTCACCTTTTAGGTTTGTAAAATAGAATCATATGGAGTCATAAAAAGGTACCACAGAGATAATAACAAAGAGGGGAAAACAGGTTTATAATTGAGGAGTACTCTGGAATTTGTGTAGAGGTTAATTTTTGCACTGCACTAGTTATTTTTCCAGCAGTCATCAGGTTTTATTTACAAATTTCCTGCACTTAATTTGATCTGTTAAGATAGTTTTGAAAACTTTCAGTTGATGCATTTTGTTTGTTTCTATGTGCTTGTAAGTATTATCTTCTAGTAAAGGCTGACTCCCTCATTATTTGTAATCCCGTATTATTTACTGCTCAGCGCATTTAAAGCACTTAACTCAAAATAACTTTGGACACATCTGTGGTCTTTAATCAATGTTGAATTTATAGCAAAGAGCAACAGAAGGACCAGCTCTTTGGAGCTTTTATTCTACAACCTACCACACTTTGCCTTTTCAATATATGAATTGTGTTTTAAGGTTGATTTCATAAATGAAATTACTTAGTTTTCAGTATAAGTTGCATGAACTCGGGGCAATATTAGTATTCCGCACTCTCTCAAGCTGTATTTGTATTCTAGTTGGTGCTTTAGAGAATTTTTGTTTTCTTTTTCATTTGCCTGCAGTTAATCTTTTTCAGATGCCAATGTGATTAAATACATGCAGTTGGCTTACGAGGTTCCTCCTGAGTAGTGAGGCAGAAATTCAAGTAAAGCAATTCCTTAAATAAAGTTGGCTTAAAGATACAAGCAGAAAACTTGAATAAATATTTTAGGTGCAACACCAAGGAAGTTTTCATGTTCAGTAGAGGTTTGTTTCTTTACATACATGTGTGAGTTTGTCTTCTGTACACAGAAATTTAAGATTAATTGATTGAGCTTAAAACACAGTACTTTTGTTTAAAATGGAAGTCAGTTTAATAAAACAGAAAATTGGGGTTGTTTCAGCTGTACATTTTAAAACACAATGAATTTTGCTGGTAGTGAAGGAGCTTTATTAAGTTACGAGTTCCTGAACATGTAGGCTTTGTTTGGATATGTTTTATGTCTAAAATGTTTATATACTTTTTAATCAGTATCTGAGAGAACTGCAGTTGCTTTAAGAAATAGAGCCTAAAATAAATATGTAATACAGTAACACTGGAGTGGGGAACAGATATGAGCCCGTGTATTTGAAAGGAATTTTTTTCACTGGTAGCCAGCGTTGGAGTCACTATTGGCTGTATGTATTGCCTGCAGTCTCTAGTAACAGAAATTCTGTTGAAATCACTAAGTTCTGTGCAGATGTGTAGCAAAAACTCTGCTAGATTTGTGCAGTGTTACACTATTGCCTACTTAGTTTAATGTATTTCAGGGTACTCTTAAATAAAGTTATTTTGTGGCAGCTTCCTTGCCATTTTCTACCTACTGTAGGTGTCGGTTTGTGCAGAAGACATTATGTTTATGCCTTTTGAGACCTTTCCAGAGTATTTTTACAGATAGCACAGGAGAGCCAAAAAAAACAACTAGTGCAACAGTAAAGTAGGCATCTAGTCTTTTAATCATTAACATCTGTTAGAAACAGTTATTGATAGACTTTTTTGGGTAGTAGCAAACCCAGGTTTCTTTCTTACCAGATCTGTTTCCATGTTATGAGCTGGTAGGGGTCATAGATTTGACAACACAGTGGTTGATGAGAATAAAATACCCATACTTAAAATTATTAATCTCCAATGAAAAGAGGGCAGGTTCTTGAAATAGCGTCCTAATGAGCAGTGGAAGCTATAAGCACACTGAATTCTGCAATACTTTCTGAGATCTCGGTTGTCAAGTAATAAAACGTTTTTTGTGATAATTGTAGTAAAACTGTTAATATCAGGTATGTGTAAAAACTCTGTTTTCTTGCCTGTTGTGTTTTCTTGCCTGTTGTGTGCCTGGCTCTTTTGTATACTTTTAAAAAGTACTATGAACTTCATGTATTATCAAAAAAAAAAAATATTTAGGAGGGTATGGTCATTTTAAATTCCATCAAGGCTTTTGCCGTGTTGGTCAGTGTTGCTCCTTAGGACTTAGAAGCTCTATGGCTGTTTCTGGTGCATTTGACTTCAGTGCTAAAATCGGTGTCATATGGATTTAAGCGCATTACATTCAAGCCAAGCCAGACTAAGTCAGTTTCTTCATAGTAGCTCACGTTTTCCCTTGTGTTAAAAAAATACTCTGAAGGAAAACAGTGACTTCTGCCTACAGTTCCTTATGTTTTGACTATAGATTCTAATTGTAACCTTGTTTAGTTCTGTTTAAAAATCACATTTATTGTAATGTAGAGACTTGGTGGTGAAGGGGTACGTAGAGAGCACGGTCAACCATGAGCTGTAATAAGACCTTTAAGGAATGCATACAACAACATATATAATCTATGTTCAAAGTGGTAACAAACAAATACCGTCTTACCCGTAGGGCATGAGAAAAGAGATTTGATAATTTGTAAATGGTTCAAAGGAATTAAAATAGCTGGAAATGTGTCAGTGAAGCAAGGCTCGGCTCAGATTTGGGTCGCGGTTTCCTGGGTGCTCGCACCACGCCGCTGCAAGTGCTCCCCTGTTTGCTCTGCTCTGAGAGGTGGCATCGGAAGGAACTGCTCCCGTGGGACCAGGACTGGTGCTCTCGGGGCAGCCTGACTGCTCCTGGCTACCTTGGGAAATACTCCTTCTGTCTTGACAACCTGGCAGTAGTATTCAATTAAGAAAAAGACTTTTGAGACCAAATCAAAGGGATTTTAAAAATATGCTTAATTAGAGTCACTGTGTCTACTTACTGGTTCATGCATGCTCTCTCCAGACAGAGACTTTAATACAGTTTCCATCTTTGAAATTATCAACAAAAGTAACCTTTCCTCTCATCACTTCCTCTCTCCTTCCCCTTGCTCCAGCAGGCTGGGGAGAAATGCCTACTGTCCACACAAAGACCGAAGCGTCCTGGGGAGAGCCGTCGTCCCCTTCTGCTGCAGTTGATAATGGCACTTCAGCGTGGGGGAAGCCCCCCAGCAGTGGTACAGGGTGGGGAGAGAATCCTGCCGAGGCGGCAGGGACATATGGAAGAACAAACGCTCCAGCTGCTGCCCCAGCACTGTGCAAACCAGGTATGTGTGTGGATGTCACTGTCATAAAAAGGTTGAGGGGAAAAAGGCAAGGTGTGTTTGCTCCTGCCGGTGTTTTTAAACAGCACATCTGGGTTTCTATGCGTTTAAATCTTAATAATTTCCTTTGTAAAACCCTGTTAGCTGTCTCCAAACATTGATATTGCAGGTACAAAATTAATGCAAAAATATTAATATAGTGCATCGATCCAGTAAATTTAAAGGTATTCCTCAGAGCATTTTTGTGTTCTTTGATATCGTATAGTATAAATTGTAGAGATGGAGGAAACTATTAAACTGCAAAAGAAAGTGAAACAGTATTTATCCCTCACTGCCTAAAGGAAACCTGTATTGGGATGAAAAGCAACTGAGCTCAGTCAGGATAGGATTGATTTTGCTAACAGAAACACTTGAAATTAACTGTCATAACTTCTCTATTCTGTTAAACTGAGGGAGTGGATACCTTCTTCAGGTATTCAGACTGTTCATAGGTTCAGGAACATCCTCAGCTATTTACTGTTTCACAACTCCTAACTAATGTTATTTGATAAAAATCCTCCATCTCTAAATGCTGTGTTGCCTACAGGGCTTGTGTTAGACTTCTGCTTTGGCTGTGATAGTCTTTAACTTCACTCCCGCAAAATGCCCTACTGAGAGCTACATAGAAAGCCCAGAAAACCTAAACACAGGAGTGAGAGATCTTAAAATGAGTCATCTTGGCTTTCAACAGAGTAAACAAAAAAAACGGAACGAGGTGACACAACCTCATCACTTCATGCAAAGTGTTCCCTGCAGCCCATGTGCTGCTTTTAGATCCCGTTCTTCTGAGATGGGAATGAGTTTCTGACCATTAGTTTGTTTTTGGTTTTCTTCAGCGGAAGAATGTGGCAGCTAAAATGGTAAGATTCACTGAAAGCAAAATAGCACTTAACAAGTGTGTGGTCACACTTTTGGTTCCTTGTTCCTAGGAGACTGGAATGACCATGACCACAGATCTTACTTGTTAGGAAAAAGCAAGACTTGCTGTTGCTGGACTTCTTCTTCTAGAAAGTATTTAGAGAACTCTTCTTTTTTGCTAGCTTCAAAGGAAGCCTCCTTATCATTTAATGGCATTTAAGCTGGTTGTTGAACTTCTGTATCAGTTGAAAACACTCAAATTTTAGCATACTGGCCTAAAAGGAAATTGAATCTGATTTTAATTTTCCCTCTTGCCTTCCCCTCCAGCTTCAAAATCTATGCAAGAAGGCTGGGGCAGTGGTGGGGATGAAGTGAATCTCAGTACTAGTCAGTGGGAAGATGAAGAAGGAGATATGTGGAATAATACTGCTTCACAAGAGAGCAGCTCCTCCTGTAATTCCTGGGGGAACGCCCCGAAGAAAGGACTTCAAAAGGTAAGACAAAAATAAAGGTACTCTCTAGAAAAGAGTGGAATTAGTGTAACATTTCTAGAATAAGTTGTCACAAGTTTTGTGTTGTATTATGCCTGAACTCTTAAATAGACCTCTGATGCCTGAACACAAACACAGGTTGCCACTACAGTGGTGCAAGTACAGCCTACCTGCTCACAGGGGAAAGTGGGAGATCCTTGATTTTAAGCATTTCAGATGCTTCGGGAGGTTTTGTTGTTGCTTTTGTTTTCTCTGACTTTTATAAGCTTCCATGTATTCTGAAGAAATGATAATGTATTAACAGAAACAGAAAAAGTGTTAAGGGGGCTCTCGTACACTTTCTGTCATGATAGAAAAGCAAGCAGTAGTTTGTGATGAAGCGGTTCAGCAAAAAATATCTATTACCTATTTCCTAGATAATTTTAAGGTCTGTACTGGTATGAGAACAAAGCAAATTTGTATTAATGCCTCACTCAACCGATAATATGGGCAATTATGTTATGAAGTTTTCCATTGCACAGTCTTTGTTTCAGGACAAGGCCAGGCTGTTACTTAAAGGAATTGGGAATGCATTTAGCCACTTTGTTTGTTATTCCATTAGCCAACAGTTAGGCTGGTGATTTGATCAAGTATGGTTGTTTCTTGTACTGTCCGCAGCCCAAAACAAATCCACGCTTGTCCCTTGGTACTTTCTGGAGAACTGAAAGGAAGAGACTTCTTAAGGATTTTGTGATAGAAAAGCTGCACAGAGATCTTTTAAAGGTGTTTATCTAGACGCTCTTGTTTGTTTTTAAGAAAATACACTGAGTAACATTCTTAACTTCAAGGTTGCAAACTCATTTTTGGGAATGTTTTTCAGGAAGTGTTGTACTATTTCAGAATCTTTGATTTCAATATGTTTTCCTGCCAAGGATTAAAATGAAATACTTTAATTCAAAGGTGGCTTTAATTCAGTGGTCGGCAAATCAAATACTAAATAGTACACTGAACACCTATTCAGCTGAGATAAAATTTGTACACTTTCTGGGGGAAGAAAATCGTAGTTTGGTTGTTCGGAGGGTTCTTCAATCCTTTCTAAATTAATGTACTAATACATCTTTCAGTAGCATGTGTTATTAATAAGAAAAACTTACCACGTCTTTTATGTACATCTCACAAGTATGAATGTGGGAACCAGACCGTTAATGGAATTTCCCATTTATTTACTAAGGGCATGAAGACATCTAGCAAGCAAGATGAGGCCTGGATCATGAACCGTCTGATAAAACAGCTCACAGACATGGGCTTCCCTGTGAGTAGTGTTCACAGCTGCCACCCCTGGGGCTCAGCTTGTGTAGCTTCTGGTTCTGACTCTGGATGTTTCAGACTGTAGCTACAACAAAGGTCTTCAAGTCTCTTCTTCAGGCTGGGCAGTAGTTCTGTTACCTGCATTTAGACATGTACTCTAATTTCAGAAATCTACCGTGAGCTATTAGAGTGCTTTCTGAGGTTACTTGGTGATAGTACTTGTGTGATGACATTTATAGACCTTTTGAAGTTCAGCATTTATAACAATAGGTGTTACTTTGAACTTCAGCAAGAATTCCACTCCTGTTCCTCTTTTTGTATTAAACAGGTGAGATTGCAGGATAGCTGGATTTTTAGAGAAAGGCGTATCATAGTGATATTTAAGTTGTCTGTAGAAAACAGGAAGAAGTTCAAACAGAACAGTAGGATTTGACCTTGTAGAACTAGTATTTACTTGACAAACTGAAACTAACTGAATTGTCGTGGGAATTGGTAAAAGCAGAAAAAAAAATGTGCGCAGATATTATTTGTGCTGTTGAGTAAATATTAAATCCAGTGTTTGAGACATACCTGTTTTCTCAGTTTGCTTTGAAATCGTATAAGCAAGATCACCTTTTCTTTTAACATTATCTGTGTTTTTGACAGAGAGAGCCAGCGGAAGAGGCCTTGAAGAGCAACAATATGAATCTTGATCAGGCCATGAGTAAGTATCTGTGTAACTAATTTATTGTTCTTTGAAACAACACAGGAACCATTCATGATTCTGAGAGTTTGATCTCATCCAAATATATTTGATAATATTTATTTTCTTGTTTTGCTTTTGTAAGTAATGCTTACTTCTCTGAACTGCTGTTGGCAAAGTTGCTGTCTTTGCATCACCTTTTTCAATGTGTTCCCCCTTTTCTGTGAAGGTGCTCTGCTGGAAAAGAAGGTGGAAATGGACAAGCGTGGAATGGGAGTGACCGACTATAATGGAATGGTCACCAAACCCCTTGGCTGCCGCCCACCACCAATCTCCAAAGAGTCTTCCATGGACCGCCCCACCTTCCTTGACAAGGTAAGTTCAGAAATACGAATGTGATTTACAAGTCAAAACTTAAACAGTATAGAAATATTGATGATTTCCGCTTTCTGTTTAGAAAGCTGTAGAGAGAAATGTGATAGATAATTACATATTGCTTTATTCTTTTTCTTCTCTTTTGTAATATTGTGGGGAATTTAGTCCTTGTGGAGAGGACCAATGATTTGATCCCCACATAGAAATAAACAATGGTCATCCCCGGTGTTACACTTGAAAAGAAAACTTTCTAAGGAATCAGAAGTGCAATGGAACTAGAAACAGGAAAAACAAAGAAATGGAGCAGAGAAAGCCCTTTCGCTCTGTAAGAGTCCAGAGAATCAATAACTCTTGCCCAAATTAACAATCAGGTGGGACCAAGGCCAAAATCTTCAAAAATTGAGCTCCTAATTCCCATTTTAATTTTGAGCTCCTGATAAATTTCAGTAAAAGTTCAGTACTTAAATAGGAATGGGGAGCTGAGGTATTTTTGTTAAGTCAAAGAGCAGACACGCACAGTCATAAATAGCCTCTCCGATGAGCTTCCTTTTCTGTGATCACGTATGAGAAATTTTCCTGGACCATTTAATGACTGAGAAGGCTCCAGAAGTTCCTGGTGTCCAAGATTCAAAGTGCCTAAAGGAAAGGATGTAGGGAAAAGTGCAGCCAGATCTTCAGTATGAAATGAGATTTCCAACTGACAGAAAGTCCTACAGAGAGAGACCCACCAAAACACATCAGGGTCGCCCTGAAAATTATTAATAAGGAAAGAACAATCTCTGGTGGGTGCCATTCTGTATTTGACAGGTTATTTGAAATGTTCATAAAGATGAGTGGTAGTGGTTTCTGAATGCAGAAATCTGTGCATTTCACAAACTGTGCTGAAACCAATTCATTTTACATAAGCTGTTTACAGGCTGTGAGACAGTAACGATATCTGGTCTTGTTAACACAGACTGTATTAAAAACTTCACTGACCCTGAATAACGATTGTCTTCCCGGTCCTTCACCCTGTGTTTTCTTATAGTCTTAACTGTAGCGCAATCCTTAAAGTTCTGGTTTGTGTTGTGACAGGTTCCCAGGTGTTGCGCTAAGAGAATTAAGTGTGGTGCTATGCTGGGACATCTGATAAATACTGACCTTTCAATGACAACTATTACTATTGCTGCTGTCAGCACAGTCTAAACAGTATGCTGTTTTAGTGCTGGGACGCTGCAAAGTGTAAACAAGTTACTTTGATTAAACACAAATGCGCCTTGCGTAATTATGAGTTATTTATATTAATAAGGAAAAATTAGCATCTATAGTAATTCAAATGCTGCCACGGTGCTGCGTAATGTAGTTCATGGCAGCTTATAAAGCTTATATATATTAGAAAGCTGCTTTTCTGCTTTTAGGGAACAATAACATTTGTTGTTTCTGGGCTCTCCAATTCTATCAGAATGGTGTGGTGTCATGTTGTTGTTCCCCAAACCAGACTAAACCAATTGTGTGTTTCCTACAATGTAAGGCTCAACCCGGCTCCTCTTCCTTCTTTTTCTCTTCCTGCCGTGTAAAGTTCATTCTTAACTATGGCAAATCTACTTGCTGATGGCAAACTTTAATGAATATGTTAATTGAAAGATCTCTCTCCTGATGAAGCTCACAAAATTCATGCATGCATGCCAGCTAACCTTTCCTTTGCTAGAGTAACAATATTGAGCAGTAAAATTATTGCCAGAGAGAGAGGTGCATTATGTGCAGCATGATGCATAATTATGGAAACATATGTTAAACACAACTATTGAGAAGGGAGTACTAAAATCATTAATATTCATACAGCAAGTAAAATCTGTCAGTCTAGGCATAATCTGTCACAGTGACTTTACTATAACAAAGGAAATAATCCCAAGCTATATTTGTTAGCTCTCAGAGTGTTGAGCAACTTGCTAAGTGAATTAAACAAATATAGTTTCTACTCTATTCTTACAAGAATAGATACTCTTTCCAAAGAAACTATTTCCAGATTTACAACTCATGCCACTAGAGCAACTCCTCTTCTCCAAAACCTTTTTCCCCTCTAAGGTACGATTTCGGAGGATGAGCCTGGAGCTGTCTCACTTCCTGCTCAGGTCATCCTGTCTTCTCAGGTGTGTCTTCTCACTCCGCCCTATCGAGTGTTCTTCTAAGCACAGAAGAAAAATGTGCTGATTTGCTGATCTGTGCTGACCACCCCATCACTGAAAATCTTGAACTATACAGAGATGTCACATAATTTTTTAACACAATCAGATGTCAGCGTTGAACTCTGGACCATTGTATTAGACGTGTGTGATCAAAAGTCAGGTGAAGTCTCTGAGGAGAAGTACCACTGCCCTGCTTTGGCAGTAGCTCAAGCTTGCCTTCTGGGAGGCTTCTCTTGGTTCCATGGCAGACTCGTTTTCTCTCCTGCTTTTCTCTGTGTTTGTTTTTTTTATGCTTTCTCCCATACTGATGGCAGAGTCCTCTCTTCTTTTTCCCTGATGCTGCTTCCAGACTTTCTCCCAGTTCTTGAGCATAGAGGAGACACTGAAACTCTCACCTTACAAATTAGGTCTCCTTTCCACTACTGTCTTATTCACTGATCAGCTCTTCTTCTCTGTTATTGAGAAATCCAGGTCTCCCAAGTCTTGATGCGTGTTGACTGCAATCACGTTCTTCCAAAAACACCCTGACTAGGCTTTTTCCTTCTTTCTAATTCAAGCATAGTGTTTGTTGCGTTTTTTCAACCTTGTCCTTCACATTCTGATCCCATTTGTCTCTGGTGAGTGTGATTGCTTTTTGTCTTTGGCATAATGAATGGGATATTTTATCATTATGCACAAACACTCTTGTAGGCCCTTGTCTACAAAAGAATCTAGATCACTAGAATTTTAAGGTTGACTTAAATTCTTCTTTCATCCATCTATGATCCCAGTGATTGTTTCTTTTTTGAACTTTTAAATATGAAAAGCTCTTTCATATTCCCATATTTTCAAAATTAAAAATACCAATGATGAGAACTTCTTTGAGTATTGCATTTTTGGCAAGTTGCTTTTGCCTGTACTAGCTCCTGTCAGATTTGAAGAGAACTTATTTTGAGGTGAGTTTTTATTACATTAACCTTGTTTTTTGGAAGAGCTTTTTTCTGTTCTAAGAAGTTATTAATGTCTTTTTTCTGCTAACTACTTCTGTAACTGACTTGGAATACAAGACCTCTGGCAAATTCATCAGTCTCGCATCTGTCTATTGGGACACTTTGATTCATGAAGTGGCAGTTGCTGGCAGGTGACTGCCAAAGATTCCAAGAATCCTCTGCTAAATTGTCTGTATCTCACAGGGCTAAAAAATCTTTGAGTAATGCCACTTGCATTCTGTCATATTTGGTACATGAGACTATTGTGAGAGACTTTCCAAAGTCCTAAAAGTAATGTATTGTCGTGTTGGATAACTGTAGAAGGACATACTGCTGCCAGTAGGATTTTACAGTTGTGTCAAGTCCCTTCAAGAAAGTTAAATCCAGTGCTGGATTGAGCATGATTTTGAGAATTCAGATAGGGGATTTGTTTAACTGATTACCCTGAGGGAGAAACATAACGTAAAATTGTAAGAAAATCACTGAAGAGGAAAGGTCAGGCAGAAAATGAGGCGGGATACAATTATTACATAAAAGAGTCTGAAAAATAATGGGCCACAAACCATCGTCAGCGGTAAAGGTGTCACCCAGTCTAGGTCAAGAATGACTGAGGAGTACTTTATGATGACCAACTCGAATGCTTTATGTGAAATGAATTGATTTCAGCTTCACTTAAAAAGCGCAGGTTTGTGCAGCACAGTTTGCACCTTAGGATAAGTTCAAATAAAAGAAATAGGACAAAGTGAATGTGAAGTGTGTGTTATAAACTTGTCACAAAGACGTTTGCTGCAGTCCAGCCAAGGAATGTGCTTGGGAAGGTGGCCTTGCAGCAAGAGCCCGCCTGTCCTGGAAATTAGGTGCCTGAGTCTCCTGTGTGGCTTGTCCTCCACCGGCCCTGGCACTGCCTGCTTCCGAAATGAGGAGAAGTAGTGTCAATGAGACAAGACTTGAATAAATTTTGGGAGCAGGGAGGGATTGCGTTGGTCTTTCATGGTCAGTAGGTCTGTTCATGTAGGAAACAATGGCATCTGAAGGAGAGAGCAGGCACCAGGCTTGAAATTATTTTCACTTTAAGGGGGAAGGGTAGAACTGTAAACATATGTCTGTGATCTAAGGAGAAATCCTTGAACCTGTTACTGTCATGCAAGCTGCAGTTGTTTGTGGAGTGTGACTGATGTCCAGCAGAATGTAAAATATCTTGAGCTGAAAGGCCTTGGGGATATCATTAGAAAATGTCAGTGTCCCCCTCAGGATAGTCAGATAGCATGTCAAGTGTCACTCTGCCTGATAGTAAAGAAACTTTTGCTTTGCATCAAAGGAGAGCTGTTGAAAATGCATTTTTCAGGATTAACTTAGAACATAAAATTTACGGAGCGTGCTTGCAGCATTAGGTCATTTGTTTGGGTATCTGGTTAGAGAACTGGGCTGCTTTTTTAACAAAGGAGGTCTGTCAGTATCTCACAATCTTCTGGGGCATTGAATTTATTGGTTGAAATAACCCAGCTCCTCACCTCTTTAAAAGCCTTTCTTTGCAATGAATATATTGCCTGAAAAACACCAGTCCAGCACATTGCAAATTAAAGATTTTTCACTCTGCCTGTTTTTGGAGCTCTACTTTGTACACAGTGTTATTTGATCATGCTTGCCGCGGGCTTCCCAGACATCAAAGCACAGTGTGAGATAGAACTCGGTACCCCACTGCAATACCAGCTAGATATCTACCTGTTTGATTGGGGATTATATGATTTATTTTATTTTCTGACTTGCTGTTTGCCCTCCGTGGGGGCTGCCTTCTGTGCATCGTATCCATGTTCAACCACAGTTCCTTATAGCCCCGGTATCAGAGGGGGCTCCTTATGTCTTGCTAAAATCTGCCTCCTCCTGGGGGACATTCAGGCAGTGTCGTAATCGCTTTCCCAGGAAGGCTGTGCAGACAACATTATCATTATTGGTTTTAAGTATTTTTATGTTCATTGGGTGTGTTAAGATTGCGGTGTTTCATAGTGGATAATAATAACAACTCAGTGCTACGTGAATATTAAAAGTGGCTCGTGTGTCTCAGTCAGGAAGGGGGATCAATGCAAAAATGCTTGTTTAAGAGCAGAGCTGTGATGTGGAACCAAACGCAGATTGATGCTAAATAAGCTGATCTGGCCCTTCCCAAGTTCTGGCTTGGCACAAGCGGTATGTGTCCGTCTGTGCTCCGCTGCTGAGAGTTCAGCAAACTCACAGAAGACTTCCCTGAAATGTGTTGGGTCTCCTCCCTTTCCACCTTTCAATCTGGTGGAGAAAAAAAGAGAAAATCTAAGGTGGTCGGTGACACTGGCCGCATGATAGCTCTGCCATCAGCTGCTGGAATCCCTGCTTTCCTGCTGGAGAGGCGGGTGAGAGGGATTGGGCATTTGTGGATTAAGTGCGGCAAAGTAAAGAAAAACAGTACCTTAATCGTATTTCTCTTTCTTCTCCCTTCACTCCATACTCATTCCCTGTTATTCATACCTTTTTTTTTTTTTTAAATATTTTTATTCATCCACGCCCTTTAATGTTTCCATGGGCCACTGTTTTGTGCGCTGTCTGCTCCTGGGCACCGCACGCAGCTCACCCTTTCTTTCTCCAATCAGGATGGCGGCCTAGTGGAAGAACCCACTACTTCACCATTTTTGCCTTCACCAAGCCTGAAGCTCCCCCTTTCAAACAGTGCACTCCCTAATCAGACCCTGGGCGGGATTGCCTCAGGGCTGGGCATGCAAAACTTGAATTCTTCTAGACAGGTAAGGCCGGAGGAGGGGGAGATCCCAAGTTGAATTTCAGCTCACATGGACTCGCTGCTCGTGCCCATCGCTCCCCCTGGGGAAAACGGTGCTTTAAACAGAAAGTGCCTGCGACATCTTTGTTCACGTGAAATACCAGTGGAGAAACTACCTGCTGTGTAAACGTTTCACTTTATAGGACATAAAACAACTGCTTAGTTGTAATTAGCCTGCTAATTACACGCATCCATTGAGAAGAGACTAGTATTATGGATTTATACCGCTGAACCCTGGTATAGCTCTGCCGTGATTGATGTGCGGTTTCTTTTTTTGAGGCGTTGCTAATTGTCACAGACTCTAAAGCAGAGACATTGTTCTAATTCGTCTTTCCTGGCTGGCGTAATTATTCAGTGATGAGATGGGTGAGAAGCGACGGGGGCTTTTTTATTCCTGCTGTAAGTGTCGAGACAGCTCATAGCTTTGACAGCTGGCAAGAAAGAAACTGCGCTTCTTGCACCTCTGGTCAAATTGAGCGCTGTGGCAGAGGGATGTTGTGGCCCCTGGGTAGAACATGCTGAAAGGGAAAGAAAAGCAAAGGGAGAGGGAGGGGAAGATTCATGAACACCATGAGAGTGAGAGCTCATAAGCTACTGTTGATTGTGAAGAGGTTATTTTTGCCATATAAATTGAAGTTCCAGCAAAGATAAGAAATAACAACACAGAAAAACTCTATGTATCATTCTATGGTGGCTTTTATTACAGATACTCTTTTAAAGTTAGTTTTCAATAGGCAGTACTTGTCCATTAAGCATATCTTTCAGAAGCAGAGGCTGCACTAATAGCATGTCCATTATCAGGAGCTTTGTAAAATGTCTAAGTATAAAAACTGCCTAGATAATTTAAGGATTGGGATGCTGTGAGTTTAATGACTCCGTTCTCCTGTTCCTTGCTACCCAAATACAAACAGTTTTGGCGAGTACTTTTCATTGTTCATCTTGTGACCCTCTAGGGTAATGCATCCTTATAAAAGCGATCTTCAGCTTTTCTTCAGGCATCTGTAGAAAGTTTTGGAAGTTTGGGATATTGGGTACATGGCGTTCTTTGCCATGCCCCATGGTAAACCTGGCTGCCAGTGCAGTCTGTATGTACTGGTGACTTTATCCCTGCCTGGCATAATCACTGGGGATAAGGACTGCACAGATAAGTAACTTCCAGGTTATGTGTTGAGTGATGTCTTGAAATGCCGATCTCTGTCTTGCCCTGCTGCAGATACCGAGTGGCAATCTGGGTATGTTTGGCAATAGCGGAGCAGCACAAGCCAGGACCATGCAACAGCCGCAGCAACCGCCAGTGCAACCTCTTAATTCATCCCAGCCTAGTCTTCGTGCTCAAGTGCCTCAGTTTCTATCCCCTCAGGTTAGACAGCCTTGAGTTTTCTCTTTCCCTGGACCTCTTCCATATTCTCTCTTCCCTCTGTATGCGTTCTGTCATGCTCCTGAGGCTTAGCAGCTTCTGTTGCTTGGCTCTGTGTTGATGTATTTACTAGCCACTAAGCTTGTTACATGGGTAAGTTGTTCTCACGTGTATACTCTCTGTTATCTGTGTGAGCACATTCTCTTGTTCCTTTTTGCAAAATGTAGCATTTCTAGAGAGCTAAGAAGTTTGTTCTCAGCTCTTTTTTTCTATAAATGGAGTTTGGGTATGCTTATTAAGACTTGTATTAGAGCCTCGTGTTAATTTTTTGATAGTTATAGTTCATGGTACTACTTCTGGTAATAATAATATTTTCCAGCTGATGCCTTGTGACTCTTATTAATGGCTTACACGGTTGCCAGCGGTAAAAGTAAATGTACAATGTTTAATACACTGCTCTTTCTTAGGTTCAAGCACAGCTTTTGCAGTTTGCAGCAAAAAACATTGGTCTCAGCCCTGCACAGTTAACCTCGCCAATTAATAATCCTCAGCATATGACGATGTTGAACCAGCTCTATCAGCTGCAGCTGGTAAGTTAAAAGACGTGGCAAATAAGCTCTTAATCAGAATTGAAGGCATGAAGATAAAATAAGAGAATGGCTAACTAAATTTTTAAATGAACATGACAGACCTTTAAAACAATCAGATGCTGATTTCTTTAGTAGAGTTTCTTTTCAAAGAAACAAAATCATGTTTTTTGCCTCAGGCTTTATAAATAGTCATTTGTGGAATAATTATTCTTTGCAGCTGATCAGTAGAACTAAAAAGTCAGTTGTCTTGTACTGGTATGAGTAACAGTATATTCTCAAAGAACAGTAATCTGGGTATTACATGGCAACATATGGAACTCATTGACCAACGGGAAATTTGTGTCACGAAGAACAAGAGAGAAATCTTGGCAGAGATGATCACCTGAGTTACCTGGACAACTTCCTTCAGTTGCCTCACTAAATAATAAAGTGTACAGTAAATTTCCTTTAGTTAATTTAATGTATATTAAGCACATCATGTGATAAGAACTGCTTGTCTTTTAAAAGTTGTGTACTTTTGCTATATTTGGAAATTTTACATTTATATATGTGTGTATAAAAAGATCTCATTGGATTTTTAGAGTATTTTTAAAATATGCTAACAGTAAGTCAGTATTTGCTAGGGTTAAGTGTGAAATTGAGGATGACAAACTAGCTTATTTGCTGATCTCAATGTGCTGGTCAAACTCTTCTATTAGTAACAGTGTTTGATACTATTACTTATTTCTGGTTATGTTTCCTAGCTTTGAGGAACGCAGCATTGATCACATGCTGGGGTAATACTTGAACAGTACCCAGCTACTTGAAACATATCTGTACAGAACTCCTTTACGTTTTAAATTCACGTGTTTCAGATAAACACCTTGGGGAAAAAACCCAAATCTGACCAGTTAACCGCATGAAAATCGTGGGATTTTTCTGGAATAAAGCGGCACAACTGATTAAATCCAGTGTTGTCAGAACTCAGAGGGGCCAAAGCAAAGATAACTATTGGTATTTTTCCTATTTGTGTAGTATTATAAACTTCTGTTTTAATTTTTGCTTTGCGTTACAGTTTTTTCAGAATAAAAACCCAAGGTTCCTATCTTTAATGACCACTTACTGCTCACAAACCTACTCATCAGATTTTTTTATTGATGTGTTTGGTTTAAAAAAAACAACCAACACTGGATTTAAACAAATGTATTATAAAACACACACGTAACAAGATTGTTACTTTTGCTTCATTGACTGTTTTCAGAAAACTCCAATGTTTCTGTCTTTGATTTTATAATTACCAGAGCAGTTCAAGCAGGCTCGTTGGGCTTATTGTGTGTGTTAGGACCTCTGACCTCTCCTTTCTGTCCCGTAGGCGTACCAACGTTTACAAATCCAGCAGCAGATGTTACAGGCTCAGCGTAACGTTTCCGGACCCATGAGACAACAGGAGCAGCAAGTAGGTTTTCCTGCCAGTTCAATCTCTCCAATTAGAGTTTGATTTCAATAGCTTAAAGAGATTTTACTACATTATAGCAAAGCAGCTAAAGCATCTTTAGAAACAATAATATAGCGCATGGCTTGAGTATTGAAAGAGTGCTGGAGTAAAACTGCTATTTCACAGCATTCTGTTACTGGAGGAAAGCTCTTCAACCCTTAATGCAGTCAGTGTTTATTTGTAAAGAGAGGTATTGTGTTATTTTGCTGTAGAGAAAGGCATAAGAAGTCTGGTGTCTTTTTGTTCAATTGAGCATTTATTGATTCTCTTTCTTGCCAGGTTGCACGTACAATCAATAACATGCAGCAGCAGATCCAGCAGCACCAGCGCCAGCTGGCCCAGGCCCTGCTTATGAAGCAGCAGCCTCCCCCTCCGCATCTCTCTTTGCACCCCTCTGCAGGCAAATCAGCCATGGATAGCTTTTCACCCCATCCCCAGGCTCCCGGCCTTCCTGACCTGCAGACCAAAGAGCAACAGTCTTCACCGAACACCTTTGCTCCTTACCCTCTTGGTGAGTGCCCTCTATTAAAGCAGTTCCATAGGAAACAGGCAGAGGGAGTATATTTCATTAATTCAGCATCTAAATATTTTGCTCTGCACTATAATACAGAAATAGAAAAGCTGTGTTTATTAAATAATGTTGAATTGCCAAAACAAAATCATGGTACTACATGCCTGTCTGGTAGCTGCTCAGGTGGGCTGTATTTCCTCACCTGTGCTCTGCCTACAGATATCAAACCAGAAGATTCACTAAATTAACTATCTATGTATGTCACTATTTATAAACTAAATGTTTATAATATAAACATTATAAATAAACATGACGTTTTGTTATTAAACGTCATGTTGATAAACAGGAATGCCAAGTCATCTTTCCACTCTAACCAGCACTGGTGTGAGGTACCAGTTTTGATCAGTGTACTTAAAGAAAGGTCGGATCAGTTTGAAGGACTGCAGAGAAGAGTGTTGTGCAGACAATTAGAAGTTTCAAAAACATGGCTGCTAAGGAAAAAAAGAAATCTGTCTGCTCGCTTTAGTCTAAAGAGAAGACTTGAGAGACATGCAGGAATCTTAAAAAAATGTAAAAGCAATGAAAAGTTTTCTCGCATATGGCTAATGCAAGAGTTAATAAACTTTAGTTGCTTGGAAGGAGATCTAGTTAAACTTCAAGGATCACTTACTTGCTTTAAGCAAAGCAGAGTGTGGAATAAATTATCCGGGAAGTTTCTGAAATCTTCTTCACTGGTCATTTTGTGGGAGGTTAGACATAGATCTGTCATATGTGATTGATGTCAAAATAATCGATTTGGCCTTGAGACAGGGTGAACAGAACAACCTTTCAGACCTGTTTTCTGTGTGATTGATGTATGCTACAGACTTCATTTATGACATAAAGGAATTAATTTAATCTCTTTGTGACTCTTTTTATACTGTGTACAATAGAATTGCCAGCTTTATCTGCCATGCAGCAGTTAAGAAGGTAATTCTGACTGCTGTGCTGAGCTGTTAGAGCAGGGAGCATCAGAAGGCAAAAGAATTTATGAATTAAAGGCCAAAGTCTTAAGAGGTTCTTATCATATCTCAGCTTCCTGTGAGCTGCGAACATACAGGATCATATATCAAAAAGGACCCAGATTTGTGTCACAGAAGCATGTCAAAATTATTCCCTAAATGTAGTCTGAGTGATTTTGTTCTGTGTATACTAAATATGTACCCAAATAGTACAGTACCTGCTCTGATGGGTAGCGGTTGTTTGTATGACCTTTTAATTAGTTGCTTTGTGTGAGATTTAAAAAATATTGTTAGCAAAATAAAATGGCAGACATCATGGGGCGGGTGCTGAAGAGACATAAAGAATATTTTTGGCTTAGCAATGGAATGCTGGATATTCTTCACTGGTTTAAACGTAGCATTCCAGCGCTTTCTTCCAGAATACCTTTTCCAAGCCAGGGGAAGAGACTGCAAGTAGAAATACTGACAGCTTTAAAATATTACCCATACATATTTTTCCTTTTTTTCTTTTAGCAAAGTTTTAACATTTTCTGAATTCTTGGGAGTTATATTGGTGTTCCGGGAAAAGCGTACAGATGTCTGAAAATCAATGATGGCTTTAGCTGGAATTTTTTAAACACATCTATTCATCCTCCAGTACATTACAGATCTCTAATGACCTGTTTCTCCTTAGCTGGACTGAACCCGAACATGAATGTAAATAACATGGACATTACTGGTGGTTTGTCAGTGAAGGACACTTCTCAGTCCCAGTCTCGCCTTCCTCAGTGGACACACCCCAACTCAATGGATAATCTGTCTAGTGCTGCTTCTTCACTTGACCAGAACTCCAGCAAGCACGGTATGTCGCCTTTAATCTCTCTGTCAGGCTGGCTTTTTGGCACTGGAGTCATATTGCAATTGTAATTTTTTTTCCCTCGTGTTACTATTTTCGGTAAGTGCTCGGGAATGGTTGGTACCGAGTGCCCTTGAGACTCTGGCATTTTAAAGCTGATTTCTGTAGTCACATTCAGCAATGCACTGACGTTCTCCCACTTCCTACATGCAATGTAGGAATCTTTTTTTCATTTTCTGAATTTTGTTGCTCAGAACATGGAGTTCAAGTAAAACAAGTTGTTAGTGTTGGCAAAACAAGTCCCACAAGCTTCCCCTTGCTCTAGATCTGCATACCTTCAATCCAAAAAAACTTTACATTGGCTTTCTCCCACAATTTTTCCAATATCATCAACCTTTCGCAGCCAGTCCCGTACAAAGACATGATGGATTACCTAATTACCCACCCTGGGAGTTCGGAGCACAAACTTCATATTTTTCCAGAAGTGATTGCTAATCTGTTTGAACACCTTTATCCCTAATGCCTCCAGTATCCTGAGTCGTTTCTTCCTTTATTTCCTGTACCAAGTTTATTCTGTTAGAACATGGTGCTCCGTTAACTTTATTGTATCCTGGATTTTATTTTGAGCAGCATGAATTCTTTCTTTTACAATAGTTTTTCATTCTTCGAGTAGCTGTACTGCTTATGCCAAAATTGTTGTTTGAGAGTTTGTAGGCACATGAGAAAGGCCATTTCAAATCGTTCACCGTCTAGAGATGGATGAGAAGGGGTCTTGCCTACAGTGATATTCCTTAGTATGCTGTCTCAGCAAATTCCTGTTTACCATCAGTTTAATGATATGAATTGCTTAGTGTCTTTTTGACAGTAATGTAATCTGAATTTCTTTAATTTCGGTGTCTAGATCGCACCAGCGGTATATCTCACAGCTTGAATTCCTAGTAAGGCTGCAGAGGCTCTTAAGCCTTTCTTACTGCATTATTATTTTGATTTTCTTTTTTATCTTTGCAATACAGACAGAAAATAAAAGAAAAAAAGAAACAAAATACAGGGACTGATGAAATTCCATACCCAAAATTAGTCCCACTCCTAAACAAAGCCTTTCCATTTCGTTCATTACAGGTGCTATACCTGGAGGTTTAAGTATTGGTCCTCCGGGAAAGTCCTCCATTGATGACTCTTATGGCCGGTATGATCTGATTCAAAACAGTGAATCTCCCGCCAGCCCACCCGTAGCTGTTCCTCACAGCTGGTCACGTGCCAAAACCGATAGTGATAAAATTTCCAATGGCTCCAGCATAAACTGGCCACCAGGTAACAACATACAAAGCGTTTGTGTGAAAGTGATGTCCTTAAACTCCATTGTTGGTGTTACTTATTGAATCCTTGTCCGGTTTTATATACAGGAACATTGGAGAATAACGCCTTTATATACTCTTATTTTTACTCTCTTTGAAACAGAGTTTCATCCAGGAGTGCCATGGAAAGGACTGCAGAATATTGATCCTGAAAATGACCCCGATGTCACTCCTGGAAGTGTTCCAACTGGGCCTACCATAAACACCACGATACAGGATGTTAATCGCTATCTTCTCAAGAGTGGAGGTAAACACGCAAATTACTTTCACATCTGTTTATGCTTTCATTTTCTTTGCAAAAAAG
>JAOXJM010000003.1:28995413-29009979 GCA_026413425.1 Tringa solitaria
CTGGTGGGAGGTGTCCCTGCCCAGGGCAGGGGGTTGGAACTCGATGATCTTTAAGTTCCCTTCCAACCCAAACCATTCTATGATTCTATATGCTTTTACTGACTGGAACCCAGGGGAGGTGCTACTGGGCAAGGTGCTGTTCGCACAATCACAGGATGGCAGGGGTTGGAAGGGACCCTCAGAGACTATCATCTCCTCCAACCCCCCACCAGAGCAGGGTCACCCAGGCTGGACAAGAACGCACCCAGGCAGGTTTGAATGTCCTCAGGAAAGGAGACTCCATACCCTCTCTGGGGAGCCTGTTCCAGGGCTCTGCCACCCCCAAAGTAAAGAAGTTTTTCCTCATGTTCAGATGTAATTTTCCATGTTCCAGTTTGTACCCGTTGCCCCTTGTCCTGTCACTGAGCTCTGCTGAGAAGAGCCTGGCCCCATCCTCTTGACACTCGCCCTTTAGATATTGATCAGCATCGATGAACTCATCATGGATGAGCTGGTACCAATGGCTCTCCCCAGTCAGCCCAGCGCGGGGCCAGCTGGGTCCCAGTCCGGCTGTGGGGTGGCAGGGGAACCCTGATGGGCTCTGCTGGTGCGGGGGTGGCAGGTTCATCCTTCCACAGCACTTAGCACCCCGGCTTGTTTTCCCCAGCGCTGAGCCTCGCTCGGTGAAGGGCCCTAAAGACAAATACAGCTAATTATATCCTCAATGAGTAAGTGCAGCTTTTCGTGTTAAAATGTTTTGCTTTCTCGTTCGGTGTCCTTGGTTTAAGTGTTTGTGCCACGTCTCTCCATCAATCAAGACCTGAGCAAACGGCAGGAGCCAGCAGCAATTAGGCACATCCCGCTCGGGCAGCTGATGCCCCCCCCCGCGGCTGTCGCTGGTGTGCGGCCCTCGCGTCTTGGTTCTCCCCCGTCGTTTGTGTACACAAATTAAGCATCTCGCGGCGGTTTGACGGGACGTGCTACATGATGTGGAACAGAACAGGAGGGATCACACGGGAGAAGCTCTTCTCCTGGGGAGACGTGGGCTGGAGGCTGCTCTGGAGGAGAGACCGGAGTAAAATGGTCTGACTGGGGAAGGGGGAGGCAGAGGGAAAGGAAAGAAGAGAGTTGCGATGGAAAGATGTTCAGGATCTTTCTGATATTTTGAAGGGGGGGAGGGGGGGGGAGAAAGAGCAGCCCTTGGTTCTGCATGTGGAGGGGTTGAGTTCACTGCAATGGGGTTTTTTTGGTAGAAGAGCAGCAGCAGAGACTCAGCACCAGGCAGGGCAGCCCCCAGGAGCGGTGTGTGCCCAGCATAGACCTTGCTGCCACCGAGTGGCTGGGATTTGCAGACCAGTCCTGTGAAGGGAGAGTGACTTGCCCACAGTCACCCCCCAGGGGCAGGGACCCCCCCTATGTCCTTGTCCCGCTGTCATGCCCAGCAAAACCTCCCTTCCCTGGTACCAGAGCCCTTCTACACATGGACACACCAGCCCACCTACGAAAAACCAACCCAAAGACAAACTGCAGCTGATTAACGAAGAGGATCAGTGTGATGAAAAACCCTTTCCGTCCCAGAGGTGGGATCTGGAGATGGGATGCCATCCCAGGGACAGCAGTGTCGTGCCTGTGGGTGGTTCACTGGAGACTGAGGCTTTTCCCCTGACCCTGTGCCCCAGGGTGTTGCAGCAGCCTCTGGCACACAGTATTGGAGATGACAGCCCTGATTGTCCCCAGCAGGCCCTGATTGTCCCTGGGCCACCATCACGGGCATCCTCTCCTCTACGTGCTGGATCTCCTGGGTGCTGGAGGGCTCCGAGAGCTGCTCTGGGGGGGAGAGCCCCTTCCTCTGCTCTTCCCCTGACCTGAAGAGAAGTGCCCTGGGCTGCACATGCGCAGGGTCACAGTTAACTCCTCTGTCCCCATAGCTCTGCCGAGGACAACCGAGAGCTTCAGGGCAGAGCTGAGCTGGGGGAGACCCAGGTGGATGTCTGGATGGATCCTGCCCTCCCCAGGCTTTCTCCTGAAGCTCCAGCATGAAGCATCTACCCCAGCTGCCCCATCCTCCTGGGAGGGGAAGCAGAAGGAAGGGCAAATTTTGCTCCTCTCCTTAGGCATACGCCTGCAGGAGGTTTGCAGGGACAGCCTTGGCCAAGCCCGTGGATGGCTCCATCACATGCTCCCTCTGCACTCGCCGGCCCCGGGACTCAGCTCCCCAAGCTGCAGGGGTGCTGTGTTCAGTAGCTGTGATGGGTGTCAGGGAGAGAAAAGCCTTTTCACTTGTTGCCACTTGTTTAAAGAAAACGAGCTGCAGGTGTTGTGGTTCTTCACCACCTCACACTCCACAGGGCTCTACCACCTCTGCCCTTCACTGCGTTTCTCTGTGAAAGCAGAGGCTGAGCACGGGCTGCACACACACACCTCAGGCCACGAGGCGCAGTGGGGTCAGGTCTTGCCGTGCCCCTGGTGCAGAAGCATCTCCTGCACCTCCAGCATCTCCTGCACCTCCAGCATCTCGGTCTCTGCGTCTTAGGTGTGGTGTTGGGGGATATGGTGTAGGGGAGAGCTTTGTAGAGTAGGGTAGATGGTTGGACTCGATGATCCCAAGGGTCTCTTCCAACCTGAATGAGTCTATGATTCTATGATCTCCTGCACCCCCAGCACACGGACACGCAGCAGCCAGGGAAGGGCTCACACCGCCTCGGAGACAGCGTTGGGTCTGGCACAGGTCACTCCTCTGGGACAGGCTGTTTCCACACCACATTATTGGCATTTTGAGAGAAAAGCTGTTCTACAGCCTTTCTGCAGGGGAACGCAGTGCTCTGCAGGCTGGCACGGGCTGAGGCTCCCGGCTGCTCTCCCTCACCCTGCATCCCTCACAGAGCCATGGGGAGAAGGCATCTAAAAGGCTCCTGTCCTGCCAGAGTCCCTGCATGGCAAATTCTTGCTAAAACCCCCAACTTCCATGCCGTGTCCCTGCATGGCCACAGCTTGCTAACCCCAATGTCCAAGCGAGGCAGCTCTTTGTAACTCTGGCACAGCAGCCCCCCCGCCCCTGCACCAGAATTTCATGTAAGTGTTGTAAAAAAAAAAAACCAACCCCAAAATGGCAATGCCCCAGCGGGGGATTGTGCAGGTGAGGGGCAGAAGGGCAGGGGAGGGCTGCCCTCCATCCCACCAGCATCCCTGCCCGTGGCCGGGGTGAGCGGGGCTGGGGGAGGTCCCGGGAGGGGGGAACCCTCCCGCTGGCAGGGCCGGGGCGGGCGGGGGGGCTGTATAAGGCAGGCAGGCATTGGGCATGTGGCCGGGGCTGGGGGTGGGCTCCTCCAATGGCTCCGCTCCTTGCTGGAGCCCGGTACTGCAGGGACACGTGGTGGTGACCCCGTCGAGAAGATCCCTGGACCTCCAGCATCTCGGTCTCGGCATCTTCTGCATCTCCGGGATCTTCTGCACCTCCAGCAGCTCAATCTCTGCATCTTCTTCACCTCCGGCATCTTCTGCACCTCCAGCATCTCAGTCTCTGCATCTTCTGCATCTCCGGGGTCTTCTGCACCTCCACCATCTCAGTCTGCATCTCCAGCATCTCGATCTCTGCATATTCTGCATGTCCAGAATTTTGGTCTGCATCTCTAGCATCTCAGTCTCTGCATCTTCTGCACCTCCAGCATCTTGGTCTGCATCTCCATCATCTCGGTCTCCACCTCCAACATCTCAGTCTCCACCTCCAACATCTCAGCCTCTGCATCTCCTCCCCCTCCAGCCATCTCAGTTTCTGCATCTTCTGCGCCTCCAGCATCACGCTCTGCAGCTTCTACAGCTCCAGCATCTCCGTCTCTGTATCTGTTGCAGCTCCAGCATCTCGGTCAGCAGCTCTGCACCAGCAGCTACTTGAATCCCACAGGTTTTGGGCTGGGGCTGGCTGGGTGTGCGGGTCCTGAAGCCCCCGGGGGTTATTGCTCTGCCCGGGGGAAGCCGGTGGTGGGGCACGGGGGCAGCCTCTGCCCACTGCAGCTCCAGGAGGGCTCCACCAGCCTGAGCCTGGGGAGGCTGTTTGGACACTAAGGGGCTGTTTCCATGGGTCACGCTGCCCAGGAGGGGGCTGGCAGGCAGCCTTGCTCGTCCCAGCTTCCTAATTTTATACTGCAGAGAGGTTTTCTTCTGCTTTTAGCATAGTGCTGTAAAGCAAGGAGCCTGGTGCTCTTGATTCGAGCATAGCCTTGCCCTAGAACAAAATAAAACCCCTGTGCCGATTGGGAAACTCCCGCAGGGCTGGTTAATTAGTGAAAGGTCAGATCATGGAGTCAGGACTCACTCCAGGGGGTGCCTCACCACAGCCAGGTCCCCCTGGTCAGGGTGGATGCAGGGACAGCCCCGTCCCCATCCGTCCACAGAGGGGTGGCTGGGGTGATGGGTACAGCCAAGGTGCAGCATCACCTGTGGCTGCATCCATCATGCCCATCGGGTGCCACCACCGTGGCTCAGCTGCCTAAAGTGAACATTCTTAGTATTTCATTCCTTCCAGGCAGGAGCCCCTTTTTCCCCAGGAAAGGGCTCTGTCCTGAGCTGCTCCGTGTCTCCTGAGGGACTGGGTGAGGAGCGGCCACACGTCTTCACAGAGCGTGGCAGCACGAGGTAGGTGGCTGGGAGCCAGAGTGAGGGCAACCAGACCCACCCAGGCACCTGCCCACCCTCCCCACTGCCTGCCCCCCCCCAGCATCATCCTGCCCCAGGCTCCAGGAGGAGGATTTCACCTTCCCAGAGGTGGCAGTCATTGCGCCAGTGCCCACGGGGGATGTGGCAGTGGGGGACCCCCACGAGAGATGCCCATGGGGGAGGCTGAGCTCTCCCAGCTGGCACCTTCTCCCCTGTCTGGGTCGGGAAGGGACTGGGATCACTGGGTGCCATTCTGCCTCAGCCTGTCCATCAGGGCTGGGCAGGGGGCACACCGTACCCTAGGGCTGGGCTTCTGAAAGCCAGAGACCCCAAACTGCCCGGCTCCCTTAGGTCTGGACCAGGGTGGGTGACTCTTTAATCCCCCAGCTTTAATCTCTTCATTTATTGTGTCGGTGTGGCTGCTGAGCAGGTTAAGTGCTTGTTAGAGCAGGGGTGGGCTGTGCGAGGGGCGAGTAAATCAGTGCAGTCCATCCTAAGCACAGCAAATACTGCCCTTCTGTGCCCTTCTCCCGCTCCTTTTATTATCTCCTTTTAATGTGTTTATGGGTTTAATTTCAGTGGATCAGCTGCCTTTTAATGGCTCTTGTTCTTTTCTGTACTTGGACGTGAGAAGAGCTGTTTTATTTTTAGTTAGTCATGCTTGATAAAAACTTTAGTGCTTAAATTGTCAGGAAAATCCTAACACCGAGTGTCCTGACCCTGTCGGGGCGGCTGGAGAGCTGGGGAGGCTCTGCCAGTGCCAGGATGCTCCAGATAAGGATGGAGGAGGGAAAGCAAAGGCAGTGATAAGGGATCCGGGCATAAAACACTGATATGGGGCACTGCAGCACGTGATACTTCACACAGGAGAAAGAAACCCAGGCGTTTTCCAGTTCCACTTTGCAACAACGTGTTTATTGGGAATGCTTAAAAAAAAAAAATCACAAAAATAGAAAAAAGAAAACGGAAGAGGTGCACAGACTGCCCTATCGCATGCTCTACGTGCCTACTCCAGGTACAAAACCAAAACTACGTTGGACACTGGATCTGTCGTGACCGTAGCCGTGCCAGGAGGGGTTGTACGTGCAGGTGCGTGGGGTGAGGTGACACAGGACCCGAAGGAGACCCGGGAGAGCGGCACCGGCGGGTGTGATGCAGCTGCACCGGCACCTGCGGCTGCCTTCTGACACGTGCGGCCAAAGACCCCTTGTTTGTCCCCCTTTCCCAGCACGTGAGGAGCTGCCTGCCTGCCTCCTGCCTAAATCCTGCCTAAATCCTGCCTGCTTCCTGCCTAAATCCTGCCTGCATCCTGCCTGCAAGCTCTCCACGGCAGAGACACGACATCCCGGCTGACCCATGGTGGTCCCCCAGGTACCCCTCCTGCCTTTTCGGGCACTCACCCTCTCCCCGCACCCTTTGGGTGACCAGCGTCCCTTCCAAGTCCCTCCTCCTTGTCATCTCCAACTCTCACCGGTGCTGGTGGGCTGGGTGGGGAAGAGGAGGGAAGGGGTGGGAGGCAGCGGGGATGGTTTTGGCCGAGGCAGCGCCTCTCCCCACCCAGCCCACCTGAGTTTTTCCAGCCAGTGCCGCTGCTGCCAGCGCCTTCCTCCCGGCCCCGGGGTGGCCGGCTCAGCACACCGAGCAGCTGTTGGTCTTGTTCATGGGCGGCCTCAGCGCCTGCTCCTTGGGCAACGTCTCCCTCCTCTTGCAGAGCGCGGGGCTGAGCCGGCTGGGCAGGTTGGCTTGCTGCAGCAGCTCCCTGAAGACCTCCAGGACGTTCTCGTTGTCCTTGGCCGACGTCTCCACGAAGCGGCTGTTCCAGTCCAGCTCCACCAGCGACAGGGCGTCTTCCGCCGGCACCTGCCGCTCGCCGCCG
Source organism: Tringa solitaria (assembly GCA_026413425.1). NCBI lineage: Eukaryota > Metazoa > Chordata > Aves > Charadriiformes > Scolopacidae > Tringa > Tringa solitaria. The sequence continues at coordinate 29,001,922 of JAOXJM010000003.1, forward strand.
CTCTCCGCCTTGTTGCCAACCACCACGATGGGAGGGAACTTGTCTTCCTTCACCTCCAGGATCTCCTCCCGCAAGCTCTTGACGCTCTCAAAGGACTCGGCGTCATCTACGGCGTAGACCAGGGCGAAGGCATCGCTGTTTTGGATCGAGAGCTTCCTCATGGCCGGGAAGGAGTAGCTGCCACTGGTGTCCAGGATTTCCACCTTGACGGTGGCCCCGCTCACCTCGTACTCCTTGCTGTGCAGCTCCTCCACTGTGCGCCGGTGCTTGGGCTCGAAGGTGTCCATCAGGAAGCGGCGGATGAGGGCTGTCTTGCCCACGCCGGCGGCACCCAAGAAGACCAACCGCACGTGGTTCTTCTCCTTCGCCACCGGGGACATGGCTGGGTGCAGAGGGGACGGGGTGCTTCGCAGCTGGCGCTCAACTCAAGGGTGTCCCTGGGCAGCCGCAGCCCCGGTGTCTGTCTGTCTGTCTGTCCGTCCTCCCCTGCACCGGCTTGATGCAGCTGGGGAAGTTTGGTGCCACCTCCCTGCAAACTTCTCCCGGCTGTTCTGCCGCGGACGCTTCAGTCCCCAAGTCCAGCTCATCTTTTATCCTGGTTCCTCTCTGCCATGTGGCACCCGCTGTCCAATCTCCGTGGGTTGAGGGTGCTGAAGGAGAGGGAGGGAGGAGAGTGGGGTGCTCCGGGCCAATCCGCGGAGCTCAGTCCTGGAAAGCCACTCCAGCCCTGGAGAGCACCGCGCTGCTATGGTTGCACATTGCGCTTGCATCGCCCGCCGGTAGCACCGGGGAGCCGGCAGCATCGCAGCCCTCGCGCTGCGCCAGCTCTCCTGCCCTTCTCCCCTCCCTGGGGATTAACCTCTCCCTCTTGGCGTGTGCTTGCTGGCAGCAGGGGAGCGGGGTGGGGGTCCCCCAGCCCTTGGGTGGCTCATGGACGGAGGTGGCAGGGGGCTGGCGGGTCACCCACAGCGGTCCTTGCGCTTACGTGGGGGCTGGGGGACTCCTTTGTAAACGCACCCAACTCTTCCGTGAGGCTGTGAAATGTTTGACCCCCGGGGAAACATAAGATCTCCCTGAAACCCGTGCGTCATAACCTCCGCATTCAGCTGTCAGTTATTCTGCGATTTTATGAAATATTTAACCCTTGGGGAAAAGGAAAAAAAAAAAAAATCCCCCTGAAAACGATGCGTCGCGGTCTCCAGGAGCAGGCGTGGGTGGGAGCGCTGGCCGTGACCCAGCATCAGCAGAACTGTGACCCAGAACGGTTGGGTGATTTATTGGGTGGGGAGGCGGGACCTGTGTCCCTCCCCGTCCCCGCATGGATGGGCATCGCCTCTGGAAGCGGGTTTGCTCTGAGAGGCACAGGTTGCCCCGTCGGGGTGTGTTTCCTCAGCTCTCACCAGCCCTGGTTCATGCTGGAGTTGTTTCAGAAGCTGATTCATGCAAAGTCCAAATCCAAAGGGAAGGAACTTGCTCAAAAGTTCAAGTAGGTTTTTACCCCAAATACGGGCGCCTGTGGATTTTTCTAGCTTTGGACTAGTTTCTGTAGTTTTAGTGCAGTTGGTTTTCTTTCCATAGCAAAAAGTGCCAGTTTCAGCATTTTAGTGCTGGTTGGTTGAATTTCTGTTGATTTCAAGAGCCCATTTCAAAAGAATTATCCCTGCCTCTTAATGCCCCAATTATCGTTACCTTTTAGCCACGTTAAGAGCTTTCCCTGCCTGATCTTATTCCTAAGAGAGCCAGGAGATTGCATTGGGCTGAGCAGAGTCCTGTGCTTGGCTCAGCTTGCCCTGGGAGAAGGTGAAGGTTGGGTCCCTAACAGGACTGGCGGTGGGACAAAAATCCCCAGTACACCACGGCACCCTGAGGGGTTTTGCACCATCTGATGATGGCACCTTCACTCGCCAACGTCAAGCTCTTTCTCTGGAGAGACCTACTGTGCCATGAGGAGAGCCCAAAGGACTGAGCCGTAGGAATCAGAAGGAGGTGAGGATGCAGATGGCGTGGCTGTAGGACCTCAGTGGACCAAAAACCAGGAGAAGGGGTGGATGAGCTGAGGGTGCCAGGTTTAGGCACATGAATGAAGCAGTGATTGCGTTTTGGTGCCTGGCGTGCCATCAACATCCGTGGAAATGAAGAGCCAAAGATGGCAGGGAAGCAAAGCATGATGGGGCTTGGGGGTGGCGCCGTAGTTTTGGAAGCTGTTTAAAGCCAAAACCACATCTTTTTTTTTTTTTAGAAATAATTTGGTTAATCTTCTTTGTATTTAGATAGACATAGTGACAGGGGGTTTCAAGAGAGGAGATGAAAGCCTTTTCCCGTGGCTCCTCCCAGCTGGCTCTGGTGAAGGTCCACAGGGTTCAGATGGTTCTTGGGAGGTGCTGAGGACCTGTGTGGGGACCTGTGTGATGCCCTCACTGCTGCTCCCTTTCCCAGTATTTCATTCCAAAGGGCTTCAAAACATGGGTTTGTTCAACCTCACAACACCCAGTGTCTCTCTTACAGGTGCCTAAGGTGAAGGAGGAACCTGGGGCAGGAGCAAACGAGGACCTTGGGCTCCAAACACCTCATCCAGGCTCTAAACTATCCTCATTATTTCCAGCACCCTGCGGGAAAGGAGCTGATGGACATTCTGGGAAACGCCGAGGGGTTTCCTAGCATTTCCAATGGAGGGTTTCAAAAATTGTAGGTGGGGAGCCATGGGAGCCACCACGGGGTCACATCACTGGCGCTGTCCTTCTGCAAAGAGTAGATGTGTCCTCCGTGGTGTGGCCAGGGTTAGACAAAGAAGCGTGGTGCAGAGGAGGAGCTGCGCTGCAGTCGCACGCAGCCTGTCTGTACAGCCCCAGTGATTTTTCACATCAGTTGTCTCCCCTTAGTTTTCACATCTGTGCTGCTATGGTTACCGAGAGCCTGAAAGGCTTTAAATCTCCCTCAGAGCAATGGAGGATTTCAGGGGTAATCTTGTTAAGAGATGAGCAATGAATATTTCCAAAGGCCTTTTGCATGAATATCTTGTTCCGTATGAGCTTATGTCCACTGACAGCAGGGAAAGCAGAGCGCGGGGGGACTGCCAGGAGGGGAAGAAACCAGAGAGGGACGGATGCAGCGACTTGTTTTCCAGGTGCACTTGCAGCCTTCTGTGTCCAAAATGGTGTGCTTAAATACTGTATGTTTCAAGAAGGGCTTGGCCAGCCAGCTTGGGTCAGGTATTATTAAAAAATAATAGTTAAAGCATGTGTTTTCCCCCGGGGAAAGGTTCAGGGGACGGGGACCTTTATGGGCACTTGGAGAGGGGGACACGGAAAAGCCCTGCATTGGGAATGGGGACACGGTGAGTGGAGCTGAGATGGCTCTTGGCTTTAGGGCTACGGGAGCGTCCAGGATCCATCCCCTGTGGGGTTTAGCAATTCAGGTGGAGTGTTGGATCCTGCACCGAGGGGACACGCTGCACCCGTGGGCACTGGAGCGTGGTGGGGGCAGAGCCTCTGCCAGCACTGAGCCACAGCGTGTGCCCATGGGAGAGGGGACCGTGACGCCCCGAGGAGGCAGGGGGGGCAGGAGGGAGGCAGCAGGGAGGGGGAACGTCCCCCAGCTCCTGGCAGGGAGTGCAGGCAGCGGGAAGAAGGACAAAGGGACAAGAGCAGTGATGGACAGGGGCTGGGATGGGACACGAGCAAGTTGGGGGGTGGTTTGGGGCAGGTGGAACCCCACACCCGGCCATTACAGGCAGATGTAGACCATGGGATGCTTGGAGGCATGTGGCAAGAGGGTCCTTGGTCAACCTTACCCTAAAGCCAACCCTCTGCAGGGCCAACAGCCACAGAGCAGGGGGATACCCCTGGGAGGAGCTGAGGGATGGTCCTCAAGGTCCCAGCCAGTGCCAGGGCACAGGCAGAGCAGTGACTCCAGCTTGAAGCACCAGCCAGCCCCTGCCTGAGCATGGACCCCATGAGCTGGGCAGCCTTCAGCAGCCAGGAGAGGGTGGTTTGGGACTGGAAAACGGTGTGTAGGCTGCTGCTCCCCACCATGTGCTGGTCGGGGGGAGCTGGGGAGCAGCAGCAGCAGACGCAGGGATGAGGGTAGAGGAGGCAGCTGGACCTCTGCTCCTGGAAAAAGCCAGCAGTACTTAGAATGGGAAAACTCTGGACTCTGCACAAGTAACATGCTCCCTTCCCACTGCTCTTCATGGGACATGGGCCATTGTGAGGCCTCTTCTGTTCCTGAGCCCACACAGAGGAGGGACGGAGCTCCTCTGCTGGAGGGGTGTGAGGTGAGCTCTCCCAAACAAAGCCCCTAATGTTCTGTCGAGTTTGGCCGTGTCTTTTATAAACATTCATTTTTATTTCACTTAGCAAGCCTTATGTTTGGTGCCTTAAAATGATTGTGTGAGGGGACACCCAAAAGAGCATGGAACCTTTCCCACCAGCCAAGTGCTCCCCAGCTCTGCCCCTGGGCTCGGCTCCACTGCAACGCTGAGATGGCCTTCAGTAAGATGATTTGTGAACTTCAGGACCAGCCCATGCTGCGTCTGGATATGTTTTTGGGGAGCTCATATCTCAGTGCTCAGCATGTGATGGTTCAGAGGGGACGGTAAACACGGAGGAAGCCAGGAGCAATGTTCTCCAGCTGGGCATCGCTCCAGTCCCGGACGTGGTGCCCCAGTAACCTGTGCTGCTCAGTGAGCAGATCAGCATCATGTGGTCACACTGGGTGAAGCTTTCCAGGCTGAGGGGAGCGATGTGCCTTGCCCGTAGCTCCCAGGCAGTGAAGCAGCATTAAAAAACGTGGTGGCAAACGGTTTGCAGCAGGTGCCAGCTTCTGGAAGCTGATACGCGACTGACCCCTGCCCTGGGGTACCCAGCACCCCATGAGAGGACACAAAGGCAGCCCGTGCCCGCGGGATGCTCCCAGCCCACCCCACCTGCTTGTGCCTCTTGCCTCCTGTTCCTGCCCATGGTTAAATTCATGGTGTACGTGAGAGCGGCTGCGTTTTCAGCAGGGCTTTCTGGCGTTCCAGCTGAGAAGGTGAGACGGAAGCGGTCAGTAATGAGAAACCCCGGCGAGACCGTCTCCGCCGAGCGGCGTGTCCCCAGCTGCTGCCCATCACCGCAGGCGGTGGCCGGGCGATGGCCTGGCGGGGTGAAGCATCGCTTCTCCCACCCGGAATGAGCCCTGGATGGGAGACCAGGCAAAATCGGGAGAGGGATGGGAGGGGAGGAGAGGGCTGGCAGCGAGTCCCGTATCAGAGGTGGGTGAGGCAGGTCCTCACCCTGGCGTGGGGCCACCCAGCCGCGCAGGAGAGGGTTAAACCTGCCTCTCCCGGAGATTAAATCCCAACGGCCTTTGATTTAGCAACAGGTGAGAGGAGAAATCTGAACCGCCATCGCTTCCGCCCCCACTTTACAGGGGAGCCGCAGCCCTCCCTGATGCATAGATGGATCAGCCATACGTGGTGCTCCGTGCTCCGTCTGGAACAGCGTGTCGCCCCACGGATCCTGTTCCCGGCGCCAGCGGGGCCGACGTTGGGGTACATGCCACCCCAAGCAGGGAAAGCTTGTGGCTCAGCCTTATTTTGGGGGGGCACAGCCCCAGAGAGGGTCACACCAACCCTGGCTCGTGTCCCGCTGCCTCCCTGCAGCCTGTGTCCCCCCCCCCTTCCCAATGCCAACTGGGGTGAATGGCTTAAAGGCTGTAACGGCAAGGCAGCAGGAGCTGGTTGGAAGAGGTGAGGGCTGAGGTTTGCCCAAAACCGTGGGCTGGGCATCAGTGGGGAGAGGGGAGGAGAACTGAGCTGGATTTGGGGTCCTCCAGCGCCAGTGGAGGAGGGGTGGGAGGAGATCCCTGCTGGCATCACCAACTGCTTCAGGGAGACCCTCGTGGCATGCCCTGCCTGAGGGGACGGGATCCTCCCTGGGGATGGGGCTGTTCCAACCCTCGGCCAGGCTGATGGCAACCAGTGTCACACCTGCAGCCATCGGAGGGGGTGCTCAGCCCAGGTGTCGCAGCCGGGCCAAAGAGAAGCTGACCCTGACACCCAGCTCATTCCCCCTCCAGATGACTGACCTCTTCCCAGCAAAAGAGGTCATCTCGGGTTTGAAAACCCACCTTGACCCAAACCAAGCCCCTTATCCCCCCCCCCCCTCCAGCCGTGGGGACCGAGGGACCCGCGCCAGCGCTGCGGGGGGGTGGGCAGGGAGCCCACGAACAGCCTGTACTAGACAACCCCGGGTAATAAAATCTAGTCTCCCTGTAAACAAATGTCTTGCTGAGGACTAAAGGGATTTAGCGCAGCTGTTCTCCAGCGTGGAGGAGTTTCTATAGCATCTCTTATCTTGCCCTGCCCGGGATTATGAGCTGCAGCGAAAAGCTCGCCTCTCTTAGGGCCACCGACACGGCTTCTCCTCGGGTGACATGAGGTGACATTCTCTGCGGCAACGCTCTCGGGTCATCAGGAGATGAAATGTGTGATGCCGGGGTCCCAGACGTGTCTCTGCAGCCCTGAGGTGCCGTGTGGGAACAGGGCTCCAGCCCAGCCCCTTCCCGGACAGGCTGCAGCGGTCCCGGTGGTCCCAGTGCCCAGTTCTGCCCAGTTCTGCCCACTGTGGTGGCATCAAGGAGGGAAGTCCAGCCCTGGCACGTGCCTTAACCTCTCTGGACACAAGCATATGGCTTCATATTAGCACTGATCCCCTTTGAGGGCCAATAAAGCTGGGAGCCACGGAGGCAATGGGCAGATGGGCTGGGGACAGGGAGGATGCTGTCACCATCCTTCCCCACGCCTGGTCCCTCCATTTGCCCTTGGCCACTGCAAATAAATCAGTCCGGGCAGTGGTGGGAGGCTCTTGACTGTATGGCTGATGCTTCTGCCCCAAAACAAGACATGTCTTGGTCTCCTGGGCTTGGGGTACAGGTGGGGAAGGGCAGGGGCAGGAGCAGACAGGGCAGAGGGACAAGGATGCTGACAGACCAGTGAGGCTGAATGTGAAAGAGGGATGAAAAGAAAGGGTACAAAGTGTACCAGTTCACCAGGGCAGGGCTTGCAGGGGCATACTGGCAGTGCACCTCTGGATGACTGATACATGTACAGCTAAGGTATTTCCAGGAGAAAAATGGCAGAACTAGGTAAGAACACCATTGAAATACAGCGTAAGGTCCTGCCATTATCCAAGAAACTATGTGAAGAGAGGAGCTATTCCAAAGATCAGAGAAAGCCACCTCTGAGGGAAGACTGAAGGGCTTTGGGGGGCTGGGAGTGGATATGTGGCTTCTCATGGCAGCGTCAGAAGGGAATTGGGATCTTTAGTGAATCCCCAGCGTTAACACAAGGTCGGTGCAGCAGGGTCTGACACTGGGAGATGTCCAAGACCCCAGTCTCAGGAGGTGGGAGCAGAGAGGGGTCTCACGGGCACCCCAGCAGTTTGCCATGGAGCTGGCCCAAACCCCCCTTGCCTGTCTTCACCCATCCAGGGTGCTCCTGCTTGGGCTGGGACCACGTCCCCTCTCTGCCAGGCTGTCACCGAGGCTGCAGCAGCCAGCGTCACGTCTGGCCACGGATGCCAGCCAGCCGGGTGGCTGCTCCTGTCCCCGAGCGGCGTTTGCAGCCATGCCTCCCCTGACCCGTGTCTTAATGCGAGCAGCGCTCCGCATCGTGCCCCGGTGCAAAGGCAGGCAGACGTGACGTTCTCGCCCTGAAAACCAACCGCTGCTTTATTTTTTATTTTTTTTTTCAGGGTGCATGAAAATGTCATGTTGTAAACATCCCCCAGTGATGTTCCCTGCCCGCGGGGGGCTGCCTGGCTCTGCCCGGGAAGGCTGGTTCCCCGCTGACTGTGTGGCCTTGACTCCTTGGGTTTCCATTCCTCCGTCCTCTCCCCTTTCCCCAGTGACCCCTTGTCCTTAAATAACAAAATAAACCTTTACATCTCGGAGGCAAAAATGACTTCAGTGTTGTCCCAGATCTGAGCTGGTTTTTGCTGAAGCCATGTTTGTGGTCAAACAGCTCCTTCCTTTTCAGGGTATGAGCAAAGGATGGATCTATCAGAAAGCAAGGTTGGG
>JAOXJM010000003.1:29020218-29063838 GCA_026413425.1 Tringa solitaria
CAACCTGGGCCAGGCTCTCACCACCCTCACAGCAAAGAATTTCTTCCTAATACCTAATCTAAATCTCCCCTTTTTCAGTTTAAAAGTGTTACTCCTTGTCCTATTGCTCCCCTCCCTCATAAAGAGTCCTTCCCCATCTCTCCTGTAGCTCCTTTAGGTACTGGAAGTGATGGGAAGAGATGGCTTCTCCCACAGGGACCCCATGTGTTCATGCAGCAATACCAGGCAGTGAGCCAGTGGCAGCCCCAGCTCCATGGGAAGGATAACTTGGAAATGGCAGCTCAGGACCCTTCCCCTTGGGTGACTGGGAATTTATGGGCTCCTTGGCAAGCTACATCTGCAAATGAGAAAGCACACCAGGGTCTCACACCTGGAGAACAGGGAGCCCTGGCAGGGGAGGCAGGTGGAAAAGGGCAGGTGAAATCTCAGGAATTTTGCTTTGTCTTAAAAAAAAATATCCACTAACCCCCCCCTCTCCCCCCCAAACCAAAATACGAGGTTCACCCGGTACCACAAGCCCCTGCCCACACCATTATCACATGCTCAGCTCAAATCGGGTCTGCAGCTCTCATTTTTAATTGCCGTTTCAAGAGAGGAGCAGGCCAGGAAAGCCCCACGGCCGCCCTGGGCACGGTGCAGCTGAACAGCCAAAGCCACCTTTCTTGCACCGCGTCTTTTCAAGGGCTTTTGTATTTAGTAACATCCGGAGCAGCAATAAGCCGGCCCATTATAATTATGTGCTGGCATAAAAAATATTGGCCACATGTTAAAACTTGAAGTAGGTCAGGCTGCCATCTGGTCCTGCTGACAGACCTCCACGGCCAGAGTTAAAGCCTCTCCTTTTAGAAACTTTACAGCTTGGATAAAATCTGAGAGACCAACCATAAATGGATGTTTCAACCACTGCTCCAGCTCCAGGGGTTAAGAGAAACCACAGCCTGACGTTTATTGGCTCCTGCTTTAAAAATAGCTAAAGCTTTGTCTGCTTCTACTAAAAAAAAAATAAATATATATCATAATTCCCCCAAATGTGACTGTGATTCCTCCCACCCAGGTGGTGGGGGCAGCTGAGACCACTCAGGTTTTCCCCAGACAGGCCCTGCCCAGCCCAGGGACACAGCTGTTTATTCTGCTGGAAAGCCTGTGGCATGGCCACTGGGAAAAAAACAAATAATCAGGTGGAAAATAGCAATTGTACTTGGAAGGTCAGGTGGCTGGAGACATTTCAGCCTCCGCAGGGGCAAACAAGAGCCATTTACCCGTGCCCTTGCCGTGCTGAACTTGGCAGCACGAGCCTTTTAGTTACACTCCTAATGCACCCCACAAGGGATGCTGCTGCAATCAGCTGTGAAAAAGGAGGATAAAGCCATCATATAAACCATAAAAGCAACCATTTTCTCTTTTTAGGGCTACCTGAAGATTTTTTCAGCACAGTATTTGGTTCCTTTTATGTATTTAGAGAGTAGTAAAAAACTGTGTGCGTACAGCGGGGAAAGGATTTTGTTCCGTGACAGGGAAGTGCCCAGCAGAGGCCGTTTTCCTTCTGAAACCACATTCCTCGTACCTTGTAGTGGCTCAGTTCCTGCTCCCCAGGACGGGACGTTTTGCTGAAGCTTCTTACAGTGGCAGAGACCTGAAGCACCTCCCGCGTTCCCCGTAACAGCATCTCCCCCGAGCAGCTCTGGCAGGCTTGAATTCAGCACCTACAATAAACTGGAAGTTTTGCATCAGAGGAATAAAATAAAGCAGCTGACCCCCCTTTTTTTTTTCCAAACAGTTCACATTTATTGATAACGATAAAAAAATCTTTTAAAGACTATCTGTATTTTATTACCAAGAATGAGGTATTATGTATACAAAACATTTACAGAATTTGATATGTAGTTCATGAGTACAGACAGGAAAAAGTGCAGAAGGACACGGATAACGGGGAAAAAAGCCAACAGAAGAGTCATTGGCTGGGAGAAGGAAGAAGAGCAATTATATCACACAAAGAAAGACCAGGGTATGGGAAATTAATTAGTCAGACTGCGGTGATCAAGTCATATTGCCACAGCACTTCGCTTAGAGGAGGATTAACTATTGTTTTTCTGGAATTTTATCTCCCCAGCTGTTTGTGCTGTCATGTGCTTTGAGCTCTAAAAGATGTGTTAAGGTTAACAGCAGGAAAAAACCCAAAGTGCCACTTTTGAGCCAGCTCAAGTGAAAAAACAAAATACAGATCTTCAGACTTGAAAAGTGACTGCAACTCATAAAGGTCTACAAAGCCAGACACCTCTGGACAGATGTGGAGTGTTGAATGAAGCAGTTTCTTTACAGTTGTCAGCAAAATCGCCATCTGAGAGAGAGAGAGAGAGAGAGAGAGAGAAAGAAAGGGGACCTTCAGCCCTTGCAGCCTGGTAAATGGAAAGTGGCATTTGCAAAGAGCCATGAGTGACACTAAGCTCACTTTGCGTCCTGCTGCACCAGTTCCCCTCTGCTGGGGGATATTGGTTCCTGCAGGCCAAGAACCAAACAAATTTGTCTTTAGCAAAGCAGGGTCCTGCCTGGGCAGAGCTCACAGGGGCCCAAGAACCCTGGCGTGGGGCTGGATGCCCTGCAGACACCAGGATGGGGAGCTGCCTGACACCAAAGCGGTGGCCTGTCTCACACAACAGCACGCTTCAGCAGCCTAAGAAACAGTCTAAATGCCATCTTCAAATTCTAAATCCAAAAAAGACAAAATAGACCAGTTTGGTTCAGTTTAAGGAGACTGGCCTGTCAGCACCTCTAAATCTGTTACTCAAATACTTCTTTGCCAGCTCTGTCTGCCACATTCCATGGCAGACTCGGTCCACAGGAGAGGTGCTCCTGGTCAGAGGTCAGTAACCTGCCTCACAGATGCTTTCCAGTCATAAAATATATTTACACTGAGTTCAGAACCAGCTTTCCTCAGGCAGGGCATCCAATATCTTAAGTCAGTTCTGCTTTGAAGGTGCAAGACCTCTGCAAGCTCCTCTACCGCTTACCCATAACGGTGCTGCCTCCCCAAGACTCAATAGAGCCTGCCCAGCTTTCTAGCAGGGACTGCAGCCAGCACAGGGGGGGCTCCTTTTTGCCTGGATAAATAGTTTAGCTCTAAGAGGGTGAGGGAAGACCAGGCCGGGTCTAACTATGCAAATCCTGCTGTATTTCAGACTGAAATCTTCTCTGCTCACTGCCAGGTAAGGTCTGTAGTTGTCTGCTGCTCAGCACTTCAATCCTTCGTGTCTTTTGCTGTGCGTGGGAGAGGGGGCTCAGAGTGGGAAATACCCGAACAGCCCGTACCAAGTAGGATTTCTTGGGCCCGGGTAGAACAGGGACAAAATCCAAAATGTCAATTCCCCACTGGCAGGAGCAGCAGTGAAAACGGTGGAGCAGGCACCGCTTAGAGCATCTTGGAGTGAAGATCCCTCTGCTCCCTGCCTACACTGAAGCCTTCGCTGCTCAGAACTAAGGTGCTCTATTTCTGACGTACACAGGGAAGGACCGAAGAGTGCGCAGGAAGGATGTAAGCCATACCTCTTTTAGACCTATTTAAGAAGCAAGCTTAAGCTCTGCATAAATTCCTGATAAGAACAGAGTCTCAGTAAAATCAATTCATGTGGAGTGTGCTAAGGAAGTGGAGTGAAGCTCCAGCACAGAGCTGGGAATAAATCCCCAGACCAGTTCTGGCTCAGCTAGGGAGAGCCCGCTCTCTGCCTCTCTCTCCGCAGTGCTTCAAGTGCAAATACAAGGAAAGAATGAATTGCTTTAACCCATTGAGACCCAGAGCTCAAATTCCCCAAAAATGTGCTCATACAAAAGGTGTTAGTGTTTACAGCCTGGCCACAGCTCTGTGGGCTTGCTTTGAAAAAAATGGACTCACAAAGTCAAGTATCCAGCAACTGCTTTTCTTTGTCTCGGACATCACTTAGTGGCAACAGGGAGAAGAGTTTGCAGCACTGGAAGATCACAGGGGATTTCTTAAGATGGCAAGGAATGTCCTGACAGGAGACTTGCAGTTGATCTCTAATGCACTACGGAGCATTTTTGGTAGGGTTTTTCTCTTTTTTGCTTTTTAACATTTACACAGTTTAAAAAAAAAATAAATCATTCTTAACTGACGCACTGGTTATTTTTCCTTTCAATGAGAGCCCTTGTGTTCAGAGTTAGGATTTGTGCAAGCAGACTTGCAAAAATATTTATGGCTGAGTTAGGAAAAAGGGGTTAAAGTTAAGAGACAAGCTGTTGGATCTAACAACGACCAAAACCACTACGTTTAAAATTCAAACAGCTACTTTACTATCTATAAAAGGCTTTTATGGGGTGGGGATTTTTTGCACAATTGCCAGTTGAATACGCTGTATTGCAGTCACTGCCACAGGCGAGGGTCCAGCCATCCCATCCACTTGCTTTTCATCTGTTGTGGCACTACCTGGAAATCATGGAGCTGGAATGGGACTGGCTAGAAGAGGTGGTGGCAGCACTGAGCTGGGAGAATCCGCTGTGGCTTGATTCAAGGCTGGTCATAGAACCCCTGCAATATAAAATAAACTAGTTTTAAGCTTCAGAACATACAAGGATTTTGCTTTCTGCTGTGTATCTATATTGCATTTGTTTTCATACTGAATAAAAAGTAATGGTTTTGGTGCATACGCTCAAAAGCTTTTCTGCCTCACATTAAATAATGGAGACACTGAACACCCTGCAAAAAGCAGATGCTGTTCAAAGCAACCGAGAACCAGTTTCAGTCATGTATATCAACTGGCAGGCAGCTGAACTGACTCAGTTCCAGTTTGGAGTTGCACTCATTTCTACACAACAACCTGCCAAGCTCAACAACTCAAACAACGCTTTCAAAGCAGAGTGAAGTGACCAATAATGATTACAGCAAGGTAACTAATTAACACCTTTTATAGATTAGTTGCCCCCAGTGTCAGTATTGGTTGAATTTTTTTGGGGGGAGGGGGCCTAAGAAAACATAAGTCCTCACAATTCACTTGTATTTAAGCCAACTTGACATTGTCTTGATCACCCAAGTATCAGAAAGGTTTGACATAGGCTGACCTTCATGAACCTCGACCAGACTTACCTGAAGTCTTCTGATCCTATTACTTCTGTGTAGTACATCACTTTACACTTGTGAGAAGAGACCTGTAGAGATGCAAGTACATCATCCACACGAGGCAGGTTGGTTGTAGCACAGGCAGGCATGCTATGAAATTTCCACTGGAGAATATAAAAGCCAGGCCACCTGGTCACATGCGATCCCTGGAAGCAGCCACAGCAAAAATGGAAAGTTAACTTTGTTAACACGATGATTTCTAGGCTTGAAATTTCCAAGCTTAGAACTACCTACAAGCCCAGATGTTTTTCCCCAATGCCAATATTTCAGCTCCTCAACCAACTGGCAGTGCTGGTGAACTCTCCCCCCACAGCTTAGAAAAGCTATGATAGAACGTCAGTGGTTCCTCCTGCTTTTTGACAGTGTCAAGTGGTTAGGATTTAAATACACTGAAACATTCCTGTTTAAAACACTATTCATTTTTTTCATTTAGTTTCAATTAACAGCTGTCCTTTGAGATTGAAAAGAACAGTCAAGGTTCCTGTCTCACAGACAAAGTGTGGTTCAAGAGGTCTCTGCCCATATTTCCAGTTCAATAGTTCCAATTAGATGACTTAAGGAGCTCCTTTCTCAAAGGCTGTTCAAGCCAAAAGGAATAGCAGCGGCGGAGTGTGATTGTAAAAATGCTGCATGTAATATCAAACTTGCTTATTAAAGGACAGGTTGCACATGACATAAAAAACAAACACACTTCAGGAACCCTGGCCATAGGGAGCTCCTTAAGGTGCCTGTTAGAGGGACAAACACACAGAAGCTCAGTCTTAATTTCCAGGCTTCTCTCAAGACTGTTTGCTTCAGAAAATAATGGTCAAAATCACAGGAGAAAGCACATCTTGCTACTACTTGATGTGCACCACGTTCTAGGTGGCTTCCTTATATCTCTTTGCTGCTCAATCGCAATCACTATGAGCCTGCTGCAGCCTCCCCTCCCAGCAGATACCATGGAACTACTGTCCCCGTTCCCTGCAGCATCCAGCGAGGAACATCCACTGAAATGTCAGCCAAAAGCAAGCAGAGAGTCTGGAGCTGAATCACTACTCAGTCATCAATAATGATTGTGAATTAAGAACATCTAGTTTTGGAGCTAGTTTCCATCTGCTCCCACACAAGGATTCGGCATCTTACCTGCACGCTCTCCCCTTCTTTGCAGATGAGAGGAGACTCCACCATACTGTAATCGCGCCCCAATTGCCAGACTTTGTCTATCAACTGGACGTTGTTCCCACCAGGAGATGTAATACTGTGAGCTCCCAGAGAGTCCTTTTTAGGAGGCTGCGGGGCTCTCTTGGAATGGAAGATGTTAAAAACAATGTCGCCCTTGCACACATCGAAATCCCATGTGATCACAGAGGAGGCATCCACAATCTGAATGAGAACCTGAGACAGAAAAGTCGTATTAGACAACAGCAATTTGCTCAGTAATGACAGAAACCCTTAACAGAAAAGAAAACAAAACCCAGAGGTTTTGTTGCTGGGCTTAATTTAGACTTTTAAGAAGGCAGTTTAGCTACAAATTCTCTCCTGATGGAGTGTCCTTATCTTAACATGACTTTCAGAAGCTCTCAAGTAGCTTCTGAGAATATTATTTGTCTTTGCTTAGAATGACACTGCTTTGAACAGAATGAAAACCAGTGATATTCTCTAAATGACAACCAGAGGATACCAGGAATGGTCACAGACTTCAGCTACTAAAGCATCACTGTGTACCAGAACTATAGAAAACAAGGTGGAAGCAGGGCAACTAAATCATCAAGTTCAAGAGACAAGAGTCCAGAGCAGAGGGATGAGAAAAAAGAAAAGAAGGGTCGGCTGCAACCATACCTCATGTGGAGCTCCTTTGAAGACACTTGCAGACTGGTAGATTGTTTCAGTCCAAAGTTTTATGTCTTCATTTTCCAACTCTTCTGCTGTCCTGTAGAGGGACTTGGGGACCAGCCCGCCCTCTGGTACTTCACACTAAGAGCATAAACAGCCATTAAAAAGTATCCCCTCTGTGCATCCACCCCCTGTCACGTTCTCTGCCTGTCAGCTTCAGAAACAAAACCTCACATTTAGCAAGTACCCTGAAAAATGACATATGAACAGAGTTTGAAAGTAATTTTATAGCTTGTACATCATGCATATGTAAATTTATTTTACAATGCTCTGGTTTAGGTGAGTTTGCAGAACTAGATACGAATGGAACAGATATTGTATACAGGCAACAGCCACCACAGAAAATAACTATGCAAATGCTATAGCTGTCACTCACACTGCCCTACACTGAAGAAAGACATGAGCCCCTTGGGAATGCTGAGGAAAGTGGCAATAGCGACTCAGCCTAAAAACTACAGCCTACAGAGCCCTGAAAGAACCCCAGTAGCTAAATTTAAGGACAAAGGATGGTGAGGAGATACAGTATGTTTCCAAACAGGTAAAAGGATATTGCACTCAGGAAGGCAGTAACAGTTTTCAAGTTACAACTGTCTTGACAGCTCTGTACTGGAATCGATTACACAACTTCCCTAAGCAATCGTCTTTTTAAAGAAGTCTCCCATAATGAAGTTAGACAACTATCTGATCAGGAATACGTTCCATATAAGTGTTTCGGGCAGCAGAAGTGTTTGATAACTAAATTACAAAAAAGAATTGAAAAGATCTTTGACAAGTCATTTTTGTTCAAATATCCAGAACTAAAAATGAAGAGAAAGAGATTCTATTGCTGCCTGTGACTGGCAGGAAGTATTTAGCAATTTACTAATTTACTTTCTGGTAACATTGACTTTTGCTTACTTAGCAGCAGATTTTACCAGCTTCTCAAGCTCCAAATTAGCATGAACTCTCTCCGCTGAAAGCTACTGCTGCAGCAAAAAGCAGCCCATTGAAGATAAACACATGCTCTACTCCAACACATCTAATAGTACTTCATTATAATTTGAGACTGTATTTGAACAGTCTCAAATTAATTTTCAAGGATGTTAAAGAAATTAATCTAGAAAGTGTACAGGGGCTTTAAAAAGCAACGCTGAAATTGTATTTTAACACAGCTGAGTTCAGAAAAAAATAATCATCTAAGTTTCACTGTGATGGAGGCTCCAGCAAATGCCCGAGTTGCACTCCTACACCTCAGTCACACCAGTGAGCCTGGGCTGTGAAAAACATTACAGAGAAAACAAACCTTACAGTAGCACTGAGATGTTAAAATGACAGATTTGACTGACACCCATAGTCCAGGCAGAAAGCATCTGTCAAGACACAGGACAGGGGACTGAGAAATTACAGTATTTTGCACTCAAACTATTTTTTTTTGTTTGTTGTGGTCACCACACACATATTGTGCCAGGAGACTCAGCTGTTTGTTTAGCCCTCCAAGCAGATGTGCCGTTATTTATATATATATTTATATATATGTTATTGTGTTTTCTGGGGTTTCTTGTGGTACCAGTTAGTTCTTTCAGGTGACAGAGACTTCTGATTAGCTGGTGGTGACAGCTCTTGCTCAGTGCTGTGCTGCCATGTCTGCCTGAACTTGACAGGTAGCAGAGACTATGGCTTTTAACCATGCCTGGCTACTTTGGTAAGTTATTTGATATTCATTGTCAAGAAGTATTGCACTTCTCTTTTTAAAGTGGATCCAAAAGAACACACTAAGTCTGGAATCCTACATCATAGTATCCTCCCCTCCAAACTACCCTAAGAACCATTCTGTGCTTCTAGGCTTCTTTGTTTAGAGGAGCAGGGGAATAAAAAACCCACAAATAATTGTTATATGCACTAGTTTATATTCATACCATGCACTCTCCACCAAGAAAATCAGGGATAATTTCTTTATCGATGTAATCCAGCAGTCCCCCAGGACCCTGGTAGTCATTTCCAGCATAAATAAGGAATTTCTTTCTAGTGTTGTCATCGATGAATGGACTAACCTACAAACAAAGAAAAAACAAAAGAGATCAATATTGAAGGAATCGGTTTGATCGCATTGTTACCATCCTTGTTATGCAAAGTTGACACTAAAAAGAAGCAAAATTAACCAATTATATAAGCAAGTTGTTAGGTAGCACATTTCAATCTATTCCAGGAATCCTATAAAAGAGATATTTCCAAATGGTAACATTCCCTGCATACAAAGCCTGATTTCTCAAGTGCTTTTACAAACTACAACTGTGTAGCAGTGCACTGAGAGAGCTGAGGAATGTCTTGAATTACAAACATACCAGTGTCCAAAGAACTGGGAATACTCGAGGTGCTCTTAGGATTAGAAGACGACCCAAAGTCTCAGGATAATTAGCTTCAACCACCTCAATGATTCTCAGCAACGCTTTGACACCAGGTCTCCATAAATGCCGCATGTTCAAGCCTTCTAGATCTACTAGACAGGTCCAGGAGCTGAATTTGAGAAAGACAAAAAGGAAAAGAAGAATCTCAATGGCATCAAAATTCTCCTTTCTTATGCAAGTGTCCAGTCTACTGAAATGTGTGGACCCCACTGCATGTTTTGGTTTCTTTTATTTTACCTCCTGTTTTGCGCTACCTATAGATGCTGGAGTTTAAGATCCTTAGAATGGAAATGTCTTAGAGGGGGCAAATTACAGTTGCAGACTATGCTGAAAGCTCACTTTCCACGTCCTGCGTATTCCCCCCCAAGACATTTCGAACTTCAGATGAAGGTCAATATGGAGTCAAAAAAGATCCTGTCAACAGCTAGCCCAAATGTAAAACTATTGCTTCTACTGGAAAGTCAATCAAATGGCCATGCTGCTATGAAGCAATTTAAAATTCATGGTGCAGATTTCCTCCCAACACAGTACAGTAACAGTGCCACTACACATCAAAGCTAATTCGGCTGTCAGATCTCAGGGAGGGGAGCTTTTTCTGTAGGAAGAGGTATGTTCTCAATTCTTAAATACTGAGCTTCAGCATATGCTTTAGTTACTTTCCAAGTTCAGGTCTCGCCCTGGGCATGAATTCAAGATGCACAGCTGTGCTGCACCAGCTAGCATCCATGAAACTATACTTCTGTGAAACAGCAAACACTTCTTTATTTCACTTTAAATGTTTAATATGTAGTCCTTCAGGATTACAAGTCAAGATCTGGTAAGCAGTACAATTGCCTAGTTGCACACATGAAATCCATCTCTTGCATTTGACCTCCCACTGAGAGCTGGGACAGCAAGCTCTTTACCAGGGAAGGATAAGCAGACATCCCATCCATCCCTGAACTTTTTCAGATTAAGGGAAGTAGTCAGAAATTGAAGTGAGTCCAAGAAACACTGTTTCTTTTCAGGAGCAGTCCTGCTTTCATACCACACCCCTTAAATCCATTTTGCAGTTAACACTTTTGTTAAGTGACCCCTACAATGACTTAAAGATGGGACAGCAGGCAATTTTGGACTGAACTTCACATGAAGTCATGCCAGTACTTGGAAAACAGGAGTCTCATGACCTTACCTTGGATCACAAGGTAACTGCATATAGTAAATGGAGAAGGCAAAGAACTGAGTGTAATGAGCCTTGGTATGGACTATGGATGAACAAGTGACACAAAAACAATACCTGACACTACTGGAAAGGTCATCCATGATATTATCGTGGCCTGATTTTTTTGGCAGCCTGTACCAACATCTGACTATAAAATCCCCCAGAAGCAGAGATGGGGGTTAGGCTCCACGGCTTTGCAGATGTCCAAGGGTAAAAGAGAGCAGAATCATAACACCTGCCATGTAGAACCATTATGACCATGACACCAAGACACCCAGAGCAGGTGCTGTGTTCCCTCAGATGCAGTTTTTGACCCTGCAGATTCACTCTAACATTAATTGGGGAGGCTCTTGATTAACTGTAACTGTGCCTGCATCAGGCACTCAGACACACAGCCTACCCTGTGCTTCCTTCATTTAATAAACTTTGCTCAGCAGCATCATGTTGCCTGATGTTCCCCCGTGTATGGTGTGAGACCAGGTAATTCCCAATGAGAAGATCCACTTGTTGTATTTTACCTTATTGGCCTGCCAAATATTTTCGTATTCTCCTCACATCGCCTCAGTCCTTCTTCATTTATTGAAAGAACCTGTACAAGAAAACATGTTGTTTTGAGAAGACAGTCTTAAACTCCGTAGACAGGATAAAGAAAAAAACTGACTATATCCAAACACTAATTAAAACTACAAGCTCAAACTAGCATACCTTTTTTTTTTTTCAAAGAATGAACCAGAAATTGCTGCATTTATACCATTGATTGATCTTGTTGAAAAATAAACATGCCTTTCCATAAAAGCAGTAAAACGTAGACAAGATCCTCCAGAAAACTGAGACCCAGGAGTAATAGAGACAAGAAGTCTCCCTACTCTTCTGTCCCTTTAAGCATTTTTTTCCTGTTTACTCAGCAATTAAAGCCCCTTTTTAAGTGAAAGCAAGTAACCTTGAAACAGAACTAGGGCAAACAAACAAAATTTAGTCTGTGGGTGGAAATGCCACTGGAAGACAAAAAGTCAAATCCAGCCCTTGCTTCTAGCGGTTACTATGGCCGCGGCTGTCATTACTGGGAGTCAAAAAAAAATCAATGCAAACCTGGAATTCTGCCAGCTTTCTGCTTGGAAACTTAGCGGATCCACAATAACACAGTCCGAGTGATGCCTTTACAGAAGGCAAAATTACAGGCAAGTACTAATTCTCTAAAAATAAATTATTCTTATCCTTGGAATACAGGCTTGACAAAATTTGAGCATGGTGTTTTTCTCTTCTGTACAAATGCAGAGACTTGAAGCACTGCACAAGCTGCAGAAGAATCTGTGAAAATGCTAACCAATAACTACAGCAGCTGCCAAGAACTACGCCTTTCCGCCATCAGTTTGCAGTTGGAAAGAATGCAGAAGATCAGCTACCAGGAGCTTTCAGATGTATTCAAACCAAAAACAGACGGCCAGAGAGTACATCAAAATATCCAGAGTGATGAATGTTCTGGCAGAGGAGGAAATTTCTAAATGAAAATATCACATTGTTAGCAACTTGCTGGCTCCAAAAATACTTACGTATCGAAGTAAGGCCTCTTCCCCAAGAGCTCGCACTAAGCCTTTGGTATCCATCTGTCCCAACCTCAGCACATACAGCGGGCGACCATCTGAATAATGAGAACAAATATATTAACATAACCCTTATTTTTACAGCAATAGACAATTTCAGTGAGCTAGTTTTATGCTAAAAATCCAAACGGGAACAAGTCATAGTCAGTTCAAACTTCGCTGTACAGCTGGAAGAGGGAGAACTGGAGCAGCAATATAAGTTTTATCTTTTCCAGCTACACCAAAAGATTGCCTGTAAAGGAACCACAAAAGTTTAATGGAGACATCCTGACGCAAAAATAGCTCACCTATCTGCAAGGGAAGTTCAAAGGTCTTCAACAAGTACACTGATACACACAAGATCTTGGTATACACAATTAGAGACATGGGGCTATAATTAGCTTCCAGGACAGCTAAGATACAGGAAAAACTTTAGGCCATTAGCGTAACGAAACAGTTGCAATGAAGGCTGTGAGCCTTCTATCATACAGGACGCAATAGTGCTTACAGCAATGTTTTTGGAAAAGTAGATACCCTGAGTTCTGGGAATTAATGAAACACAGTGTTAACCCAGAGAGTAGCTGCTTTCTGCAGTATTTGCTGAAGTCACACCTTTCAGCTATGTCATTACACATTATGCAGAGCTGGCACACGGCCTCACTTATGCAGGTTACGCCTGGGGAGCACAGACTCTGTTCCAGAGATCAGCTTCAGATGGACCATCCGCATTCCAAGCCCTGCCTTTTCACAGACGTCTTGCTGCATGCTGGAGCAGCTCCACGCTGTCCAGGATACAAAAACACTAACCTCAACAACTGCACTGGCTGAATTTGAGAATCAAAGCTTGCATTTCTTGCTCTTCAGAACAGGAGCTAGTTGTCTGAAACAGCTTCCATCCTCCTCCCAAAGCTGTGATACATTTTTTAAGCTTTGCTCCATCTATTCTAGTACACAAGCTAAATAATCACCAACTTATAAAACTGAATATGCCAGGACACAAAATAAAAAAAAAATTAGCTTTCTGCATAAAAATCTCCCCAAAGTCCTGTTGTCTGTTTAGCTTCACTTCCCTCCAACAACTGCAAAGAGAGTTGCTGCAAATTATCATTAAGTCCTTTGGGACACAAAGAAAGAAACTGTCAAGATATGCTGTTAAAAAAAAAAAAAAAAAGAAAAACAAAAACAAACAACCAAAACTGCAGACTCAAGGCAAGTCATTTATTTGGCAAAGACACTACCCCCATGAAAGATCACAACCTTTTGTATTTTATCAGGTGGTCTAAAAGAAAATATATTGTTTTAACATCAGCACACACTTATCTTGGAATGTACTGTTTAGCTTTTGAAACACTAAACAAAAAGTGCTATTAAGCTTCATAGCAGGTCTCCCTCACAGCTGCACTTGCATCCAAAAATCAAACTAACAGCTTACTAACCCCTGGTCCACCCAAATGACACACGAAGGAAAGCCTCAGCTGACAGTGGTACATTTTCACTCTATATTTTATATTCCATTAGAGCTTTGCGATTTAAAAAAGCATTTGACCGAAGCATTCCTGTCAAAATAAAAGCCACTCAGATGTATAGAAAACTGGGCTAATTGCATGCCAAAATAATAACTTTTATTGCACTAATAGCTCATTCTGTACAACATGCCTCAATCAATGCTGCCTTTGCTTTAGCGCTAAAAGCTGTACAGAATTTAGCTAGTTTAAGTTTGGCACATTTAGCACATGTAGGAGGAAAGGAGCAATACTAGAGAAGAGGGTTTAAAAAAAGAACTTCCACGGTAAGATTTTAAATTATATAGAATTGCTCAGTTTTTAATTTCTGTTTCCATTATTGACAAACCTGTGCTTTACTTGTGGGTGTGCTGCAAAAGAACTGGAGGGGAAGGGAGGGGAGCATGAAGTTCACCACAAGACTGAAGAACTTCTCAGCAAAACATGAAAAAACCCTTTGATGCATTCTGTACGTTTCTACTCACTGGCAGGACCTAGTTCTGTACTATTGACAGAGGAAGTCTTTACAAAGTAAGGACAAGGAAGTGACAGAAGGGAGAACTTATTCACATTTTTTTTCCCTACAATCTTTACAAGCATATTCTCATTTTCCATTTTCTCGGTTTGAGGTCTGTCAAACCCTAAGCAGCAGGGGAGAGCCATTCAAGCTCTGCAGCTTTACAGCAATTAAACTGCTGCTGTGTCCTCCCCGTCTCCTGGCCACTACTGCTGACAGCATCTTGTCCTGTTTCATATGCTTTTTGTAACAGGAAGAGCCAGCAGAAACAATGGTGCCTAGTGGGGGAAAAAACTAAATCAGAACACAGCTCACAGTAAGAGATCATTTCCTTATCTAAAGAGCCCAGCTTCCCTCAAGCAACAAATTCCAAACCGTTTCATTTCTGTGTATGTATTAGCAATAAGATCAGTGCACGATAAAGCAAGTGGAGGGATAGGGGAGTGTGTGAGCCACAGTCGTCCATGTTTTAAAGATCTGGCCGTGGCTCATCATAGAAATGGAATTTAGCCAAAGCTTCTTCCCTTCTTAAATAAACCTGCTCTATTTGATGTTTTTCCAACATCCCACTTCTCATCATTAAGCTGACTGTAATGCCAAATAAGTATTCATTTATGCCATCAGCAGACTTATACAACATCAGAAATAAGTTGATTAGGAAGATACACTTATTTACAAACATCTTTTAATCACTGAAAGAGAATACTCAGCATTTGCATAACACCCTTCTAAACATTTCAGAGCACTACAGAAGTGCAATTAATAACCTTTTTAAACTCCTAGCAAAGCAGAGCTCTTTAAAGTATGTCAGTAATAGAAAGATTAGGACCTAGGAGTCTGCTTCCACCAAGTAAGGAGCTGACAATACCAATTTAAATCCATTTAGTACATAACAACAGAGAAGTTCTAACCATCTTTCTGGTCACCTCTTGCTAACAGAGGGACATCTATCACCGTTAATTCAGAACATAAAAGCTGTTCAATATCTGCCCTCTAGAGCATACCTTTGTCATGGTGGTGCCAGCCTCCTGCGTAGTAATCTTGGAGCACCTGAGGAGGGTTCCAGGTGTCTAAAATGTAGTCTACCTGGTGCTGCTTACGCCACGTCAGCGACTGGCAAAGGATCTCTCTTGCTTTATCAATGTTGAAGTCCCGGGCACGCAGGAATCTTAAAATGTGCTCATCCTTCGGGATCTGTAAAAAAACAAAACCAAACCAAACCAACAAATCAAACCTTGTTTTGTACTCAAGATTTGAAGCAAGAACAAAACCACAAACAACAGAAGCTGAAAAATATGCAGCCCTGCACCAATGCAGAAGAATGATTTGTAACACTGGAAGTTACTCGAGCAAATCAGTCTCTGTTTGCAACAAAACCAAGACCCCTGTCAGGTACTGCAGCTACCTTTATAAAAGGGATATAAAAATTTCATGAACCCTAATGTAATCGTTTACACATGCATGACCATGCTAAGTCAGTCCAATTTATACCAATTCCAATTTAAAGGAATTGAGGGACAAAACACAGACTGTATTTTGTTTGCATGAGACATACATGCAAATCACAAGCCACTGGAAAACCCCAGCTTTGCTATCAGTGATTTAACCGGCCACACCACTTCCCTTTCAGTACAGTGCTTAGGGATATAGATTTGAGAATATGTTTGGTCACCAAAACAAACAAGGCAGAGTTATAAAACTGATGTAATTCCCCTGTGTTGGTTTACTGACATTCTGAGAGGCAGTCACGCTAACCTTTTAAGCACCTCAGCTGGCAAAGTCAGCTGGACAGTTGCAATGAACTTCTTCTATTGCCACTGTATAGACCTAATTTAGGTTTTAATCATGGAGGGCCACTTAACAGGAACAATTAGCCACAAGAGACCAGCAGTAACTTACTTTGCCCTTGTGTGTCTCCTGGAGCCACTGTCTCAGTCGAATGAGGCAACTTTCCTGCATCGGTGTCAAGTCACCCAGGTACCGCTTGATGTAGTCTGCGTCCAGCTTATCTAAAAGGAGATGTACATGTAATTAGAGAGGTCCTGAATGGCCTTCTATGCTGATATCTGAGGCACAGAAGCAGCTGCTCTGTGTTCTGTGCAGTCAGAATTGAATAAAGTATCTTGAATCAATGAAAAGATCAGCAAGGCAACGTACAGAGTCATCTTAATGGTAAACCAAGAAGAGTAATTCTCCTTCTGCAACTAAGAAAGGAATAAAACCAAACATTTATAAAAGCATTTCACCAGTATATTCAGATTTGTCAATCTACAGCTTCTGGAAATATGTAGAGAAGCTTTGATCTAAATCTCCCAGTACAAGAATTTTCCCAAATTCCCTTATTAACAGGGGAAGGAAGAAACAACAGAAGACTGTTCAGAAAAGCTTCAGTCCTTTCCTCCCCATTATTCCTATAGTTATACCCAACCCTGAATTTCAAGGCAAGAAGTCAGTCATCCATTTGCAACCTAATGAACAGCAAAGTGAAGAGTTTTTCCACTCATACCCGATCTTCATTTACTAAAGCCCAGCTCCTAACAGCTATCCAAGGTATCCCACATGTTACTGCTTTGCAAGCCTGAACTTCAACATTGTACGTTACCAAAGAGAAAATATGAAGATTTTCAGCTGCCCATGAGAAGAGCCTCTACAGTACAAAGAATCCCAGTAAAACAAGTCAGACCACCATACCATCAGGTGTTCCCGCTGTGGGCTCTGAAGGGCTGCTGGAGGTGTTGAGGATCTCTTTATTGTTCAAGCCCTCCTTTGTGGCAGAGTCTGGTATACTAATAGCGGGTGAAACCGGTCGTCTCGTGTGGGATGTGCTGCTCTCCAATTTACATGCAACAGGGGGAGTCCAACGAGGAACAAAAGTTATTCCTTCTTCCTCTAGCTGCTTCAGGTAGTATTCTATTATTTCTTTTCCCTTCAAAAAGAAATATTGACTTCAGCTGCTAAAAACATCCATTTAGACACAGAAAGGATCGGGCTATTGAGTGGCCAGACCTCTCTAAAGATTCCACTTGAAAATACAGACCTCCACAAATGCAGCCCCAGGCTAAAGAGGGAACAGCCCAGCATTTTTGAGCACAGCAGCTACAGTAGCTCGTAACTTAGAGCCAGGCACCTCCTTCATGTCTGCAGGCTCACCTTTTTAATATTGCTGGTGTACTGCTTCATGGCAATCTTTTCCACTGTGCTTTCGAAACCAAAAAAAGATTTTATATCCAGACTTGCTGACTGTTCAAAACAGGTCCAGTCTTCATTGTCAGGATGAACCTATTGGTTAAAAGGAAGTCGTACAGCTTGGTTACCCACATAGTATTTTTTCCTCACAGTATTTGAAATGACTGTTTCTTGTTTTGCAGGTTCACATAGTAAAAAATATTTAAGTGGAATTTGCAGACTTTTGCTTTATTTCCAAAACACACTTTGGAAAAAGGTAACGCTAGAGAACAAAAAGCTGAGAAACCTTTTAGTCTCATGGCCAGCACAGCCCTTTTTGTTTCTTAACAAGAAAGGAGAGGGTAGAGAAATATCAGTGCTCCAGCCAAGAGCCAAAGGACGAGTACATTTATCCAATTAACACTATCTCATTCTAGATACGGGCTGGGACTGTAGTGTATCTGTGGAACAGGGTATAAAGCTCCACAGTGAACGTTCTGCTGCAGCAGGTTGGACTGACAGCCCAAGGCCAGCAGCTCGAGGACTGCAGCAAGTGCAGCGTAAGCACTTCCACCACTGCAGCCTGGACGTGTTTGCAACAAGACACACTGCAATAGATCATTCCCTCACTGACCTACGAAGCACCTTAGTGTTCTGCAGACTGAAAACTATTTTATTTTGTTCTCCTACAATAATGTTACAGAAAGAAGTGTAAACGTCTCAGTTGACAGCCGAACAAGCTGATCTTGAAACAGAGATGTTGCGACTCCGAAGCAAAGCTGTTTTCTAAACTCTCTTCAGCTAAAAAAGACTCATCTAAGGAATTTCCAGGCCAGGCTCTGAATTTGTGATTATACAAACATCACTGAAGGTTGGATTTCTGAGCATGTGACTGTCCTGATGCCTTAAAGTTCCCCTCGCCCTCACAACATGCTAAAATTAACTGGGAACAGCATCAACACTAGAACAAGACAACTACATACTTTTCCCTTCATTTTCTTCTTCTGCATTAGGGAATAGCCTAAGTAAGTACAAAGCATAATAGTAACATTTAAGAATCTGTCATTTCATAAATTCAGTTATAAAATAACTTTAATAAGAATGAACTTTAAAAACCAACTTATTCTTCAATTAAAATTCTGGTTTTGTATTTACTTACTAACTTCTTGACCAAGTAGAGCAAGGGCAAGGGGAAGTGTTGTGTTTTTTATATATTTATCAAATGCAATTTTCTGTATACCATTTCCCCTGCTTAAAGAGAGCTTTGAAGGAAAAAATGTTGGTGGAAAAGTATTTTTAAATGTGTCTTGGGAATAATTGCAGAAATTAAAATTTAAAAAATAATCAGATAATAGTGTCAAGTGGGTTTGACATCTAGTGACCTTTAAACCATGGTTATGTACATAACAGAAAATGTTATCACCTGCACATAAAAAGAATGCTACGGTACAAGTCGGTTCCATGTGCTAGCTTTGATTTGACACGTAACATCAATTCGAAATTTTACTGCTGTACATGTGTGCTGTGTGAGCCAATGGGTATGGGCTAAGCCATTCAAAAAATAACTTGACCAGAGCATAGCAGTAAGCCTGTCACCAGACTCCTCTGTATCGGAAAACATCTGCACTGAAGACCAAAGATGATGGAAAGAATTAGGTTAAAACATGGCTGACTTGATGAACATTTGTCTGAGTTGAGCAGAAGGCAACTAAGCTACGCTGAAATTTCCTTTAACAGTTCTGTCAGGGTATCATCAGCCTTACCAAGTCCCACACTGCTATTACAGACCATAGATTTGCCTCTCCAGAGCTGTCAAACACAGTAAATTATGTTGTGTTCCGCTCTCTGAGAAGATGCTCAAGCAAGAGGGTGCCAAACTTGTTTCAGTTCTTCAAGCAAGTGTGTTACATTTAACACTAACAACAATTATCACTCATGGCAGCATGTTGGTTATTTTTTTCTTGCAAGGCAAAAGCCAAGAACAACCCAACTTCTGTTTATGAATCCTGAAGTCTACACACTGATTTAGCTCCATCTGTAGCACCACCAAGAGCCTGTTACTCACTGTGTAACAGCAGTGTTCATTAATAATGACTCTATTAGAGAAGGTTTCATTGTAGGCTTCTATATGCAAAGTCCTTTCTCTTCTGTTCAAAGAATTCTTCTGGACAAAGTAGACATAATCCACTCCTGCAATCTGTGGAAGATAACATAGATTCCATTAAGATACAATATTAATGTGAAACAATATCCAGAAGTATAAAGCAGGCACTGCAAACATAATCACCTTTTTCAATAGACGTGGTGCATCTATATCCAGCTTACAGCGCCGTTCAATCACATGGATAGCTTCATCCTCACTCTTGTATTCGTTTACAGTGTCACTGGCTACAAACATAGGGATCAGAGGACACGTGGGAAACCTTCTCTCATACGCCTATAAAGATGGAAAGAGAAGAAAACAAACTGTCATCACAATTAATTCCTGAGGATGCATGTAGGGTTCATCTGTTAGCATCACCAGCATTTGGAGGCACAATGCGCTTCATACCTTTCCTAGAAGGGATTGAGCCCCCCTGGAGCTCACATTATAGCTGAAAGAAGTCACAGCGCATTCCAAACAATCCATTTATTAACACATCCTAATATAGCCAATTCCACGTAAAACAACTTTTAAAATACACAAAATACCCCATTTCTCCCCTCCCTCCAACAAGGAAATTGTTCATTATGTACAATGACAATCCTCTTGTCAGCAATAACAGGCAAATAAGACCCTCTAGTTCTAAAATACCACAAGACAAAACAATTATGTGTTGGATTAAAAAAACCCACATGCTAATTATCGGTGTTTCACCAAGCTGTCTAGAGGGTTTTCCATACAGCTCCCAAAGGTCTAATAAAAACATTTCAAAACCTGTTTCTTAAGATAATAGAGCTCTCAAGCTCCCTGTGCAGAGTATTCATAATGATTTCACTGCACAGTTTATCAGTTCACAGTTTTGTCCACCAACATACAGTAAGTATTTCCAATACAATGAGGCCACTTCAGACTTCTGAAAATTTAAACTTTTTGCAAGAACGCAGAGCTATCAATAGCTTCAAGGCTGGGTAAAGAATATAGGCATGTAAGTAAGTTAATCCCAAATACTTGACAGAGGCAAAGAAGATGGTATTAGATCAGACACACTCAGAAAGGATTGTTAAGAATAAGGGATCAATAAAACAGGTAAGAGGAAAAGGGGAGTTATCCTCATCCGTAAACTTGAATTTTTTGTTTTAGAACCACTGTGGCTGGAGAATACAACACAACTGTTATTTTTTTTCCCTTGTTCTTTCGTAGACACTAGTTTATTTCCACTTCTCTTTGGTTTTTTTTTTTTTTTTTTAATCTCATGGAGTAGCAGTAAACTAATTCTCTAGTCTTCCTTCCATATTCTGAATTCTTTTTCGCTACCATCAGAACCTAGTTGGCTTTGGTGAAAAGGCAGGATTTGCAAGGTATCCCAATGCAGAAGAAAACATCAGTAACACAAATCTGAGAGCAGAACATAAAACAACTGCTTAAAAGAGCTGAAATACGGACTTGGTTCTTTTAGATGATTTTAACTGCTCTGAATGTAGCTGGGTTGCAGCGCAGGAACAGCACCAACAGCGAGAGGGTGTGGAAGAAAATAAGCAGCAGCTGCAAAAAGTATGCAATGGTGGCACTGGAAGAGAAAAGGCCTCTTAATTCTCCCTTTATAAGAATAAAAGTACTTAGTTTGAACACAGTGTTACTATGGTGACAGTGGTGCAATGCACTAAGACAGTGTCAGCTTTTTCCCCCCTCATGTGTATTTTTAAACCATTTTTGCGGCATGATTGTCCTGAGTTCATAAAGCCCCTCTGTAACTTACTAGAAGTAGAACCAGTGAGTGAGCACACATGCTCTTTTTTTTTTTTCCAAAACTTTTAATCTCTGCACAGCTGGTTTTGTTTAAATTAAGAATAGAAATAATTTCTGGGTTCAGAGATGTGTGCACAATAGATGTGACAGAGCATTAGTGTTGGAACACAATAGCAAGCAGTGGGGAAAAACCTTTCACAGCTCCAAGAGAAAGGGAGGACAGGTCCTATTAATATCATATAAGAAGTTTTTATTTCCTTTATGAGGCTCTTGTTGTTCTGGACAGAAGGCTGTATATTTTACAGTCATTCAAGAATCTCTCAGTCCTCTCACTGAACAAGTCTCAGCATTCTTTCCAAATTAATCCCTATTTTAATGATATTGACTGCAGTTAAATGTTGTCCTAAGTCAGAAAATGAAAAGATTTCCAGAAGCAGCAGAATGCAGAAGTACTTCTGTTTTACAGATTGCTTCACTAACACTTATTTTATTTGAGGACCTTATGCTATAACAATTGTTTTACAGACAGGCAAGAAGGGGAAGTAGATATCTAACATTCTTTTCACTATTTTAAAAGCATTTTTACTTTTGGATCACAATGAGTTTTCCCCATCTGAGAAGCCTCCTCTATGCCAAGCCTCTGTAAATCTCCTTCATTGCACATATTGATGCATTTCTCATCTTGGTCCTCAAAATGCCTCCCATTTGCTCTGTGAACACTTGCAAATGACAACATTACCTGCTCATAAGTGTTTATTGAACTGTGAGCAAAAAAACGCCCAGGAAGAATTTGTTGTTCTGAATGGGAAGACTGAATTGAATGGGTTCAATTTGGAAGAGAACAAAATAATTATCTGCCAAAAGTTGGCAAGCTCAATGCTTACAGCAACAAAGTACTTGAAGGTTTCAAAGAGATTAACAGCAACACAGGATTCTTTCTCCCTAAAGAACACGCACATAGAGTATTGAAAGCTGTTCACAGTCGTTTTATTGGGCTCTTAAATTAGGCTGGGTTTATTTCTTTATGTACCATTGCCAATATGTTCTTGTAATGCATCATTTCTCAGTACAGCCTTGTTTGAAGAAAAAGTGATTATAGTAAACCATAGCCACATCAAAATATTCCATCTGATTTAAGCATAGCTGTCTCTTCCACATGTGGCAAGCAGTTCTGTCACACTGCAGAGCAGGCAGGAAAAAGCTGCTAAAGACCATAGGACACAAAGATATCGCTTCACCACGGACCAACACAGCACGGGAAGAAAACCTGTAATTTGTGGTACAACACAATGAGAGACACATGAGTCAAAGCAGCACATGCATCGCCAAGACTGGAGCTATTAAAAGAGCACGAGAAGATTAAAGAAAGATCAAATGCTGCTTTTTTTTCCCTAATAATAGAATTGAATAGATTTTTCTACGTTATTGTGGTGTTTTGGAGCGAGAAATTTTGTCTCAAGTCCAGCTTTGCAGACAGGAAATGACTGAACTGCATTATCCAGTATTCCTTTAGCAATCTGATAACGCAGAGTATGTTGTAAGATGCCACGCATTTTTCCTGTCTGATAGGTCTCTCTTTACGCATAAAATCATTAGATTTCAATTTTTCTGGGTAGATACAATCACAAAAGCCAGTTAGTTCCTCAAAAGCAAAGCAGCTGCAGCAATCCTGATGGACTCAATGCAAGAGTGAAATGCTGCTGCTGCAGGACTAAAGGCATCTAAGAAGAATGTTGCAAGGACGTTACTTAATGTTACCATCTTCTTCTGTCAGACTCAAAAAACAGGGCCTGTGGAGATTCTGATTTGTAACACAAGTGAAAAGGGCAGGCCTGCTCATCCTCAAAGGCTCTACAGCTGGTGCTTGGCTTGACATTAAAGTCACAACGCCTCTTTGGCTGAGAGACATCCATGTACAGACCTTTCAAAAAAGTCGTTTTAAGCCTGCAATTCTGTTGTTCCCTAATAACATACTTTTACAATTTCCTTCCAGCCTCTGGAACATTTGTGTACTCCGATACATTAGGAGCCAGCATTGTGCATCAAGAAAAACACAGTATGGTGAAGCAGCTTGAACTTGAAATTTAATGGACTCATTATATAAACCCTTAACTTTCTTAATGCATGTTAACAGTGAGAACACCGACAAGCATAATTTCAACTAAAATAGCATTGTATTAAAGCTTCTTTTCCAACTGCTCCCCTTAGCAACTTGTGTTCAGAGTCAAAATAACGGGAGATTTATTTTACTTTTATCTTTGCTAGTATTTCAGCTGTGTTTAAAGACATGAAAGCAATGCAAAAGTGAGACTATTTTAAACCCATTGCAGTCATTTTTGATACCCAAGAGAATTATACTTGCTGCTGCTGCCCTTAGATTTTGGGATTATAATATCAGCAATAACAGGATCCTTTCAAAATGCCACCTTTAGAACAGCACTGAGGTATGACCCCAGCCCAATTTTCAGAAGGACTGATCTGGCTTTTTCCTTCTCAGGCTATGCTTAGGGCTAATAAAATACCTTGATAATAAGCATGTGCCCAGTCCTTGGTGGAGAAAGTCTGTCATTTATGCAAATAAATTACTCAGCTTCTCTGGCCAGATTAATATATTCCTAGTCTCATACCTTAAAGGATAGGGATTGTTCAATATTTCTATTAGATGACTCAAAATTAATTTCTGTGCTTACAAGCAAAAAAAAAAAGATTTGACAAAACTTGTGAGTGATCTTAGTTTATGCTGTTATAGTAGCTGAACCCTCATGTAGAACTTCTAACCTAGTGAAATAAGTAGGAATTTTAGGCACCATTCAGAAAATGAAGTGTATTGAGTGTTTTCTTAACAGCTTCATTGCATGAAACAAGCTGTGAAGATGTTTTATTTTTAAGATGTTTTCTGTTCAAAATTGCTAGAACAGTAACCTTCTAAGAGCAGCCCAACATTCTCCAAGAGAACACAATGAAGAGATTCGTCCTGCCAATGGAATCTACTCTGCTGCACTTCGTGTGCCACGCACAAACTTCTGCCTGCAATACCTGACCATGTTTGGGTATTAATCTGCAAGTGCATCCCAACATTCACCATGCTTTCCTAACTCCTTGGAATATGTGGAATTCCTGAACTATTCCTAAGCACACAAGGAACAAGAAGGGTGACTCCAGCAGGATGCTGCTCTGGCTGGACAGGCTGGGTTCCAGCAGCTTGGCGGGTCCTGCACATCACTGTATCCCCTTCCTCCTCCTGCGTTACAGCTCTGCACATCAGCAGGAAAAACATCAGCTCATGGGAGGCCAACCAAGAGGTTTCCAATTCTTGGTAGCTGCATTTGGGAAGAAACAAATCTGGATTAAACCTCACAAATCAGAAAATACCTTCTCATCCCCCACATACTGCTGTTCCTAGCTCTTTACCATCCTCTTTATAAAACATACGTTTAAAAATCATTATACATCTACAAAGAGGTGTATATATCTCAGTGCCAGTGTATCTCATGGGTGTTAGTAATCAGCTTGGGGGCGTGTGTGTGGAAGAAAGCAGATGGTTAGAGCGGATATACCTCAAAAAGCTCTAGAAGTAGGGGGTTTTTTTTGTAAGGTAGCACTCCTCGGCACTAGGAAGGGGCAATGTGAACTGTACTGACACTTGGAAAAGAAAACCCATCTTTTATATACAGATTTTCAGCTCTTTGAAAAGGAATCTATCTGTGAAGCCAGTTCTGAAAGGACCAACAGTCCTCCAAAGGGGCACTGCTACAAGCCAGACTCCCACTGCCAGAGTTAAACTTGGCTTTTTTGCAGTTAACTTTCCCCATCAGTACAGCTCTCCACAGCAGCCCTTGTTCAAAACAGGCTTAAGTGTTTTTTTTTCTCCACTGTGTTTTCACTTCATTAAATGTTCTCATTTACAAAGAGGGAAGTTATTTTCTTATTGCTGAGAAACAAAGGCTGCTCAGTAGTGACTCAGTACTAAGAGCTAGCTCTCTGGAAAAGACCAAGAAGGCTTTAGTTACACAAGATTACAAATGAGGCTCATGGGGACTACAGACAACCCACCTATGACTTATTTTAAAAGGGGGAAAAATAAATAAGAGTTTAAGCCTTCTATTGCAATTTCTACCTTTTAAGAAGTGTTTTAAAAGGTTTAAGTTAGAATTAGAACACACTAGAACACCCTTCGAAGGGTTTTTGAGCAAGATTCACCAATGGTTAAACTGCTGGCTATCACAGCAAGATCAACAAACAAAATGTTTGCATAACAACTTATCACTGAACTGGATTTAAGCAATGAGAAAGTACATCAGGAAATACCTCATGGGGAAGCCTTTTGTCTGAATTAGAAATTATAATCCTTCACCTGATAGCTACTTCAAAGGTTTTGAGAATCAAGACAAATTAAGCAGGCAGTGAGCATCCATTAAAAAGGAAAGCTCTGTGTTCCATCTTGTTTTGTTAAAAAAAAAAAAAGAAACTAAATCACAATGCCCCACATCTGAATGTATCTTATTTTTACTACGTTAATTTTGGAACAGGAAAAACTCTTCCACTCTTATGAAGAACGGGATTTCTCCAAATAGAGGAATATCCAGCCTTTACAAATAGAGCTGTACTCCAGAAGGGTGCGAACAGCAGAGAAGAACTGGCAGAACATTCGATCTGACAGCCGCGCAGATGGCTCCGAGGGGACAGCCACATCCTGTGGTGGGATGTATTCCGGTGGAGCTCTCAAAATGAGACCTGACGGACACTCACCTGGCAAACGTGGGTAGCCTCCTACCCTAAACTACAGGCAAAAAAACTGCACAACTCTCCTTTCTCCCCATCACACTTCACTACACTGGCAACTGCAACCTGATCTTATTTTACCCCTCTTCTATCCTCCCCTTGTTATACTCCTAAAGCTTTTACCCTGCTGTGGCACAAGTCACTCAGAAACAGGATATACTGTCTTCTGTTCCCTGGTACAAGATGAAATTTGGGCTCTTAAGTATTAATGGTGACTATTAAGTATGTCCAAGATAAAATAAATAACCCTTCTAAAAGTTACACGGAAAAATCAATAGGACAAGTCAGTATCAGTGAGACAAGCATTCTGCTTCATTTTAGAGCTGAAAAGTTCTTGTTTACTACACAAGTGTAAGAAGTGCTATTGACCTAGGACTTTCTGATTAAATTAAGAGTGTAAGCTTGCAGCACTGGGAACAAGCAGTGCCTGCACTGTTCGCATCCAGTCTACCAAAGCAAAGCATTCCCAAGAATTGCCCAAAATGGCCCCAACTGCTTTCTACTTTGCAGTATACTTTACAGTTTCCTAACCACAGAGATAGTCTCATTTTCATAAAGGGGACTGTTAAAGTTTTATATAATTATGCATCAAATCCTTGAACTACAATGCCTTTTTAGTTTTTTAAATTCTTTTTTGGTAGTTTTTTAAATATAGACCACAAAAATACACATTAACATAAAAATTATGAGACAAGTGCTAACAAGAATCTACTCTGCACAGATTTTGCTCATGTATTCTAATTGAAGGCTAATTAATTTCTCAAAGAGTGAGAGAAGCAAGCTTGAAAAACAATCTCAGATGTTCTCCAATGCAATGAACAGACTTTTTGGGTAGAGTATCTGCAAAGAAAAAATGTCAATCATTCAAGAACTTATTCTGCGTGATATTCAGATTCTTATAATGCTGCATTTATGATATTGCACTGAAGTGGTGCTCAAATTTATAGCCCATGTTTACAGCTCTTATATTCAGAAGATCAAGGCCCAACTGATTCAAGAGAGACTAACACACTGAATCAGTCATGACCATATAGACTTTATTGGATCCTGCACAGGTCTCAAAGCATTCCCTGTGCTTCCAACACCCACAGGCGTTAAAGGACCTCTGCTCCAAGCGTCTCATTTGACCCTACAAACACTGAAGGTCACCACAAAAACCACTTAATTAACATCACCAGGGCTTCATTTGGTCTTGGTAGAGTACCAAGTGCTAAGATGACTTGCTGTTTACAGTATCCTTGTCTCTAGAAAAGCATTTGAAAGCCAGTCAAGCTAGTAAATTGAGCTTTCTCAGCTCGCCTCCTTTTGTTGGATGGAAATGAAATGCTTGAGAAATTCTCCAGGACACCAGGGGCTGAGGGAAATGAAAGCAACTATAAGCAGAGATGGACAAGTAAACATTTCTTTCCCTGGCATTCATCAAAGTCATTAAATTCTCGCCAGTGGCAACTCCTCTGTCACTCAAGAGTTCTGCATGGAAGAAAAGTTTTTATTAGGAATACAGAAGGGCATAGTCCCTACTTCTCCTCATCTTATTTTGATGCTCATACTTTATTTAAAGGGGTCCACTTGATTTAACCAGGTTTCATTGAAAAGGATTTCAGACCCTACGCTGCTCTGAATGACCTACTTACACCTTGCAAACACCCACCCAGAAAAAGGAAGGGAGGATGAGAAGAGAGATTTATTTCAATACATTTAAATTCACCCCTTAGCTTAACTACATAAAGCTTTAGGCTTCAATACTTTGTTCTGCCCGTTTCTACATTTAGCTGTATTAGGAGCCCATATTACTCTGAAGTTAAGTATCCAGTTATATTTCTTGCACATTTCAAATATTCCCTACTCCTAGATGGTACAAACAGAGCTAATGAACAAAAACCTGTTAAAGTTACCTTGTGGCTGTCACCACAGAATAAACAATACCTATTTGTTCTACCAAATAGGCTAACAGGTCTGCCACACGCAAAGCAGGCACAGCAATTTGCTGCTCAAATCGTAGAAACACAGCCAGAAAGCTTCTGACCTTCACATCCATTCTGCAAATTCCTGGAAGAGTAAGCGCCTGAGAGCAGTGAGGATATTGCCCACAGCTATTACAAAATAATTCAGTATACAGACTAAACTCCAATTCAATCGCTAGTTCATAATGTTGTATGAAGAGCTTTGATTCAATAAATTAAAAATCTCTATGGAGTCAGGAAACAGCACAGAAGCTATTCTTTTGCTTCAGCTCAAGTAAGTTACCCTAGCTGAGACCATAAAAATTTAGACACAATTTTTTATTTGCTTCTGGATCACCATCACTCCAAACAGCATCTACCACCAGTCACTCAAAATATGCAGGGGATATAAGTAGGGGAAGAAAAACAACCTTTCAGAACAGAGCCCCTTTTGACAAAGAGGAAAGCTCTGTGACACCTACCAGGAAGCATCAACCCTTATCTCCTCACAGCTCTGCAGACACAGTCCAGGCTACTTTACACCTATTTAACTTCTTTGAAGTCTTCTGCGCTGTAAAAGGGGACAGCTTCATGCTCAATTTCAGGCATAACAATAGTTTATACACACCACCAAAAATCATGAAATACAACTGAAATGGCATCACAAATGAAGCTATATCCTCAATAGCTTGCAGTTAGAGTGCTGCTTACACAACGTATCACACACTACCCTGGATTTCTGGCAACAGGACCTTTCATGAGTTAACACTGCTACAAAGCTCGTTCGAGTGAATGTAATAGCACTAACACACAAATACTGGCATTTCTGTTCATCTCTTCAGTTCAGGCACCATTTCCATGGTTACAGTGTTGATCACTATTGGCTTTAAGCACATTCCAAATATAGCCCCAATGCACAGCTTGGCATTTTAAACAGCCCTAATAACTACCCTGAGGGCTACTTCTTGTAAACTAGCTTTTAAGTCCCTCTGAGGTGTAATGCTCAAGCTCAAATATGCTATAGTGCCACCTGAAAACGTAGCAAGCATACTTGTGTGTGGAAGTGCGTATTTTTCCACTGGCATACAGACCAGAAATCAATTGGAAGGATGCTCCATTTAGATAGCACCTACAAGTAAACATCAGTAATGCTCTAAGCTTATCCAAGGAAATACTTGAGAATATATATTCATAAAACCTTCTTGACAGATTTGAGTTATACTAAAAAAAGCATAGCATATTTGCTTAAGACTGCCCAAAACCAAAAGCAAGGCAGGGGACAGAAGGCAAAAAGGAGGAGCAAGGAGTTCCTGGGGCACAGGAAGGGCTGAAGCAAACTTCTTCCATATGTGAGCATAAACCTGTAGGCTACAGAGCTAGTCAGTCTCAGCACCCAGTGTTCTCAAGCATGAATAAAGTTACTTTAATATTTTAATATTTCATTAAAATAATATAGACCTTATAAATAACACAGGAGATTCAAAACAGGCTATGAAGCAATCTTTCAGATAAGTGGAATTTTACTGGTAATTCACTGTTGAGTTATGCAACTGTGGTAACCAACTTAGCAGACCAAGCAAAGAGCCTCTGCTTTCCTGCACTGGAAGAAACAGCCAAACACAGAAACTTCTATTCTCAGGAGGGCTGTGACCAGTCAAAGCCACCCACGTAGGCTCTTTCTATACAGATCACTATTTTATCCCTCTCAGCGTACCCTTCCTGCATCGATTGCATTCAATAGATGGGCATTTTCATTTCAGAAGGGTGGTCACACAGAGAAGCTTTACCAGCAAAATTTTGGTGGCCTGATCATTGCATACAGCTGCATGTAATGAAACTGGAAGGGGACTGGCTCTTACCCACCTAAGAACCAGTTTGCTGCATGCAGAGAATCTTCTTCCAGATAAAAAGTAAACTCTTCAATGACTTAATGCAACTTTATTCAAGCTTTTAGTGGTAAAGCTGTACTGATTTAGCAGTCAAAACAGTCTGGGGAGAAAGAATCTGACCTAAAGACAAGGGCTAACATTCCATCTTTTATCTGTAAAAGATGATGTTTAATAACCACAGGCATGCCTCAACGGTACTTTAATTGGAAGAGTGGTTTCTTTAGAACAGATACAAGTCATCTGTGGTTTGCCTAAATAAATTTGCACAGCTGGAACTGTGTAATACTTGATTCTCATATGGGAGCCTGAATGTCCATCTTCAGAGAACAAATGAATCACCAGGGTGGGATTTGAGGAGAAAGTGGATAGCCAATGTGAGAGTTCCAGAGTTACACCTGCTCCCTTCCCAGACACTCACAAGAGGATCATTAATTCTTTTCCTCCCTTCAAGAAGTCTGGAGAGCCTGAAAAGAGCCCAAGGCATAGTGCCACTCCACTCAAGAGTGAGGCTATGTTCTACTGCAGCCTCTGCACAATCTCGAGACCCAGCTCTCTAAAATGAGAAGCCAGAATAGAGAAGTTGGGCAAGTACCACTGCTTCCTCAAGAATATAAAAAAAAAAGAGATTAAGGACAGAAAACCAAACATGCTGAATGTAAATAATTTTAATATTTCTTTCCTTTGGAGTAAGCTGGGAAAGCCCAGCCACTCAGGTTAAGTTGGCTTGTGACTGGGAGACCAATATAAAATTGCTGGTTAGAAAATAACCTGACATTGCTGTGGTCTAGGTTGAAGGTGGAATATCAAGGACAAACTTTACAGCCATGCTGCTGTAAGTTGCTCTTCGGCACATGCAGACCTTAGTTGACTTAGTGGGGGCAACAGCAGTATCAGATTGACTTGCAATTTCACTTTAACTTGTTTACATCAAAGGCATGCCCAAAACCATTCTACAGAGAAAATGAGTGTTTGCTCTGCCTGTGTTCCAAGCAAGACAGATGGAAATCTGTTCTGGCCCAGAAGCCACGTAGCTCTGAGCACAACACTAGGTCTGACAGAACGCACCCTGCAATTAGAATCAACTTCAGCAGTTTCTAGGATAGGAAACTTGGCTTCTGACCCCAATTGCACAGGACACGACTGGTGGGGCTCAAGGTTAAAGCACTATGGAGCAGAGGCTGACCTCCAAAAGAGCATCACAGTAAAGGCTGGCAGCAGGCCAGTGAAAGCTTGAACGCTTAGAGACCGACATGTGATTGCTGGGGAATGTGAGCTATTCTCAAGCACTTCCTATTCCTCTTGCAACAACAGGAACACATAAACCTTTACACAACACAGGAAGGTATCTTTCTTTGAAATTTTTAAGATACACACATCAAAATGACTGTAAACCATTAAGCTTGTCTTACCATTGCTTGTAAATAACCATTACTTGTCTTAGAGCAGCTGAACAGCGACAGCTATGTTGTTCTGCATTGCTAGCAGGCATCTCACAACGGCACAGGATACTGTCACACGGAAAGCAGAATTTGGTACTTAGCTTCCCCATTCCTTTCCAGTTAACAAAACTGCATGTCTGATTCCTCTGCAGTCAGTTTTACTTTAAAATTCAGCTGCAATCCTACTGTGTCCACTGAGGATCTATTTTTGGAACAGTCAAATATTCCTTACTGCTCTACTGCTCCATGCTTAAGCCTCACTTTTACAAGACCTACCATTAGTATTCGTCACTTTTTTGGTCTTTGAATCACAGACACTTTCACTAAGCAGGTCTGTTAAAACAGGTTTAACATCTGGAATATGTTAGGGTATTTTAAATAAAATTATTACTGTGTAGACAAAATCTAATTTATGAGAGGAGGAAGAAAGGATGACTACAGCATTGCTACAGTATCGGCTCAGGATTCCTCATTAAACCATTGTCTAAAAGGTTAAAGACTTGTACTACGACAAAGAACAAAAGTCTCCTGATCTCCATCCAGATCAAACCCCCCACCGCATGACGGTTCAGTGAAACAGGTTTGACTTCATTGTCTCAAACTGCACCCACCAGGTTTTAATTTGGCCCAGAGGCAACTGGTCTCTAAGCACTGCAAGAGTGATTTCACTCTACCAAGAGTATAATCAGTACAGCAAGGAAAGCTTTGCCAAAAGGGCATAATTCAAGATAAGTAGCACAGCTCAACTGTAAAGGTCTCGGTTTGGCTTTTTGACCAGCAAAATACCAGCTTCCAGGTGGAGAGCACCTGTACTCTATTAAGCAAACCAATTAAAATGTATTAAGTAAAGCAATTAAAACTTGACCATTCCCTAATGTCAATGGAATGTCATCAAAATACAGCATGACAGAATCTGGGGTCTGCAGACAATTTACCTCTTAAGCTAGGAAGTTAAACTTACCATTTAAAAATCTTAACCTAACATACACGCCTGATGTATCAGGAGATGCCTCAGAAAGGTTAGAAATTGATGGTGGAAGATCAAAAGTACAGAACAACAGTGTTTTCTCATATGGAATCATAGACTATTAAACAGACTAAGACATCACCACAAAAAAAGAATAAAGACTGAGGGAGATATCTTACAGATCTAACAGGGCAAGCAGCACAAAAGGATGTGAGTAGGGCTTTGCCGCCTCTTCCAACACAAGGAGCAGGTGGTGTGAAGCTGAGTGAGCAGGAGCCAGGCTCTAGAGAAAGGATATGTCTCTTGACAGAGCCTGTCATGAAGCACAAACTCCTGCTGGAGGGTGTCACGACAGAGAGTTCACTTGGCTCCAGATAGGAATTGGGCAGGCACAAGAAAGAAGCCACACGCGGTGCTATTACAGACAACGGGCACATTCTGGACCAGAAGGGCTGTCAAGACACATTCCTGTAGGATGAGAGAGTATGCCCAGAGAGTGTTACCATATGTTTATCTCATTCTTATCCTCTTCCCTAGAGGCAGACGCTGCCCTTGGCCACTGCCAGATACACAGCACTATGGCTAGATAGGCCTTATGGTGCAATTCAGTACTGTGGTTCTCGTTAAGAAACAGAACACAATCCTTTTCCCCTCACATCCAAATACATCATTAAAACATCAATAACCAGGTAATATCACTGCTAGATGCATCATTGGCACGCTAAGGTGGTACAACTTCTGTACCCCTGGAATCTGCTCCCCAATAAAATACGAACAGGAAGATGCCACCTAGCTTCAAAAGATAAGCCAATTGAAAAAGAACAGTCAAGGCTCCTTTGATTCTTTTCTAAAAAGCAACTAAAATGATAAATTACAGACCATCAGTTTTTCTTCTTTATCCTCCTTTACAGCAAAGAAAGGCAGACACACAAAAGCAAGAATCAGTTTAGTCAACACAGAACAAACAAGATGAAGTGAAATTGCTTTAAATCCTGTTCATTACAACATCAGTGGCTGCACCATGCAGACCATGAAACACTTCAATAGAAATAAGTAATTTCATAGAGCCACGAATTCAGTAATGAAGAATTTATCCACAGGCCAATGAATTGCACAGCAAAGAAGGAGTTCTGCAAATTAAGTAGTATAATTTACACAGCAAAAGAAATAGCCAGGAAAATGTCCTCTGGAAGGGATTCTGCAGACTGATGTTCCTGAACTGGACTTAATGTCTATGGCACTCGTATTTTACACTAAATGAAGAGTCACAATACACTCGAAAAAGGAAGCGCTCTCATCAGGAATCTAACTGTTCCCCTTCTGTTGTGGCAGAAACAAATACAAATGACACATCGCCATCCTGACCATCACCAGAGAAATATTCATTTTAACAAAATGAGATCTATTACTATCAAAGCAGTATGATATAATATTACAGTAGCAGTAGTCAAGCAGAGAGTCATCAGACACAGAGAGGCTGAGATATTAAGGGGTTTACGATGTGGTTTTCAACTCTTATGCTGAGCTGCATATATTCCAAAACCCACCTGCATTCAAGTCTTGAGAATATAAACAACATCAGAATGAAAACAGCTGTAATTATCCAACAAGTAATCCAAATCATACAACCAGACAGATGTAGATATCGAACTCCAGAAATCTGAACCGAAGTCTTGAAATGCTAATTTACAAGAACCCAACTGTATATAATTAAGAATTAAAACAATTTAAATAAAAATTCCTTTTTAATACAAAAGGGTAGCTTCTCTTTGCTCCCTCCCACAATCCCTCTGCTGTCACCAGTTAAAGCTGTTAGGTTCCAAGAGCCCTGTGATATTTGTATTTTCAAATTTATTGATATATAGTCCCCAAACATTATTATCATGAAGTTAAACCCAAGACAGAAAACACTCAAAGCTGAAGCTTCATAAACGAATACAAGGCAAGAAAACCAGCTAATCAGCTTGTATTCTACCCCATCACATCACACAAAGTACCTTTTTTTCTTTTAATTTTAATTTTTCTAAGGTCAGGACAGATTCCTCTTTACACCAAAGCAACTCACAGAATGTACAACTCCAAGCCATTACGCACAATCTGCAAACACTTTGCATTGCTGAATAATACCAGGCCTGAAGACTGCTGAATCAAGTTTCTAATGGCCCCTTCATTTACTTTTACGGCAAGGGGCTTCAGCGTTTTTCAAACTGCATCTCCCTATTTATTTCCCCACGGAATCAAGGGCTCCCACAGCGCAACGTGTACTGACAGAGGCCCTGCTGACTCGCTCTTCCTTTCCTGTGGCGAGCTGCCGTCAGCTCACTAACAGCGCAGGGGGGATGAGCCTCGGCTCCCACAGGGGTGGCTCATCAGCCTTTCGGGAGCCTGGCGAGGAAATCAGGCTAACGAGGTATTTATTTTCCTTTTTTCCAAGATAGCTTTTGACCAGCCTAGCTCCCTAAACTGGCTCGCTGATGAACATGTCATTGCAAGAAAGCAAGAAGAGCAAGCTGGAACACCAACTTAGCTGTAATGGGAAACCGCACCTTCGGTTATGTTTCTCTGACCCTCAGAAGCGAGAGCCCAGGAACCACAAGCTGAAAACCTCAGTGGACTGGGAGGAAATCAGTAGTACTTGATGAAAAGCAATGCAGAGAAACGTCAGGACCTTGGGACCTCATCTCAAATTTTGATGGCTCATTGCTTGCCTGAACTCTTTTGGCAAGGCCACCCCAGGCTGCAGCGGAGCCCAGATGATGCCAACCAGTCCTTCCAACACAGGCTTTCCAGCCACTGCCACCACTGCCTGCCACCAGCCTGAGCTCTTGGCATGACTCAGGCATCACTCACTGATTACAACTGCATGCAAATGGACTATAAGAAAGCCAAATTCTTAAATTACCTATAATAGGCCCTACATAACATTTTACCTGAGCTGCTAACCTGACCCGTCTTAAATACATTGCAAAAATGAGATAAGAAGAGTTAATAATTCAGCTTAACAGCCTAGTGCTTCATTTAGAATATATACACAGTAATTTTAAACTACATGAAAAATTGGAAGACAAATTCACTTGGGAGAAAAGAAAATAGATCATTTAAGACTAACCTGTAATTAATTTTAACTTGAGCTAATTAACAGATTTCCTTGCAAATTCTCAGAAGATTCATTCTATATTCAGAACGCAACAGTTTTAAGACCACATCGCTGCCCTGCTTCCAGAAACAGAATAAATTCAAGTAAGTGCAAAACCAATCTTGGGTTATGAAAAATCACAGTGAATACCCCTTAACTCTGTGTTCCAAAATCTCAACTCTGAGTCAACGTGCTCTACGGAAAATCCTCAAGGACTGCTTCCAATCCCTCAAGCTCTCCTTCTACCCCCCCTTTCATGGCATACTCGTTTCCTAAAAGCGGAGCAGCGCGAATACTCTGCTGTCAGACAGGAAGGGGAAGCGCAGGCTGCTCACGCCGGAGGTGCACGTAACTGGCCATAGCATATGGAAACACCTCATTGTACGTCTGCAGCCAAC
Organism: Tringa solitaria; assembly: GCA_026413425.1. NCBI lineage: Eukaryota > Metazoa > Chordata > Aves > Charadriiformes > Scolopacidae > Tringa > Tringa solitaria. The sequence goes on from JAOXJM010000003.1 coordinate 29,056,011, forward strand.
AACTCGGAGCTCTGCGCAACCTCTGGCTCCTCATTGGAGACATTTTTACAATTAACAAAAAAACCCATATACCGTATCTCTTTCCCATGGGGTTCTGAAGGCTCTTACGCATGCTTCTTAATGGCTAACCGCACGTTACATTACAATAGTGAAGTTACACCTTCTCCAGACGGTAACTGTAGTACCACAGTGTAGGACTCTGCGGAATGTGTTAACCACCTCCTTTCTGCCAGGTCCCCACGCGTTTAACTTTGAGATTTTTACCTCAAAGGCAACAGTTCCTTGTCCGACCAACAGATCCTAGACCAGCACTTCACACCAGTCTCGGAGCTAAAACACCTGCGAAGGGTGAAAAGCTTGGAATGCTTTCAGAACAAAGGAACAAGAACTGTTTTGATACATATTTTTTTCTTCTATTGACACCTTTCAGAGCTTGACAGCAGTGGCGTTTTAGCTTTTAAAGTGTAAAAGACTTGCTAAAAACACTGACTAAAAGCATTTGGTGCGCAAGAGAACTGCAGCTGTCAGCTACAGTCAGGTCATGTGTTTGCCCACGGAAAACAGGAAACAGCTAGCCATGGAAATATCTAAGCAGGCCATGAAACAACACGTAAATTGCACTGTAAGCAGCCTGCTAAGTCAATATTTTTCCCTGGTGCTCAACTTAACTCTTACATTCGTTAACCACGGCTCATTCCAAACAAGCAGCCAAAAATTCATTTATTCTTACAATGCGTGCTAACACAAGAGAACATCAACAAGGACATAAACCAGCAGTTAAACGGCAGACACTTAATATAAAATGAGAATATCCATACAAGGCAGCATTCCACCACAGTTTCACCAGTGCATTTCCAATAGTAAATAAGGCTGAATTTTGCACAAAGCCAGGAAGCAGAGTCATGCAAGCAAAGGGAAAACCGCTGAGCAGCTCTGGGAGCAGACGCTCAGTTTGTTCCTTCCCCAGGTTTTAAGTGCCCATGACAAATCCTGAAGGCAGCGTGGGGGAACACGTTACTTCTCTATACATTTAAAGCTTACTTTGTGCTTTCAAAAGCACTTGGAGAATGGCTTCCTTCAGCCTCTCAGCCCCTCTTCACCTGATGTGCGGAATGCATTTATCCCAAGAAAAAGCAAATGAGACTAGAAGGAATAAAAATTGTAGGGGTTTATGAGCAGGTGTGGCACTTAACTTCATACATAGTAATTTTTTTTAAATGACATTTTAAAGTAATAACCTTTAAAATGAAAAGATGATGTACTGTCTGATCAGGAAACTCATTACAATCTAGATCAAGGGGATTATACTTTGATTTGTCAATCTGAAAAAAATCAGATATATTTTTTCTAATCTACTCTATCACTGAAGCGTATTTATAGCATCTACAATCTTATTACTTTCCTGTAATTTAGGGATGCTTTAAATCATGGAGATTTACCTTAAACATTGATTTTTTTCAGATCTCTAAACCCAAAGAAAGCCTGTTCTCCAAAAGCAGCAAATTCAAACCATTAAAATTACAATATAATCAAAAGGGCACTACACATTATACATATTAAGAAAGATAGATTTGTGCTTTAGATAGTTCAGATATTCTATCAGAACAAAGGAAAAACACGAGACCAATTTTTTTTTTTAGAGGATTTTGATAAGAATATGTAGTTTGGAAGGAAGGAGTTATCAACCTCAAGGCAGTGCAAGATTAATTGCTATTTTGATCTTAAAATAAAAATCAAGTGTGTTATTTCCACAGCCATAAACTCTCGACATTGATGACTGGTTTCTCTACAGACTTTGTTGTTTGGCACCAGTGGAAGCTTACAAATACCAGGGACTTCAGCAAAGTGGAAACATTATTTTAGGTATTCAAAAGACTGGGAAATACCTTTGAAAGTCTGTCTCCTGTCACAGGCAGGTTTGAAAATCTTAGTTTTCACAATGCCACATGTTCTTAAAATCTGCGTTAATTTGACTAAACATAACAGGACAGGTTGAGAGCACACTTGCTGTGTTCAGTCATGTTACTATTCATATTTACTTCTGATACTAAGTAATTTTTGGCTGTAAATAGGACATGTTCTAAATGGGCTGAAGAGCAATACATTCTGTATAGAGCTTCCAGAAACTAAAAAAAAACCCAAAACCCTCTGGTCAATGCTTCAATTCCATGTGGTTCTTTCAAAAATCTTATATTCCATTTGCATAAATTCCACCCTTGAAATGCCACAGTAGCTGACTATTCATTATTTAAATTTGCTTTGAAAATTAAACTCAAGGGGAATTATCTAATGCATGTCAGACTGAAAATGAGCTATGAATCTCCAAAGTTAATTTTAGCCTCATGTGTGTTAATAAAGCTTCAAGTCCTTAACTGTCTTTTAACATTAAGAACTACTTATTCAGCAGAGTCCCTATATTACTTTAAATGTAAACCTATTTAAGCTAATATCAAAAATTGAATCTATAATCTTTAGAGGTTTTATAAAAGCAACTTCTCAGTTTTTCCTCCAGTACATTTAACCTTGGTAACTTGACAAGTGACTCTAAGTAAACAGTCATTTTTCCACATTTCAGCTGCTTCCAGCATTACGTAAACTTCATCATGAACAGGAGGAAAACCAAAACAAGATTCTATTTAGTCTGATGAACAGCTGTGCAAGTTGGCTGGTTGTTTTTTAAAAAATATATATCTATACATGCACACAGGGTTTTCAAGAAGTTGATTATGACAGATATGCCACAGAGCAGCCAAAAGTCATCATGTCAGCATTGGTAACCATTTGGTGAAATCACATCGCCTGTGTTAAGTGTGCCAGACTAAAATGTGGTAATTTCTAGCCTATGATTCTTGAACCAGAAGATAGCTTTATTAAGAGATATGCATCCAGTTCTTACTGTTTTCAAAGCAACTTAGGTATCACCTGGAACTACACAATTCACTAGTAAAAGGGAATCTTCAAGAGAACTAGCTTATATTAGATTTTACATAGCTTGCCATTAATGATAAAGGAAGGCAAGAAAGATGCAGCAATAGACCTCCCGACTCTACCAGCAACAGCACTTCATCAGTTCTCTCGCAGACTTGAGAGATAAGGGCTTGTGCCTTGAAGCATAGTGTCACAGAGATGACATTAGGGCTCCACAGATGATTTTTGGATTTCAGTGGAAAAGCATAAGAGAAACTTATTTTCAACACCAATTCAAGAGAGAATTTTCACTGCATCTATTTTAAATGTCTTTATATCACAGTTGTCTACAAAACACTTGTCAATCTTGGTTTAGATCAAAGTGGAATTAAATCCAGTTTTTTGTCTTAATATAGCTGCACTCACCCTTCACAGAGAGAATAAAGTTCTCTCAAAACACACTGGAGCAGCATGAATGGAATGCTGATTGTACTTTATTCTCCCTCAAGTACCTCTTTGAAACCCATGAAAGGAAAAGTGGGCAAATAGGAAGTTTGTAGTGTAAATGATCCATTCTGCAAGAGGCCTTCACTTAGCCGTTTGTAGGAAGGAAGAATTTTATGCTGATTTCTCCATCTGAAAGCTAAATATTAGTTTGACTTAATGAGCTCCAATTTGTAGTTGGAACACGTATCATCCAGGGATCTTTACAGTCCATCCACATGAGTTTCACTGACACTGGTGATCTTCATTACTACTCTATAGAATGAATTACCTCTTCCATTCCATGAAACTCTCTGGAAATGGAGGACAATTTTCCAAATAACATTTTTAAAAGTACTCTGCACCTTAAGACAAAGATGAGATCCCATGCAACAAGACCCAAGCTAGAAACAGTGGTTTTGTAGACAACTCAGCATAAAGAACACTGCTGCCACATTGGCCAAAGGTTTCTTCAAGAGACCTTTCACTGACAACTGAGCATCTTTGGTGTGGGGGTTTAAACCCCTATTTGAGAACACATTCTCTCAAAGGTTGGGTGCATAGGAAAGAGAAGAAGAGAGGAAAAAAAATCAAACACAAAAACCATATTGTTAAAGCTGTTCGTTGGGTACCTTAAATTCAAGCTTGCTACATACCAGAATGTGTTCCTCATTTCAGAAGAGCTGCTGATACAGTCAAAATAACATTATAGCACTTCTTGGGTTGAGAATATGCAACATAGTACATCTCCTTCAGTGAGCACAAAATTTGACAGGAATATTCCTTCCAGAAATACTTCATCAACTTACACAATTCAACCAAGGGAAAACAGTAAGAAGGCATGAAACTATCATATACTGTTCATATTCTTTAAAGAATTTGGCTCATGGAGGCACTCCTCTACATACTTCAGAAAATACATGAGCAGTTTTCATAAATCACCACCAGGAATATTGCAAGTTTTAAAAACCAGTAACGTAACAGAAGCGACACAGCAGAAGGATGTTCATCCAGTGATCACATTCTGAACAAGTTCAAGTGATAACTCGCTGCTCTGACATAGATGAAATAAATCATACGCATTATCGCTAATCTAAACTTCTAGTCTCAGAAAGCATCCTGTTCAGCTGACTGTTTCTTTTTATAAACATTCTTCTCCTCTTAGTTCACTGGTTTAGTTTTCCAACTATTGTTTTCTCCTAGTTGCATATGTAATATAGCCTCTTTCTTTCCAAAGAAGAAAAAACCTTTCATGTAAGAAAAGACAATATTTGTTAGAGATTGTTCTTCAAATGTTACCTCAAGCTACAGAACGGTTTGAAAATTCAAAGGTAATACTAAGTCAGAAGTGTTTCTATGTACACCCAATAAAGCATTATGAAAAACTCTGATGTCAGCATTTTAACCCAAAATATCCTCAAAGAATTAAAAGAATTTTTGCCTTCAATTCAACAGCAAGATAAAGACTCATCAGTTCAACAATTTTGTCCAAGAAACTCATTTTTGTTGATTGATCTAAGAAGAAGAACCAGTATAGTTCACTGAAGACCAAAGTTTGACACACACAACCACATTTAAATTGGAAACCATCTGAAGCCTAGCTGGTAGGGTGTAGTAAGGTCCTAAAGGACCTTCAATATTTCACAGTCAGATTCTCCACCACTCACAAAAATAACCACTCTCTGCCTTGAAGTGTTTGCAAGAGCAAGACCTGCATGTATAATACTGGAAGCAGTTTCAGGAATAAGATAAGAAGAAAGTGAAGTATTCCCTTTAGAGTTATCTAATGCCTTTTTTTGCCCCACAACTGCAAAGGGTAACTTTCTGTAAGGAACTCTACACTCCAAACCATGCGATCTATCTAAATATTTACACTATGGACACTATTAAAAATCCCCTCTGAAGCCATTTAAACATAGTCTTTTCAGCAAGTGAGACAAAACAATTACTATTTAAATTATTATTTAGTTTTAACTGTCCTTATCAGGTAGAAGTTGACCTGACTGCTCTCCTCAACTGCTCTTTGTAACTCATGAGAGCCACACAGCTGTGGTTTTGGTTGAATATACTTGAAAATGTCAAATACCTACCTCCTTGCTATTTTCTAAAAGAACAAAGGAAGGGAGAGGGGGAGAGAGAGAAAGAAGAGGGAACCTAATTAGGATTTTCTTCTTTTTTTTTTGTTGGTTACTATTTGTAACACTAGCACACAAATTAGCAATGATGAACCCGAAAAGCTTTATGTTCATCTCTCTGGCCTCCATAGCAATCAGGTTTTTTTCCTCCCCCCAAAGTATTACCAATGCTCTGAACACTTTCTCCTCTTTCACTCAAGCTTACCCTTGCTTTCATGGCTTTTCCCTGCATTCTCAAGTCCTGTAAACTCCATACTGATGAAGAAGCAACCACAACAATCTTATTTAATGTACTTGACACTTTCTCCCATGCTAGAATAGATTGCTCCCAGTAATCAACTGGGAAGTATGCTCCGAGCCCGTTTTTGCTCTAGCCTTCAAGTTAAACTATGAACTATAAACTTTGTGAGAAAAAAATAGAACACATTATGTAAAATAATACTTTGTGTAGAGAACAAACCATCAAAACACACATATCTCATATTTTGTGTATCATTTCAGATTTGTATGTTCTATAGTACCTATCAAACAGAGATCAGTAAGTACTTAGCAGTACAAGGAACTGTCATGGAAGATTACAGCAAAAATTAATACTTACAGCCATAATTAACTCAAAAGGGTGTTTATACACCCGTACGGGTGATTGATACTTCTGCACCATAGCTGCAGTAAGTAAGAGCAACTCAAACCTGAAAAAGAAATTTTTAAAACCATCTGTCAAATGTAGGAAGCCATCTTCAATTTTCTCTTACAATTATTCTATACGTGATATCATGCTAGCAATTCCATAGGAAATCCTTCACAAAGCAATGGGGCCCTGAAAAGCTATGTATATTTTTGTCAGACATGACTTCTTATTTCTTCCAAAAATGACACAAAATTAGCACATTTCCAGTCCAGTTTTAGCAACAAATCTTCAACACACGTTATGACTCTTCATCAGGGTGGTGAGACTTCCTGTGCTGGTGCTGAGAACCAAACATTGACACATACCAGCTAAAGGCAAAAAAAAAGCATTCCCCAGTCCCCCAGCACAGTAAGTGGGCTGCCTTGCTTATAGCTTATTCTGAATGGGGACTGGTTTAAAAGGAAAAAGAAAATAAAAAAGGGGGTTAAGAACTACATCAAGCGTTAAAATCCCTTGTTTTCAGAGAGAAAGAAAAAAATAGACCACTACATCATATGGATATAATGCAATCCTTCATCACTTTAAATTAAGACTTTTGAGAGAGAAACTTAAGAGATAGCTGGGGAGAAAAAACTTAGGGAAACTACAAACAGTCCAATACACAGCCAGAAAAAAAAAATCACCAGCAAAAGAGACAGGAGCTATTCCAACGGCTTCGTGCCTGGAAAGTGTGCCCAAACTCTCTTGAATGCAATTACATTTATTGAAAAAAATACTGGCAGGAGCACTCGCAGATGAAACCACGGGCTGCTAGCCAGACTCGCTTTACCGAGAAGTGGCTTTATTAAAATAAGTGACCGTCATTTTTGGTTTGTTTTTTTTTTTAGTGCCTTCTCACGTTATCTACAGCGCTTCTGGAAAAGCGTTATCAAGCCCCAGCTGAGGCGATGGGCACCGCAGCTTCTCGGAGCCGAGGAGCGGCCAACAGTAAATTCAAGAGTCACAAGAAAGTTCACCCGACATCCTATTCCAGAGAGGAATTCACCCGTGACTACTCTCCGTTCAAAAAAAAAAGAAAAAGACCTGAATCAGCAAAAAAAAAAAAAAAAAAAGCGTCGCAAACCTTCTCTAATCCTTGGACAAAAAAGAGTTACACAACAAAGAAACTCGGCGTTTCTCCTCACCGCTGGCCGGGACGGCGCTGCCGCCCCCCGCCGTGCCCTCTCCGTGCCGGGGAGCGGGGGGGGACACCCGGCGGACACCTGTGACTGCCGGCCTGCCCGCGGGATGCCCGGCGCCGGGAGCGCCCCTCGCTGCTCGGAGGGGCTTATGGCGGCCCTGAGGGGCTCCCCACAGCCAGGGGAGCGGGGGACGAGACCCAGGGCCGCCACCCGCCCGAGAGCCGTTAACCGCCGCCGCCACCACCACCACCACAGGGAGAGCGCCGGCCGCTCCTCAGGGTGCGGGGCTGAGGGGAACCGGCGGGAAACTCGGCGCTGGGCGGGCGGGGGGACACGGGAACGGCGGGGGGTGAGGGAAAGGGAGTCCGGGAAGGGGAAGCGGGGGGGGAAACAAGCAGCACGCGGGACACTTACCGCCTCCCGTCACGACGGCCGGCCGGGCTCTGGCCTCATGCCGGCGCGGGGCAGCGCCGCCGCCGGTTCCGCCGGGGCCG
>JAOXJM010000003.1:29116121-29126659 GCA_026413425.1 Tringa solitaria
TCTTTAAGGTCCCTTCCAACTCTAACCATTCTATGATTCTGTGATTCTATGATCACTGCCTGCTCCAACGGCCTCGGGCAAACTCCTTCCTGCTCTAGGGCAGTCTGCCCTATTTGCAAAGCAGGAAGAAAAGTCCTTCCTTCCCTTTGGGAAAAGGCCCTTTGCCCTGGGACACAAGTCTGGAGCCACGTTTGCATCTTTAATACAAGCAATTTTTGCCCTCCAAGCGCCCAGTGGAGTCTGGAGCTCAACGTGGCACCAGCAGAGGTTCAAGTGGCAGTTTTGACTTTAAATCTCATTATGGGAGGAACATCAGCTCCTCCTGGACATTTTCTATACCTCAAGGGAGTAGTGGGTCATGTTGGGGCCCCCATCTGGAGCTGTTTGAACGAAAGGTTCCCAAGATGTGCTCGTTTTCCTCTCTTAAAAAACGAATTACAAAAGTAATAGGCGCTTCTTCAAGCTTTGCACGGAGCTGCAGTTCATCTTGGCTCGTCTGACAGGATTGTGGCGTGGGTTGGAGGGAAGAGCTGAGGTTGTGAGAAAACAGGTGTTCCAAAACCAAAGGGAAAAACACCAAAATTTTGCAAACAGGCTGAGCCAACCCTTGCATTCCTAAGCACAGGCAGTCACACAGGAGAGAGAGGTTGAGGGGAGACAACGTACCTGGAAGCATCGTCCCTTTAAGCCAACACCAGCAGCTCCTCTGCCTGCAAACCTGGGCAATCACTGCCAGATTTTCACTCCTCAAAAGCGGATTTCTTTCTTATTAAAGAATACAGCAACAACAAGCAGAAAACTCAGGGCTAAAGCCCTTAATGCTGAGTTTAAATTGCCTGGGGCATCTTACGCATTTTTAAACATCTCAACCTGCAGAAGTGGAAAATAAGACAACGGAGTGCCTTCCCCCCAGCCCCAGGGCACCTGGCTCCGGGCTCAGTCCCTGGCAGCCTGGGCAGTGGGATGGGACAGGGTGCAGCGGGATGGGATCAGAGAAATGGGATACAGTAGAATAGGGTCAGCAAGATGGGATGCAGTGGGATGTGACAGCAGGATGGGATCAGCAGGGTGGGATGTAATGGGATGGGATCAGAGGGATGGGACGCAGCAGGGTGGGATCAGTGGGAAGGGATGCAGTGGGATGGGATCAGCAGGGTGGGATGTAGTGGGATGGGATCAGCATGATGGGATGCAGTGGGAAGGGATGCAGTGGGATGGGATCGGCATGGTGGGATGTAGTGGGATGGGATCAGAGGGATGGGACACAGTGGGATAGCATCAGTGAGATGGGATGCAGCAGGATGGGATCAGCAAGATGGAATGCAGTGGGATGAGATGCAGTGGGATGAGATGCAGTGGGAAGGGATGCAGTGGGATGGGATCAGCAGGGTGGGATGCAGGGGGATGGTATCAGAGGGATGGGATGCAGTGGGATGGGATGCAGTGGGGTGGGAGCGTTAGGAAGGGATGCAGCAGGATGGGATCAGCAAGGTGGGATGCAGTGGGATAAGGTCAGTGGGATGGGATGCAGCGGGATGGGATGCAGCGGGACCCAACACAGCAGAAGAGGAGGAAGTGGGATGGGACACAGCAGGATGGGGCACAGCAGGATGGGAGCAGCGAGCCATGGGGCAGCAGAGAGGCCGAGCACTGGGGTCCCTCCCCAGCCCTGCTGGGAGCCCTCTCAGGAGCTGGGCCCAGCCCCGAGCACTAACACTCAGCAAACAGCTTTATTCATGAGTGATGGATTTCTATTAATTAAGGAAGAACATTCCTGAGGAGCAATTAAACACCTAAGTAAGCCTCAGGTGGACAGATGGATGGCTGGTGAGGACCATGAACCCCTGCTTTACCGGGGCAAATGCCCCCACACAGTAGAAATGGTAAAACCGAGCGAGCCAGGAAACCTGCCTTTTTTCTCTTTTTGTGTTTAACAGCCCTTCTTCCTTTTGACATCTCTCCACCTTCAGAGCTTGGAAAGCCTCCTGTGACCCTCACAAAGACCACGTGTGTGTGACGGGGTCAGTGGGGTGATCAGTGGGGATCAGTGGCCGCTCTTGGCTGCAGAGCTGCTGGGTTGAATCAAAATCTCTTCCTATTCTTCCTATGACTTCATTCCCACTATGAGATGCAGGAAAAGCACCCCATCCTGGGACAAGCCAGGCAAAGTGTCCCCACTACGGTCAGGTTTGCCTCTGCCTTTCCCTCCTCCAGAAAAAAAAATAAAAATTGGATCATTCTTCGCAGCATCAGGATGTTGGTTTTTTTTTTTTTGAATGGCCAAATAATGGAACAAACGTACGGGAGATATTTCAGCCTCCCAAACTGCTGACGTTGAAATGTATCCAGGAGACCAGGCTAATACTGGGAGTATTTTAAATAGATCAAATAGTGATTGCTTTGCAAAGTCAGATTTTTATGTCTCAGGCCTCGGGCAGGTAGAGTTCAAGTGCGTTTCGATAGTGTATTAATAGTGTATTAATGAGGCCCGCATACGCCGCTCGCGATCTTCAAAGGCACTCTTGGTTTTGAACTGTAATTGTCCACTGAGAAATGACAAAACAAACAGCAATTACACTGGAAAAGGGATTTTAAAAAAATTATGCCAGTGGGACTGGAGCTCATAAAACAGCGTTAGTGATATATACACATTAAACTGTTGCCAATTGCTGGAGAATTGAAAGCAGAGAAGTGCCTTGTTTTCATGTTTTCTTTCTTTTTCCTGTTTTTATTATTAAGTTTTTGCAGCGTGAGCGATGCCCAGGGATGAAGGCAGATGGTGCATCTGCAGCCAGACCCACGAGGAGCTCCCAAAACGTCCCCACTCTGAGCTGGAGGTGGGGGCTGCTCCTCTGGCATCCCTGAGCTCTCAGGAGCCACGGTCCCTGGAAATACCAAATAATCCCTCTGCACCCAGGGTGCCCGATGTGGCCACGGCGCCGGGAGCCCCCTTCCAGCATCGCTGCCCTTTAGGAGCGAAGCCACGGGATGTGCCCCAAAAACTGCTTCAGCCTCTCCAAAAAGATGAGAGCTTACCCACAGAGGGGATGTTTTTATTAGCACAATATTTCGTTATTAATAAATAATATATTTTAATGTATTATATATTTATTGCATATTATATATTATTTATTATATGTATATTTATAATATACTAGTAATAAATTTATTATTTTTATTAGGGTGGCACCAACCCTCTTGATGTGCGATCTGCAGGATTCTTTTCCACGAGATAAGAGAACCCACGCCGGACACAGCGTGCAGAAAGCTGTTGGTGACCACACAGGGCCATTTATTTTGCGTGGTTTTGTTAGAGTGAGAACGCCAGGCAGGCAGCAGCGGCCAATTACTGTCAGCTCCCACCTGCAAATAAGGAAAAATTCCCCTTCCTAGGAAGGAGAAAGAGAAGTTATGGACTGGACTCGGTGCCGCGGCAAGGCAAATAATAATAATAACAATAATTTCTGTGTCTGCAAAGATTAGGGGTTGCAGCACTCCGTGCCTGCTCTGCCATGTTGGGTTTCCACCTTTATTTTTGGAGCATTTCTAGTTTCAGACCAGTTTCTCTTTACCTTAAGTCCACTTTTCTATTAAAGACAGAGAAGTGTATTGTTGAGAACTAACCTACTGTAATTTAAGTAGCTTGTATAAAAATGTTAAGCAGCACATGGTTGCTGTCAGCTCTATAAAGAAGCTCTAAACCCACTGAAGCGTTCGAAGGCTCTGGCTGCGGGGCTGGATCCAGCACCTGCCGGCATCGCTACCCTCCCAAAGTGCAGGCAAAATAAATACTTCCCCACATCAACATTTTCTGCTAATTTAGTTCATTGCAAACCCGAGGAATTTGGGATGAGAAAAAATGGAAAAGCTGCTTTTTTTTTTTTTTCTTTTCCTGCCTGTGAATACAGCCTAAATAATATCTTATTTTTAAAACCATAAAGAATCTGAAAATCGGGAAAAAAGCGCTCAGCTTCCTCATTGCAGATAATACTTATCTGTTTAGGAAATCAGTTTTAAATGCATGCTTAGATAAGCTTATTTTTTCATCTGTGGCTAGCACATTTTAAATAATTTTATTTAACTAATAAACCCCATTTTTTATGCTGGTTTTTGGGCGTCTTAAACTGAAAACCAATTTCCGTCCGAATAGACCATGGCACACAATGTGAATCCAAAATTAATAATCATCTCATAAAATAGAAATGCATCATTCCCTATATTATAACATAATAAAATGCAAACACGAAGAATTTCCATAAATGTATATTAAGCTACATAATTGCTTAAGTAACCTCACATACATAAAGTGTTTTCTTCTGTTTAGCGAAGAAAGGAGTTGTAAAAGAAGTAAAAGTGCAGATTAGTGGTCACCAACCAAGAAGAATCAAGTTAAGAAAATAAATAAAATGTATAAATGAGAAACAAGATTAAACCTGATCATTTAAACCAAGCTTTCTGCTTTGCCAATTTAAATAGTGATTAAAATGGGTGGCTGAAATCAATCATCTCCCAAGTTCTCAGCTTTAAAGCTCCTTTCGCCCCAGGAAAGGGCTGGGGAAGGGTTGGGGGCAGCCCCAGCATGCTGGGGGGTGCAGTGGGATGTGGTGGGACACGGTGGGATGGTGCCAGGGGATCTGCTGCTGCTGTCAGGCTGGTGCTGAGCTCTCATGGGTTAAAAAACCTAAATTACAAATGCCAAGAGCTGCTCAGGGTCATTAAATCCTTCCCTGCCCTGGCTCCGTCAAACGCTTGGAAAGACACTTATTCCAGTTGTTCCTGACTGCACGGGTCAAGGAAAGAAGCCAGGGATTTGGGGAGAGCTGGGGAGATTAGAGAAGAAGTGGTGTGATGGTTGATGCTCAGTTTTGATGCACATCCCGTGATTTTCAGGAAACTCTGGGTGGCCCACATCCACAGGGCGAGGAGATGAGGACCCACCACCTGGCAGCCACCAAATCCATCCCCTCCCACATTTTATATGGGTGGGACAGGCAAGTTTTGCAGGAAAGTGTTAACAGGATCCTCCCACACAGGCATCCTACCAGCCAGGTGGGGCGAGAAGGGGCAGCAGACGCCTGCCAGCCCCACGGCAGCGTCCCATCTACTAACCCATCATACCTCGATGGGAGGTGGGAACCACCTTGCTGCTGCCATCACTGTTTGGGTACTGCAGGGACCCTGGGGACCTTCTGTGTTCGCAGAGCCCCACGGCAGCACCCACACCAGGACAGCCCACCCCACAGCGATGCCACCCTCCATGGGTCTCCCGCCGCTGGGGAGCAGCGAGGGCTCTGCATCCCTCCATGCTGAGTTCCTGTGGTCCTTCACACTGCTCTCGAGGAAGCATAGTCCCTTCGGAGTGGATGGGGAGATGTCTGAGGAGATGATTTTGGATTTTAGCAGGGGCTGGAGCAGCCTGGGGGACATGCAGGAGCACGGCAGTGCAGCTTCCCATGGGCTATGGCAGCATCCCGGGAAAATACTCAGGAAAAAATACAATCCCTTCCTGCATCTCTCACTCTGACTGGCTTCCAAAGCACACCCCCGCTCCCGAGCAAACCAGGCCACCTTTCTTTCATATGAAAGAAAGATGCTCAGCAAGATGTAGCAATAATCTGTCGTTTTCTATTCCACTGCTCAGCGAGGAGCCTCTGGGGATGGCGGGGAAGGAAAGGGACCTCAAAATAACGGCAGACTTTCTGTGCAGCTGGAGAAGCTTTCTGGAACAAAGCAAAACCTGGAATAGAGCAAATATTCTCCGTTCCCACTCTGATCCCAAAGAAAGGGCTTGGGTGCAAGCAGCGTGGAATGCCTTATGTTTTTGTTTGGTTGGGAATAGCTATCAGGACCTACTAGAAGAGCTGGGAGGCTTGAAAGGGGTGTCTACCATCATCAACCAGCTACCATCAACCCAGCCCCAGGGCTTGGACTCCCCCAAGCATCTGCTTTGGAAGCTGGGTTGGCTTCTCCTCCCCTATCAACATGTTGCCCAGCCTCATGACTTGGCATCAGTTTCTCCATCCATGGGACCTCTGGCCTTGGCAGGGAACTGCCAGCGCAGCCCTGTGCTCCCACCTGTGCTTTGGACCCTCCAGCAGCTGATGGTTTGGGATTGAGACCAAAAAAAGCATTGGGTCTGAAGGAGGGGCAATCCAAGAGCATGTCACCCAGGGGCTCCCCCGAGCCCTTGCCAGAGACAGAAATGCTAAAAATGCCCCCATCTCCTCTGGGAGGAGCACCCGGACACCAATGGCCAGGTTGGTTCCAGGAGATGAGCATCTGCCATGCATGGCCAGCACGGGAGGAGCACACCAGGTTGTACCCCACCAGACCCTCCCTGCCTTGGGACCGCAAGAGAGACAGGGCCACCCGTCCCCATGGGAGCCACCATGTCCCCACAGGGTGCTGTGCTGACCCCTGGGGCAGTAGCAAAGGCACAGCCAGTTTGAAGCCCCCATTTGAAGCCCACTGCCTGCAGGTGGGACCACACTGGGCTATGCCTGCCCAGTCCCCACCATCAGTCCCCCACCTTCCCTCCCAAATGAGCTTCAAACTCTTCATCAAATACACAGGTCTTCATCCCTTCTCCCTATCATCCTCCTGCTTCCAGAGAGAGAGGAGATGCCTCAAACCAGCACAGGGAAAGCTGCCCCATAGCCATTGCTGTGGGAGCTACTCTCTGTTGGGATGGGATGACGGAAGGACCAGAACAGTGTAATTCCTTCCGCTGGAGCACGCAGGCAGGGATTTGGTCTCTGGGAGGGATGAGAGGCACCTTTACACCACCAGGGATGGAGCTGCCATGTTTTTTGGTGCCTGCCTGCCTTGGGCTCCAGCGACATCCCAGCTCAGAAATTTCCAGGTTCCCACCACCACCTTGTTAAACCAAACTAGGCGTAAGCTGAAAGCAAGACGTGGCAAGGAAAGTGTTTGCAAAGCACCAGCACCAGATGTCCCAGGTCCCGGGTGAGCCTTCTCTACCGTAAAACACATCAGCTCAAGGCTTTCTTTGTCTTGCCAAAAACCAGGCGCTAAGGCTAAGCATGGGCTGCGCGTTGCCAAGGGGTATAAATTGGCACCTATTAGCCATCCTCAAAATAACTCTAACTTGTTTGACATAATGAGGTGATTAAATCAGCATGAGAAATTCTGCTTCTTGAAGCCAACAGGACATGGTGAGACTGCGTTTCAAATCTCAGCACAATTAGGGAAAAGATGAAGCGCAGTTTGGGGAGGGGAACATCTGCATGGGCTTCACTGAGCTCACCATGCCAAGCCAACAGTGCCAGGTGGGAGTCAACAGGGGGTCTGCATCGACCCACAGCCCTGAGTCCTCTGTTAGTACTCTGAGGGCTGGGAAAACACAAAGATTGCCTAATATGCCTGATTTCACCCATTTTTCAGCCCTTCCAAACCCATTAGGGCATGCAAGGACACCGCATGCAATGGGTGCCAGCTCCAGCCACTGACCTGCCACCGTGTCCCACACCTACTGCTCACGTGTTTTCCTGCCACCAAACTCTCGCTGTAGAAACTCGACGTGTTACAGCTGGTGTTACCACAGACAGGCATCCCCAGGACGGCCTCTGTCAGCAAAGAGCGTTTTGGCAAAGAGTTTCCTTTTGTTTCACCAGACAGGGGAAAACGAGTAGGAAAAATGCTGCAGTAAATGAAGGGAGTTTGCCATGTTGGTGAAGAGCACCTGAGCAGCGTCCTGGGATGGTGTCCTCAGCTGCTGGAGCAGGAGAGCATCTCTATGCCATGATGCAGGAGAGAACCAGCCAAACACGAACACATGGATGAGAGCTCCAGAAATCAACCTTCTGCCACTGCCAGCTGACTCAAGAGCTCCCCAAAATCCCAGGGGACCTTCCAGACCCCCCAGCCCTGTGCTGTTTTGGGACACCTTCAGGTTCTCCACATCAGCACTGATCTGGAGAGCTTCACCAAGCCACCCACCTCCATCCCCCTGTACAGACGTTTCCAGCAGATTCTCAATGACCTTCAGAAGGTTGTCTCTGCTTGGCCAGCCTTCATCTCTGATGATTTGGTGCCTCTCTGGTTCCTGTCATGCAAATGGAGGGATGGTAAATCTTTGGCCAGCAGTAATTCACATCTAGACATCACAGGGACAGAAGATAATGAAGGTTTTTGAAATCCAATAGTCCCTAAACACTTTCAGGTGCTGCCTTTGCCTGTCTGTCTTCATGCTTCAGGGACAAATCATTCCTTACAATCTGTGTTCCCAGACCCTTTCACCTGAACTCTGAAACGGATTTCGGTTAGGTCTAGCGCAACGCATGGTCGTTTGTCATAAAATTATTTTTGTTCATTTATCTCCATTCTGCCTTTTCAAGTCCTTTTCTTGCGTGCTACTTCGGCCAAATTCCCAATTCCCTGAATTTATTATCACTATAAAATGGTTGCCTGCTCCACAGCATGACCTAGACGTGCACCCCACAGCGATGCTTTAGAGGCCTTCGTCTGTTCCTATGGCAACTGGAAAAAGAGGCAAGCACTGCAGCCAGCACAGGGACGGATCCTGCACGGATGCTGACACCCCTTCCCAGCTGGGAGGCTGCGAGGAGGCCAGAAGAACATGGGGGAAAACACAATGTTGGGAGGAATGGGGCAGAAACACATCTTCTGGTGTTTTCTCTTCCCTGGTGACCCCATAGCAGCCCTGTGCTGGGTCTGTGTGTGACCAGGAGAACATGGCTCCACTGCGATGCTGGATGGTGCATTGCTTTTTGAAGCTGGGGTGGGATGGAGACAACAGGTTCTCCATGGGACATGGATTTAACCATGGGGACATGGATGTCAGCTCCAGGTCACCCTGGTACCCACAGTGCTGCCCATCCATCAAGTGAGGAGCATACAGGGACCTTGCACCACATGGTGACATCCAACTGGGTGACACAAAGTCCTGTGGCCTTCTGGGCTGGGCTCATTCTGGTTTCTTCCTCTGTTTGTCCCCCAAGTAAAATACCTCACAGGAACCCACTCCCTCCAAACCAGCCGTCTTTGCAACAAAGAGCTGCTCCTGCAAAATCTACTGCCTTTAACCTGTTGATAGACATTAACACCTTTACTTTCATTTACTGATGTTATTCTCCTTTAATTCTTTATTAATCGCCACATCAGCCACTCCATCAGTTGCCCGAGATCGAAGTGGAGCTGACAGGCCTGTAATTATCCAGGTCATCTCATTTATCCTTTTTAAACGTTGGCAGAGATCTCACCTGGGAAATCAGCAGAGCAGATTCAGCTCTTGCTTTTGACACAGACACGAGTTTGGTTTTCCTCCTGTGATGGGTCCCTGCAAGATGCTGGGGTTGCCTGACCAGCACCTTGTGTACAACCACAGGCACCACCCCTGTCTCCTGTAGCATCCCAGCTTTTGTTAAAAACTGGGAAAACAGCACAGAAGGGCCCCTCATCCTCCCTGAAGCTTGCAGAGCATGAGATGGGCTCTGGGAGTGACAGCTCTCAGGTGTCACCACAATATACGCTACATTTCCTAAGCATCCCCTGCTCTGGGGGTCTATTGTCCCCTCCGTCACGCAGCAGGATGCTTTTCCTCCATTTCCAAGTTTGAAAATCAATGTTCAAAACTAAAGCAAGTAAAAACTAAAGCAGGCAGCAGTTTTAACCCAGTTAGGGAAAATGAGGTTATTTCCTTCTGGATGTAATAGTTTTCCCTGCACTGGGTGTTCACTGTGGTTCCTGTCCCGATGCCCCCGGGGGGGTCAGGTTGTGCCCCCTTCCCTACCCAGGGCAGCAGTGTCAGGGCCAGATGCTGCCTCCACAAGGACTCCTGGTTGCCCTTTGGCCCAGGCTGAGCTTTCCCCCATCAAACAAAATACCATGAAGCTGCAAAGAAAATGGAATAGAGAGCATTTGCAGGCAGCAAACATCCGTACCAGGGCTCCTCCAGCAGAAAACTTATAGCCACCGATAAAAGCTCCATACAGCATGTCTTTCCAAGGCCAGGCTGCTTTTAACACCCATCAAAAGGCACCGAAAAAAAAGCGAAGGGGGATGAACAAAAGCAGCAATGCTATGGAGAAGCGCCCTGGCTGCATCGCAGGGGAGGCAGCCCGTTTGCACACACCTATCCCCTTTGATCCTGCGTTCCTCCATTCTGATTTTTTTATACACTTAGAAAGGATGCTGCTTATTCAGGCAGCGCCGTGAGCGACCGGCTGAGCCCCGCGGGTTCCCGCTGCAGACAGTACAAAGCACTTGAGAGATGGATGGAAAAGAGCTTCTCCTCCGTCTGCAGCCACGCGTTGTGGCACACTGGCGAGGGGAGACGGGCAGAAAAGCCTTCACTCGCTGCCATCTGGCACCCGGAGTCCAGGGAGCCGGGGCTGGAGGTGAAAGAGAAAATAGCTTTTCTGTTTACCCACTTCGGAGGAAGGAGGAGGAGGTTAAATTTGGGACCAAGAGCCGCTTTGCAAGCCTGGCAGGGAGCACAGAGCCACGTTTGTCACCTCTCGGAGACCTTCTCCCTGAAGGCAGATGAAAAAAATGGG
>JAOXJM010000003.1:29144532-29157246 GCA_026413425.1 Tringa solitaria
CACTGCTTGCTCATTGTCATTTTGCTGTCTACCAGGACCCCCAGATCTTTCTCTTTGGGACTTGTCTCCAGCAGGTCCACCCCTAACCTGGATTGGTGCCTGACATTCTTCTTCCCCAGGTGCAGGACCCTACACTTTTCCCTGACACGATGCTGCTTTTGCTGCATTTGGCCTCGGTCTGTGCCCGCTGGTGATCCCTTTCAGCTGCTGCAGCACCTCATCCTTCCTGCCCCCTCACCCAAACCCCGATCAGCCCCTGTGCCCCCGCTGCCGGCTCCGATGCCTCGGTCCCCAGAGGGACATAGAGATCTGTGCATGTCCCCGCGGGGCGGATGGCAGCCTGGGGCTGGGGGGGGGGTGGCTTCAGGCAACTCCAGCCTGCCAGCAGCACCGCCCCAGGGACCAGCATCCTTCCCCAGAGCTCTCCCCAGCCCCATCCCACCCCTTGCTTCTTGGGGGGGTTGTGGAGTCATCGCCAGCTCTTCCTGGAGGTACCCGTCGTGTCCATCCAACCCAGCCGCTCTCCTTGGGCTTTGTCCTCCCCCAGCTCCACAGGCAAGGTGGGCACCAGCAGCCCCCTCCATTGCCCCCCAACACAGCCTGCCCAATAACTCCCACAGAAGGGCTGGGTGTTGCTTCCCCTTTAATTTACCACTTGTTAGGGGGAAGGGATAAAAAAAAATAAATCAATAAATAAAACAACATAGGATGCTTGAAGAGGATGAAAATCCTGAAACTGCAGTCTGCTGGTGGCTTGTCCCATTGCCAGAGGAGAGGAAGAGTGTCCCCAGCCCCCCTCTCCCCACCACCTCGTCCCAACACCACCAGGTCCAGGTGGGTTCGGATGCGGTTGGACAATGCTCCTCGAGAAGAAAATGAAACCAAAGGTGAGGACATGGTCATTCACAGTTGGATGAAACAACCCCCAGAGTCTGACATCCCCACCTGCTGGGGGGAACCCGTCCCACCTCCCTCGGATATTGCAGAAGCTTCGAGAAAAAGCCACTCATTGCATGTTGCGTGTCGCAAACACAGAGGTGGGGACACCAAGTCACAAGCAGTCCCTGCACAGAGCCACTTGTCCTTTGCGGTAGTCGCGGCAGGGGCAGAGGCGCTGGTACTTGGTGTTGTAGCCTGCGCAGCTGAAGAGCAGCGGCTCCTTCTGGAGGTAGCACTCGTGGACGTTCTCGGCCACCGCCGGGTAGAGATGGTTCATCTCGTACTCGGTGCTGTCGCAGGTGATGCTGAGCCTGGGAACAAAGAGAGATGTGGGTCAGGTCAGGCGAGGAAGCTGCCTGGGGTTTCACTGAAGGGTTTCTAGTGCTGTTCTGTCCTTCCTGGGGAGGTTCCTTCACTAACCATTGGGCAGATCTCTGGTGGTTGCACCAGGAACCATAAGCGCGATGTTTGGCACCCCTTGGCTACACATGAATGCTTGTCACCAACCCAAGACACCATGCAGGAAGAGGTGACCCTTGCAACCCAACTCTGCAGCCCAGAAACCACCCCAACCCTTGCGTGGGCCACGGATGGCTCAGGAAATCACACACAAAAATCCACCCACATCTTTTATATCCCCCCACTGACCAACAGATCTGTCCACTCTCCATGGACACCTCCTGCAGCAGCTAATGTCCCCTGGAAGGGCACATGAGTTCAGTGGATGCCTACGTGTCCCTTGCTAGCCAGAATTAGTCAGCAAAACCATGGTGGGCACCAGCAAATGCTGCGAGGAGTGGCAAAAATGCCCAGTGTGGATCTCAGCATCCTCCTCCTCCCACCCGTACCCCCACCTGCAGACGGAGCAGCATCACCCTCCCACCAACCCCTCTCAAGCAGTGAGTCCCTCAGCCAGCTGCTTTTAAGGTCTGGAGGGGAACATGGCGGGGAGAGAGTGAAATCTAAGCCCCAGCTCTAATTTATCATATAAAAATGTCAGTGGGACTCCCATCGCCTGCCTGACCAGCGTGACAGCAATGGTAATGCTCGCATTTTAATTGCCCACAGAGCAGCACGGAGCCCGGTGGCAGATTTATACTCTATTAAAACTTCACCGCTGTGTGCTCAAAATGCAGTTTTATAGAGAAAGATGTTAAAAAAAGAGAGAAAGGGAGAGAGCATGGAGGAGGTGGAGAGGAACGGGGCGGGAGAGAGGTGGAAACGTGCCTGGGAAGGCTAGAGGTGCCTTCTGAAGCACAAAGCTGGACAAGGCCAACGCGTGCAGGCAACGGGCTGCTTTGCAGGCAGCACCTCTGCCTACATCGCTTTGGGTATGAAGGCACCTCGATGGGGTTTCAGAAGGGACAACACAAGGAAAATGGGTGCTGGGGATGGGGGGAGCAGGGGGAGCACCATCTGGCCGCCTCGCCGAGAAGCTCACAACTCACTGGAGAAACACCTCCTTCTTGTTGAGGAACCTGAAGAAGGTGGGCTCACAGACCAGTCCGTGCTGCCGGCACGTCTCAGTGCAGGAGTGCCGGGTCTCTGACACCCACACCTGCAGTGAGTCCACTGGTGGCCAGGCGTGGGGGTCCCGGCTGGCACTGGGGGACCAGACCAGGTGAGTGGCGTTGGGGGATAGGGCCAGCGGGCTTGGAGGGCTTTGCATAGCAGGACTCTTGGCCTTGGGAGGCAGAGGAGGAGACGACGTGGTGCAGAAATCCTAGTGGGAGAGAAGACAACAGGTCAGTGCCCAGAGGTAAGAGGCTGAGGATGGGGAAAGGAGGCTGCTGGTGGGACCAGAGGACACTTGGGCTGCTGAGTTTGCTCCTCAGCTTGAGGTCACCTGCATGCATGGATGGCATCTCCAGCTGTGGGAGATAAAGGCACTAGACCCATCTTCTTCTCCCAGTGCCTTATTCTCTGCAGCAGAAAGGCTGTGACCCAGCCCCACCACCCCCAGCCACCTTCTGCCAACCCCCCCAGCACCTTTGATTCATGACAAACCTCCCCAGTCCCCATGTCCTGGTGCTCTCTGCGATTAGACCCCAACAGGGCTGGGACTCGGGGTCTCTTGCTGGGGAGTTGCACTGGCTCAGCGGTTGCTTGCCCAGGAGAACTGGGATGGAACCATGGGAGAACAGGGATGGTCCCGCAAGGAGAACAGAGATGGTCACCCAGGAGAACCGTGATGGAGCCATGGGAGAACAGAGGTGGTCACCCAGGAGAACCGGGATAGAGCCATGGGAGAACAGGGATGCTCCCCAACCTGATGCTGTATGTAGGCGTGAATCCGCTCCAGCATCCCCTCGCAGGTGTACTCGTAAGGCAGGTAAGGGTCCACCTGTGAAGGGGGAAGAGCAGAGAACAGGCAGCAAGCAGGGACAGCCTTGCCCTTCTCCTGGGCCGGTGGCACAGGACAGCAGCGCCCTGAGCAAGGGCTCTCCCCACCCACTGAAGCCCATGGCTCATGTCTGTCCACCAAAGCAAGCAGGGCAGGAAACTAGGACTGGAAAAACTTCACCAGCCATAAAGCACTTGAGAGTCACCCCCTCAGAGTGGCTCAGCAGCACCCTCAAACCAGCGTGTCCCTGGCACAGCTCCCAGGGCTCGCAGGCAGCCGGGCTCCCTGCCCTCCAGTGGGGCCAGTGAGTGGCCATTGCCCCCCAGGTCAGTGGTGCTTTTCCCCATGAGAAGAGCATTACCACAAGGGCTGCCTCACTGATGCAACCCTTCCCTCTGGAATAAATTATTTTTTAAGGAGCTTTCTGCCCTGGGAAGACAGATTTTTCCGCACTCCCTTGTTTTTCCAGACACGTTACATGAGCCACAGGACATCGGCACATGGAAGGGGCTGGTACTGGGACCCCCCCCTTCTTTCCCTGCTGTGCATCTCTGCAGAGCTTCATGCAAAAGAAGGATTATAAGCAAAAACACCCCAAAGATAATTCACCTGGAAAACTCTGGTTCTTCTATTTTCTGAGCTCTGCACCTCCGAAATAGCTATCTCCTTTTGAAGTAGCTGTCAAACCCAAGCTCAAAGGCTCAGTCTGCCGAGAAGATCCCTCTAAGCATCTCCCTGCCATAAATATCCCACCTGAGATCTCAGCAGGGCTGGAAACCACAGCTGCTCCGTCTAATTACAGATGTGCACGCTAATCACGGCCGACACGATGACAGGCACTGATTCTGCTTCTGAATTGCTGATGGGCGCTCGGTTAACCAGGACAGAGTCCTCCACAAAG
This sequence comes from Tringa solitaria, assembly GCA_026413425.1. NCBI lineage: Eukaryota > Metazoa > Chordata > Aves > Charadriiformes > Scolopacidae > Tringa > Tringa solitaria. The sequence goes on from JAOXJM010000003.1 coordinate 29,148,717, forward strand.
CAAAACTGCCCATCTCGGTCACACAAAGCCCATGCCAGGATGGGGGCTGCCTGGCACCTATTTAGGGGAGACAAACCTCCCCTCACTCAGCATCACCAATGCTCAGGCTCATCTTACCACTGCCTTGACGGCTGCAACACACAGGGGCTTTTCCCAGGACCCCGTTACGCCAGGCATGGTGCAGATGTAATTCTGTAAAACAGCCTCTTTCCCCCCAAAACACTGTGTGGTACCTGGTGGGATGCAGCACATCCACAGAAGGATGGAGGCAGAGAGCCTCCCTGCAGTGTGTACCCCCAGAGGTGATGCTCTGGGTGCAATCCCCCCTGCCCACAGGCTCCCAGGCTGGGTCCAAGGGCATCAGGAGGCTGCAGCCCCAGCTCATCCAGCCCCGACACCCCCATCTGCCCCCTTTCTCCCCCAGGGATTCCCCCAAAGACTCTCCCTCTCCCCAGCTCCCTTCTCCAGCTCTCGTTAGGATTCAGCTCGTGCACCCACGACTGATAGAAAATACCAGTTTCAGGAAGATAATTGTTTAATTAAAATCTGACAGGCTTAGCCTCCTCTTGACAGTCACATCGTTAATGCTGCTCCCTGCACCGGGAGCTCAGGATCTCCCCGGAGCCCCGGGAAGGAGGAGGAGGAGAGTCGGGGGGGCTCTGACGTGGGGACCACAGCATCCCGCTGCCCGGCAGAGCGATGCACGGGATGCCACGGGAGGGAGCCGGGGGGGGGGGGGGGAAGTGGTGAAGATGGACTTTGCCATCCTTTACCCCACGTGTGGGTGGGGAAGATGGGGCCAGAGCAAAGGCACAGCACAGCGTGGCAAACCAGTATGTGCTCAACCAGCCCCAGCGCTCTCCATCAGCCAGATGGGGAGTTACTGGTGGCCTGCGGGGATACGGCCACGAGAGCTCCGGTTTTATAGTCCCCAGCAGGAGTCCCAGAGCTGAAGAGAGCAATAAGTCTCCCTCGCTCAAAAGGAAAAGAAAGAGAAAAAAAATACCCAAACATCATCAGACAAATAAGTAGAAAAATAATGCAATTCTCTGCCAGCACGTAACAGCAGGCTGGGAACACTTTAACCAGCTATTTTCGCTGTGATGTTTAATATGCCACTCTTTCAAGCATAGTCTGAAATGTATAATTTTCCATTATATTCCTGTATGTTTGACTTTAATATAATGAAGCCTTCTCCCTTCACTACACCAGAATATTGGGTCTATTAAATTGCTTGTGCGAGGACTATTTTTGACAATGGAAAAAGCTGAAGGCCAAGAAAATGGTGGTGCCTGAAAAACCTCTCTCCTTCTCCAGCCTCTAACCTCTGGCTAATGGCCGTAATCCATCACCGGGACAATCCTCCCGGCATCACCTCTCCCCGGGGGACGCAATCTGTCTCTTGGCCCCGTGCGACTGTGCTGATCCCTGGGGTAGAGGGGTTTGGTGCTTTCACAATTTCAATTTTCCTTATAAATAGGTCAGGGATGTGAGCCATCAGGGAAACCCAAAACTGCTTTAAAGGGGGATGAATGGCAGAGACACAGCTTGTCAAAAACGTTCCCCAGCTGTTGCACGGTGACCTGGAGCGGGTGCCACCTCTGAAACGATGAGGAAGGGGAGCACAAGGACTTTTCTTGGGAAAAAAAAACCAAAACGTATTGCAAACCCAAGCCATGATTCAGATCTCTCTCCAGAAGAAGTTTCTTTCAAGCAAATTTAGGCTGCTGTGGGACGCCAGCTGCATCTCAACTGCTTTATTTGCACAGTCCCTGCCAGCAGCCCCGGCCGGCTCCAAACACACCAAGGGAGCCAGGGCAGGGCTGTGGCGACGGGGACGGCACATCCCACCCCAAGCTGCTGCCCTGGGAGCCTGCGATATAAATCACAGCAGCACAGCCACGCTGGAGCAACCCGGCTGGAGAGACACGGGCAGGATGGGGCAGCCCCAAAATAACACTAAAATATTGCCAGAGCATCAGCAAATCCCTCAGGGTCATGATGCTCTAAACCGGGGCGAGCTTGTTTGTCAGCTTGACCACATCGGAATTACCAGCAGGTTCATGAAAACAGCTCCCAAAGCCCTTGAGGGGGTCCAGGCACCCCAGTTCCCAGTTCCCTGGTTCCCAGAACAGCATAGTTTCCACTGGGAAAAGCTGATGGCAGAACAAAGAAGATTCCCACAACATCCCATATCCCCCAGAAACATTTTACTGAGTTTTGCCTGGAAGATGCAAAACTAAAGCTGTGGGATAAGCAATTATTTTACAGCCATACAACATCAAAAAAGAGAAAAATAACACCTATTTCAGGTCAGTTTTCAATTTCCAGTCTTTCCACTCATCAAGGAGGGGAGAAATGCCGTGCTTTGGGTCCAGCAATCTGTTTGGGTTGCCGAAGAAAAGGGAAACGCATCATTTCGGATACAAACCTTCCTTTCAATAAACTGGCAGGGTATCTTGAAACAAAGGCAGGCAGATGGGAAACAAAACCACATTATTTCATTCCAGTAATGTTGAAATGAAATGTTTTGACTGAAAAAATAAATTGATGGTGGTTATTCTGGAACACAGACAAATTTGTTTCATATTCTGATAACAAAACACCCCATTTCGCCTTCAGAGAAAAAAATAAGTTTCTTGAAGCTCCAGAACCCGGCTAAGAACAGCAACACTGAACTGCCCGGCCCCCAGCTTTCTGCTGCTCCTCCTGCTAATGCCCTTGTTTTCACTTCCTGCTGTAACAAACAGTATTTTAAAGACAAGATACCAAGGGATTCCTGAAGCCAAAGCCCATAATAAGGCTTTTAAACCTGTAAGGTAGGTCAGGTTTTAGGCTTAATTGCCTTGACAGCATCTCTAATAAAGCAGACCTTTCTATATAAAAGATAAAAAGGGGGGAAAAAAGGGGGGAAAAAAAAGAAATTGCATGAAAGAAAAAGAATTGTAAGTTATTCACACTCACACATTGCTCTGCTTTGGGAGGATTTGTATAATATCTTTTAAAAAAACCCGGAGAGGAAAGTTGTGGGATTAACCCAGCGCTCCTTGGTGGGAAGGAGTAACTTCTCTCCAGAGCGACTGCCCATTTTCAAGGCAAGCACCTAATTTTATTAATTTGAGGCAAATTTAGGACTTCAACCTCCCAGCAGATGAGGTTGGGCTGCTTTTCGGGGGGGGATCTCAGGGTGGAGGGTCCCTGGTGCTGCAGAGATGGGCGGCAGCTTTAGCTGCCCCGTGGTCCCAAGGGAGATGGAGTTTATTTGAGTGTAGACAGTGTCTCGCTGGGATGGCAAAGAGAGAGCAGCCGCCCCGGGATGCTGTGCCGGTGTCACCGACACCCCTGGTCCAGCTCTGCTTCCCCTGCCCTCCATCAGCTGTTTTGGAACTGAAGAAATGTTAATTAAGGCAGGGAGGCAGGACGTGTTGTGGTTACACCGCAGCTGCATTTATATGAAGAGTGGGAATGGGGAGAAGAGTGGAGATGACAGCAGGTCCCCACACCGGCTCCTCCTGCTTCATGCCCATCACGCCACCAAGTCCTTTCCTAAAATCCTTTTTCTCTTCTTTTTTTCAACCAGAATTATCATTAAGCATCTAAATGCCCTGATGAACATCCAGTTGAGATTGCAGCACAACACAGCTGCTCAGGAGCCAGCGGAGCCCTTTCCTCCCCCCTTACTTCTCCAACCGTTTCGAAATTATTTTAATAGCACCAGGCTTCACTATTTTCTTTCTCCTTTCTGGAAAAATTCCTTTCCTCTCCTGAAACACCAGCAGCTCCTGTCCACCCTTCGCTTTGGGGACATCTCTCCAGCCCAGATGGTGGAGGGTCAAGCGCTGACAGCTGGCCCGGCAGCACAGCAGCAGGAATGTAATTATTTTTAATTTAATTTTAATCGAGATAGCGGAATGAATGTGCAAAACAACAACTGTTTTCCGAAGTCGGGTTTGCTCAGTCTTTGCAAACTCACAGAGAAAATCAGCACGAGGCGAGGAGCTGTGGCCATCACCCACGGTAAGGTACAAGACCTGGGCAGATGGGGTGGGCACATCAGCTGAATAAAGTCCCCAGACTGTCACAGACAGCTCCTACTGCAGGGAAAAGCAAAGATGACACCTCTCCGGCCAGCATCACTCCTGTCCCCCCCAAAATCCCACCCGGCACCGTGGATCCCGGAGCCTGATGTGGAGCACTGGTTTCACAGCCCGTCGTTGTCCTCACGGGGGGATGGCTCATCCCGAGCAAAGCAAATCACAAACAAAACTGAGATCAGCACTTTTCTCCCCTCCAGGAAAATTGACTTTAATAATTTGGACAACTTGAAAGGCTCCTGCCACAGGGCAGGAGGTAAATATTCATGATGGAGCATTTCCAGGGCGGGCGCAGCAGGAGTGCTGCCTTTCCCAAGAGACCCCCGCATCCCCCCCTGCTCCTTCCATCCCTTCATCCTTCACAGAGGCAACTCCTGGGGCTATTTCTATCAATTTGCTCCATTTGAATGATAACGATGAACAGCGAAATGGGGTAATGGCAGGCGCAGAGGTCGGTAGCTCTCAGGGTACTTCGCAGGGAGATGCTCTCTGGGTTTATCTTTGCTTCACGCCAGGTCCCAGCACCGTGGCACATCTCCTCCAACCTCAACCTCCTGCTCCCAAACCTCATCTCCCTTATCTCAGCTTCCCCCTGCTCCGGGATTTCCAGGGGATTCCTCAAGGGCATGAGCATGGCACTGCCCTGGGCAAACACCTATCGGTACCAAAGCCAGGCAAGAGCACAAGTCCCCTTGAAGCTGCAGGGTAGGAGGATTTCTGCTTGGCACATGCAATTAATTTCCAAGGGGAAACGAGGAAGGAAAAGCAATTAACGCTCAAAACGGAGAGCCAGGCACCAGCAACCACCGCTGATATCTGTCCCAGCAAACCCAGCCGTGGGGAGATACCTCCTCCGAGCTGTACCTGGGTCCTCATGATGGTTTTGATAGCAGCTTCAAACTCCTCGGAGTTATTGTAGTCCACAGTCCACACATGCGGCTTCCCGATGAATTCTTCAGCATATGGGTGTTGGGAGGACACCTAAAACACAGCAGTGGGAGCTGGTTTCTGCAGTCCCTGCCAGAACGGCTGGTGTCTACCACCCGCAGTCGTGACAGCCGAGAGGAGCAACAGGCTCAGGCACAGACACGTTGGGTTTTAAACCATTGCACAGAGAGATGTGCTGGGAAAAAAAAGGTTTTTTCTGAACCCAGCTGCCTCCCGACATCAGGCTGATGCTCTAAAATTCTCACTGGGTTGGGATGGCCCTTTCCCTTCAACACTGAAATCGCCTCCACAGCCCTCAATGTCCCCATCTCCGTAGCCCGGGTACAATCTAACCCAAGCCATTTGAGGGTCTGGAATGGCAAAACCAGACCGAGACAGCAAAGCCCTGGGAAGGCACCATGACTCCCAGGTTTGCCAGCTCCAGAAACAAGGCAGAGGGAAAATCCATCACCACAGAAAGCCGGGGAAGTCTGGCAGCAGAAGAAAGCAGTGCTGGAAGGAAGCTGCACCGGCCCGATGCCACAAGCAGCTCCACACACTGCTACCCCACGGCCACCCGCCTCCCACCAGGCAATTTTTGGGGATACACCGCTTTTGTTTCAGCCCCTGAGCTGCTGCAAGGCAGCCAGAGCGCAGATCTAGGGATGGGGGAAAGCGATGGGAGAGTATGCAGAGCAGAGGAGGTGTTTTGGGGGCACCGCGGAGCGTTGCAGGGGGGTCTGAAAGCCTGCCAGCTGGAGGAGGAGAGCAGCGTGTGCCCTCTGTTTTATTCTCCAGCTCACTGTCCTTTCCCATTCTTTGCCAACAGGATCGATCACCTCCTTCCCCTCTGGCATATAAACACCCTGGGGCATTTCACAGCCCTCGCTCCCGCCTGCCCTCCCGGCTCTGGGCTGAAGCACAACCACAGCACCCACCCAGGATGGGTGCTAACACCCACAGCTAATTAGAGGGCTGCATGGGACAGACATGGGGGTGCAGGACAGCCCTACCCCCCAAACTCATGATGGGGGGCCTCTGGGACAGGCTGTGACAGGGCTGAGCCGGCACAGTCCCCCGGCAAAGCCCTGCTCAGCGAGAGCGAGCGTTGCACTGCATTATCCACTTTATTAATAATAAAAGAGGCAATTTTCTCAACCCTTTAACTTTTAAAGAGTTCCTGCTTCGCTTAGATTGAATCCCTAGTGGCGGGCAAGCCTGGGAGGGATTTCGTACCCCTGCAACACCACGGAGGTCCTGGCGTCCCTCTGGAGGTACAAAAGGATGAACAGGGGAGCATCACCCCGGTTTGGGAGCAGGGCATGGGCTGTGCGTGGACTTGGGTTGACGGGGACAGAGCTGGGGTTTGTGGTCTGCAGAAGCCTCCTGCACCACCAGACCCATGGCAGGGCCCCTTGCATCTAAACGCTCCAGATGGAGACGATGTGAGGATGGGAGAGAGGAACCCATCTGCAGGTATCTGCACTTGGAGGAAATCTCACCCACCCAAAAAAAAAAAACCTAAAAACCATCTCAGTTTAACAACTGCTATTCCCCAGGCTGGCCCGAAGCCCGGTGTGAAGGTGGCTCCATCCTGTCCACCCACTCGCCTCCTGCCAGACCCACCTCTCTCGACGTGGGCTTCCCGCGGAAGAACTCGTGGTTGAGGGAGCTGTGCGGGGGGTTGAAACGCGCCTGCAGGAAAACGCAGCCGTTGGCGATGGCCTCCAGCGGGGCAGGACCCTCGTAGGGGAACCCAAAGCCAATGAAGAGCTGCAAGGGAGAAACCCACGTGCTGGTGAGCGAACGCAGCCAACCCCGTGGGAAATTCTCCCAAATAACCCCGCCAGCATCCCTCTCCACTGCTCCGGTCCTGCACACCAAGCATTTATGGCAGCTCCACGTGGTTCAACACCCCATAGGTAAATGTGCTAAAAACTGCCCCCCTCTCTCCACAGCTCACAGCCCACTCATGCAAAGCAACAAGGTGCTCAGGAGCAACAAGTCTCCCCATGGTGGTTACAACCATCCTACTGGCCCCATATGGAAAAGTACTGGTTTGCCAAAGCCATTTGGGCTGGAGAAGCAACAGAGAATCCCGTCTATTTTTATCACAGCTGTAGGGAGAAAAAAAAAAAAATACCAACCCATCCCACTTAGCAATAAATGAATTAATCAGGAAACTTTGTGCTCCATCTGCGGACGGTCTGCAAGGAGAAACTCATCAGCCACATCTTGATTTGAAATGATGTGCTCTGCTCGGCTCCTGGCTAATTAGCCCTGCTGATAGCGCCTGCAAGCCTGGGAGGAGCGCAGATAACGGCCTCTCCCCACCCCCCGCCTCCTCCTTTAATTAGGTTTTATTTCTCAAGGCAACCAAGTCCGCTGGCTGGTTAGTGGGGGTCCCGTGGACACCCCGGCTGGTTCTCGCCCACCTTCGCCTTCCTCAGCAGCTGCTGGAATTCGTGCTGTGGCAGCAGCCCGTGGTTCTTCACAAACGCCGGGACCTCGGGCGGCCGCTGCGTCTCGTAATAAACCGTGCCGTGGATCTCCATGTACTTGTTGAGGATGGCCAGGAACTTCTCCTTGCCCTGGGGAGGAAGGCAGAGGCGTGAACCCCACCAGAAGATGGGACTGACACCTCCCTCACCATGGATATAGGGGGAGATTTAACTCCCAAGCCACTGTCCTGGAGCACCCCCAGATTCTTCAGCCCAACCCACACCAACCAGCAATTCCCCAGGATTTTGTCAGGAAGGTTTAATCCTGTTTCACTACCTGGAAAATCAAGGGGGTCATCCGTTTTCTTCTTTTGGAGGCTTTTCCTCCATTTACTCTCCAAAGCAGTCTTCCGTTTTAACAATTTCTCTACTGCAGAATTTTTTTGCTTGGAAAAACCACAAAGGGACTATCCTTTGGATGCTGCATTTTCAGCTTGTTCCAGTGTGGCAACAGGCCCCGAAAAAAGCAGAGACCAGGAGGGAATAAGGAGGTATAAATGGGGAACTCAGGTTGCAACTAGATGATCTTTAAGGTCACTTCCAACCTAAACCATTCTGACTCTATAATTAGAGAAAACTCTGTATGTTGCCTTAAAGCCCCTCGAAATGAGGAAAGGTGGGGATGGGGAGGGGATGCAGCCCCCGGCTGCATGAACCCACATCGATCCCAGCAGCTTGGAGGGACCGAGCTAACGATGAGGCAAAGTCAACTCCAGCAAAACCCTGTCTCTTGCAGGAAGATATGCAGAAATAAAGTCCAGCAGCAGCTGGTGTGGTACTGTACCTGTAACTGGAACAACCCCAGGAGGTGCAGAAAGGGAAAAAAAATAGAAATAAATCAAGAGACAGTGAGAATTAGCTCCCTTTTTTTTTAAGCCCTGGAAGGAAAAGCAGCTGGGTAGCTCTGGACAGAAGAGGAGAGAGTACACACATCCCCTGGCTGCTCTAGCAGATGCAGGGGGGATGTTTGGTGTGGGGGGGGGGGGGTATTGTTGGTCTTTCAGCTCA
>JAOXJM010000003.1:29239301-29249525 GCA_026413425.1 Tringa solitaria
TGGAACTCGATGATCTTTAAGGTCCCTTCCAACTCTAACCATTCTAGGATTCTATCTCGGGGCTATCTACAGTCATGGTCCTTCTCCACTGGAGCCTGACAGGCACTTTCCTTAACATTACAGGATATGGAATCACAGAATTGTCAAGAGTTGGAAAGGGACCTCTAGAGATCATCTAGTCCAACTCCCCTGCTAAACGTGCCTGGATGTCCCTCAGGACAAAGGTGTCTTATCCAAGAAGCACATCCGGAACACAAAGGTTCCAGCGTCACAGCATTCCCAGCCACCTTCCCCTCCCAGTCCCTGGGACCGGTGGTTTCTTTGTTTGCTGCAGATCACCATAAATATTTTTACCAGCTAGCAAAACTTTTAAATCCAATTGCTTTCTGCATGAAATGAAACGCAGCGTGCGTAATGCCCTTTCCTTCCCCTACAGTCATTTTTTTTTATGTGTGTATCAAATCACAGCTTCAGGGTGAGAGCGGGAAGCAGAGGCAAACGCCGTTCCACACCGATCCCGATGAGCACCCGCCGTCCCTTGCCACCGCCTGCCAAAGGGCAGCACTCCGTGTCTTACCCACGCGTCGGAGAATTTGCAGCATCAAGCTCTCACAAAGTATAATTATTATAATTATTCATAAATGTCATCACTATCTGCCTGTGATTGCTGCTCTGCTTTCACTCTGCAATGAGTTAAGGATGGCATAGGAATGCGAACGATGGAACACTCATTTTTCAGACTCACTCATACCAGATTTTCTCCAAAATGTCCAATTACAGCCTAAGTACTGGTTGTATTGGGGAGTTTATCACTGCTTAGTGCCCTAACGCGCCAAGGGAGAGCATCGGCCTCATGGCATTTACCTGCTGCCTTGGGAGGCAGAGGAGGAACCCCAGCCCCGTGGGGAGGAAGAGCAGCTACTTCCACCGTGCTGCGGGGTCACCTACACAGAAAACACCGACGGGGAAGCTCCAGCTGAGGAACGTGTTTGTTTTACCCTGTGCCAGGCTGAGCATAGGAGTACACAAGTCTTTTATACCCTGTATAGATATTTTATAGGAATATGCATAACGGGAAGAAAGTTGAGAAATTTAATCTGAAAATTTGAGACGTGCATTGGGAGAAGTTTCAGGGAGGTAAAAGGCCAAGCACTCACCGCTCTTCTCCACCTGCACTTTCCTCCATCGATCACACTGCCTGACGAGGACGGAGGCACTCGCAGCCTGCGATTCCTTCCACTGCCCCTGCTTTTGGCACCACAAGCATCCTCCGCTCTTTTACTGCTACAGAGGAAACAATTTTTACTCCCTGAGCGCAATCATTCAGCACCGGAGCCGCCAAACAAGTGCTCACACAGTTATACTTTTGTAAGCACAAAACAAATAACGATGTTTGGTGGTGAGGCTCTTTTAAACAAGTTATTATCCGTGTAATTGGCTGGGTTCTTTTGCAAAGATTAATAATCATAACAAACTCTGCAGGTCAGGTATTACCACAAGACGAGTGGCTCTGACAATAAGCAGTCACCACTGCAGTCAGTAAGGATGCTTAATTGAAGCTAATTTCACTAAGCGACCTTACAAATAGTAATTTCCATTTAATATGACAGAATGAATGACTTTTTTTTTTTCATTTAAGGCACAAACCTTTTATTTTTCTGCCTTCACGTATAATTCCTGCATGAAGCCAGGACCAAATGTGCCCTTTAGCCACACAGTCTCCCACTGGCCAACAGCCTTCCACATCTACATTTAATTGCGGATAAACAGGACCCAAACCCTCCATAATTCTGATTAATTTTGTGGAGTCTTTCAGACATGCAACACTTAAGAGAAAAATATCTAAAGTCGAGGAAAGGGATACTGGAAGTAGAACCCATAATAAAACTTACCTCAAAATGCATTAGGCACTTTGTCCTTTTAACATGTTTTCATGTTAACGGGCTAGGACTGAAGCAGCCACCCTGATTTCTCTTCGACAGTTCACTAGTCTGAGCCACAACTGGAACTAAGTGGTTCAAAAGGATCCGCTCAGCACAAACCAAACATTTTCATTTTCCTGGTGCCACCAAGCACTTCTGAGATCCCTCAGTTCAGACTGTCTCTCACTTTTCCAAAGCCCCTGACGTGGCTCTTAAAAGCAATTCCAACAACTTAACAAGCATATTACCAAAAACACTGTTTGTGATTCGCTTTTATTTGCATGGCTGTGACCACAAAAAGAAATATAGCAGAGTCAGTACACTCACTTGAAATCAGAGTTTTCGTGAGGACAATCATCACATGAGCCTCTTCTCAATTACCTCCAATCCTAACCCAAAGACACCTTTTATTTAAGTAGAACCAGCTTCAATCATTTAAATTAGGCTTCTGCCCAGTGTCAAAATATAAACAAAAGGGAAAGAATAGCTTGCAGGAGGACATGTCAACAGCTGAAATAACCAAGATAGCAGAGAAATATAAAACAAATACAAACTGAGTCAATGCCAGTAGCAGCTGAGTGCCCAAACTCATTGAGCAATGCACCCCCTTCAGGTGCCTGCTGAGAATTATTCTCAGGTCCAGATTTGCTCTCTATTGCACTTTAAGGATGTTCCTTCCAGCCTCTCACTAGCACTTCCCTGTGGTACTAACACAACTTTTTTCATGAAAACTACAGCAGAATCTCAACCTTGCTTCTGAGCCAGCGTGGTCATATCAGAATGGCAAGTACTTTGTTAAGCAGATAACTTCTCCATTTCAACTTTAAATTCGCCCATTTTTTTATATTTCTGCCAGCACGCTAGACCTCCCAGGGAACAAGAACATGGTATGAACTGTTGCTGCCATTCAGTCAGCATAAGTGGGGCTACAAAACTTCCAAGGAAAATAGTGGTGTGGATAAAGTCTTTGAAAATGCATTTCACTTGGAGAATTAATGTTCATGATTGTAAGATCTTGTCTTAACTAAGACACTTGCACAATTCAAGTCAAAGTACCTACAGGCATGATGTTAAACATAGTGGTTCCTATTTGTACTGGCAGCAAACAATTAATCACTGCCCTAGAAAACAATCTTTGAGTCTCTCTCCATACACACCCACGCTTCAAACAGCGGTGAGCTGTCAGGCAACCTCCCTTAAATTATTTTTCCATAAAGTTATACCAGCAAACTCCACCAGGAAGTTTTATTTCCAGTATAGTTTAAAATGGGCACAAAAATTGAAAGAACTATCCCTGTAAAAGACTTCTTATTTTTAACAACTGTACCACAGGAGGGCTTCTGCTAAGACAGGGACCTCAGTAAAGGTTATGGAGGTTTCCGGTTGGGTTGGTTTTGGTTTTTTTTTTATATATCCCTTATGAGTTCACTGTATCTGCAGAAATTTATATATTAGAATTACTTATAAAAAACATTTTATAAATGGTTCTCTTCCTTATCTCAACTTGCTGACATAGATTGTACCTACTGAAATTAACAAAACAGAAGTAAAAGCACAATCACAATTATGAACAAGGTCTGCAGTTGTACAAATTTTCTCTTTCCATACATTCAAATCAAAATGAAAATCAACTGGCAAGACAAAGATATAGATATGCTTATATGATATGCATTAAAGGCTAATTTGTAGCAGCTTCTTTAGCACTCGAGTGTCAAGAATATCAGTTTTCATTTCCCCTTTAGGATTTATTTGAAAAACTTGGGGATGCAATACATGAAGATATTAAACCTTAGCAACAACCTAAAAGGATAAGGAAAAAAAAAAATGAAAGACGACTTTTCAATAAACCCAAGCAACTCAATGTGTCATTTCGCTTATAAAGATAAAATCCCTAATATAAAACAAACCCACAGTACCACAAATACAGCAAAAGCCTTTTTTTTTTTTCAAATCCCACATAATTTAACACTAAGCACCCAACTCAGATTAACATGACATTGCTCAAAGGCCAAGGAGGTAAAAAGAATGGGGGCTGGTAAATATTGATAAAAGACCGAGATAGAATCCTAAATGGGTGCCAGCATTACTATACCAAAATTTCTGACTGATCTAACAATTGTGTATAGCTGGGTGGATTTTTCTCCTGAAAAATCAAAGAAATAGGAATAAGTGAAAGGCAATCATGTGTCATCATCCACCTGAATAACTGAGAACTGTCTCTTCAGACCAAATGTCAAGTATGCTATACTTGTATAGTTAATAGTAAAAAAAAAAAAAAAAATACTGCTATCCATGATGCAGTTTTGAGAATTTCATTTCTTGTAAAACTTGTCACAGAGCAATAACTCTTCACTTTAATGACCCAATAAATAGTTCTCAACAGCCTCCTAACATTATCTGGTATTGAGTCAGACCAAGCAGAACAGAGGGAAAAAAAAAAAAAAGTAAAGCTGGTACACAGAGGTACTGACAATCTACCAGTCCTAGGTCATTACTATCCCTGAAAGTCAGTCTCAAAAATGCCTTTTGAAACTACATAAACTTAGTAATTTTCTTTAATTTCTAATAAAATAGTTGATACAATTCTTGCATGGCAGAACACCACAGAAGTTCATCATTAAAAGGAATCAATTTAAAAAGCAACCTCATGAGACCCGTAACCTAGCTACAATTAAATGGCATTGCTTTAAAAGCATTTATAAGTTACTCATCACCACAAGACCCAGGAATCATTTTCTCTCCCCCATGTACTGTAAGGTAAGATTGTTCCTTGTGAACTTTCCAGTCTTTCTTCCCTCGTTGATATGTAAGGAAAAACAGGTCGCAGGAAGAGTTCGGATGCAAAAACTCAAAAAAAAGCTCTTTATCCCTTTTGGTACTCGAGAGAAAGTACAATTGTATAGCAACAAGCAACAAGAATTCTAATCACTGGCAGCGTCCTATTGTCTATACCTTTTACGGTGCTCAGTATATAAAAATAGCATCCTTCAAATTAAAGGATAACAGGAGTGGATAAGCGAGAGGCATTAGAGTGCTGCTAGTCACATTAATCATATGTATTGATTGAGTACTGAATGCTTTTTCAGTTTGTCTGACAAATTGGAATGGCTTCGGTAACCCCTCGCTCAAATGTGTGTTCTGTCTCATTCTCTTTTACATCATTCATTAAACCTCCTGGGAACACCCAAAGGCCTTCTCTCCTGGCTGTCCTCGCAGATTCCTTCGCTTGCCAAATGTTCAGGTGCCCTCTCATCCTCCCATTAACACCCTACTGATCTCATGGCAAAAACCTGCAGGGAATTTAAAAATCCTGTTCTACGTGCCCATCAAACCAGCCCTCTCTGCTGTTTCACTGTGCAGGAAGAGGGCTGTGCTTCATGGGAGTTGTGTTACATGTTCCCCGAGAGTAAAACTGACAGCAAATGTCACAGGAGATCCCACACCACCCCAGGTTTAACCTTGGCTACACCTACGTAGTTACGACAGGCAGGAGCCACTGACACAGTGCACCCAGTCGACTTTTTTTTAAACTTGTCTTTAAAGATAAGACATTAACATTCTGACTGTGCATTAAAAAAAAAAAAAAAAAGGTTGGTGAACAGTACTTTTCTAAAAATAGCTATATGGAGTATCTAAAAACACCTTCTCAGTGTTCCATACCTGCTCACGGTTGCATCTTGTCTGCCTGCTAGACAGAAATGTAACTGCAAGTACTACAGAGTCCCACAGATGGATAAAAATCAAGGCGAGTTGCATTCACTGCCTATAATATATCTTCTGTAAGAGTTTTGCATTAAAACTTAGTTACTATGCTAGTAGTATCACTGTTTTTCATTTGGCAGAATAAGATTACAGTACAGCCCAAAATATGCTGAATGAAACAACTTATGTCAAGTGTTTCAGGTATTTTTAGCCTACACAGCAGAATAAACACTGCAAGATTATTCTTACAGTTCACATCCCGAGCTATTTGTACTTTTAAAAATTTACCTTAGACAATGCTCCCACCACAGATTATGATGGAAATTTCACTGAACTCAACTATTTGGGAGGCTGGGTTGGAAGCCATGTCTTATGGTCCTTCATATAGCATTACCCTGAGAGAGTTTTGGCAGCTCTGCCAACACAGCTCAACTCCGAGATGCTGCACCAAGAGACTCTTCCCAATTATCAAGGATGTGATCCCGTGGTCTGTGAAGTATTAAAGACAGCTAAGGGTAACTTCTTAAAATGCTTGTAAAATCCTTCCTGTCACACTACATCCTCATTCTCTTTCTTAAAAAAAAAAAAAATAAGAGCACATTAAATAGATTAATAAGCAAATGGTTGGGGAAAAAGGATCTGGGTGATACAGAATAAGGCGGCAACATCTCCCCCAGAAATACTTCTTCATATCTAATTGTTGGAAAAGGTCGGTGACGTAAATTGTTTTCTCAGTTGTGCAGATACATTTGGCAATATAGTGCACCTTATGAAAACATCACTCATTCAATACAAGAATTCAAGCATCTGCAGAATAGGAATATAGGAGAAATAATTTAGGGTGAAAAAATGAAACTGCAATTCTGTAGTGCATGGTAGAGTGAAATTAGGCAATTACATTCTGAAAGGTACATCTCAGAACAGAACTGCTCAATACATAGATCTCTACATTTCCTTCCATTTCTAATACCAGATTGTTAAGAACATGCATACCACTCTGGCAATTAAAGCAAGAAAAAAAAGGCCTTTCAAGTGTGGCATTTTTTTCCTCCCGTATTTCACATTCAGTTAAGACTGATGGTGATTTAGAAGTAGCTTCCTCCGTCTTCAGCTTGCAGCAACTTGATTTTTTCACCTCCTCGCATCCCTTCACAACAAAAGTGCCTGTTTTCCCTTTGGTTGGACTAGACGTGGTATCTAGATCAAATGCTGCTGTAGTCCGAGCCGCGGGCAGCAAGAGCTGCTGCTGCTTCCCACTCCACGGCAAAGAAGGTAATTGTTCCAAAAAAACCCACAACCACCATGATCAGGAGCTGCCACTGCAGAAGAAAGTAGTTGCTGTAGAAATAAGCAACTGCAGCACAGATGGACTGAGAGAGAAAACACAACGTAAGAAAATTTTCAGTGGAGATATCCAGGCTGGTATTACTATCCAAAGATTATCAAATTGACATACACACACACTTTAATATGCAACTTTTACTAGTATGCTTCTGTAAAAGATATATCATCTTAAAACTTCATTATACCCCCAACATATGCTTTGATATAATACGCAACAGATTTCAGTTTTACTTGTTATTTAAATAGTGTTCACTGCAGAAAGTGAACACAAAACTCAAAGGCATTTGTAGCATTGCAGTTCTCTGGTATTTGAAAACAGTTTGTGTAGAAACACCACTGCCAGGGCTTTAAGACAAAACCCAGAAAACTACTTCCAGTTTTACAGCATCACAAGCTATTCTGTATCAAAACAGCTCAAGGCTTTGACAAGCAGGGCTGCTTACTTGTGATCTATCCTCTAAAGGTAAAATTTTTATTAGAGCTCATATAAAGAATCTTTATATTCCACGTCTATCTCAAATTCCTACTTATCACTGAGAATGAGATAAAAATGCAGCGGTGTACAAGGAAGAAGAAAAAAATCTTTTTGAAGCAAGCAGCTGTCATCTTTTAAACTAGACACACCCTGACCCCTGCTCCCAGCACTAGTTCACTACTGGTGTGACCGTGCACGAACAGCTTCGATGCTTTGCACTGCTGGTTTTTTTCCCCGATGTGATTCCTCTGATCAACCCAGATCCTGACCTGGGAAGTTCAGTACAAGATAAATGCCTGTGAGTGAAGTGATCTATGTTGTGTTCATATCGCATTAAGACTTTTTGAGTCTCCAGCCAGCACAGATCTATTTATTTTGGCATTCTGACAACTTAAGAACAGATAAACAACACAACAATTCTTCTTTTGTCGATGTACCCACCTGACAACTCCCAGTGACATGGTGCGTTGTCCACAAACCCTTCAACTACTATTTAAACAACTCATTTCCTTTTAACTCGCCCCCCTCTTTCAAAGACTTCTTTAAGTAAATAAACTCAGTAAATTGTTATTTAAATAAAAACCAAGGCTGGTTAACTGTATTAACCTTTTGACTTCAAACTACAATTCCCAACACTTCTAACTTGTAAGTAATAGGTAATAGCAGTTTGATTATATACTCAAACCAAGCTAATACACCAAGTTATACAATCAAGCTAACTATCTCCCTGTGAGAGATTAAAAAAAAATAAAAAAATATCAGGCTGAAATCCTTTGCGGAAACAACCAAATTTTTCTGAGCTCATTAAAAAACCCAGCCCAGTATTTCCATAACATTCCAAGAGTCACACTTTCAAAAGGCTGTGCCATGTAATACCTGAACAAACTTAAAGATGGCAAAGGCAGGAGCGCTGTCTTCTGAATACAGGAATCCTAAAATGCTGAGGAGCTGGGTGTTAAAGCAGCTGTCCCCCAGGCCCAACAGAAAGCTGCAGAATATAGCCACCTCTTTGCTGAAGGAGAAAATGAATCAAATTTAAAAACCATTCATTGAAACAGCTTACACTTCTCTCAAATTATTTTTGGCACTTATTTGGAAACTGAGACTGGAAGAAAGTTATCAGATTTTAAATTTCACTGGGACAGAACTGGGAACGCTTGGCTGGGCAAAAAGAATAGTTTTATCAGATTTTAATTTCTTGAATGCTAAGACTTCTGTTACCTGCAGTCAATTCTGCACTGAATTAGAACTGCTAAAAGAACTCATTTTGGTGCTTGGAGCCACAAAGCTCACTAGGTAGTCATTAAAAGCTGAGACACACATGGTGAGTTCATAAAAGCTGCAAGAATATTAGAGAAATACCAATTAATTTTGCAGAGAAATACTCCAGTTAAATAACAAATAGTCACCTGCACAAACACAAATGCCTATGATTGCAAGTTAGCGGCTGCGTCTGCACAAACTGACAGCACTGGGTTTTCACACAAATTTTCAAAAATACACCCCAGAAGAAGGTTGCAATGATGAGATAAGAAAACTCCCTATATTCTTCCCCTAACACTGAACGGTGTAAGAGACAGGCATAGAATGGCTGCAGTTAGATCAAGCAGACTTCAACAACAAGCATTCAAAGACTTCAGAAACCAGTGAAACAGGGCAAGGTGGGTGCTCTGGGCTATATTAAAACCAAGCCCAACACTGGTTTAAAATAAACTAATTCCTAACACCTAGTACAAGAGTTGCTGGTCTCACTACTTTACTAGATGTCAAAAATGTCAGTTCTCAAGTGGCAGAATTGCTACCAAACATCCTCATGCTTTTTATTCTTACGCCATCTCAACTTCTAAATTGAGTGCACGCTGGTAGAATATCTACCTTGAATAAAACCAGAATTCCTGAAAGCTTTTTCTGTGGAGTTAGTCACTGCACAGAAAAGCAGCTTCAGGGATTTTTCTATTAGAGGAATTAACTGTTTATATACATCTTGAGTTATGTCTGCCAAAGGAAAAAAAGTTTACATACCTTGGCATCATATAAGCAACATCATCTGTTCCTTCCATAGGAGCAATAGGGGCATTATTTGGCATGTTGAAGAAAATTAAGTAAAAAGCGATGAAATGGACAACGATGCCCAGCATCACAACAGGGTTCCTGCCAAAGCGATTGTTCTTGCTCAGTAAACCAAAGAGTCCTCCACCTGTATAAGTGGAAAAGATTGGAGAACTACATCAGAACTGGAGATGGAGAAAATAGAATAGAATGTAAAATACCACAAAAAAAAAAAAAAAAGAAGCTGAAAACTGAGATTATAAGCTTCCCCATACTGGATAACTGAAAAATTGACAGACATAAGAACAGTCTCAAGGAGTCTGCCAGATCTCCAGCCCCATTTGCAAGTTGACAGAGCCTCTGGGTTGCTAGAGCTGTCTGGGAAATGTGGGGAGGAGATTTGTCAGATGATGCCAATGAAGACATTTGAACTTTCTGCAAGTACCTCCCCAGCAACCACTGTTTCCTCCAGTGTTGCAACAATACTAAGTGAAGTGCTTTAGCTCTTTTAATTGCAAAAACATGCATCTCTATGGATCCATGCTGCTAGTGAACAAAGATAGTGTTTGGATGGTTGTCATTTGTTTTTTATTAAAAAAAACAAAACCCACAACACTGCTGTATTTAAGTAAAAAAGTATATTATATGTATTATTTTAAGTCAAAAAATATATTATGTAGTGAGCATTACATGTATTCAAATATCACATCTAATTTAACAAAAGATAACTTT
>JAOXJM010000003.1:29251244-29273075 GCA_026413425.1 Tringa solitaria
GACACCCAAGACTCTGCTGTGGGAAACCCAAGGTCGAGCCTGAAGAAGGAGAGAGTGTGCCCGAGAGTAAGTGTGTGTGTGAGAAGTTGGAAGGGGCACCCATGGGCTCCCTGGGGTCACCCGCTGCCAAGGGTCCCTGGTCCGAGCAGTGACAGACTCAGGTGCTGAGTGTGTGACTCCTTGGATGGGGTGTGAATTGTCAGGCAGATGCTTCTCCTTTAACAATAAGCAACCATCAGTGTAAGAATAGCAGTTCCTTAACAGAAAGTATATGTAAAATAATACAATTGTTATGCTTCAACAAAGAAAAAAGTTCAAAAATAGAACTATTTCTCATTTACTTCCTTTGCCTTTTGCTACTGCAAAAACAAGGTCCATCATGTTCTGGTCTCCATGTAGCAGGCCACCTAACACAGTATATGAACTGCATAGCCTTGAAAAGGGGTGAAGTTTGAGCAGTTTTAATAATCTGACCATCAATCTTTGAAATAAAAGCTTTTGCTGGCCTTAAAGGATTTCATATTTTCCTACATAAAGTGGCAATACTGGCCAAGAGCCACCAGATGGCAGCAGCCATTTTTTCTAAGTTAGACTGATTATTTTCCTGCTACCTCTAAAACCAAATCTCAGATTAATCAGGCAAAACCTGAATTATTCCCTTCCCTTGTTATCTTGCTTCACGTTCCCATTGCACTGAACATCTAAGAGGAATTCAAATCAGGTAATTCGGGTTAACACAACATTGGACATGCTGTGATGTAACTTGTAACACAGGTTAGTGGCTGGTGCAAGCTGATTTTGTAGCTACTGCTCCTATTTCTCTACCTGAAGCTTCAGCAGATGCTACGACATTGTTTTTATAGTTTCTTTGCATCAAAGTTTTCCTTTTCACCTAAAAGAGGTAGTAACAAGTTTTCATAATGGTGACTCTGAGGTGAGGTTCTGAAGATGCATCTATTCTTCCTGAAATTTAATTTGATCAACAGAATTACATCTGAAACCAAATAAAGAGCAAGAACCACCGCCACCCAAACCCATTAAAGATCCCAGTAACATTTTTAACATTTTTATAGTATTTTTGTTGAAGAATCACTTTAGTATATGCCAAAAATAGATGTGTAATGTGTTTTATTGTACAACTCACACCTTGGTCTAACAATGGCAGACCAGGTTTAACTAAAGTTGCTAAAAAGAGAGCTCTTGCCACAGCAAATACTAACGACAAAAATAGTTGAAAATGGCTAAACTTTTTCCCAATAGAACCAAGAATAAAATGAAGACTATCAGTAATTTCCCACACCTCAATGGAGGGGACACTGAAATCATATTCTGCAAAAATAAGCTTAATTCAAATCCAATGCAATTGCATTAAACAATCTACAACCTGTTTATAGTATAATGCCAAATCCCATAAAAACCAATTACGTAAATTTTGTCTAATTCTCTGTTTGGGTGACCCAGAACTGCACTGAACCAAGAATTACTACATCTGCTGGTATTCACAGATTTAGGTGCACCCCTCCTCCCATACAGACACACTTTCCAGCAGTCAGAAATGGCCTGAGTAACTCATTCAAAGTTAATTGAAATATTCAAGTAATGTTTGCAGAGATACAGAACTGTGACCCTGCTCTTGGGTTAAAATTCTTAACGATGCCCTGACGCCGTTACATGATTATACACTCTCCTTGCTTCCTACCTGTGTAGGCTGTTGTGACACTGAGAAGCATGATCTCTTTGGTAAAGCTCAGCTTTATAGATTTCTCTGTAAAGACATAAAAATGAAAATTAACATAAACTTCTGCTAAGACTATTTAGAGAATCTAAAATTTCTTCTGGTCTTTGCTTAAAGCAAAAAATAGGTTAAAATTATGCAAACTGTGACTTTATTACAGTAAACAGAGTGCTACACAAACCAACCCTCACCTCCCCTATAAAAGAAATGCTGTGATCTGAAATCCTTTTTTTGTAACAAATGCCAGGGGGGAAATATTAATGAGGGGATACAGAGTTTTAAATTAGCACACAATTTTCTGCTCATAGCGTTCTTGTACTTTTTCTCAGTTCACGGTGATTGTCTCCTAAAAATATAAATACATTCTCAGTGAAGATCCCCATGTTCTCAAAACAAACTTAACAGTCAGAGGCAGACCACGTCAAACTTCAATGGAAGCTGCAGATGCTCTAGTTCAAATTTGTTGGTTTTAAGTGGTATGGCTTGGTGACAAAATAAAACAACACGTAACTTCTCCTTGATCTTATGTTAGTGATTTTTTTTTATTATTTTTGTTTTTTAAAAAAGCACTTTCACGCACTAGCTTTCCCAAGTGGTGACCTGTTCTTCTAGAGTGCATCTCCAGATGGAAGGTATTGTGAAATAGCTTGGATCTGAAACTGCCTCAAGGAAGTACTTCTGGACTAATCTAGTATGTAATTTAAGCAAAGTCCACTTCACTTTCCTGGCTTGCAGTCAAGCTTTGTTTGTAAGACACTGTCACCTGAAAGGAGCGCTTCTGAAGCACAGACAGCTCACAGTAATCACACATCAACAGTTAATTTGCCCACACATTAGTTCAGTGGCTCCCAAGATTTTCCAGTTCCAAGCCTTATTTTCCCTAGGCTCAAAATCACAAATACTCACAGAGAGAACTGAATTCCTATCAGGCTCAAAATGCATCAGTGCTGTGTCCCTGTGTGAACTGCCATCTCTGATCTGAAAACCTTTACCTTTGGACAGTCTTTTTTCCAAGCAGGACATCCCCTGAAGGTCTATATTCGAAGTGGAATAACTGAAATGCATTCTTAAAACCTTATTTGTTCACAAATTTTTGTTCTAAGGGATGATCACATTATCAGGAGAATTATGGAGAGATGGAAAGAATATGTCAGCATTTTTTGAAACCACTCTTATGTGAAGTATTACTTACTGAAGGCAGCCACTGCTCTCGCCAGTTTGTTTTGTGCAGACCTGGATAAACAAATGACTTCGTCAAAATGGAAAAAAAATAACTATGCATCACTATGCTGGAAGTCAACTTAATTTTTTTCAAATTTTCTGTACATTTTCTAGCCCAGCATTATACACTAGAATATACCAAACTATTATTAAAGATTCTGAGAATCTAAACTACTAACTACAAAATTTATATGCTTTCTGGGCTAGTGAATGCCATTCAAAAATTAACCTGCTTAACAGAGTCTTTCTTCTGAGCATTTTTAGCTTTGAACTTTTTTTCCACTGGCATGCTTACTGATGTTTTTGTAACATTTCTGTTATTCTTCAAATAAAGCAAAAATATTTAAACTGATGCCTCAGACAAAACTGTACTAAATCTGTGTACCTGTGCACTTCTACTGTATTTATCAGGGTGGCATATATGTATTTAGAGAAATATGAAAAATATATTTCAGTATGTAAAAGATAGCCCATAAAAAGGGAGTAATTCTTCCTTATTCCAAGTAATTCCAGCCCTTTAAACTGGGCTGATGAGGGCAAGAGAGACTATGAAAGGCAGATACATGTTTAATAATCAGTGGAGAAAAGAGGTAAATGGTATCTTTCCAAAAGCACTTCCTCATTAATGAAAAAAAAAAACTTCATACTGCACTCCACCTTTGAGAATACGTCATATAAAGAACATTAATTCTCACTTAGGGTACAGATACTTTTCTATTAAACCTGTACATTCTACAGGTTGTTCATAACTTTTATGTTTCCATTTCAGAGGGCAAGTGAATGCAAAGTTCCATCAAGGAGTAGGAACACAAACTAGTGTATGTGACAACATGTTACTGCCATAAGCACTTACGAGCTGTCCCCCAGGATTTCATTAGCAGAATCTTCCTCCCCTGGAGCTTTTGTGTCCTCTTGTTTCCTAATCAGAAAGAACAGAACTGTGCCCACAAGACTGATAACAGTCAGAGCAATGAAAACAGTTCTGCGATCGCTCTCTGTGGAAAAACAAACGAGAGTCATAACCAGATGTGCAAAAGCAATTCAAACCAATTCAACTACTTTCAAAGAACTAACACAGACATACTACGTAACAGTGTTTAAAACGCACACTAATTTGCTAACTTACCTTTCAAGTGGAGCAAAAGGTACTCAGCTGCTGGCAAATTCCTGTCTCAGTTTTATGATGCCAATAAAATATCGGCATAATTAAGAGTGTCACTCGCATTTTCTGCCATGCAAAGGCTATGACCAAGGAGGAGCCAATTAACAAAATAAATTATTAGCAGGAGAAAGTACATCTCTCAAGACTTTTATAATTCAGAGTGGACATAGCAAACTATCCCAAAACCCTTCAAATTTCTTAAAAAAAAGCTCTTTACCAGCATCAGAAATATTAGTGCCGTAATGTCATAAACTGGGAGGCTTGTAAACTACAAAGGCCTTAAAACCATGGAAACTTCACTGACACAACGGACGCTGTGCAGCTGGAGGAAGGGAATTGCTGCCCCGTGCTCTACTGCACCAACCAGCTCGTTAGGCACAGGCAAGTCAGTAATACAGAAGTCACTCTCATTTACAAATATTAAGCAGGGGGAAAAAAAAAGCCAAGAAACAGCCAACAGTTGTGATTGAACTTGTGTATGATTCTGCAGATATTGCCTATGCTTGCATTTACTTTCCTTTCAGCTTAAAGGTAAACATAAAATTATTCTACAGCAATATTCTGCATGATTACAGATCAAAAAGAATATGTGCTTCACCTTGAAATGCCTGTACTGCTTTTATATAGGTAGTAAAAGGAAGGAGGAATTGGTCTTTAAATGCTGTTAAATCTTCTGGTATCGATGTTTTTTAATAAAGTAGAATCTCAAAACATTTAAAGCTGGAGGAACATGTAACAGCAGAAGAGCCTTATAGTGAATTGCTCCATTCTGCACGTAGCAAGAGCAATGAAGTGTAAAATGCACAGATGTTTCAGGCCCACCAGGTTTAAAGTGTCCCCAATACTTTCAATAACATGTAAACCTTGGTGTTAAAGGTGAAGAAATGTAAAAGACAACCTTTAAAAATTAACCTGTACTGTGCTACAAGCCCATGCCTGTGGGGAATCTGGAAAGATGGATCTAACAGAGGCATGAATTGGACTATTCTTCTCAACAGGGCAGTATTTCTGAAGCTCGATAATTACCATGTAAAAGTCAACATCTTATTCCCAACTGACTACAGCAGAAGTATACTCGTATTTTAAATGTTAAAAGAATTGACCATTCTAGTAGATATTTTACTTTAAGAGTACAATGAAGAAAACTCTCATAGCCATTATAGAACAGGACAAACTTATTTATTTACAAAATGTGGATTTGCAGCAATACTCAGCTTTTATAATAAAATCTTACCACTTTTTGCTCTATCTTCCCCATCGCCGTTTCATTAGCTGATACTGCCACCCACCTTGCCTTGCTTACTTAAGCAGTTGCCAGAAGTCTCTGCTTTAAAACCAGTCTCAACCACTTATTCAGCTTCTCAAGAGCATTAAGTAGTCCACTGTTCTCCAATTCCTGCCCTGTACCAGTCTAGCACGATGTCAACAAAAAAACTATAGTACTAATTATAATCCCATTAACAAGTTAGTCTTCACAAAGTATGCCAAGAAAGGAAGAGTGAGTTATTTACACATCTTCCAGCAATGGAGCAGTTTAAGCAGCAGCAGCCCACTCTCAGTCCGGCTGCACCTCTAAATCTCCATCTTCCTCTGCTGCTGGGTGCCAGCACAACCATTAGTGCAGACATGGAGTGAACTGGGAGGGTTTTCCTTTATTTCATAGGTTACTCAGTCTCCAATCTGATTTGGAAGGATGGTCTACACCAGGAATTTACTTTGGAATGGAACAGCATGTATATTAAAGCCATTCCAGAATACTTTTCCCCCAAAATATGCGTATTTTGGCATAAGCGTGTCTGCACAAGTAAAAAAAAACCTGGAGTAACTACAGTGGAAAACCTTGTTCTAAACCAGCATTCTGAAGAATTTCACAGACAATACCCTAGAAGAAGGTCTTAAAGTGCCTTGTGTGCAGGAAAACAACATACATAACACAAGGGCCATGAGTCCTATGGAATACTGAATCATAAAGATATTCCAAAAATAGTCTAGCTAACAATAAATTAGAAAAAAAATGCCTACTATTGTCTAAGTTTCTTGCCACTTTCCAGTTCATTATTTCATCCATTTATTCATGCTACCATACTTTAAAGGATGGCCTCCCATATAAACAAGCGATACCCACCTGATATGTGAGTTTTTCCTTGCCAAGCGAAGTATATATAGAGGTTTCCAAAAAACAAGCTGTAAACAAAAAAGACAACAAAGGTGAACAGCGCTTTTTGAGGTAAGATTAAGGTAGTAGCATCACAGTAAAACTATTCTACACAAGAAATAGTAGTGTGCAATTAGGAAATAAAGACACTAGTCACCCTCCATGCAAAACTTCTCACTCTATATAACACTTCAAACACTTCCCCATAATGCTGGCTATTCATTTTCAAGAATCAAAACATAAGGTGGTAGCAAAAAGGAGGAAATCATTAGTTTCCTCAGTCTAATTTTGGAAGGGTATAGGTTAGAAAGCTGACATATTTGTGAAGATGATTTTGAAATACTTCCTTAGAAGGGTCACGTGTTGTGCCTGAAGTATTGCCCCAGCAATGCTGAATTGGTTGTTAACAGCTCCAGGGAAATTCTGTGTTCCTACCTACAGTTTCCTGAAATATAGTAATTCTGAATGAATAGCAACTCAAAACAGCCTTAGAATCAAGTTTCCTCATACAAAGCCACTCATTTTGCCTACTGTAAAACACAACTAATTGGATTTGTGGAAATTACTACTCTGGTAACGTATTGATATGTTAATTCCTGAACCTGAAATTTAAGAAACACAAGAGGTCCGCCACTAGGACAGACTGATGTTCCACTAATCCAGTATTCTGTCCCCACACCAGCTTTGGCAATGCCATTTAGCGCAGGCTCACCAGCCTAAGCACCTTTTGTGGTTGATTCCCCTCATTATCTCCCAACATCCAGAATTGCTGTATTAGGGGTGGTAAAAGGCATCCCTCTTCAGGAACCATTTGTGGACCTTTTCCAAAGGAAAGAGGCTCAGTGTTTTTAGTCTCTCAAGTCAGCAGCTCTGTCTTCTTTTGCATTTTTGTTATTTTTCCCTATATCTTAATTACATTACACTCTCCCAAGAGCCATAAACGATATCTGCACAAAACACTCAACGACAGCAACGCAGCGTCCACTGCCTTGTTCTCACCACCCATCCTGTTGCCAAGCCTTTTGTTGACTTTTTTGGTTGATGCAGCACCCAAAGCTTAGTATCAGAGAACTACTGACAAGATCTGTTTTCTGATTCCTGGGTCCAACTTTAGTGTCTTCACTTCAACCTGTCAGCTAGGTCCAGCTGCTCCCTCAGGAAAGGAGAGCTGAGAGTCAAGGAGCAGAACACATCCAGCAGAGATGTCTCATCAGCTAAAGCTTGACCCTGCAGTATTCGAGCACAGCAAGAAGGCCAGGCCCAAATATTGTAGGCAGGGGCAACCAAGAGTCCAGACCATCATGTAATTTCATGTTGATGAGACAGGTCTGAGGTCAAGCCAGGAAGTCAGTCCACAGGCCAGAGTTGGGTGCAGTGATGGCCATGCAGGTCCATGGTGACAAGGCAGAACAAAGCCAAGATGGAACTCAATCTAGATCAGCCAGATCCAGGCACAGCTGTGGCTAAACTAGAGACCAGCACTCCTCCAACACAGCTCTAGAAGAACTGAACACCCAGGGCTGAGTTTAAATGGTGCTGCTAGGCCCATGGACAGATGGGAAGGGTGTGCTGGAGGTACCAGGTGAGGCTGGTCAGGGCCATTAGGGCTTATTAGTGCACTGATATCCTAGCACAAATTAGCACAGCCCTTCACAATCAACAAGATTGCTGTTACCTGTGTCAAATGTGCCCCTAACAGCATGTTGAGAGCAGAGGCTTGCAATATGTAACTTTAATCATCATTCTGTAATGCACAATAGCAATGTTGCTTCCAACCTTCCCTCCTGCTCCTCTGACTGCAAGGGACCAGTGGAGTATTTTTAGGTGCAGCCTCCCACTTATCAAAAAATGTAAAAAGTAGAATGT
This sequence comes from Tringa solitaria, assembly GCA_026413425.1. Classification (NCBI taxonomy): domain Eukaryota; kingdom Metazoa; phylum Chordata; class Aves; order Charadriiformes; family Scolopacidae; genus Tringa; species Tringa solitaria. Next base: position 29,259,384 of record JAOXJM010000003.1, read on the forward strand.
GTACGCCTCCAAAACACACATCAACGAAGAAAGCTTACCTGGACTGTAAGAGTGCCCAGAATACTCCACTGTTCCTTCCAATGGTGTTTTCATCAGAATTTACAGTCAAGCAATTTCCCTGTGCTGTCCAGAGCACTGAAACAGACAGAATATATTGCTCAGGAAATTAAAATAGTTTAGAGGCATATTCAAATGTAGCAAAGAATAATAAACAGAGTAAGAACAATGCTCACCAGCAGCTGCAATGCCAATAAAAACAGAAGCAGTGTAGAAAGCCCACGTAGCAGGTTGGATAAAAACTGCAATGTATAGGCTAGAATAGAACAGATCAGTTTATTGAATATAGACTTAAAACGGAAAATCAGCTACTCTCTCTTAAGTGACATTGGAAAACAGCTCAGGACATACGTGAAAAAAGGTAACCCTTTTACTCCCCCAAGCATGTAGAATGTTTTTTATATATAGTCATTAACCTGAGACCACAACCTGAACTCCACAGTCAGCAAAGTCTGGAAATGCTGTGGAAAAAATACACTTTGTTTCTGGCAGGCTGAACTACACTGCAGTTACAAGTCTACTGATACAGACAGTTGCCTGTCTTAGCCAGTAAAATTTCATGTATGGTATGGTAGCCTTAGGCGTGAAAAATGAAAGAAAGATTTCAAAGGAAGCAGAAAAAAAATTAAAATACTTACCTATAAAATATGCCACTAACAAACATGGAGAGTTGAGGTCCTACTATCGCAACCACTGAAGGTGATATGAGATTTGATGCAGAGAATACTCCATAAATAATGGACATGCTACATAAATAAACACCAAAGATAATTAAGTACTTCAAATAAATACAGGGTGTAAGTGCAACTATTTAAGAATATACAGTCAATTCCAAAGTATCAAGTTAAGTACATACATAACTTAAGTAACTGCGTAACTTCCATGGTCAAACATTTCCTTCCTTTCTTCTGTTACCCTCACTCACTGCACTCCTTTTGGCAATACAGGAGTGTGCAGCGTTTCTTGAATTGCTGAACAGAGTCCCAAACCATTGGAGGAAAGCAGAGCTCATCATTTACAGCACACATTTCTCAAACTGTGCCTTAACAACAGTTACTGTATTTTGTACCCAGTACTTCTAGAAGACAATGTTCCAGAGCCTCATTTGTCTATCAGTGAGGTTTTCATTTTATAAAATTTCTGTGGTGTATTTGGCAGAGATATATTTTGTGCCAGTTTTATTTTTAGTTTAAATTAAGACAGCGAACCCTTCAACCAGGTTTTTCTACATGACAGTTTAATTTGGCATCCAAAAGGTCCCCGATCACGCTTGGTGAGTTTGGCTGTGCCAGTGCAATAAACAGACAGAATGGCTTCTCATGGTTTTTGCTTCTCCTCTTTCTGACAGCCCCTTTCACATTCACCTTGCAGGATTTCCTGGAAGTTGATACACCCCTCCTATCCTACACAACCACCCAGAGGGGTACAAGGGCAAACAACCACGGCCTTAGGTAGCAGTTTTATTTATTTTAACTTCCACATTCTGCATCTCCTAAGATAAAAATGCTAAGAATACGATGACTGTATGGTGTTTTTATTCCCTACAAACTAAAAATGCAAGAGAGATATGTAGTTCAACTAGAAATAAATCAGAACGGAACTAGAGTGAATGTGAGAAGCCAGTGTTTTAAACTTATGTAATTAAATTCTGAAGTCAGCAGAACATCTCTTGGAAGTCTATCTCTACCAGATGGAATTATGACCAGCCTCGCCCTGCAAAAAGCACAGTAATCAGAAGATCTGTGTAAATTACCTTGTGTAGCCACTACCATGAAAATCCGTGTTGTTTAAATTGGTGATAACAGTTTGCTGTGAGGAGAAAAATCATATGTTAGAACATATCTTGTAGTCCAAGAACACTCGCATCAGTTTAAAGTCAGTATTAAATGTTGGAAGTAATCATTAATAGACTCTACAAAGTACTTCAAGTATTGCAACTCGCAACACCTCCAGAATGAAGGTGAAGGAGATATTTGGCAGGGAAGCTTCTATGTTGGAAGCAGTAATTAGTACTTCAGGATTATATCATGATTTCATCAGCAGAGACCTTAAAATATTTCACAAAACACCTCTGTTAGGTAGATATGTATGACTATCTTAATTTAAAAAGCAGGGAAAAAAGGAGAAGCCTCAAAATACTCTTAATTTGACCTAATAGGAGCTTCTAATAAGAGTTTCGGTTTTTTTCAGTTTCATGTTATTTCCCTGTTCCCCTTTTTTTCCCCTTGAATCAGCTTTGGTGATCATGAGACCATGTAATCAGTTGGATTGGCCAGTAAATCTGATTGAATGTCACTTGTAATGACTTTAATGGCAATAAATTACATGATCACTAGGTCCAATTCAGTGCTGTGAACTGAATTCACTGCAGAACTTCCAAGATCCCCAGGCTGTACTTATGTGCTCATGTACAGCATTGTGCTGCACGAGGACTTTTACAAAAAACTATCCGAAGTAGTTATTTCTATAGCACAGAGAAGGACATTTCAATGTCTGAATCCAGAAAGGGTCCTTCCTGGATGTCAGAAAAGAGAAGCCGCAAGACCTTAGGCTCTAAGAGGTATGTTGAAATGTAACTGTCCTTCAGGCATATAGCTAATATTGAAAGCAACGCCAACAACTCAGAGGATCTGGGCTAAGCCTGTCAGCAGCAGGATTCTAAAAATGTAAGTAGTTAGAGTACAATCTCCTTTGAATAGTAAATGTGAATTACGTTGTGCCCAATTTTGCTTCAGCATGCAGCGATACACGATCCTAAAGCTGTAAATTACTCAATCAGATGGAAGGTGACTTGGCAGTTCTAGCAATTGTGGAAGCCTGACTACTTGTCAGATGTTATCATCATCCTCCCCCTCAATGTCTACTTTGTTAGAACAGAAAACTATGTTAGATTAGGAAAGACACTCTAGGAAAAAGTAGGAGCATGGTTAATAACAATAGCTTAGGCAAATATTTTGAAAGGGATGATAAAGAATAATCAGAAATATGGAAGGTCCAATGTTATTCAATTGTTAAATATTTCAAGTGCCAAAACACACACTATTTTCAAAGTCCATTGATACATTTGATAAGATTCATAATTTTCTACTTTCTGAGTAACCAGACATGCTTACACATGTAGCTATGCTATCTTAAAGAAACTGCTTAATTATCTGGTTAACCAACTTAATCAACACTAAACCAAAAGAAAGGACACAAAATGTCAAGGTGTCTCGCACATTAAAAAATCCCCAGTAAAGCAACTCCTACATTTGAGTACACCAAAGACAAGAAAGGATGAACAACTGTCACAGAAAAGTGGCATGTTCTGAAATCCACACCTACCGCAATATTTCCACATGTCTGGAAAGCAGTGAATATAAACATAAACGAGACTCCCAAAATAATTATGTTGAAAAGTTTTTTTGAATCAGGAGACATCTTGTGTTTTCTTGCCAAGTCCTCAGCTTCAGGCAGGAAAAACTCTAGTTTCTTTTAAAAGTTTCCTCTTAACCTCTGTTAAAAACAAAGAAGCAAAAAGAATAAAATGTAAAAGAAAGCTTCAGAGATGAGGATTACTTACAGCTACTTATTAGCTGCTAGAATATAATCATCAACTAATCAAGAATCTGGTGACTCGTAAATAACGTACAGCAAAATCAGTAACTCCAAAAAAAAAAACCAACCCCAAAACAAACCAACAAAAAAAAAAAACCCACCACAAAAAATCCCCCAAAGATAAAGGTCTGGTACTAAAGCTTCTCTCTACCTTTTCCCATGAAGTTCACTGAGCAGACCGCAGCGTGTTACTTCTTCAGGACATCTCTTTCCCCCAACCGAAGCAGTTTTCCAAATACCGAAGTTAGTTCATCAGCTCAGTTTCTTGCCATTGTACTAAATCCAAATTCTGGTCCGAAGCCTTTAAAATCACCTGACGAAGGAAAGATGAGCCATTCGCGCACAGCACTCGTTTCCATGCATGTTGGACAGGAAATAAGGAACATTTCCCAATCTCGATCAGCTGACCCAGCCTGGCCAGCCCCTGTGCACTATGGGAAATGTAGTTTTAGCAACGTATGCTTTTTCCCCTTGAAAGGGCGGAGGTCTCCTAATCCTTAAAACAAAAAGTTTTTAAGAATTATAATCTCTATCCACTAAATAATACTAAATAAAAAATAAATAAAATATTTAAAAAGTCTTAGAAAGTCGTCTAAGAAAGCTATCTGATTAGCTGGATTCAAACACAAAAATAATCACCCCAAAGGGAAAACAATTCTCATCTGGGAGAAACCAAGTATCTCAGTGCCAGCCACACACACGCTCTGCTCAGTGTTTCTGCCTCCTGTTGCCTCAGGAAAGTCTTTGTAACCTTTCGCTGCTGTGTCTTGAGGCACAACATTCATTTTTAGTAATTACACACTCTTAAGATTTTACTTCACAGTATTTCCAAATAATAAATTTAAGATGGATTGGTCTTTAGGTTTTGAAGATCTCTGTCAGAGCACCAGCAAAACTGAAAGAGGATCACACATCTTGTATCGACCAAATATAAGTGCTTTTTACTGTTATTACCCTGTGTCTGTCCCATCGGGCCTCCCAGTGAGGACTGGAGCGTTCGGCTAAATCAGCTCCACTTAAGTGATGGCCAAAGAGGAAGGGAAGGAAATACAGAATTGACTGAAGTAATCAAATTTTACCTCTGCTATCTACAGTAAAGGACTTAAATAAAATCCGTATCCCAGCTATTGTTACATATTTAACGCCTTCAAATATAGATTTATTTATTACTTGTGGAAGAAAGTCTGTACAATTGGTCAGAGGCTGCTTCACAAAGTTCCAATTAGAGAATCAAGGTGGGTTTTTCCAACACAAGCAAAGCTCTCTTCTTCCTTTGCTGTATTATGAATTTATAGCAACAGATTTTTAAGATCCTCTGGGCACTGTGCCCCGCTCACACTTTCTTTCCCTTGGGCCAGCATAAGCCTTCATCCAGCTGCACAGCAAACTGGGCTGGTGCTCTGTACCCAATTCTTGTGGCAGCACGTTGTACTGGTTTGAAGTGACTGTGAAACTAATGAATAAGGGACACAGGAAACTCCTTCCGTCATTTTAGGGAAATCATTGTGAAGATAAACTTCAAATTTCTCCTTAGAGAAAGGGTTTCAGCAGGCAAATAAAAGTTTTCATCATCATCTTCTGGGGAAAAATAACGAACAACAGAGCATGAAGCAATACAAAATGTGCAGTAATAATTTATTTGATTTCTTGAGTCTTTTATAGCAGGAAATAAACTGTTACTTCTAGGCTTGTATTGATGTCATTGCTTATTTTGATACTGCTTCAGTGAAAAAAAAAATTAAACATAAGTACAGTAAGAATAAAGATTTAAATTCTAATTCTGAACTTGCTTTCTCATATTGATACTATCATTGCACTAAACAAATCAGTAGAGAATTGTTTCTCTTTTTTTTTTTAACATAGAATTACAAAATAGATGGATAGAAACATTTATAATTGTAAGATGAGAACTAAGTATTACAGTTCATACTCAAGAGTTCAGGCGTTTTACTCAGCGCCTGAAAAGTACATGCAGCAGCAGCAATAACTTTTGGGATGGGGGAGCAGCTTTCACTGAATTCCCTAGGGAAAACTCCGGGAATCTGCTTGCCGTCCTTACACGAGGGCTGTGCTAATCCTCACCCTTGTTCCCATTTCACCCCTACCGCTGCCAAAGCGCCAACTTTCAGAGAGCGCTGTGTGTGTGTGTGTAAAGGAGGATCCCGGCCCACAGCTCCCTCACAGGCACCCACACAGCCGGGAAAGAAACCCCAGAAGCACCTACACCGCTCTGCCACCGCTCCACAGCCTGCATCCGTCGCGGCAGGGACCGGGGAAGCTTCACCTGGCACTGCTGCCGGCAGACGCTCAAGGGGAGCCTGCGCTAGCCCGCCGTACTCCCTCACAACACACGGCAGCAGCCACACCACAGAACCGGCTGTGGCGGGAGCACGGAGAGCACAGAGCTCCCGCAGCAGCTGCCCTGAGAGAAACGCCCTGGCAGCATCCCCAGTCGAGGGCCCACACCCGCCTCCCCTCACAGCGCTCTCCTCTCTGCGGCCGCCATTTTAAACCGTCACCTCCCGCCTGCGCGGGAGGCGCTCCCCTTCGTTAACGCTTCTTTTTTTCTTTTCCTTTTTTTTTTTTTTTCCACGCGGCAGGGATGCCCCCGCCCCTCTTCCCCCCAGCAAAGGCAGGTCTCGCCTTATTTCCGTTTTGCTTTTTTTTCTACCGTTTTCGGCGCACATTGTTCAAAATTTCCCCGCCTCCGCTGAGTCCTTCCGGGTCACGGCGGAGCCGCTTTAACGGTCACTTTCAACGGCAGGCGAATTATTAATTTAGAAGGCAATTTTCCGCGTCCCCTCCGAGGCCGTTTCCGTTATCCACGGTCTGTGAGGAAAAAAAAAAGAAAGAAAGACAAACGAGGCCTGGTACGGGGCGGGAGGGGCAGCGCGCGCCGGGCGGCACTTTCCCTTCCGGGTCGCCGTCGGCCATTTTGTGGCGTTAAGTAGGCGCGCGCGGGCGGCGCCCCGCTCATTTCCTCGCAGCGGCGGGCGGGGGTGGCCGTTGACCGGCGCTTCGTCTTCGCTCCGGCCTTAGGCCGCCTCGCCCCCGGACCCCAGAGGTGGGTGCCTGCTCTTCCCTCCCCGCTGAGGATCCCGCGGCCTTCCCCTATGCCCTCCAGCTCCCCGCCTTTCTGGACTCTGCTGGGCCGCCGCTCCGGCGCTCCCCCTCCGGTGTGAGGCGCTTCCCTCCTCAGGGCCGCGCCGCCTCCTGACTCACTCCCCTCCCAACCCTTCCCTCAGGTTTCTTCTCCTCAGCCACCGCCGCCCCTCAGGGGCTGTTGCCCACCATGAGCTACGGGCGCCCTCCGCCGGACGTGGAGGGCATGACGTCCCTCAAGGTGGACAACCTGACCTACCGTACGTCCCCGGACACGCTCCGGAGGGTCTTCGAGAAATACGGCCGAGTAGGCGACGTCTACATCCCCCGAGACCGCTACACTAAGGAGAGCCGCGGCTTCGCCTTCGTCCGTTTCCACGACAAACGCGATGCTGAGGACGCGATGGACGCCATGGACGGGGCCGTGCTGGATGGCCGGGAGCTCCGTGTCCAGATGGCTCGTTACGGCCGACCCCCCGACTCGCACCACAGTCGGCGGGGCCCTCCTCCCCGCCGCTACGGGAGCAGTGGCTACGGCCGCCGCAGCCGCAGGTGAGCGCCTGGAAGGGGGGCAGCGGAGTTCCTGGAGCTGAACCAGGGAGATGGGGCTCAAGCATGTGTCTGTACAGCAGGGACTACTCGGTTTTGCTTCCTTTCCCCAGTGAGTTTAGCGGTGGGGCTGGGAGCGGGGAATTGGGGTTTAGTCCCAAAGACACGTGGAGTTCCCTCGGAGCGCAAGGGTTTCGCTCCGTAGTAGTTTTAGCCCCCGGCCACTCACTCTGAACAATGGCGCCCGCTTAACGCTCATTTTCTTGCCCACGTGGGTCCCGTTCCGCCCTCCCTGTCCCCAAGTAGTTGCTGAAGTCTGTTGCGCCGCCCATGCTCAACTTTTAACGCGCTTTTTCATTTTTCTCTTTTCTTGGTACGTTTCAGCCCTAGAAGACGCCGTCGCAGCCGATCTAGAAGCAGGAGCCGCTCTAGATCCCGCAGTCGGTCCCGTTACAGTCGATCTAAATCCCGGTCTCGCACACGCTCTCGGTCTCGCTCCACCTCCAAGTCCAGGTCTGCCAGGAGATCCAAGTCAAAGTCCTCGTCTGTCTCCAGATCCCGGTCCAGGTCAAGATCTCGGTCTAGATCTAGAAGCCCTCCTCCTGCATCAAAGAGGGAATCCAACTCTAGATCCAGGTCTAAGAGTCCTCCCAAGTCTCCGGAAGAAGAAGGAGCTGTATCCTCCTAGGAACATGGTAATGTACCTCGGGATCAGCACATGTTGCATGTTATTTATTGTAGCACTTAGGTGGGGTGTTGGGTAGTTCTTAGTGTATTAATAGTCTGAACCAAGCGAATCCTAACGGGGCGCATTGTTAGTTGTTTTGCTTTGATTTGTTGTTTTGTTTTGTTTTCTTGAGCAGTGCTTTTCGGTTATTGGTTTAGGGAAATTAATACCAAAGGGCTTTCTATGGAGAATTTTTTTTTTACAGAGAAAATGTTTTATTGAAAGATTAATGGCTTGGTTTTTATAAATTATTGTATGAGACGCAACCTATGATGAAAATGATTATTTCTTACTGTATTTATCCAACATCTGCATTTTCCCCTTTAAAGCTGCGGTCTCCTGTTTGCTAAAAGAATATTGGCCAGTATTGCAGATTTTAACTGATTTGGCTGATCCTCCAGGGACCAGTTTCTGTGGGCGTGTATTGGAGCAGGTTTGTCTTTAAATGTTAAAGATACACTATCCTTTTATAATGGAAGATCGATTCAGTGGCCGTTATACTGACTGGAGGTAACTGTTCTAGAAAAGTGGCAAATTCCTTGCAACGAGAAAACCACGGAAACTAGTTTTTCCTCAAGTCAACATCTTGGAAGAGGCATCTAAGGATACACCGGGTGGGGAAAGGATAGTGTGTCTTTAACCCTTCAAACTGTTTGGTCCTATTTTTAAAAGGAAAGGGCCTAAGCTAGCTCTAAAGTTAGATAATTGTAGCAAAATTAGTCACACTTTCTGTTTTGAATGCTAATTAGAGCTTAGTTAAGTTTTTATGAAGAAGTATTAGTTTTATAACTTTTATATAACCTTTAATAACTTATTGTTGAACAGACTGAATTGAAGTTAAGGGTGGCTTGGTCTACAGCCTGATGCTTATTCTTCTTTGTAACTAAATACTTTGGCAGAACCTTACGTTTGGCCTCTGAAGTAAAGCAACACACGGGGGGGAGGTGGAACACTATGGAAATTCCTAAAACTTAATTAAATTAGGCAAAGCCAGTTGAAACACAACTAGAAGTTATACCTGAAGTCATCCACACAACCAAAAGAGAGACAAGGTAGAAACCTAGCTAAACTTTTCTTTCTTCAAACCTAGATGCATCAGATAAATGAGAACCTACATAAAGGACGCCTTTGGGGGGAAAAGATCGCTTGAGTCTGCAGTCCATTGGAGAGACCCCTGGCACGAGCAACCAGCTGTTGAAAAGGTTATTTTGTAACATTTTTGTCTAACTTTTTACTTGTTTAAGTTGCGCCTCAAGTGGCAGATTTTACATTTTATGTGCCATTTTGTTGCTGTTATTCAAATTTCTTGTAATTTAGTGAAGTGAACGACTACCGATTTCATTATTGGCTTGGATATTTGAGGTAAAACTTCATTTTTGTTTATATAGTGCTGACTTTTATTTGAAATTAAAACTGATGGTAACTTGCTGCCTCCAGTTTCATACTGAGGAAATGTGCAGCTATTACATGCTGAGTAGCTAACTCTGTCAAAAAGTATTCTCAATTTTGTCTTCATTCCTTAAATAAAATTCTGCAAAACTTCAATTTGAAACTTACTGTAAATGCTTTTTTTTTTTTTTTAAAGAAAACTTTGAATTCAAATAGTATCTTCAAATTCAAATTGGTAGAAATCTTTTCAGGTGACAGTTGATATTTGAAAGGATTGTTTTATCAGACTCAATTCTAATCTCTTCTCTTATGTATTTTTGTGCACTAGGCGCAGTTGTGTAGCAGTTGAGTAATGCTGGTTAGCTGTTAAGGTGGCGTGTTGCAGTGCAGAGTGCTTGGCTGTTTCCTGTTTTCTCCTGATTGCTCCTGTGTAACGATGCCTTGTCGTGCAGAAACAAATGGCTGTCCAGTTAATTAAAATGCCTGACAACTGCACTTCCAGTCACCCGGGCCTTGCGTAAAAATAATGGAGCATACAGTGAGCACATCTAGCTGATGATATACACACCTTATTTTTTCCAGAATGGTAAAACTTACCAACCTACATATATGAACTTACATATGAGAAATGTAATGTTAAGAAAAGAAATGGTTCATTCCTTTGTAAGTACTGATTGGTGTATCTTTTGCTTAAGACATTCTGTACTATACCCACTGTCTCTGTAGTTAATATTAAACATTTTTCTGTGTTAACTTTTCTCAATTTAATGTCTGAGTCAGCTTATTTTTAGCTTGAAAAGATTTCTGCAATTATACTGTCGATGTTTAACTTCTATATAGTAACCGAATGCATTCTATTGCTTAAAAATTTTTATCCACTGGGGTTGCTTTTAAATTACTATGGGCAAACTTAACTAGTATTGTGACTAACCCAGATGTTGTACGGCAAGTATTGCATACCAGATGATAAACATGGAATCAGACATTGTTAATGAAGATACACACTGAGCAGTACTAATTACATTTGCTGTGTGCTTGCCCTGACTCAACAGGCTGCTGCTTGATGGTAGCTAACGGTGATGATACTATTTTTCTTGATTTGGATACCAAATGAATTGTAACTTCAACCATCACGTGTCGAGGGTTATTGTAATGCCTTGTTAACTTTATGCATGTATGTTAAATGGGAATGGAAACATCTGAATACTTGCAGTCTGGCTTTGATTGAGGATTAAAAGTACTTTTCTACAAACTTGAGGAGTTTGTATGTTCTGGGACTGCGTGGCTAGCGGCAGTCTGCCACACTCTCAGTGAAAAACAAAGGGGGGTTGTTTTTTGTATATGAATCTTCGGGAAAAGAGTCCTGGGTATTGGGAAACATCTTATTGGGGATATTTTTTATCTTGAAAGAGTGCAGTTAACTTCTCTTCATAGCAAAAAGTTGGGAATTTAAGTTGGATCTTGTGGATTATCAGTTTGTTAAACTCTGTTGTGTAGTGACTTACAAAACAGAATTGAGTCTTTTAACTATTACATGGTCTTTGGGGAGGAGCAAAAATTTCTCAAAAGCCATAGCTAAAGAACTGAACAGCTTTATTTTTACAGTGCATGATTTAAGAATTACTGTTGAAGGGATCTGCTTCCTCAAAACATAGGCATGAGGTTTGCTGTAAACAGGACTGTTTCCTGCAGATCCATGCTACAGTGGAAGTGTCACCTTGTATTGGAAACCAACAAGTGGAATAAAAAAAAATTAAGTACCATCTGATTGTGCTAGTGAGATGATCATCATTTCGATTGTGTGTCTTCCCGGGAGAGAAGAGCCAGCCAAGTGCTCTTGGTCTGCACCGAAGGAGCACAGGGGAACCAGGATGCTCTTCAGCTTCCACTTGCAGAGTAAAGCTTCCAGAGACCAGTCAGCACTGGGGAAGGAAACACCACTGTGTGAAACGTAATCCCAGTTGGTAACTTCTGCAGTGATTACAGGAGTTCCTAAAACAGTTTTTAGAACAGTTTTCTAGTCAATGGTAAATTTGTGCTTCTTGGATTATTTTCTGGTCTGGCTGTTTTTACCTGCTACCATTAGGATTTACTTGGCTAATACCAGCCCCATTCATGTGGAAGTGTGGAGCTTCTCTGGAATTGGTGCGATGGTGCCTCTGGGGGAGTTAACGCTTTAATAACGGCTGAGACAGAGGCAGGAATTAAGATTAGAGCCTTAAATACACCAAATGGTTTACCTTCGGACTTGATAAGTAGTCCAGAATTGAGCATGTGGATTCTTTTCCAGCAAGAAGTAAACTGTAGTTAAAATATCTTCAAAGTCTGTGTAGTTGGGGGAGATTAAGCAGTCTTGGTTAGTCTGTAGATTCTAGGAACAGTTAAAAATGTCTGGTTATATAAAATGCTAATTAAAAATCAATACCAGACTAACTGCGTCTGTGTGAGAGACCTGGGAAGCATGGCCTTAAGCAGTTAATTACTCTGTTTTCTGCTCTCACCCTGCGGTGGTATTTGATTGCTTAATGCTAGGCTTGCCCCAAGAGTGAGGAGTTGGGCAGGGCAGTGTCACCGCGGAGGCTGTCACCTCCTCTCTGCTCCGTGTTCCCACAGCCCTCCTTGGGACACCCAACTCCTCGCAGTTTGTCACGAATCCAAGATACCCCACAGCGTTAACCTACCTTTCGGGTCAAAAAAGACATCCGATCCTAAAATAATGTCTACGGGAGGCAGAGCCAGCAGCTCCGGTGACACCCGTCCCCAGGTGAGGCCCAGCACCGGGACGTGGGGCAGCCGGTTGGCCAGGCAGCTCCTGCGGCAGCTCCGCAGGCAGCGGGGCAGCTCCTCGCCGTCGGACAGGACCACCTGGGCTCCGCACTTGGCAGCCACCACTCCGGGCAAGCTCACCCCGGCGCCCACCTGAAAACCACAATGCCATCACCCATCTTTCCCCGGTGACCGGAGAGAGGGGGTGGGGGGGGGGCCTGTCGCGATACCTCCAGCACCCGTTTGCCGGGGAGGTTCCTCCGGTGCACCCAGAGGTACTGGGCCAGCACCACGGCGCAGGGCCACACGTACGTCCCGTACTGCGAGTCCAGCTCCTGAAACACACCGGCCGCGGCGCTGGGAAGGCGGGTCCCGCTCCTCCGCCGCCCCGTACCTACCCCCTCCCGCCGTGTCCCCACCGGGAGGTACCTCGGGGATACGCAGCGCCAGCGCCGCCGGCCCCTCCACGAAGCGGTACCGCCTCACGCCGCCCCGCCGCCGCCCCTCCTCCGGCTCCTCCATGGCCGCCCCGACCAATCGGCGCCTTCTCCGCGGGGCGGCGTCACGCGCAGCGCCGCGGCGGGCGGCCCGTCCCCGGTGTTGCCGTTAAACCGAGCACCCCTCTCGCCCCCACCTCCGCCTCCCTCCCCGTGAGGGGGCACCGCGCAGTCCCACACGAAAGGGCGGCTTGCCGCTGTCAGGGAAGCAGCGGGCGCGGAGCTGGGGGAAGGGGAGAGGCGGCGGGGGATTCCCGGGGCGGCCAGGCGGACGTGGAAGCGCGGGGCGACCGGCGCCCGCAACCTCCTCCTTCCCAACATGGCGGCCGAGCCGCGCCGCGCCGCTTCCCCGCCTCGACCAATCAGCGGCAGAAAGCGGGCGACGCGTGGCGGAAGAGGGCGGTTCGGCGAGCCAATGGGAGAGCGGCGGGGGCGGGGCAGCGGCGACAGCGGCGGCAAGGGGGTGAAATTTCTGGAAGGTGCGGCGGGCCGGGCCGGAGCCGGTGGGGAAGCGGAGCCTGCGCTACGCCGGCGGATGGTGACGGCTGACCGGGGCTGCCCATTAACGCCGCCGCCATGAATCACAAGAGCAAGAAGCGCATCCGTGAGGCGAAGCGCAGCGCTCGGCCCGAGCTTAAAGACTCGCTGGACTGGACCCGCCACAACTACTGCGAGACCTTCCCCCTTAACCCCGCCGCCTGCAAGGTGCGGCCCCGGCTCCGCCTCGGCTGAGGGGAACGGGGGAGCTGAGGGGGCCTGGAGGGAACGGAGTGGGGGAATGGGCCCTGAGGGGAAGGGAGGAGGCTGAGGGGAACCGAGGCGGGGGAGAAATGGGGCCCTGAGGGGAATGGGGGAGGCGCTGAGGGGAATGAGGGGGCGGAATGGGGTCCTGAGGGGAAATAGGGTCCTGAGGGGAACGAGGGGAGGGCGGGGAGCAGAAAGTGGGGTCTTGAGGGGAACGGAGTGGAGGGGGGCGGAGAGTAGGGTCCGAAGAGGACTGGGGGAGGC
>JAOXJM010000003.1:29273130-29286942 GCA_026413425.1 Tringa solitaria
AATAAGAAGGGCGGGGAAGGGGGTTGGGGGGAGAGGCCGGACACAACACAACGACTGAGGGGGTTCTGAGGGGACTGGGGAGGCCTGAACAAGGGGGGGCGCTGAGGAAAGCCTGAGGCCTTTCTTGAGTCCGGGGTCGCCTCGGAGCTGTCGGGGCTCCCCCCGGGGATGCCGGGGCGGGGAGGTTGAGGCCCAGCGGCACCCGCGTTTGTGCTTCCCTCCACGTGGCGAGGGGTGCGGGGTGGGGGTTGCGGGGGAGTCAGGGCCCCGTCGGGGTGGGCTGGGCACCCTCGGTGCCGGGGCACCAGCGTAATTCCCAGGCGCTATCCCGGGGGGGATGAAATGCATCAGGGGATGTGCCAGCCGAAAGGGCAGGGGTGCCCTCGCCGCCTGGGGAGCTGCCTCGGTGGGGAGGAGTCCTAACGGCTTGAGGCTGCTGGTGTTGCTGGTGTGCGCAAGGAGCAGGGCATGAGAAGTAGGACTGCAGCCTCGGCGAGGCTTAAAATAACACGTAGGCAGCTTGACAACCCTCATGGTGTAGGGAGCCAAAGCATGAGCGTGAAGCTCCTCCACACCGACTTAAAAAGCACGGTTCTCGGATGTTATTCTGTCCTAATATCTGTTCTGTATTCCTCTCTGGGTTTCACAGGATAATGTGGAAAGGGCAGATGCACTCCAGTTAACAGTAGAGGAATTTGTGGAGCGATACGAAAAACCTTACAAGCCTGTAGTCTTGCTGAATGCTCAGGTAGGCTGGTCTGCCCAAGAGAAGTGGACTCTGGAACGACTGAAACGCAAGTATAGGAACCAGAAGTTCAAATGTGGGGAGGACAATGACGGTTATTCTGTGAAGATGAAGATGAAGTACTACATAGAGTATATGGAAACCACACGCGATGACAGCCCGCTCTACATCTTTGACAGCAGTTATGGAGAGCATCCCAAGCGCAGGAAACTCCTGGAGGACTACAAAGTACCCAAATTCTTCACTGATGATCTGTTTCAGTATGCAGGGGAGAAACGAAGGCCACCATACAGGTATAGTATGGTGACAGCAAGATAAAAAGATATTTTCTGTCTCATTAGCTATTCCTAAATAAGTGCGATTGTCTTGTATAAAACAAAGCAGTAGCTTTACGTCTGTTTTGAATTGAGCATACATCCGTAACCCAGAGGGAAGGAAGGGCAGAATGGTGTGTCACAATTTCTGGTTCTGCCACTAGCGTTGCTTTGAGTTTGTGTTGGTTGGGGTTTTTAAGTGGGTTTATTTCACTTCTCAAACTTAATCTTTGTAATTTTCAATAACTATGTTGGTTTTTTTTTTTTAACTTCCTCCTGTGTGTGCCTTCTGGCTTCTAAAATGAAGTCCCTTAGGACTAGCTCCTGGGTTTTGCACCAGTGGCTTATGTACATAGTGGGATTTTGTTTAATTATGAGTCAGTCCTTTTAAGGTAAAGATCTTAAGCTAGATTAGTATGAAGTGTGGAGACTAGCTCACAGCTCCCCTTCAGATGATTTTGAGAGAAGACAATATTTGGCATCTATGTAGTCTTTTCAACATTTTTTTGGCATCTGATTGAAAAATTACTGAAATGACACTTTTTTTTTTCCTGAAATCAAATATATCAACCTTGTATTTGGGCTGTTAAATACAAAAGGTGTTTCTATCTACATTAATGCAACGTTTCATAGTAGTATGAGCATAAGCTGAATGCTCCCAAGTAATTAAAGTCTTTACAGCCACGTTATAATTGTCTGAGAAAGCCTTGCACTTTGAGTGACACGAGGCTGTGATGTGGGTTTTTTATTGTTTCTTGTTTTCTTTTTAATGAGGTAGAACAAGGAATGAATAATGGAACTCTTCTCTACAGTCTTTCACGTGTCTATAGTCCAGTTGTGCTTTAGCAAGAGTGAAGCATGAAACTAATTCTATTTTAGATCACTGAAGTAGGTGTTTTTACAGTGTTGTAACAGAGCCTTTTTATAATTCGCTTCTAAGAACATACAATGCTGTGATCAAATGCAAAAGCACACTAGGTGTAGTCTCTGGTAGAAACTGCATACACTTACAGAACTAGGGATCATTTATCCAAATTGGAGGTAAACTAGATAATTTGGCTGTGACTCACTTATATTGATCTCTTTCCACCACACCCTCCCCACCTACAGGCACATGCTGAGCTCCTTTCTTTGTTGGTATTCACAATTCTCATACTTTGTTCTGGAAAATGTGGGTTTGTTTGAGGCTGTTCCCCCTTGTCCTATGGTGTCCCTCCCCAGCTTTCCTAGAGCCCCTTTAGGGACTGGAAGGGGCTCTAAGGTCTCCCTGGAGCCTTTGCTTAACCAGGGCAAACAACCTCAACTCTCAGCCTGTCCTCAAAGCAGAGGTACTCCACCCCTCACAGCATCTCAGTGGCCTCCTCTGGACCTGCTCCAACAGGTCCATATCCTTCTGATGCTGGTGGCCCCAGAGCTGGAGGCTCACCAGAGTAGAGGGGCAGAATCCCCCCCCCTTGCCCTGCTGGCCACGCTGCTGGGGATGCAGCCCAGGATGCTGTTGGCTTTCTGGGCTGTGACCACACATTGGTAGCTCCTGTTGAGCTTCTGGTCAGTCAACACCCTTAAGTCCTCCTCAGGACTTGTGATATTTTCTGAACCTTTGAACTCGTCTTGCTGGGTGTCACCTGCCTGTCAGCCACATGAGGGAGGGGTCCTGTTGATCCTTTATTTTCTACCCTCTCTGCCCATTAAACAATTACTGATGTTTTTTTCCTTCTTGACACCTGATAGTAAGTCACCTCACTTACACTGCTTTATTTGGTATGGTAGATGTTACTGTTCTCTTACGGGGAAATGAGCAATTGAAGGTGCTATTGCTGTTAAACATGTATGGCAGATAAAGTTCTCCATAGGGACAAATAAACCTTGCAAATGGGTAATGAGAATATACGCACCAAATCCTGAATGGTCACTAGAGAATAAACTCCATCTAATTAAATGTTGGAATGAAAAGCCTGTTGTAAAAGAGCAGAAAGCGTAGAGAGAGGCCAGGGTTGCATAACTTTGCTCTGGTTCTTACTTGTGTTGCCTTTTGTTTGTGCCTTGTTGTTCTGCAGCTCTGGATCCACTTATAACTAGAGAATTTTAGAAAAACACAGCATCAGGAGAATCCTTCTGGATAGTAAGAATCCTACTGCAGGCTGTTATGACATAATCATATTCATAAACCTTGAAATAAGTATATCTTTTATTGAAGAGCATATTCCATAGCTGTATTTTGTTTTAAAACGCTATCTTTGCTTTCTTGTCCCGAAGTCGTCCTGTCCCAATTCATGTTGTTTTTTATGTTAAACTCATGTCATATCTTTTGCTGCAATGTGATCCTAACGATCTCAAGAAGGTAAATGAAGGAATTGTAGCTACCTTGATTTCTAACTGTATGTCAAATTAACAGCTGTCATTTTCTGTCTAGTGTGAAGAAAAGAGAAGGTACCTACTTGCTTGCTCTATGACTAAAGGATTATTTATTTTTTTTCCTCCCATGCAGATGGTTTGTGATGGGCCCACCTCGTTCTGGAACGGGAATTCACATCGATCCCTTGGGAACTAGTGCGTGGAATGCCTTAGTCCAGGGACATAAGCGTTGGTGCCTGTTCCCTACCAGCACTCCCAGAGAGCTGATCAAAGTGACGCGAGAAGAGGGAGGGAACCAGCAGGATGAAGCTATCACTTGGTTCAACGTCATCTATCCCAGGACACAGCTCCCTACCTGGCCCCCTGAATTCAAACCCCTGGAAATCTTACAGAAACCGGGCGAGACAGTCTTTGTGCCAGGTATGTACAAATCTCTCCAGTAAGGAAATCTGGGAGAAAAAAGCGTATTTTTAACATTTGCGTATAGTGGAGATAAAGAGAATATTTCACCTTTCTTATACGGCTCATGTCTTAAGAAATAAACTATTCTGAGCTGTTTCAGGAGGGATATATACTGCAAGGGCACGTTTTGAGACTATTTTCTGAATGTCCTGAAACCTGTATGGCCTGTAGCATAGGGTCGCGTGTGGTACAGATGACAATACAAATGGGACCTGAGTTGCATCCTCACAGGAATGTGGTCCTGACCTAAATTGCAGTAATAGAAAACTGTTAAGGCCTAAAATAATAGAAGTGTTTGAGCACTAGTAACTCTTCAAGAAAAATGTTCGAGTAGCAAATTCATGACTGAATTTTGTAGCCTGGGTAGTCTGACTGTGTGTGAATTTTTCTTTGCTGTGGGAAAAGAGCTACTTAGAATCATGGAATCATAGAACTATTTTTTTTGCGGTAAGGGGCCCAGAACTGCACATTTACTTAAAGGCACTGACAATTTCCATCCACCTCTCTGTGGTTATGCTTAATCTTGCATTTGAAATCAAAAGCTAAAGAAAGATCTGATAAAGATGCTGTTCTCTTGGAGTGGCTGCACATGGTGTCTATTATAGTTAGGAGATGAAGTGGCCAGTGGATAAAGCAGGTGAATTCAGTGCCAAATTCTAACCTCTAAATCTTGCATTGTTTTTGTGCACCATGGCTTCTGTCCACATTGCTTGTCTCTGACACACAGCTGGCTTCATGTTTGAAGAGTGCCTTGTGATTGTCTTGGCGCTTATTGCACCTTCTGTTAAGATTTTGTAGCTGTCGGGTTCCATTAAACTGCTTCCTTAGTCTTTTTATGAGGTTGTAAGTGGGTTGCAAGAACACCACTGCCTATTTTTGTCCTGTGTGGGGAAACAATTTTGCGTCTATTTTTAAATGAAAGGTTAGTCTGTAGTCATAAGAACCTTACTAAATCAGCGTGGAAAGCGCTCTCCAGCTCCACAGAGAGGGTCTCTGTGCAGTCAGGGTTACAATGGCTCTTGCTATTAAATAAGCCATCAGTAGCCAGTGTGTTGCTGTCAAGTCAGATCTTCACCGCTGTTCGTGACCTGGATAATTTGGTCAGAGCATTGAGCAGCCTTCTGTAACGGGGATCTGTAAAGCATTGGAGCGAACCCTGAAATAAGACCAAGGAAAGATGATATTGTGGTAAACTCACCTGGGTTTGGGAGATAAGGTCCAATTTCCACCTGTGCCTTGGGGGAAAAAAAATGAGTTGTTCATGGCTGTTCTTGAACTTGCTTTCTGCTGTGTAGCCAGAATTGCTCATTGGTGGTGTATTTGTAGGTGGCTGGTGGCACGTAGTTCTCAATCTTGACACAACTATTGCCATCACGCAAAACTTTGCCAGCTGTACCAACTTCCCCGTGGTGTGGCACAAGACAGTAAGAGGGAGACCCAAATTGTCACGGAAATGGTACAGGTAAGAGATTTAGTAGCTTTCTTTTCATATTCTCTATTTAAAACAAAACCCCCAAATACTCTATTCGTTGATGTGCCGTGTCACTGTTGAAAGGCTAACCCTAAAATTTCAACTCTATTTAGGATCCTAAAGCAGGAACACCCTGACCTGGCAGCCTTGGCCGATTCAGTGGACCTGCAGGAATCTACTGGTATTGCTTCCGATAGTTCTAGCGATTCTTCCAGTTCCTCAAGTTCCAGCTCCTCGGACTCTGATTCAGAGGTAAAGCTTTTTACTACATCAGGTGATCCATATCCTGCAGCTATTGCTTTTTCCATGCCTGATCATCCTAATATTCATGTCTTCTGGAAGAAATTAAAGCAACTAAACAAATCTACATGGTGGAGAAGGAGCCTGTGGTCTTAGCAGGTTCTATTTGCTGAAGCCTCTGTATTTCTAAATGAATTTGGCTTGTTTATGTTTATATTATATATAAATCTGTCACTCGGCTAAGCCATGCTTGTGTGATGTGGCTGCAAAATGTTGGGTTTTTTTAAAATGGGGAGGGGCAACAAGATCCAAACCCAAGACTGTCAGTTACGCAGGGGACTTTTCTAGGCACCTGAGTGCTTCAGGAAGCACTGAGTCTGCTCCTGGGGAAAATTAGGTCCTTCTAGGAGCCAAAACGAATGCATCGATTATCTTGCACCAAGCCAGCTTAGTAAGCGATGAAATCTAAGAACCTACCTATTCTTGTCTTTTAAAAACTTAATTTAAAATGTATTTCATGTATCTAATCTAAAATAGCGTGTTCTTTGAATATTGATTATTCAGAATTGCTGACGTAGCTCGTATGGTAAATTGCACAGCACAAACTCTTTAGAAAGTTTCTCTGAATTCTGGTTTCATCTTTCTCTTCTTCAGTGTGACTCTGGCTCCGAGACAGAGGGGATGATGCACCGGAGGAAAAAGCGGAGAACATGCAGCATGATGGGCAACGGTGATACAACTTCCCAGGACGACTGCGTGAGCAAAGAGCGCAGCTCCTCCAGGTGACACGCTGGCAACTGTCGGGTTTTAAACAAGCTAAAAGACAATACAAGGCAGAGCTGGCAGAGTTAAGATACGCGGATTCATCAGGACAGAGGGATGGAGAGCAAGGGGTCCCTTACAGAATGATAGCTGTGATACCTTTCCTCCATGAATTATTTTAATTGCTTCAAAGTGAAAACTGAGATTCTTGGGGTTTTTTTAAAAAATGAGGTGGTTTACTTTATTAAATACACGGTTTTATTACTTTTCCTAGTTGTCTGTTCTAGTAGAGAAAGTATTTAATTTGCTGTAATGGGAGAGGTGGGATGTTTTAACCGTGCTCTCCAGAGAGGGCAAATGAATAGTAAGCAACTAAAGATGAGGAAGAATCAGGCAAGACTCAGGTTTTGATGCCTTGTTATCCAAACGGAAAACCTTCAAGTAGTAGTACAGTTTCTCTTTTTGTTGCCTGGATTGCTTCAATTTGGCCCGTTCTTTTATCTTTTAAAAGTAAAATTCATCCCAAGTCCCAAATGTCTTGTGTTTATCTGTTAAAAACAAACAAACAAAAGCCAGGTTTCTAGTCAGTTGAGGGAGGGAACATGAATATTGCAGAGCTAAGAAAAGATACTGCTTAGGGTAAAGTTGCAGAGGAGGGAAGTTCTCTGGACTTGCCAGGTTAAAAATGGTGAAACACTGGGAATTTGGAAGTGTACTGCAGGAAGGTGTGCAGTAGTAATTTACCTTGGGAAGTCTGGATTCCTGGTATTGGTGCCTGACTTCCCGGTGTAGGGTGCTGCCTGTGGACCTGTTTGTTCCTGCAGGTGTTGCTATTTATCTTGCTGTGATGCACTGCTCTCTTGTTTTCAGGAGTTGCTCATAACTGAATGCAATTGAATTACAAGTACAGAGCATCGTTAAACAGTTGGAGAGAACTGTACTGACTGCTTATTTTGCCCTGAAGGTTTTAACAATTTGTTATGATGTTGTCAAACCCCATTTCAGCAGCCAGTTGTGACTTCAGGCAGGGAATGAGCACCAGGAGAAGCTAACCTTAACGCAGACCCTGCTTTTAAAAAGGAACAAAAAAAAAAAAGGAGCTGTAACATTGCAGAGCACAGGTGCAGATCTGCTTTTCTGAAAATCCTGTGCATTGTTAAGTTGTTTGCACTGCAAATTTTGAAATTAATACCTTAAATATTAAAAACTGGGACGTTGCCTAGAACACTGGTTTTCCAGGTGTCACTGTTCTTCCTCCTGTATGTTGATTGTTTTGCTCTGTGAGGATGGGTGGGATTTCTGCTCCAGCTGGGTGATGGAGTAGTTGATAGAAACTGTTTCAAACATAAAAACTTTTAGCTTGTACAATTCTGTAGGAAGAATAAGCATACAACTAACCTGCATGCTGTGATTTATTTTTTTTTTCTCTGATATGAGGGGAAGTGCTATAGTTATTGTACTTTTTTTTTTTTGGACAGGATTAGGGAATCTTGTGGAGGCCGCAGCTACCCCTGAGAGATAACACCACCCGCCCAGAGGCAGCTGCCGATCAAAGCTCCGTTAGCAGCCAGCCAGCTCTGTTCTACCCCCTCCTGCTTCTGTTTCTCACAGTCCTTAAGTTTTTGTCACTCTTCCTTGACCCAGACATCCGTCTTCATTATGTGCTGTCGAAGGTTGGCTCTTTAATAACTTCTAGGGGAACGCCCCGACTCTACATTTTAGTGCAATGCTTTGTCCCCTCTGCGCCCCGAGTGAGTGCACTAATAACCCAGCTTTGGGTAAGGACATGCCAAGTATTTAATGGTTCACGTAACTGGTAAGGAATACGACGGTCAGTTTTTAAAGAACTCTTTTTAAAACCAGCAGGTAGAGCTAAAAACCTGCTTTGCTTTGACACTGTCATATGTTTACATGTTGTCCTGTACACTTGAGGAAAGGAACACCAGCCCTTTTTGGCCTATCCGAATGTCCGGCGGATCTCGCAGCAGAATTTCAGGAAGGGAAGGTGGTGTGAATGCTCCAAACACTGAAGCGACTTCAGCAGAGGGGACCACCGACCTGAAGCATCTTTTGTGGTCTTAATCTACGCGCGTACATCTACGGTGCAACACCTTAACCAGCAACAGCCCATTTACTTTTGCTCTGCGTCTGTTATGATTGGTAACAAAGATGCACTAGCACCTTGTGATTGGAAGCTTGATGGAGCAGGAGAATCCTGGAGTTTCTTGCATAGGAAAAACTAGGGGGGGGAAAGTCAGCATTTGCCAATAATAACAGTCTTTTAGGTGCAGGTGTGATGCTTAGCACGAGGCAACAACTGATAACAACAGTTGCTGGGCTTTAAATACCAAGCAGTCACAGGGCCGTGGGCTCGTTCAGGCCAGTGCAGTTCCTGCACCTAAAATGGCTTTTCTTTGATGCTATGGGTTCAGATGTTTCTGGAACTTGCGGTGCCAATTTTAAAGGACTGGGAGGGGGACATATTGTTGTTTTATGCTTTTTAAAAATGCAGTGTGTCGCTTAAGTCTGTGTAGATGCATTTGTATTATGCCGGGTAAAGCTCTCATCCCCAGGGGATCTGTTGGAGCTGCTGGGTTGTTTTTTTTTTGAGCAGGGGCTTGTGCTGGTGGTGTTAGTGAAGAGGTCTGTCTGGCTGAAGGTGTGTCGCAAGGAAACGATCCTCCTCCTCTGCTGAACAGCACAGCCAGAAGGTGGCTGGGTTGTGGTGATTCCTTGGGTGCTCTCCTGGGATGTAGGAGGTGGGTATTTGATCTCACTTCAGCCGTTCTTTGGGAGAGGAAGCTTGAAGGCGGAGGTGGTATGTCTGTAGTAAACATGCAATGGTGCCCAGGCACTGGTGGTGGAATTAAAAAGCAGATTGGCAGCCTTAACTGTGACTTTGGATTTGATGGAACCCAGAACACTGCTTGTCTGGGTTTTCTTATCTTTTTTTAACCTTGTCTCTTCCTACTTAAACACTCTCTCCCTAGTTGGAGACCAGGCCATATCCTGTTGTACCAGGGAATCCTGGATACGTTTGTCAGGATCTCTGTTTCTAAATCTTCGTGCCAGTCCCTTTGTGTAGGAGCAGTGTGGTGGTGAAAAAACGGATAGAGGGAAGGTTTATAAGTACACTCCTTAGCTGTCCAGGCTCCTGAATTTTCTGTGATAGCCAGGCATAAGTGAGCACTGCTTGCTCCATAGAGCGCTGCAGATTCTTCCACAAGATTACTTCATATTTTTAGAAAAAACTTCTCAAACTCCTGGCATTTCTGGCCAAGGTTGCCTTTTTTCCTGCCCGGTTGAAGAGCCTGGGAGCCTGCACAATCCGTGTGTCTTCTCAGACAGAGCGGGCTGCAGTGCAGCCTTTTGGAGGAGTGTGGGCGCCTGGAGAGGCGAAGGCTCAGAAGTCTCAGCTCTGCCACCAAGGGGAGCCCTTAGAGAAGTGTCCACTGCCTTCTTTGGTGGCTTCACTCAGTACGTGTAGCAAGATGGCTCATGCTGCAGCTGGCAATTGCATTTGGCCTACACGGTTCGGTTTTACGTTCTTAAAAATCTTCCATCTGCCTGAAAGCCCAGTTGCTGTGCCGAGAAAACCACACCTTTACCACCAGAAGCACAGTTGGAAGATCTAAAGTGCGGAGTATCTTCCTTGCCTATGAACTCTTCCATGGGGTGAAATAAAACCAATTTCAGATTGAAGCCTGTGTTCGTTCACCATGCCTTGGAGAAAAGCAGTGTGTTTGGCATGGACTGCAGACATCGTGATACCAGCAATGCTGTACTGACTTCTCCACAAGGCACTTTTTGATGTGAAACAAAGGGGTGTCTGTTCAGGCTACCTGGGAATTGGGACTCCTGGGATCTCCGGTTCTTCCGCTCACAGGCTCTTGCCTCGGCAGAATTGCTGGGCTTCTGGCTTTGTTTTAGTACATGAGGAAAATACCTACCTCACAGGGGTGTTGTGAGGCTGAGATGTATTTACTGTGTAAGATGCTTTGACGTCATCCTCCCACAAAAAATGTTCCAGACACCCCGAGCGACCCCAAGACTTCCCAACCTGGCATTAGCTTTTTGAAGCAGAAAACTTTGGGGATGTTGTTTAACACTCGTGGCCACGTGGTGCTCTACGGTGGCCCTTCCAGAATTGCTGTGTGGTACATAAATTGTAGCAGAACAAGGCATTTTGTTTTCACCAGAGTTTAACTGTTGGCGTGTCACGGCCTGCTCTAAACAGGAGGTCCTACTAGGTTAGGATTTTATTATTTTTTTTTTAAATAGGACTAGAATAATATCAGGGAGTTGGCTTCACTAATAGGACTAGAATAATATCAGGGAGTCGGCTTCACTGGCCTTAAAGGAAGAGGGGGGAGCTGGTGCTTCCCGGGCCAGGTGAATGGGGAATAAAGTTAAAAACTGTGCTCCCCTCGTGCCTGGCTCCGTGCGTGTGGGAGGCTGATGGGGGAGAGTGGGGTTTGTGCTCTCGCTTCTCCAGGCTTGTGCTTCTCGGGGCATCCCTGTCTCTCTCTGCCCCCACTGCTGCTGTGTACTGTAGAGCCCCTGATGTAGCAGGCAGCTGCGGTCCAGCACCCGGACCCAGCGGGCCCCTCGTTCCCTCCAGCCCCGAAGCAGCAGCGCTGCTCTGCCCTGTGCCCCAGGGACAGCTCGGAGAGCCAGCTCCAGATTGTGCTCTTCCCCATTGTCCTGTGTGTATCGGTGTCACTGTCCTTTGCTCTGGCCAAAGGGATGTGTGAGCTCTGGCCGTGCTTTTGAGTCTGGTAACCAGTGCAGGCTTGTCTGCTATGACAGTAAGCTAATAGATACCCTGCCAGAACTGTAGATGCAAACAACAGTTGTGCCCATCTCGGCATCTGTTCTCTGCACAAGTGCTCTGGGAGCAGGTGACACCCAGGAAGCGCTGGCAAAACCCTCTTCCCCTCTTCAGCTCGGGTGCGCTGGCTCCAGTCTGTCTCCTCAGTTACATTAAAGCCTCTCCAGATGCTTAAAAGAAAGACAGCAACCTCTTTCATAATTAACATAGACCCTTTTCCTCCCTGAATCCCCAGCTGTCACGGGGCAGGAAGCAAGAGTGTTGGCTGAATCGAATCTGAAATGCCCGTGTGGGGTAATTGGGAGGAATTTGGCTCCCCCTTTGCGAAGGGGGGGGAAGGAAAGCGCTTTCTGTTCCCTGTGACGGTCACACTGTTGACCCCAAGCCCTGCCACTGCCTATAGCTGCTTTTATCACCCCATCCAGCAGAGCTGGGATATTCTTAATTGTCTTGTTTGGATGATTGTGGTTTTGCTTTTTATTTTAAATAAAATCAATTATTTTGCATTACCCTGTCGGCAGGTCACTTTTTTTTTTTTTGTGTCATGATCTGAAAAAAAAGCTACAGATTTACCTTACTAAAACACCACAGTGGGCTAAATAGTGTCCAGGTAACAGCTACAGGGGGGCTTTTGGGACTTCAGCTCTTTCTCCTGTGTGATTAGTACGTCTGTACTTTGGGGGGGTGTTGTGGGGGCTGCTGGGGCTGTGGTGGCTTTGGGAGAAGGTCTGTGTCAGTGGCTTTGTCACCAGACAGTAGTGTGTGCTTTTGCCTGTTCCCTCTCCTTGATGAATTTGGCTGAGTAGTGGAATAGAGATTGGGAAAGTGGGAAAAAAAGAAACTTGTATATTTGGTTATTGAGCTCTGTAAATAAGCTGAAGGAGAGCCTGGAGGCTTCTGAAATACTTATATTGATATATTGAAGAATGAAACACCAGGAAGAGTAAATGGGTTTGTAGCAGCAGGTAGCGAGTCTGCTGATTTCTGCATAAATCTCTGTCCTTCTTTCCCAAACACTGATTAATCACTTTTCTTAGTCACCTGTAAAACCAAATGTTTGTTCTCCTTTCTGGTTGCTCTTCAGGTCTCTCCCTGTGCCCTGCTCACATCCTCTGCGAGATGCTCTCTAGCTCCATGCGATCAGGCAGCCACAATTAGCAAATGAGCCCCTGCTCTGGGCGTCTTGATGCTTGGCATTTAAGAAGACTCAGTTCCAGAGACGGGTATGAAGTGTGGTGGCTGGAAGCAACGTAGGGCCATCGAGGAAATGCTTCTATAACGTATCTCCCTCTCTTTCCATTCCCAAGAGGTGATTTTCTGTGCCTCCTGTTGTTCTTCCTGATTTGCAGGCGCTGCCGGTACCTCCCTCAGCGCCACCGAGGCCTGGCAATCCGGGCTTGATTTATTGTTATTCCTCTGATTTATCTACCTGTCTTCCTTTTGTTTTGTGACAATTGCAACCTAATACTTTTATTTCAGCGGGGAGGGTGGCGGACTGATTCCTTCAATTGCTGCCAGGGAGCCAACAGGACATGGTTTATGTGTTTCAAGACTGGTTTGGGATTAAACTAACGAATTCTAATTGCAGAATCTCACCTCTTGTTTCAAGGCACGTAAAGACCCCTCTGTGGGGCTGCTCCTCCTCTTGTTTGTGGAGAGGTGTGAATTGAGGTGGAGCTGGTTGGAAATGTGTTCCAAAGGGAATAGTCACTCTTGTGTCCCTTCTGGTTTGAGAGGTGGCAGCTCCCACCTCTATGTGATGTCTGTAACCGTTGGGTGTCCTCTCCTTCTTCAGCAGGGCCTGGAACCAGGGCTGCCACCAAAGGGGACATCTGTGCAGCTGGAGGAGGAGGAGCAGGGCAACTGGAGGAGCAGCAGCTGGTCCAGCTGTGTCCCAGCTGCGCCAGGAAGGCGCACCAGGGCTGGAGGAGAATTTCAGGATGTCTTTCCTGCTTTGTTCAGACCCAAGACTATGTCTCTTCCCAGCTGCTCTGCCCCAGTCAGCACTGGAGCGGCCGCCAGTGTCCCTGAGCTTTTGGCTTGCTCCTGGGACTATGGGCTCGTATCTGCCTCTGAGGGCAAGGCCGATGGCACAGCTGGGCCACAGCTTTGAAGACCATCAATAACAACTTGGAGCCTGCCCAAGCTCAGGGATTAGAGTGGAAAATGAATTTTAACATGATGGAAAAGTGGCTGTATGGGGTGAGACCGGAGGCGTGGCTAGCAGAGGGGCTAGTAAAGGGGGCTGAGGGAGGAGATACAGAAAAAAAACACGCGAGAGCGTTTTTTGGTAGGATCCTTCCTTTCCATGGCAGCAAGGCATGGCCATCCCCACCCTTGGTGCTGGCTCACACCTCTGGGTGAGCTGGTCTCTCGTGGTGGTCAGTCTCCTGCTGCTTGTGAGTGACACCAGCTGCAGTGTCAGGGCTAGCACGCAGCCGGGTGTGAAACAGCAAGCGAAGAACAGCCGGTCTGATGAGGGTAGTGACCACCGGGCCTGTCCCAGCTGGAGAACGGGGTAAGTACAGTGACATTTCCTGAGAGCAACGGAGCTGGTGAGGGGTCTGGAGAACAAGACTTATGAGGAGAGGCTGAGGGAGCTGGGGGTGTTCAGCCTGGAGAAAAGGAGGCT
>JAOXJM010000003.1:29311905-29322648 GCA_026413425.1 Tringa solitaria
GGAAATGGGGGGGGGGGCTTGTGCCTTGAAACAGGGGTGGGCAAGGTCCGCTTGGGGGTCCCTGACTCCACCGATTCCTTGCCATCTCCTGTCCTAAAGGCAAATGGACTTTTGTCCCTGGTTGTGCTGGCTCTGGCAGCCCCGACTGCTTTCCTGGTGTTCCTGAGGAGAAGTAGGTAGTTCCTGAGGAGAGTTGGTAGTTCCTGAGGACCAATAGGTATTTCCCGAGGTTGTGTGTACCTGTCGACTTTTCTGTCCCACTGGAGAAATTTTGGATTTATGTCGATAGAAGCTCCCTTTGGTACCTCTCACTGTCCAACTCTTCCATTTTCTAAGCACTGACTGTCTCTCCCTCTTCTGTATTTGAGTCCTCTCTCTCCGTGTTTTACCTATTGGCTGAAGCAACACTTTTGGGACAGGGGGAAAGCTTAGATTTAGTATGTCATTCCTCATATTCTTCCTGCAGTACCCTGATCCTGGACAAGACTGGGTTATGGTCACTACCAGAAATGAGACAGCAGCTGTCCCCACAGTAGAGAAACGGGAAGCAGTGCTGATGGGACCATTCCCAGCTGTGAGATGGGAGGGAACTGCCTGGGGAGAGCTTGACCACCCATTGCCAGGTCTGCCCAGCACCCAGGGCCTTTCTTCACTGCTCTCGATCCCTGGGGGTCAATCCTAGCCTGTCTGGATTGAAAAAAGGCTGGAGCCAGATTGCCCTCTTGCCAGGATTTCAGATCAGAGGACTGATGTTCCCGAGAAGCTGAGAACCTGCCCCTTTTGCCAGGGGAAGGAGCTGGGAATGGTCTGCATTTCAGAAAATCAGTTTTCCTGAAAAGGGCACCAGTGATTGCCAGAAGTAGTTACAACAAGATGCTCTGGGATCTCCTTGAAATGGGTCGGGGTCCCTTTGGAAAGCTATAGTCTATGGAGGGGCTACAGGATTTCCTGACCTCCTGCTGTGGATTTCACACACATGAGGAATAAGCACCTACGGGAATGGCACCAGCCCACGCATTAGTCAGTTCTGCGATGCTGTCTGCTCTCAAAGGCAAAAAGTCCATACCCTTGTGCTGATGCCATGGAGGGAGGGGAATGCTTCTGAGGCCATCAGAAGGACATCCAGTTTCTGTGCTTCAGGAGAAGCATGGTTTTTTGAGACCTTCAGTCCCTGAGCCTCCTTCATAAGCCAGGACCTGCCCTTGACTGAACTCCCATGTTCTCCAGCTGTTCCTTACACAGAACCGTGTCCAGCTGACAAATCGTACCATTTATTGACTTGGTCTTCAGCTGGGGCCAGGCTAGAGATATTTGGATAATTTGTACCCAAAGAGAGGATATGGGCTCCCAGCCAAAGAAGACTCTGACCTAATTTGATTGACGTGCTGCTAGGGGAAAGCATGCCAATCAGGTTGATCTCATCATCCGAGGCAAATGGAAAGAAGGGAAGAGCCGAGGACAAGCAGTGGCTCAAAGCCCTCCTCAAAGGCCTCCATCCCAAGCAAATTCAGTCTCTCAGGTTCCATGGCAGCAATGTCAGAGATTCTCAGCCTGAGGGCTTATATGGCCCTAGTGTCCCCAGTGATGGACTGTCTCATGCTCTTTAGTCTAATCCCCCTCACAGCTTGCTCCAAGAGGAATAAGCGGTGTCCCTGTTGTGCAGATGGGGAATTTATGGCTCTGACAGACATCCTCCATTGAGTTCGTGCTTGGTTTAAGATCTTCTCACCCCAGCCCTGTCCTGGAGGTGAGTAACCCTGTGAGAATCTGCAGCCTCCCCTGACTTCCTCCATCCCTCACCGCTCCAACTGCAGTGTGCCGGAGGGGACCTCTCCTTCTGGGCCCCTGTGGCAACGAGCTTATGCCCTCGCGCGTGAAATCTGATTATGCTTGCGTGACTTGAGCGGGATGATCTGATCCTCAGCGCTGCGAATCTTGCGGAACGATTATCCACTCCGGAGAATTTCCTTTCTTTGTCCTAATGGGCCCAGCTACTGAGCCTCTGCGACGTTGCTTGAGTAACCCCGGTTCCACGTGATGCTTCAGCCTGTATCTCCCCCATCCGGGATCCGGGTCGCCGGCTGCGCTTGGGAGGCTGCTGGAGAAGGCAACCTTTTGCAGAGGATTGAGGAAGATTTGAGGCTGCAACCTGCCTTCATGCTGTGGCTGGCAGGAGCAGGGGACTTTCAAAAGGGGCTCAGGTGTTATGGGCAGTGAAGCCTAAAGAATTCAGGAGGAATTAGGCTGGGGTGCATCTGTGTGTGTTTCTAAGTGCCCAGGTGAGGTGTGTTGGAGCTTCTCTCGGCCTCAGTGCAGGTCTCTGTGCCCATGGGCGGCTGCCCAGGCTACTCTCAGGTGCTTCCCGTTGTGGATGGTTGGGCCACAAGAGATGCTGGGGCAGTAAGAGCAGAGTGTCTGAAAGGTTCAAGCTGAGAACAAGGGACCATAGTTTTTGGCCCCAGCTCTGCTAACAACACGCTGCAAGACTTCAGGGAGTGCCTGGATGCCTCCATCCATAAAACACATCTAATCATCTCACCCTCCTTCCCTGGGACATGGGGAGAGCTTCCCATCAAAGGAAGCCTTGTAACCAGCACAGAGCCTGGGGTTTTTTGTCTCCTTCCCTTGAACAGACCCATCTGTAGGAAGATTGAGAAAGGTGGACCTGTTCAGGCACACTGCCCTGTGAAACCAGTACTCATTCCTGGCTCGTCTGGCTGTGGGTGGGAAGAGGAATCTGGGCTGGACAAGGGTGGCAGCCCAGGAAGGAGTGCACAGGACAGTGAGGCAGTAACCCCCAAAGCTAATGAAAGCTTCCAATTAGCTGGGCTTCTCCAGCTCTCCTCCATAGGTCAGAAGGGCAATAACTTAGATTGGTGGCCAGATGAGAGGATTTGCACTTCTGATTGGGTTTCAACTATCCTGCTGCAGTTGATGAAGCAAAGTGCTTCCTTCTTAGAGGTGTGAGGTTTGGAAACAGGCTTGTTCTGCCCTGAGGTGGGAAGTTGTTTTGCCTTCCCCACACGCACACACTGAGTCTTCCCCCTGCTCGTTTATGTGAAAAATAATGAACCAACCTGAGGGGTGAAATGACTGAAATTATTTCTCTTCTCTCCCTGTTTCTCTTTGCAGAACTGAAGACTATATGAAGTTGTCCCTAGCCTCCTCCTAAAGGCATCCCTTGGCATCTTTAAAGGCTTGAGAGAAATACCAAAAACCAACCAAACACACCCATAAGAGAAATCCATAAACCCTCAAAACTTGGGATCCCCTCTTGGTCTGAAGTTGAGCTCTTCAAAAACTCCTGTGGTGTCAAGTTTGAGGAGATCCTGTTGTGTGGCTCCGTGGAGTGAGGCAGGGCCCAAGCAGTGACTTCAGTTGTGTCTGGGGGGGCTGGGATGAGGCATCCTCCCTCTCCCCCAAACAGAACCCAAACTGGACACTAAATATGCAGCAAGTCTATTAGTTGTGTTAATTAGCGTGCGTTAGGCCTGCTGTGAAATTTGTGCTGTTCCTTTATCGGGGTGGGTGAACCATAGCTCTTCTCCCAGACCAACCTGGACCTTATACCAGACCATCAAATTGTTTCTTCCTGGGGCCAAACTCTTCGTTGCCAGGGGGTGGGAATTGCCTGCGATTGCAAATGTACAATGCTGCTTTATTCTGAGGGGTGGAGGGACAAAGTGGGGTCCAGGTGAGGGATGGCAGATGGTAGCTGGACTGACTCAAATCCTGCTTCTGTAGTTATTTTAGCAGAGAGCTGATTCTGTAGGTAGACAGAAGACTCGAGAAGTGACAGAGGTTGATAGTTTAGCTGTTCTGCTTGTGGTGGAGGTTTAGGAGACCACACTTTGGCTGCTGTTAATATCTGGATTCTCACGTTTCCCTACTCCGGTTCCCAAGAGGAGAGACCCAAAGAGATAGCTATGGCATCAGGAGCTTCCTCTGGCTGAGGATGGTATAGTGGGGGTCCTGGAAGAGACACCCTCCCCATTCCTCTGCTGGCTTGCTGTTCCAGTGCCCTCTTTTGCTAGCCCTGTGGCTTGTCCACTGGGAGCCAGAGCTCAGCGTTGCTCCTCAGCTGTCACATAGAGAAGATGAATTCCTGCGGGTGGGTATATCTGCTTCAGACACAGCAGGTTTCAAATCAAACCCAGCTGGTTTGTGAGAGCGAGAAGAGG
This sequence comes from Tringa solitaria, assembly GCA_026413425.1. Lineage (NCBI taxonomy): Eukaryota > Metazoa > Chordata > Aves > Charadriiformes > Scolopacidae > Tringa > Tringa solitaria. Next base: position 29,316,087 of record JAOXJM010000003.1, read on the forward strand.
GTCCGAGTCCTCTAGCGATGTAGGAACACCAGGCTGGGTGGGGATGTGTCCTTCAAAGTTTCTCTTTCACTGCCGGACAACTGCCTCTTGGCTAACGCTGCAAACATATCGGAAGCCCAACAGGCTGGTTTGTTGGTTGTTTGTTTTTTTTTTTTTCCTTTAATTCCTATGCAGACAATACTTGAAACCTTGTACACAGTTGTCCTTTCCAGCGCCTGGGGTTGGCAAATTCTTAATAAAAGGGCTCATTTAAAGAACAGCAGGAGGCTTCAGCTTTAGAAGAGGCTGCGCTGCCCCTTCCCAGCTGACAACTGCAAGCGTGTTCAGGGGTTTGCATATGAATTTAGGCACATCTGGACCCTCTGCTTCAACATCCCGCTGGTACAGCCGCTGTCTCCCCTCGGTGCTGGCTGGCTGACTGTGTCCCGAGCACCCAACTATGCAAAGAATGCCTTATATACATTGTGTTTAAGTTACATGGCAATATGTGCATCGAGCAAAGTCTATAGTTGAGTCCAGATTTTTTGCTTGTGGCAGCAAGTCAAACTATTTCTTCAACTCAAAATGGCTGTCTGGGTATTTTTTACTTTTGTTTGTTTTGTTTGTTTGTTTTATATCTGATGGTGGCTCTTACACAAAGGACTGTAATTCTAGTGGCTTGAATCTGTAAAAATTGCCTTTGTTTGGTCCAATAAACCTTTGAATAGTTTATTTGGTTTGTGCTTGTTCTCCCGGCTTCCAGCAGCTTGTAACTTCTTTCTCAAGACAGCTGTGTTGAAAATCTGGATTTTAGGTGAGAGGTACATTCTGCCTTCCTATGCCTTTTACCCCATAAATGATTCCACTGTCTTCCTTAACAATAGAGTCAGACCAGTGGCGAAAGTCAGGAGTTTTCCCTTATTTCTGCTGGAGCAATGCCGTGTTGCAGCAGGATCCTGGTCTTGTTTGGCTACAGAGCAATTAGCAGCGTTCCCAATTAGCAGAGCTCTGCCCAGGATTTCAGCTGGGGTGAACACGGGTGCCGAGCTGTTCCTGAAACGGAGATCTCCTTTAACGTACCTACAGCTCACTGCCCCAAACCTCCAATTAATTGGAAAATTCTTGGATTGAAATGTCTGAAAAGAGCCTAAGGGAGTTAAGTATGCAACTTCAATTGCCTATCAAGAAGAATTAGGCTGCTTTGGAAATCTTTAATTAATCTATTTTGTCAGCAATAAGTAAAATCCTGTTTGACCTCCTGAATCCAAGTAGTTTTGAGGACAGCACTTCTTATTTTTCCCATAAGGAAGACAGAATGATTTTACTTGTGAATGGGGTAGGTTTGATCTGAAATAATCAAAAAAACCCCCACAAAACACCAAACCAACCTGGAGCACTACAAAGTTGTTTTGCAAAGTCGCCTTTGATAGAAGAAGATCCTTTTTGAAATCAGTTTCATGTTTTTGATGCCTTACTCTTCCTTCCCAGGCTCTTTTCTCTCTTTATCTTGTTTGCTTTCCCTTTGTTGTAGATTATGTAGCACAGAGAAGTAACAGCAGCAACAGCTCTTTTCTTTCTGTTTTTTCAAATGCACAGTCATGATACTTAAGGTTGAGGGGAGAGCCAAAATGCATTGATGCTGTGCTTAAAAAAAAATAATAGTAGAGTGAGTATTGTCTGTGATCTTGATTTGGAGACAAGGAAACGGTGCTTTGGGGATGTTTCAGCAGTGCTAATGTCTGTGAAATAACAAGCAAGGGATGCAGACCTGTGTGGAGCATTCCCAGCTGGCGTGCATTTCAGACAGGAGAGGCAGAGCTGTGTATTGAATTTCTCCACACCAGACTGGAAATGTGCCCTCTGGTGCCCAGCGGTGATCTGAAATAAAATATTGATCACTCTCGACTGTATTTCCCCTCCTCTCGTCTGGAAAGGGCAGTTGGAGGCTATTCATGGGAGCACAAAAAATTACAGAAGAGCCAGGCGAATCCAGGCGCTTGACAGCCTGTGGCCAGAGCTTTCGTAACCAAAAGATCCCACATCATTATCAGGATATGTTTGGCCTTAGGACAACTGCATTTTAATTGCTATAGAAAAGAATTAGCAAGTGAGCTGCTTTTTTTTTTTCTTTTGCTAGGATCTGCTTTTTTCCTTCCCTGCCTGCTGCAGTGATGCTGGGAACAGCCTGGTGTTCCTGCTGCTGCTGGGGTTTAGCCCAGGAGAGGGGAAAATGTAGAACTCAGCACGCGAAGGCTCCTCTGCTTGTTCCTCACTGTCTCCTTCCGTCCATCTTGTTTGTGGTGTGGTTGTTTCTGGTGTGTTGGTGCTCTCCTCTCTTCTTTTGGGCTAATATTGTGTCCTGATCTTGCCTCTCAATAGGTATTTCTACCCCTCCTGTTACCAAAACAGCCAATAGCTTGTCCACACAGGACTTGCAGGAAGACTACCCCAGGTTAACTAACAGCGTGCATTTAAATGGATTAATTACAGTGCATTAAAGTCCTACGCAGAAAGCTGGCTGTGATGGGGACAGAGGACTCTTGACAGGGTGGCCGTGTGGAAGTAAAAGCCAGAGTCTGTCCTTCTAGCCCAGGAGAAGCTAGAAGACACTGAAGAAGCAGGAGGAGCTGGGATTGCGGCAGATCTGTGCTGTCGCTGAATTCTGGCCCCACGGCCATGAAGGGGCAAAATGAGCCTTGAAGTAATAGAAACTGCTTCTCCCTTGGGACAGCCATAAAGCTCCACAACCTCATTAGTTCTCTTAATCTCACACAGGGGAGTCAGGTGTGAGGTGTGCGAGGCAACACTGGGATCTGATCCCAATCAAGTTGGGGTTTGGCAATGAGAACAAACCAGCCCTAAATGGAGCCAAGGTGCACATTTGTTTTGCCCTAAAAGAGGATTTTGCAGACATCAAAATCAGTTGCATCAGTTCATGAGCTACTTGCAAACAAATGACACTCCTGTGCTGCCCACCCTTCTCTATCCCCCGAGTGATGATCAGTAGATGCAAGACCAATGTAAGCCCTCCTATAAAGCTTCCTCCGATAAAGTCCTGTGACAGATAGATCCAAATCTTTGTGCTGCAGGACATACAACAATGGGTTACTGCTTTGGGTTAGGGAAAAATCAGGATATCACCTGTTATGGGGAGAAGGGAGTTAATAATCTACTATGGGACCTTCTTGGAATGGAAATCTGAGCTAGATGGTCCACTGGACGGCCTCTGCCTACCCAGGGACCACCTCGGGGCTGGACTGGCTACATGAATCTCACCATTTGACACTGGCAGACGGACTCTCAAATCAAAGAAAATTTCTATCTGTCATCTTCCAGTGGCTGATTAAAGTCATGTCCAGACTGGAAGGCAGACTGGTCTCTAGTTTTAAGGTAGGGTATGCATTTACAATTTAACAGCTATTTCTGAACTACTCTGTGTCTACATACTTCTCCTTACAGAATGAAAAGACACTGTCCTGATGAAGCTGCATCCAGTTTCATTATGGAGTCTGCTAAATTGGGACACGTTGGTCTTACGAAATTCCACATGTCAAGTTATCTTGAAACTTTGAGCGTAGATGAGGCCTAAGGAACTCCAAAGCTAGTGTTAGAGCAGCCCCTTTTATCTCCACATTGAAAGAACTGCAGAGCGACGTGCAGGATGATTGGATAGATGGAAGGTGGAGGAAGGAGAACCAGAGGCGATCTCTTTCTTATCACACACGGGCAGATTTCCTGCAGCCAGGAGGGCTTGTAAAGTGACCTGTGTTTGGCTTCGTGTTTCATTTGACCATGGTGTTCTTGCTCAGGTTGCCTTCTGGGGACTGGCTATTCCTACTTCTCCTTTTCTTCTTGACAGGGTGCAGAGAGAGCAGCTGGCTGCCATCTTCAGGCTCATGAAGGAAAAAAGTGACACATTTGGAGAGATGTCTGAAGGAGACATGAAGGAGCAGCTTAGACTGTACGATATATAACCTTGCAGCCAGTGGAGACTATGCCCAAAAGTCATCTTGGCCCTAATTATGCAGGACACTGGAGGCTGTAGTGCTATACACGTGTTTTGGTAGTTATTTTGCAGTTCCAGTTTGTTTTGCAAATGCATATATGTATTTAAAATACTTGAAATTTCTCACCTTTTTAGTCTTTTTTTTTTTTTCTTGAAGAGCTATCATGGTATTTTCATCTCGTATAGAGATTTTTACCTCTTTCTGGCTGAGTCATATGTCTCAGTCATACAAAGCAGTTACGCTCACAACTTTTTTCTGGTCATGCTTTATAAAAATGAACTTTCAAACCTAGTCTTTATCAATTTGATATCTGAAGAAAGCCAAAGATGACAGATGTAAAATGGATGAAAATAATAGAATCATAGAATAACCCAGGTTGGAAGGGACCTAAGGAGGTCTGTAGTCCAACCTCCTGCTCAAAGCAGCATGAGCTGCAAGACCAAGCCAGGTTACTCAGGGCTTTATCCTGTTGGGTCTTGAAAACCTCTGAAGATGGAGACTGCACAATCTCTCTTGGCACAGGGGCTTCCAAACCTACAGTTATAAAACAAATAGCCAAAGGCATTAGCGCTCGGATTAGAGGTGAGTTGCTGTTCTCATCTCCTTGGAAGGAACGCTTCATCCTCCTTCACGCTGGCTTTTTGAAACAAATCCAAGTCGGTTCTGGCTGACCTCGCTGAGCTCATCTTCACGCCTGAGAAAACAGCAGCTAAATTCAACCTGGAAACACAGACACTTCCTCGCCTCCTGACACAGTAAAAGTAGTATGGAAAGGTGGCTGGATTTTTTACAAGGATGACTGTGTTCAACTCAGATCCTGTTCTCCTAAGGTAAAAATGATGTGGGAAACTAGATGCTTAGGAGATTGCTGTGAATTTATCAAGTATTTTGAACAGTCTTGACCAACCCTTGGTGGTTTGGATAGAGTAAATCAATGAGCGTTCCTAATTTTAACTGAAAGCCTTCTAGTGTACTTATTTCTCCAATGAAATCCTGTTATATACCTTATTATCAGGAAGGCTTTTCTCAGTTTTAATAACTGCTGACAAAGGGAGGCAACATTTGCTGACCCACTTTTAGGGAATGATCTCTTAAACGATTAGGTTTCCTTTATTTTGTGTAATCCTTTTGAGTCTGGAAAACCAAATATCTCATTATCTGGTCACTGTTTCCCAATACAGTATATTCTGTAACACCACACTATTTGACTTTTAAGAATCATTTTATCTTCCAGTTGTTTTCATTTAGGTGAAGGCATATTTATTATGAGATCAACTGGTTCTCCTACCAGTCTTGATTTAATCTAAATTTAATGTCTGAAAATTACCTCTTCCTATTCAACATGAAAGAAATTAAGTGGAAAGAGGAGTCTCATGTGAAACATCATGCCAGCTTGCTGTGTCCCTAGGCTACAATTTCCTTTGTCAAGCTGTGCAAAGGGAGAAATGTAAAAAGTTCGTGCAAGGGACTCCTCCCTGGTTCAAAACTGAAAGCAGGATCTTTTCCAAAGCTCTTCTTGAAAGCAAGCAAAGGAGAGTTAAGGTTTAGTAGATTTTTAGTCTTTGTCTTGTAGACTTTAAAGTTTATTTCCAAAATATTTTTATATTTCTTCTTTTACATTTGGGCCTTCTCTGAATAGGAACATTTCTGGGGTCAAAAAAAAATAATAATCCTCAAACTCCTCAGCTGCACATTATTCCAGCAATGGTAACGCTGAATGAGGCAGAGCAGCTGGCATTAAACGTGTCCTGCCCCTAACACTGTCACCAAAATGTTAAGATGCTGTTGATGACGGGGTAGAGGTGAAAGATGTGTCATTTACTAGGCCCAAATTTAAGAAAGAAATGAAGCTAATTAAAAAGCCTCTGCCCAGGACATGAAACAAAGGGATATCTACATGTAAAACCCATGTTGGTTTAAAAGGTGCATTTTCACCGCGTGTGGTTACAAGGCTGTAATAAAAAGGAGGGCGCTGGACACGTCTGTGTGACTCTGTGGCTGGCAGCGGGGAGGTGGCCTTTGGGGCCGCCCTCGTGGCCAAAGGCTGCTGCTGGGACCTGTGGCCATGGGGCACCTCTCGACATGGCCGTCCAGCTTCTCATTTCCTTTTCCCTCTGGGACTCATCAATATTTATACAGGAAATTTCACCGGTTGCTATAGCCGGATCTCCCCTTCTGGGTGCTGTCCTTTGAACAACACTGGCTGCTTTTCCTAGGCCTGGGGCAGGGATCCGCTGTGGCCATATGAAGGCAGGTCACCCAGGCCCCATGGCACATGGCTGGGACCATCGGGGGAACCTTCCTCCCCTCTGGCAAGCTCTAAGGCCACCAACATGGACAGAGATCCCGAATGGGCGCTAAGGGGTCTTCCAGGGCCATTTGCAAGGTGGAGGCCTGGTCTCCACCTGGGCCCCAGCTTTGGTGATGGCTCCTACAGTTCTGAGGAGAAGGATCTGGGGGTTCTGGTGGGTAGTAAACTGTGAGCCAGCAATGTGCTCTTGTTGCCCAGAGGGCCAATGGGATCCTGGGCTGCGTAGGGAAGAGTGTGGCCAGTAGGTCGAGGGAAGTCATTCTCC
>JAOXJM010000003.1:29322748-29335393 GCA_026413425.1 Tringa solitaria
CTCTGGGCAACCCTGCTTTGGCAGGGGAGTTGGACTAGATGATCTCTAGAGGTCCTTTCAACTCCAACAATTCCGTGATTTCGAGATCCTCCTCACGGCTGTGGGGAAGGCGACCGGAGGACGAGGGGACCGCGGTCCCCATGGCCGCCAGAGCCCGGGCAGGGACCGGCGAGTGGCCCCGCTGCTGTGGCCACCAGAGGCGGGCTGCCCCAGTCGTGGCGGGCGTGTTGGACACGCATGGCCTCGCTGGAAGCCCGTGACGCAAGGCCAAACGGAACCGGTTTGTCCCTGGCCGGCCCCCGTACCGACCACGGCGGACGGGGGGGCTCCGTGGACCCGTTACGGTGCCGTGCGCATGCGCACTCTCTGGCGTTAGGCGCTACGCGTGACGTCACGCCGTAGCCTGCCTGGGGCGCATGCGCAGGGTGGGGCTCTGGCAGTAAAGATGGCGGCGGTGGCGGCCGGGCCTGAGGGCGCTGCTGGTGGGGCAGAGGCGGACCGGGCCCAAGCCGAGAGGCTGAGGCCTCCCTCAGCGGCGGGGGTGGCTGTCCGTCAGTGTCTGGCCAGCGGGCGTGCGGCTGGCCGCTCGGAGGGGGTTGTTAGGGTGCCTGTGAGGTGGGCTGCCATGTGGGGGAGGCGGGGGGTGAGGCCTTACCTAGCATCCCTTCACCAGCCAACAGGGCTCTGGCTTTCTGAGGCATCCAAGCTGTGCACTGATAGCTTTCACCGGGTGTTTGCCCTGACCCAAAGTCCATCGAGGGCTACAAAGATCAAGGGAATGGAGCACCTCTGTTGCGAGGAAGAGCTGAGAGACCTGGGTCTCTTTAGCCTGGAGAAGACTGAGAGAGGATCTTACCAATGTTCATCAATATCTAAAGGGCAGGTGTCAAAAGGATGTGGCCAGAGTTTTCAGTGGTGTCCGGTGACAGGACAAGGGGTAATGGACACAAGCTGGAACATGGGAAATTCCATTTCAACGTGAGGAAAAGCTTACTTTGTGGGTGCCAGAGCATTGGAACAAGCTGCCCAGAGAGGTTGTGGAGTCTCCTTCTCAGGAGATACTTAAAACCTGCCTGGATGCGTTCCTGTGCAACCTGCTCTGGGTGACCCTGCTTTGGCGGGGGGTTGGACTTAATCTCTGAAGGCCCCTTCCAACCCCATCCAGGCTGTGATTCCATGAAGTCACTAGGATGTTAACTGCAGCGAGTTTGGAGTGGGAGTGCAGTAAGATAAGCCAAGGTGACACGGATTTAAGCTGTTTTTTAGTCCATGTTCAGTGATGGTCTTGGGATCTGCCTGTACCCCCACTGGCATGCTTGGCAAGAATGGTTCATTGTAGATATTTGCCAAGATATTTTGTAGCCACGTTTATTATGATGCTGTTATTTACATGTATTCCTGACATCCCACTAAACATGCTTTAGTGTAATCTAGTGTTACGACTCTTGATCCTACAGATGAGGAATAGATCATGTTGTGTTGATCTGATCTTGGGTAATCAGAGAATGAGCATGATTTATGCCACATCCTCAGTGTTACTGGACATGTGTCACTCTTCGTTCAAGCTCAGGCAGTCTTTGAGCACCAGATGCAAGCTCAAAAAAAGTCTGGAATGATTTAGTTAAGGAGCTTTAGTAGGTGGGGGAGATGATGGCAGGGAAAAGAGAAAGCAGAATCCCCTTCTTCTGGTTCTAGATAGCTTTGGGGGGATTTCAGGTTTGGAGACTCTACAGAGCTTTTAAATTAGTTTCTTTGCATAGATTGCCTCTGGAATTGCTAAACCTGATGCTTTGTGATGTGATAGCATCTGCTTTGTACTGTAGAGCTGGTGTAAGTTATGGAAATGAGGCTCAGCCCAGTTCATTAGCAGTGTAGACAAAGTGTATAGCGGTGCCAGCAGTATGAGGAATTGTGCCAATGAAGTTGTCAAGTGTATCTGACAGAGAAGAGGTGGGTTTCCAATGTCCTTTCTTTTGAAGGGAATGGGAATACTTATAGATGGGAAAGAGGGTGGCACCATGAACCCTTTCCTTTTTGTACCTACAAGGTTATTTTCCATTGTATGTTGCCTTCTGTGTTGTTAAGGGAAGTTACGGGATTTTTGCCAGCTATTTCAAATATTTTGAATAAATTCCTCTGGGGCATGTCTCAGAATGAATCAAAGGCAAAGGTCCTCCTTAAGATCCACCAGAGGAGAACAAGTAGGAGTTTCCAGACCAGCTTTGGAGTTATCATAACACTAAAAAAACCCACTCCTTCCTCCCCTCCACCCCAATCCCTCATGTCTCTTAATCACTGTATCTGGGCTACATGCATTTGACTGGAAATTAAATCCACAGTATCTGCATTTATAGTAGAGTGGGTTTATTCCCATAAGAATAGTAGGAACAAAGGTCAAAAGTTATGTTGTAGATAACAGTCCATTTTAAAGAATATAATTTCCTCTGAAGATTGAAATACCCGGTTCTGAAATTTGCAGTAACTGGTGACTGTAAGGAATATATGTAGTAACCAAGCAGTGAATGTGTGGCATAAGTATCTCCTGTTTTAAGAAGGCAGCTTCACCTTCATTATCACCTGCGCTTTTGTGGGTGAATCACATTTTTATATAAGGACTATGTAAAAAAGGGTCAAAGAGACAAATCTCTATAAACCGCTTTATATTGTAGCCTTTTCCACCTGTGTTTCTCAGGAAGAGAAAAATAACCTCAGAGGTGGTGGAAGATGTACAGCATTGCCTTCTGTTTGTGGCAAGTGACTGGTGTTTTAGTTTAGTCTCATTTCACCAATATGACTAAAGCTTTTTTCACAAAGGGGGGTTTTTATAGGGTTTTTGACATGTTCCAGGAATGTGATCTTTGTTGTGAGTCCCCTCTAAATGTCTAGTGAAGCAGCAGAGATTCTGATCTATGAGTACATGAAGCAGCACTAGATGGTAATAATTCCTAAAGATAAGCTGTTAATATAATAAAATATAAATTTTAATTTTTTTTTTTTGTGGGAGGTGTTCCTGCCCAGGGCAGGGGGGTTGGAACAAGATGATCTTTAAGGTCCCTTCCAACCCAGACCATTCTATGATTCTGTGGTAAGCTGAGATGAGGATGAAGTGCTAGTACAATGGATATGAACCTGGCTTTCTGCTAGGACAGGAAGGGAGTAAAACATGGAAGTCCTTGTGATTATTTTTTTTAAACTTTAAATATATCTGCTGTGCTTCAAACACATCTGATTGCTGAATCTCAGCCGACAGCCCGGGAATAGCAATGTGACACTCCTTTTTCTAAAAGGGAAAATCTCTTGTCTGAAACAGTTTCTTAATTCCCAAAGTAGGTCAGGAATGCGGCCATTGAGATATGTGTGTGTAGGGAGTGAGTCATGCTGTGATGAGCTGTTGGGAATGCTGTGTACCGCTCCCTTTTGTTAACTGCTGAGTTGTATTGGGAACAATTAACTAGCAAAGAGGAGTTATTAAGTAGGTTTGTTTCATCTTCATTTGTTTCAAAGAAAGGGGATGATTGATCTTGTGGTATGGTTGGTGTACCTACTGTGAGGTTTGTGGCCGTTTTAACACGTTAAACGGAATTGTTAGGGATGCAGCTATAGGAAGGGATGAAACAGCCAACAGACATCGTCCTGGGGAATCCTAAGCAGCCTCAGCACAGCTCCAAAATTGGCAGTGCAAAGTGGGCCAAACGTGGCCAGGGAGGTTGTGTGTCTTCTCCCTGTGGTTATGTGTGGCTTCTCTGCAGCACGTCTGGCTGTGAGCTTGTTTCCAGTGGTAAAATCCCAAGGATGAGTCCTTAAGTGTGCTAGGTTCAATTTTTTTTCTGCCTCTGCAGTGGTTAAGAGGTTGCAGCCCTGGTGCAAGGAAGGGTAACCCTCTGCGAGAGACGCTGCTGCTGACAAAGCTGCCTGGCACTAGAAAGTATGGTTCTTTTTGGAGCTATTTTTTAATGCTCTCCTGAAATGTCTCACCTTTTCTAACCCAAGGCTAAGGTAAATGAAAACCTAAAGCTCTCAGAATGGGAATAAAGTTCACATGCTGCATTTTCGTTAGATAAATGTGAGGTGGTGGGAGAAGAAGAGCGAGTGTTGTTGATCCACTGGATGGTGCTGTTGTTTTATACAAACAGTAGAGAGGTCCTGCAGAGCTCCGGCTGCAACTTCAAGTACTGGTTTGCTTCAGAGAGAGTTAGGGAGGAGAGTTAAGGGCACAGTCCTTTTCTCCTTAGCAAATCTTTCACAAATCCTGTATGTTGTGGTCCACCTGTTATCCAGCATTCCTCAGACTGGTTAAACTCAGCTTATGGCTGCAGATGGGAAAACTCATATTTTCTGAGTCCTCCTGGTCAGCACCAGAATTTTTCTACAAAAATCTCATTTAAAACTTCCTTCAATCCCCCAATTCCCAAAACTTCAGCAGCTTCAGCTGTGGGATGAGTATTTGTTGGCTCAGGGAAGTGCAGTAAGCTGGCTAGGAGTTGCTGGAGGAAGAGCTCGTTTTCTGGGTTTGTGATTATACTTCATTGTAGGGAAAAGAAGACACGTTCCTCTGATGAAACCACCTTTTCAGAGGCCAAGATTTAAGTTTTAATTTTGTTTACCTGCCATAGCATCAGCTTGTCCAGCATGAGATAAGATCTGAAGTAGGTATTTGCAACTTAGTTGACATTGTTCCAATGTCCTTGTAACTTTTTATTGTATTGTTTTATAACTCTCTCTTAAAGATATAGCTGTAATCCTTACGAAGGAGAGGACTTTGTGGATCATTGCCTCTGTAATTTGTCTTCCTTGTCAACACTTACAGACTTTTATTGGAAAGGAAACAAAGAACAGTAGCTTGTGTGGTGTGAGGAATTGTTTTGCAAGCTCTGCCTGTGACTCAAGTTGTTGGCATTCTGCTACTGATAATTGGTGGAAGTAGAAATTAATTCAAGATGCTGGTTTTAAGGAAATGGGAGGGTGGGAAAGGAAGTGGTTAAAGTATTTAGTTTGTAGTAAGTGAAGATGGCCACATTGGTCCAGTACCTCTTCTGAAAGGTGATACTTTTGAGTATTTATGCCTTTCAGCTTCATAGGGCTGTCACCTTCGTTCAGTTTCCAGATACCCACAATTCTGGTAGCAGAGGAGAACTTTCCAGAGAAAACTGCAGCAGATATTTCTGCCGACCGTTGCTGGTCTGTGGACTCCAGGTAGCAACCCCCGGTGTGATGGCAGCGGCTCAGCGCAGAGCACTGTGTTCTGTGTCCCTGGCAAGGCTTTGGTTGGTCCCCGTGTTCCTGTAGTGCCCATGTCTGAGCTGATCGAGCGCTGATCTGGTGGGACACGTGCATGGGGGTGATTAACCTAGGTCTAGAGACTGGCAGCTGCAAATGTGGGGGGAAAGCAGAGGTCAGAAGAGATAGTACCTTACTTTGAGGAAGCCAGTGGTTCATACATGAAGCAAGTCCTGACTTCAGATGAATAACAGCGTCGGATTCATGCCTAAATTTCTCATTTTATTACAAGCTGTTTTGGACTCAGGGTAGCAGTTCCCTGTTGAAGCACAAGATCTTTCTAATCCCTCCTGCCGCCCTCAATTCCCTTTAGCTGCCACTCCGTTTGTGTGGAGTGTGTCCTTACCTGTCAGCAAGAACCATTTCAAAATCCAGCTGTTTCATTTTGGAGGAGAGACATTTTAGCCCAGCAGGTAACTAAGATGACCGTGACCTTTTGAGGGAAGAGGGACTGAAAATGTGACTGGGTGGATACACCTGGACTGCCAGGGGAAGGAGGTTTGCAGGGAGGTGGAATGACTGACTGCCTGGGCTTGTCCCAGCATCTGACATTTGTCCTAAAAGTCAGAGCTATGTCTTTTGCAAAATGGAGGAGTTCTAGTTTCTGGATGCTTCTAAGATGTAGTCTGTGGAGTGAGGGTGGCTGAGAGACAGACTCACACCTATTGATTTCTCAGCTTTCTGTTTGGTTTGGTTTTTTGTTAAAAGATCTCTGTGTGTGTTTATGCACTTCAGTCTTGATGGGCCTGGGTAGATGTTGTCTGTTCCTCTTCCATGTCTAGTTTTTGTTTGTTTTTCGACTGTGATGTGAAGCTATTTGATGAGTTATGCTGGGTGTTACCTGCATATTAGCAGTAGAAGGACCAGTGGGAACTGGATGGAGAAAATAGAAACACCACTTTTTCTCTGTATAGACTATGGTGAACTTTTCACACCCACACGCTTAAATTAACTTTGTAGTGGTGAAGTTTGGCTTTTGGCATGAGCAAGAAGACTTTAGTTCAGGCAGTGCGGCATGAAAATTTGAGGTTGGGTATTGCCCGTTCTTTCTCCTGTACGGGCTGTGTTCCTTTGTCCTGCAATAAAGGATTTCTGCGTCTCATCCGCTGGCCTTGTGGCAGGATGGAGCTGGATGACCTTGGTGAAGAAGGGGAGTGCCACCCACTGACCCTGAGACAGGAGCAGAGGCGTTCTGCAAACTTTGGTTTTAAGGGGAATTTTATCTTCCAGCTATTCTCAAGCTGCCCATGAACACCTAAGAGTGTTGGGCCTCGGTCCTTTACTCTTGGTTTGTGTGGAGACCGTGATAGTTTCAACAGCCCTGCAATTGCACTGTTAATTTGGCAGCACTGCCAGTGCATTGATGAGATAGTTGCCTAAAATGTTCCAAGGAAATGGCACTCTGTCCTACACACCTTTTTTGGTTGTTTTTTTTTTTGTTGTGGGTTTTTTTTTTTTTTAAACTCCTGTCAGCACCATCTTGATTTAACACATCGTTCAGGCAACTGGAAGATCCAGCAGCCCTTTGTGCTTCCCCTGAGATCTGCAAAGGGACTCTGGGCCTAAGCTTTCCCCAGTATCTGTTCTCACAGGTGAACATCCACATCAGAGAGCAAAACTAGAGGAGAAAATCTGATGTTAACGTAACTGAGAATGTAATTTATTGCAGCAGGGAGGAAATCCTGTGACACAGACAGAAAAAGAAAAAGCCTGCACCAGTGGCTCTTGGTGCCATTGCTCTTGCCTGTGCATTGACCATGAGAAAGTGCCTCCTAGGAAGCTTTCACCTCTGAAATGTTCTGCCAAGGACACAGCGCAGTTGGGGCTATGAAGATCCTGCTAAATGTGGTGTTAGCAAGTGGTTTCCTCTTCTGAGAGCTGAGAACTTGTGCAGAGAAAATCTAGGATGGTCCTTCTCCTCCTGCACTTTGCTATTTCCCCCGCAGCTCAGCAGTTGTCTCGGTAGAGATGCTGCAGGTTTATGAGAAGCCCCTTAATCTGTGTTAGGATGCTAATGGAGCTGCTCCACTGCTGGTGGGGAGTGGCATCTGTATCGCTGCAGAACTTGGGGTACAAAGGCAGAGAAGGTGATGGACCTGCATCCAGTACCCTTATACTGGTTTCCAGCAGAAGTGCTGTCTTGAAAGCCCCTCCATTCCCGGGATGCTTCATGACCAAGTTCTGTCTTTGCAGCTGAGTGACGTTGCCTGTCAGGGTGGGATCCTCTAGAGCTGTGGGAGCATCTCCTGCTCCCTCTGGCTTCCACTGGCCTTTTTGCCAGCTCCTTCTATAGTCTTTTGTGGCAAATGGTTTCTTAGTAAAGGATGAGTTATCCTTGTTTGTACGCGGATATTCTGTACGCAGGAATGATCTGCACCGTGCATGACAGTTTGATAGTATTTATACTGACAAGCCTATGACAATGGTGTTGATGTCCCTGCTCACCTTTCTGCAATGAGAGATGAGGCAGAGACCTTCTTGCTGATTGTATCAGAGGATGGTGGGCTTTACCCTGCCCTCTGCAGTCTCAGTGACCGACTCAGCTGAGAAGAAGTGATTGTTTCAACGTCTGGGGGGGCTCACACATGCAGACACTTGGGTTAGGATCTAGGAGCCCAACAGTGATCCACCACGTTGTCCTAAGGTGGGAGAGCAGAGCTATGATCCAAGGCCACCTCATACAAACCTTCTTTCTCTCTCTAAAGAAATCTACCAGAGGACAGGACATTCTTTTTCCTTCTTTATGAGCACAAAATATCACAAAATAGCCCCGTGTACAGCTACTTTTGGAGAAAGAGGTGGCTGGGGTACTGAGAGTGTGCTCCTCGGGTCACTTAGCTGGTGGTGTGTTGTTTAAAGTTGTGTTTCAGTGCACGTAGGAAGGGATGGTGTAAGGGTAGTCTGTTCTTTGCCAGTTCTGTTTGTCTCCTTTCTGCATCAATTCCACTTGCAGTTGCAGCACTGAAACAAAATTTGATGACCTGCACTCTGCTCTGAGTCAAACCAGGTTAATAAAACTGATGACCAAGGTTTGCAGGCATGAGTTGACTCGCTTTAGCCTGCAGGAAAACCCTGGTAGTGTTGGTGACCACCAAGCCTGTCTTGATTTTGGCACTTTGGGCACAGTTAGCAGAGCGGGCAGGTAGGACAGGTATCTGTGGCTGAGCATATTCAACCCAGAGTCCCCAGCACAAGAGCAGGCAGCCTTAAGGTACCATTTTTGTTGACTTTCCAGACCGGTGGTGCGCTTAAAAGTTAGTAGCAGATAAACTTGTGCCTGGGTTATGTACAGTGAATGGGCTTTTTAGTGAAGCATGCACTGTTTATTTATGCAGAAATGGAACTGCAGGCTTCTGGTTTACTTGAAGTTGTAAGGTCAGACCTTGTCAAATGCTGATATTAAGAGACACGAGGCTGGCTGAGTACAGTGTTCTACAGGGAACAGTAAACAACTGAAAGAACTGGCCTTCTAGAAGAATTGTCTTGATTTTAGCTGCAATTCCTCGGCAATAAATTGTTTTACAGGATAGCGGAGAACCTGGAGACTAATCACATGACAAGATGGGAATATTTTTTTTTCATGGATAGATTAGATATAGCTAACCACGTGAAATTCCACAAGTAAAATGCCACCTATTTATCTTGAAAGCAAAAGAGACAATGTGCGTTTTGTAGATGTGAGTTGCGAGTGAGATAAAGCTAATTCTCAAAACAAATTGTATTTTAGGGCGGGTCTGAACTTCCATCCATGAAACAGTGCAGTGATTTGAATGTGTTTGTGGGACACTTGATATATCTGAATGTTTTTAATAGATTAAGCTCCTGAGCTGCCGAAGCCTGGTGGCTTCAGCTATCAGGGTTCTGAGGACGTTGTGATGGAGCCACCAGTATCTAGATGAAGCTGAAAACAGAAAGATATCCGTGTAGCTCTGGGCAGAAGCAGGACTGTTGGCACCATCCTGGGTAAATCATGTGATTAACTGCCTTTTACCCCTCTGTCTCCTTTCTGTTTATTTCAGAGACCTTCTGTCTGGAAAAGTGTGTGCTTCCATAGCGTGGCTCATCATATTCCTTTCAGCCTTTCAGTATCAACTGGAGGAAACAAAGTAAGGTAATTTGCAAGTGCTTTAGAGTAAATTACATAAAGTTTATAAACCCAAGGGCTCGTTATTTGCTCTTGGATTCTCAGAGCGCTTTGCTGTATGGTTTCACGGAATAACACACATAGTTAAACCACCAGAAGAGTCATTTCCCACAGTCCTTATTTTTCTACAGAGCTTTCAGTATCCTTTTCTCTTGATTTTTTTTTTTTTTTGGTGTGCATTTACTCTTAAGATACTAATTATTTTAGTTAACTGGGCTTGTGTTTACTTACGGTTACAATATCAAGGGGTAAATATGAACTCAAACACTGACCAAGCTGAAAGGTGGGGTGGAGAAAAGGGGTGCGTGCCCTCGATAATGGTCAGCGGAGTATGACACACAGATTGCTTAGGGAGAGGGAGGGAAACCGCAAGCGTGAAAGATAGACGAGCCCCAACCAGCCTCAGACGAGCCCCAGCCAGCCTCAGCTTGGAATCACAGGATTGGTTTAGATATCGCTGAAACTTGGAGCTGCATGAGATGACCTTTCAAGATGTCTCTTCCAGCCTTTGTTGCTGTGGCTTTTCATGGAACTCATTCTGGATGAATGGGTGGTGTCTCAGTGAGTGCAAAAATCCCTGCACCAGGGAGGAGAGAGCTGTAAGGACAAGCTGGCGGGGATTAGCACAAGGGCTGAACACTACCTGAATTTCACATAATCCTGTTAACAGCACAGCTTAGACTGTTCCTGTTGTAGACCTGATCGTTCCCATTTGGTAACTAAAAATTGAGGACACAAGGGTTGAGGTGCAAGCTGCAGAGCTAGGAACAAACACACTTGGTGTGTGTCCTGCCTGACTTCTCTGTGCTGCACTTTGCACTAGAGTGAAAAGCCCATATTTAGGAAGTTCAGCTCACGGGAGGAGATGAATAATGTCATTGCACAGTATTATTAGAAGCAGACAGGCTGATCCTCTCCATCTTGGCTGAGACTGTGCAACAGGAGTGTCCTTCCCAGACATCTAAGGCCTGTGAGACAAACCCTGATTGAACAGATGCTAAGCAGCTCCCGGGAACCCAGAGAGAATGGCATGACCTTCCTGAGTGCCAGGATCTCACATTTCCACTACAATAGCACAATGTGCTGCTCTCCTGCCCAGCAATTACTTTGCCTGGGGTTTTCCCAGTATGAGGTTGATAGGTGTTGTGCAACTGGGGTTGCAAAGAATTACCTTCTCTCCATGGCTGGCAAAAGCCTCTGTCAAGTTAATAGGAGGAGGATGGAGATAAGTAGCACAGAACCCTCTAGGTATCTAAATGAAGAGCTGTTAAACAGAAGACAATAGACGAGAGAGGGGAAAAGAAGCACGTGGTTTCCAGCAGTAAATCCATCTTGCTTCTTTTCACAGGACCCTGTGGCTGTGCTACTTCTGCAGCTAAAAATGTGACTGCACTTCTCTAATGCATCTGTCAGTCAGGAACAGAGAGGAAGGCACGCACCGCGAGGCCACATTTTTCCAAGCGTAAGTCGGGGACACCATGATTTATACCCCTCAAGGAGCAGGCTTACATCTTGCATTCTTGTAGCACTTTTCACCCCAAAGGATGCCAAATGGCACATTTGTCCTGCAAGATGTCAAGAGGGATGGTTTCTGATGTTAAGTCAGTGAGAAGAGTATGGGAAAGACCTTTAGCAAGAAGTATTTAACTTCTGCCTCTAAAATTAATAGACCCCCTCATAGATGTGATTCTGTAATTCATATCTGTGCAGACAGATTTTTGCAGCCAGATGTGAAGCGCTGAGGTAATATGCCTGTATTTTTTTGCCAGGGGTATGAAGAGGAATTCAGGCATTCTTATTCTTATGTTTCTCTCTCTGTGGCAGTAGAGGATCCTGGAACTCTCCTGCTCTTGGCAGCTGCCTGGGACAGGAGCTGGAGAGGCTGCTTTTCTGATGGGGCCAGCTAGCCATGGGTTTAATAAATTACCTCCTCACCTGTCTGCAGTAGTGCCCTGCTCCTTGGGGCAACAGCTGTCTGAGAGATTCCTAGTCAAGGATGAGAATATTTTCTTCCTTTCCATCAAATAGATTTTAAAAGGAAAAAAAACCCACAACCTAAATCAGCCCTGAAGTGGTGTCAGTTTTGTCTCTCTGTCTGTCAGCTCTGGGGTGATATGCTGGGCTTCCTGCTGGGATGGCACAGACAAAAGGCTATTGAAGGAGGCCTTTGGATAAAGGAGCACTGGTTCTTTCCAGCCTCTGTAACTCCAGCTGACGTTTCCAGCCATTGTTGCTGGGAGTGTATTTTTATGTTTTTTGTTTGTTTTTTTTTTTAATTCTCTCAAATGAAGTGGCTCCTCAGTCTTCTCAGCTTTATGTATCTGAGAAAGGAATGCCAGGGGCAGAGCAATTTCAGTGTTGCATCTTAAGCGGGATGGGGTGAAAGGTGAAGAGCTCAAGAAGCAGAAAAGCAGCGTGATGGAAGATTTGGTCTGCTTCATTGGGTACGGAGAGGTTAACACCTATAGCTGTGACCATGCTCAATAGCTGAGTAGTCACTGTGCTTGCAGAAAGAACTAAAACAAGTTCCAGTCACCAGAAGATGCAATATAGCCAAATTGAGAGCATTTATACCCCATCTCCCAGTGATTGCTCCAGGCAAGGACTTTCCGTGGTGCGTGGGAGCTGGCTGCAGGACCATGCCTATGTTCCCATTACCATGTGGGAGAGGGAGAAATATTCCAGTTTAGACCCGTATCATCTGCTGTTACAACATAGATTCAAGGCAGTTTCTTTACTGAGGCTTTAGTTGGGTGGGGCTGGACACCAAGCAGACAAAACAGCACTAATAAAAAACCAACAAGTTTTCTATTCTCTGCAACTCTGCTGTGCGGACACTGAGGAGGCGCTTGCTAGCGTTCAACTGTGAAAGCTGTTGTCTCTCTCTCCTGGGGCATTTCAGCCCGTGGAGAACACAGACCAGTTGGTTCACTAAGTTGTTCCCCACCTCCTGGCACAGTTCTCGGAGGCTTTGCTCTGTGACAAAACTGTGGGTATTCTTGCAAATGCAGCAGTAGAAGAGGTGGGGGGGTTGCCCCAATAAATGCTATTGTCTCTGGGTGTTTACTCAGTGTTTTTGAGAGAAGGTTTGGTGCAGAAGGGAAGGGACTTCCTGGAAAATGGCCAGTGAGTGTGCAATTAAGGGAAGCTTGGGAGCTGTTGGACTGTCAGATTTTTTTTTGGTGAAAGCAAGACAAATAGCTGTGCAGAGTTTGCTCTTGTAA
>JAOXJM010000003.1:29335493-29346423 GCA_026413425.1 Tringa solitaria
AGATTTTTTTTTGGTGAAAGCAAGACAAATAGCTGTGCAGAGTTTGCTCTTGTAATCTCTTTCCCCCTTGGATTCCTAACCTGAAAGCATGCCCTTCTGAGGATGACTACTGAACTGGGAAGGGAAAAGAAGAACCTAACGTTTCCAAGCCAAGCCTTTGCTAACCCACAGGCATGACCACCGAGCAGTCGCAGGCTGCAGGCAATGTCATTCTTCTTTTTCTCTTCCAGTTATAACTCGCTCAGTTCTTATATCATCAAGTAATACTGTGAACAGGTCCAAACATCCCCAGCTTCATCACCTGGTCCTTATTCTACAGGCTAGTCCAGGTCCTTATTCTACCAGTCAAGTACTGGTTTGGTATGTTGTGGACATCGCTGAAAGACAAGTTTGTCCTACGATGAACCTTGATCTATTTGTAGAACAGCTCTATCCTTGTGATGCCCCGTTCTCCAGCCCAGAGTCATGGGAGAGTGGAAAGCACACACAGGGCACGGGCAGCTAAGCAAAATATGATACACAGCCCCCTGGAGAACGTGCACACAGATAAATCATTGGCATAGTTCAGGCTCTAGCCAACACCCACAGCACACACAGTATAAGATGTAACGGAGATAACGTTTGTTTATGAACAAAAAGAGCAGAAAGGCAAATCTGCCTTTATCTGTCCAGGATGTAACTAAGGATGTAATTAAGCGGATGTGGAATTAAATGGACTGTTAAGAGATGGAAAATAACTAACAGATAACCATCTTCAGTTGATGGTCTCAGGTGGAGTTTCCTTAAAAAAAAAAAACCAACAGGTTTTGTTTTCACAGCAATAAAGAATAGAAGTTCTGGTGTGGGCGTTAATGTTGGTAGCTGGACATACTGATCACGGAGCAGCAGTGCTGGGCTCGGGGTCTCTGCACCACAAGAGAAGCAGCATCTCCTGGGATTGCCCATGGGATTGCCAGAGAAACATGAAAAACCTCTCCTTCGGAAAAGGAGGCTGGTGCCTGCCCTGTGGCCCTTGAGAGGTTGCCAACCCCTGTGTTAGGTGCAGTCTTCACTTATCTTCCTATCAGTGGGCTGGGAGGCCTGTGTATCCCAGGAATTATATTTCTTACAGACCTTTACAGGGGAGGAGCTCTGCTCTTGGCATCAGTTTACACCAGGCCATCCCTGAGGAGTTACATCCCCATTTCCCAATCTGACCTCCTGTTTGAGCTAAGCAGCCTGGCTGCCTGTGTTCTGACAGACTGGTTCCAGCAGTGGCAGTGGAGGATGATGAAATAGTATTCCAGGGAAGGCAGTACTCTGATAGGGTTTTTTAGGTTTTCTTTTCTTAAACCACAAAGGTGAAAAGCTGTGTGTGGTGCATAGCAAGGCTGATTTTGGCAAATGTGCTTGCCAGAGATTTGGATATTCCCCCAAGCACAGTCTTTCCTGAACACAGAGTACTACAGACATTCTCTGCAATTGCCAGCACAGTTCCTTAAAATCAAGGAAAGCTGTCTTTTTCTGCTTGGAAAAATCTTGCTATCCCTTGTGGCTCTAGGTTGCACAGTAATGTTAGGT
Source organism: Tringa solitaria (assembly GCA_026413425.1). NCBI lineage: Eukaryota > Metazoa > Chordata > Aves > Charadriiformes > Scolopacidae > Tringa > Tringa solitaria. Next base: position 29,337,054 of record JAOXJM010000003.1, read on the forward strand.
GGAGGAGCTTGAAGGAAAATGTTTCCTCCCTCTAGAATTTCCCTTTGGGATTCTATTAACAAAAAAAAAGCCTTGTAGTCACACACAAGCAGCTTCTTCCAAGGAGCATGCCTGAAGGCCTTGAAAGAAGAGGCTGAAATGAGGCCATTGCTGTGTGTGGTGTGTATCAGTGCTTCGGGACTGATACTTGCTCCTGTAAGAGTGTCCTGTTGGAGATCTTGTGGGCACAGAGTTGCTACTTGCCTGCTGCACACCCAGACCTGTCACCTGCCTCTCTAGAATTGCCTGGAGCTCATGAGGGCTGCCCTGGAATATGGCAATGCCTTTGGCCAATCCTTTTCTCAGTGCTTGTAATTGTTCAACCCATCTCCTCTGATCCTAGGCTCAGTAGTGAAAAGTTTTGCTGTAGATGGGGGCAGGGTTTTACCTTGGACTAACAACCTCCCCTCAAGGAGCTTTTCAAACCTGTGTTATTGTTTCATTTTTCTCTCCTAAGTTCTCTGATAACCCACTTAAATCCAGAGAGAGTAACTTGTCAGGAAGTATGGACTTCAGCTACTACTGAGCCGTGTACAGTTTTTTGCTGTGCTGTGTGGAGGGGTACAAGGTAGGTGTGAAACTGGCTTTCCTGTAAATTAGGGCAAATATCTGCAGTTCTCTGGGTGGTCAGTAGCAGAGAGAGTGCTGGCTTCTGAGATTTGTGATATTGTCATCAAAAGCATTTTTATATCCGAGCTTAATTTCTTGTAAGAGCTGTGCAAAAGCAGCCTATCTTGTAAGAAGCAATGTGACCATCTCCCCTTGAACTGTCAGGGTTAATATTTAACGGCTCCCCGTGAGTTAAAATAGCCCTTTGCTGCAGCATTGTAAAACTATATCTCTGGCACGAGTAAGTGTTTTGCTGGCTGTGGTGTTCCTCTCTGCTGACCTTTCCTTCTGCTGGTGGGGAGATGTGTTCTGGGCTGCCAGAGATCAGTCTCCAGGCAGAGAGGTTGTCATCAAGAGGTTGTCATCAAGAGGAGAGGATGAGATGCGTGTTGTGGAACTCAGGATGGGGAGGGAGATTGTCAGGTGCTGCCTGTCAATAAGAAGCAACATATCCCAGGTCTGAATATGCTCATGGCTCAAATCAAGTGTAGTGCGAACCCCTAAGGTTGTGGCAGAGATTCATTGCTCTAGGAGCCTTTCATTTGCACATGGCTTTAGTGAAGCTTTCTTTTAACTGACATTTTTTCAGGCTTTGCCCAAAACCAAACCCAGATAAGTAGTGTACTCGTCACTAATGGCAGTAGTGTAGAAGGCAATTGTCTGTCTGTCCATGGTGGCATGTTATATGGAATAAAAATTGGGATATATTAGTTGCTTCCTTGAAACAAACTGAATTTCAGGGTGCTATACTGTGAGGTTTACCAGGGTGATATAGTTCTTTTAAATCCTACAGCTAGCCACAGTCTCAAATCCATCCATGTCCTGTTTTGGTGATGAACTGACATAGCTGTCATCTCCTGGCCACTTAGTGATTCCTGTGAAGTGATGGAGCAAGAGTTCAAAAGCCAAAGGCAAAAGACCAGTCCTAGAGTTGGTGCTGGAGGAAGCTTCATTGAGAGGTCACAGAGAAGAGCAGCTAAAGAGTGTGTGTTGGTGCTATTGGTGAAGTGGCTTCTGAGCCAGCTGGAGAACCTGAGCTGCGGGCAGGTCTGCATAACGAGTTTGTCAGCAATGGCAGGGTTGGATGGTGATGGAGTTGGCATCTTTCAGACAAACGAAATGCTGAACTAAAGTTTTTCCAGTTGCCCTGAAGGCAGGTCAGCTTTATTAAAGAGAAGGGGGGCTGTCTGACTCTAAGCCCTGTTCCCTAACGCTTTACCCAAGCACTAATCTGCCTTTAAACCCAAATTCCTTTGTCCTATGGTGGATTTCCAAGGAGTCTTACTTTGACTTGTTTCAAAGCAATGACAAGGTAAAATGGATGTGTATCTAGCCATCAGCTTTTGGGGGCAGGGATTGCTTCTGGATTGGAGCTATAAGCAAGTATTGCATGAACAAGAAAATAAAGATCTGTTTATGGTTTATGCCGAGGATCTTGCCTGAGCCCTTGGGCAGGTAGCAGTCTGAAAGGTAATTTCTTTGACTGTAACTATGGCTGCTTCTATAATTCACACAAATGTTCCTAGTGATGCTTACACCAGATTAGAGGTAAAGGGTATCCTTCTTACACCAGACATACCTCATTAAGGAAAATGTAGGGAGCTTCCAATGTTTGCTATAAAAGGAGTTTCTTTTCCAACTCTGTGTTGCAATAAGCTTTGGATGATAGATGGGAACAGTGCAAAGCTACTGTCTTTTCTGAGAAATTGGGTCGGTGTGTGGAATGTCTGAGAATGTTGTGAGAGAGGGTGTGCACGTTCTTGTAGGGAAATCTGGAGAAAAGACCAGCCCACTCGTTCAACACACCTTTGGAAAGCACTGCCTGGAGAGCATCTCTGGGCAGCAGAAGCAGTGCCTCTGTTGCTATCAGGTGTATCACCATGTGGTTTTTCAGGAGAAGGCTTCCTAAAATTCCCAGAGCCCTCATTTGGCTCGTTGTTTTAATAAACTTTTGCATTTTCATTGCTAATTTCAACTTCTTATTTGGCTTGTCAAAGACAAGGATTTTAAGGTAAGAGACCTGCTTTCCTTGTGATGGGTGCTGTCGAGATAGAGGGCTTGTGCTCGCCTTCCTTCTCTCTGTGTCTTTTCACTCTGAACCTCACACTTCTGCTCTGAGCCAGATGACCCCTTTGCTTTAGCAGACCACGCTGTGTACAATCAAAGCACGGTGTTGGAAGATCCACCATCAAAAACCTTGCTCCTGCTGGATCTCTAGTTTCTAGTGTTTCCTTGTATAGCAGTTTAAGAAAGCAACTTTTGCATTACTAATGCTACCTGTTTTCATACTTCGGCATTACATAGTATTTGTTTTTCCTGGTGGCTCCCAGAGGGACGTTATTCAGCCGAGATTGCATTGCTGGACATTCAATTTGGTAGGATACCCTCGAATTTACAGTGAGTTTAGCATCTGATTCCTAAATACAAGTATGCTGTGTGCTGGGACACCAATGTCATGCAGACAGGAACAAGATATATATTATTTTTTTTATATAAATGGTCAAGTAAATCCTACAAGAAAGGATGCAGAGGGGCTTGCAGTGTAGACTGCAGTGAAGTGCCTCTAGCATCATTGTCAGGAAACGGTTCTTGCATAAGCACAGCAGGTATCTGAGCCTTTCCTACTAAAAGCGTGACTCGCTCAGATGTTGGTGCCCTGTGCTGTGTGTAGGAAACATCGCTCCCCAGCCTCCCTACTGCCCCTCATGAGTTCCCAAATCTCCAGATGAGCTCGTCTGCCTTGTCTTGGTGGGATTAATTTTCAGCTGGACCTCTCTGGGCTGATGCTGTGGGGGCAGGCAAGAGTGGTGAGGGTGGGGACATCTCTTCTGGAGGTGACATCAGTTTAACTCAGCTCCAGCGACTTGAGACTACACCTTGAGGACAGCTCTCCATTTGGAGAGATTGGTGTCTGCACACGGGAGGTGAGGAGAAGGGAAAGACGTAGAGAAGTGAAGTCAGTTGTCCTTGGTTGCAGAGCTGGGGCAAGAACTAGCTTTCCATGCCCAGCTGCTTGAAGCCATTCCATTCTGTTGTAGCTTCACATAATGGAAAGGTCCATATTTTTGCAACTTAAGTAAAACACAACTAGGCATGAGCTGTATGTGGTTGTCTGTGTGTCAGTTCCATTTCATTACCTTTTATATGCAACGTAAAATACACCAAGTAGCATTTTCATGGCTTTATACTCTATTTGTCCTGGGGTGTTGTAAATGCAGAGGAAGATTACACTAAATATCATTGAGCTTCTGCAGTTGTTTGCCAGCTGGACTCCAGAGCCTGAAATTTGATGAACTGCTTTGACCAGTTGTCCGCATTTAAAATGCTGGTCAGGAGAGCAGAATCCTGTGTAGACACGAGCGCCTGGCCATGTGGGTCTGACTGCAGGGAGCAAAGTTTTGGATGTGAAGGGACATTTTGGTCTCTGTATGTTTGGCACAGTATTTGAAATTGAAGTGTAATAGAGCTGGGATGGAATCTGCCCTGCAAGACAGCAAGTACGGAAGGTCTGGGGCGGGGAGGGCTTCTCATACTGTCCTGTTTTGTTTGTTCTGTGCCCTTTAATTTCAAAATTTTAACATTATCTTAAAAATACAACAGAAATCCACCAGGGATTTAAGATCTGCTTGAGTTATCTTACTAAATTTCTCCTTTTTTACAGTGTGTATATAAAATCTTTCCTCTTACCAGGCAGGAAACAGTAACACAAGTTTATACATGAAGCAACCGCTGCATTCTTCATTGAATCTGGCTAATGATTATGAGGGGAGGTAGAGGAAGAGCTGATAGTCCATTTACCACCATTTACCTTTTTTACTTAGAAGTGGCACTGGAAAGGTTCAAGTATTTATCCGATACAAAATGATTTTTAAAAGCTTCCTTAGTTGATAATTTCCTAGTCACTTTAATGAATGCCATACCACTCTGAAGCTTCAGCAGCAATGGAGCTGTTATCTACAGCCTGCTATCTGCAGAGGTGGTTTCTCCCCATTTATCACCTCGGAAGCAATCCACAGCTCTCTGAAACAAATGCCTCACACACAGGGTGAGTGTGAGTGTGAAATCAGGCTGCCTCAACTACACTGGTTTATCCTGAAAAGCTTTGCTGTACATAAAAGCTCAGCTGCAGAAATTTTTCGCCTTCCTTTTTCCTGTTCCACCCTCCAGCCATGTGCTGATAAGAACAAATGGCTGGGACAAAAACCCACCACTTCTGCCTTGATTTTTTTTTTTCCTGGGTTTCAGCCCAGCCTCGTTGCAGGTGGCTCTTCTACTGTTGGCAGCTGTATCCTCCTGTGACATCCTTGTACCTGCCTGTGCCTCTGAGTCAGGCAATGGGGAAGCTGCAATGTTAGAGGCGATTGCTGAAAATGCAGAGGTTTTACATTTTTAAGCTTCAGAGTGTATTTTAATAGCATTGAAGTGCCTGTCTTAAGACACAGGTACCTGCTGAGTGCTGTGTGATGCCATATCATTAGTTGGCCAAGGGGGAGGAGGAGAAGAGAAATCACCTTGTGGCCCCAAATGCTCAAGAAATGACTTATGGTAAAGGGATGAGTTTTGCTTCTTATTTGACTTCCCTTGCTGAATTCTGGAAGATCTTCATGCTCTGTCGCTGAAGCACTTGGCTCCGCTGCCAAAGGAGAGATCCAGATGGCTGCCTCCATGGTGTGTGCCATGTCCTCAACTCAGGATCTCCTGCAGTGAGTCTGGGGACATTGCCAGGGGTCCTGCCTGGTGCAGGGCAAAGCTGTTCCGTGCTGGTTTGCAGTTACTGCCAGTGTGGATGTTCCGTGAGCCAAGTGCTGAAGAGGAGTGGGTAGTCTCTGGGATTTGCTTACTGGGGAGGTAAGCGGCATTCGGGCCAGAATGGTGTGGGAATTTGAACAACGTTTTGGTGGCAAAGTTGAAAACGAAATTGAATTCGTAAAGCATCCTGCAGAAACTTAGTGGCAGTTGCCAAGGCAAGTCCTCTGAGCGTGGTGGTCATATGCAGCGGTTGCTCTGGAGCAGGGGGGGACTTGGAGTCTAGAGAAATGGTCTGGGAGGTGTTCGGTGTAAGTGGAAAACGTGTGTGATGTGTCTGCTTTTCCTTTGGTTGTATTCAGGCAATTGAGCACTTTCCGGCATGCCCCAGATGTGCTACAAATGGACACCCAAGAGCAACAGGGTCTAAACTATTCTGATAATGGGAACTCAAGGAGCTTTCTAAAGGTGGCTTTGGGGAGGGACATCACAAAACTCAAACAAGATATGGTTGAGAGGACACGAAAATGGGAAGGGAAGGAAAGGAGGAGCAGAAGAAAATGATGAAACCAGTTGCCAGAGTGGAGGAAGCCAAGGAGAACGTGACTGTGAAACCACCCCCCAGGTTGGAGGGAATCAAGAAGACAACAGTGAAAACAGTCCCAGGGGTACAGGGAAATAAGGAGAAGACAACAGTGAGACCAGCCTCAGGGGTGGAAGAAGCCAAGGAAAAAACAATAGTGAAACTACTTCCCAGGGTGGGGGGAGCCAAGGAGAAGACAACAGTGAAACCATCCTCTGGGGTGAAGGGAGCTCATGAAAACAACGTATCCAAAGACCAAACAAAGCCAAAAGAGCCTCCTGCACCAGTGAAAACGATAACCTCTATTCCTCAGGCTGCTGCAGTGACAGAAAAGAAGAAACTGAGGGCTGCTGACTTCAAGTCTGAGCCACAGTGGGATTTTGAGGACAAGTACCTGCTGGACAACTCATCTTCACCATCGGTAGGTGTGATGACCATGTGTGTTCACCAAGAATGATGCCTCCTTGTCTGTTGTCCCCTGGGCATGTGTGCCCTTTGCAGTTGAGGATGATCTCCAAGCTGGTAGGTCTCAATTCACTGGTATATGCAGTTGCTGTTGGGACACAGAGAGGGAGACCAGTATGTATGACTCAGTTAATGTGTCCAGTCCTTCACCATGCCTCCAGCATGGGAACTTACTGTACTTGCACACATTTCCGTGGGTTCCTTTGAAAGTCAGCCTGAGCAGCCCTTTCTGGAGCTCAGGTGTATCAGAAACTGGAGAAAATATCTCTCGTTCTAGATGTGCTATGAGGTGGTCCCACTTTTAGGCGCCTTGATATACTCTGTAGGGGACTTAGGCACACAGTGCAACATGTGTGTTCCCTGTGACGTGGCACCATAAGGTAAGTTGAGTCACACCTGGTCTTGCGGTGCCCACGGGCAGGCCTTAGGGGTCTGGCACTAAGTGGTAGTCTTCGTACAGGTGTCCCATTTCTCACCCGATCTCTTGGGAAATCAAACATCTGCATTCCTATGACCACTCGGGTTTGCAATCCCCAAATTTGCCTTGATCTTTGTTTTATGCAGCCCAGCCAAAGAAAACAGGCAGGGTCAAGGTGAGGGAGCAGGAATATCTCCATGTGCCTGTTCATGGAAGCACGTACCTACCAAAGGAAGTCAGAAGCTTTGGCAGCAGTGGTGCTTGTGCTGGGCTATGAAGAATAAGGCTGGCAGTGATGGTGAGGGGGGTCTTAGTGCACAAGAATGGAGCCTTTGTTAGTTGCTGGTATTAAAGCTAAGGTCAAAGAAAAAGGGTTAGATGAGGCTTGATAAGCATGTACCTGCCTGCTTTCGAGACAGTAGGGTGGGGACTGCTCCCACCTTTAAGGTTTTCTGTCAATATTGGCAAAAATTCAACTATGTGAGTGTGTGCCCCATTGGAGAAATGATGGTTAAAAGTAACATTTTTACTGTTCTCATGGTTTATTATCAACAAGATGAGACTCTTTTCCAGGTGTTGTCAATTCACCTTTTCCACGCTTCATGTACACACTTGTAGTGAGCAGGCAGATTCTTTACCCCTGCAGAGCTCCACACCTCAGATGGTCCCAGCACGATGGGTTGCTGTCTAGGATTTTCTTGCTATGCTTTGAACCATCGTCACAGCAGAACAAATAATTTGTAACAGAGCTGGCATTCAGCGAGTCTTGCTTTGGTCCTCTTTGTTGAAGAGGAACAACTGTAGGCCTGGTCAGCACAGGTGAAGTGTTATGGTAGAGGTGAAGATGAGAATCTCAGATGATACAGTTTTGCCTGTCACAGCAGTAGCACTTGCACAGTTTCAACTTCAAAATTTTTCTTGCAGATCCTGGTTTTGGGAGCCTTGTTCTGAAGGTTAGTTCTAACGATCACCTCTGCTTGTGTACATCATATTACTGATGCGATCTTCTGAAACATTGAGTCTATTGTCCACTATCAGGTTGTCTTAACAGCCATGGAATTGAAAGCCTGTCCTTTTCTGTTTTGCACTGAACTCTTGTTCTGAGCGTATTTTTGACCTTCCCTTTATAGCTATGAGGATTTGGAAAGAATTTAAAATTAAATTTGAGCATCTCATAATTACTCAGTTCTAAGAACAGGGCCTTTAGGAGAGGCATAAGCCATAGAAAAGTTCTTGGCAAGCAGATGGGGCAGGTTGTGGTGCACAATACTGTCTCTGTGCCCCATCTTATGCTGGTAACTCTTTGTAAAGCTTACCCAGAGTAGTTTTCCCAGACAGCCCTGCTGCTGGAAGGCTTGGACAGGCAGGTAACCTCTCTAGAGTGGGAAAGGTCTTTATAATACATGGGTGTAAGTGTCCTTTATACACTGCTTATGTGCTCAGGGAGGAAGGAAGTTGTAGGACGGGAACACTTGTTCAGTGGTCTTAGATGAGCCATTTGCCTATTTAAAGTCTCGATGCTGCAGTCTTCCACCATTGCCATGTGTCATTTTGGTGGCATTAGGGGAAATGTAGATGTTGCTCCAAGGGACTGTCAGGGCTGCAGGCACCATGTCATTCTGCTTGTACCTCTCCTGGTGGAGCAAGGGCTGCTCTTGGAAAGAATTAATCCTATTCGCCAACCCTAAGGTGCCTGGCATGCCCTGGGAGACATGCAGAGAGAGGAGGTAGAAGAACTGAGCTGATAAAAAACCCTAGGGTGAGTTTTGTTATTAATAATGTTGTATTTTTGAGTTCTCTCTCCCTTGTGGCATTTTGATGTTGTTCCCCGTTGTCCCTTTTGGCATCGCAAGCCATTCTTTTGCTGATGGCATGTGCTCTTCATTGTGGCATTGAGCCACTTGAGAGGAGCAACTGGCCCCAAAGATACCTCTGTTACCCAAAGATTGGGGACTATTAAACGTGGAACTTGACTGTTAAATGCTTGAGCTCACACACTGGCCCAGCCTGAGTCACAGTGGATGGGCCTGGCAGACGATCCAGTCTGTGGTGCAGGATGTGCATCCTTCTTCTTGGGCTCCCTGTGGTCTCGAGGCACGCAGAATACAAATGAGAGCGGGTGAATTGTGTGGCTAAGAGTGCACATGCCGTATGAGACAGTACCTCACCCCTCCTGCCCAGTGTTACTGCCTGTAGACACGGTGCTTGGCGGGATCCTGCTCATCAACTGCCAGATGCTCCTGTCTTCTCATCTCATGAGCTGCAGAGCACGTGCAGCCATCTCAGAAGAGCAGAGCAGGAGCTAGCAGAGAAATGGAAGACAACAGGTCACAGCAGGAAGCTGAAAACATCTTCCCCTGTAACTGGGGCTGCAGAGCATCTGGATGATGCTCTGAATGGCTGAGACTGGGGAAGACCCTTTCTCAGTAGGGAAGAGAGGAGAAAGTGCGTGCATAAGAGTGAAAATGTGGATCCAGACAGCGCATGTTGGGTCTTGCTCTCAAACCTGA
>JAOXJM010000003.1:29379855-29402829 GCA_026413425.1 Tringa solitaria
GGAGTCACCATCCCTGGAGGTATTTAAGAAACGTGTAGACATGGCACTTCAGGGCTCTAGTGCCCAAGATTATTGGTTTGTGGTGGGGTATTGTGTGTGGTGGTGTTGATATGGGGTTTGGCTGGGTGCTTTTTTTTGTGTGTATTTTTTGTTGTTTTTTGTTGGCTTTTTTTTTTTTAATGTGGTTGCACTTGATGATCTCAGAGGTCCCCTCCAACCACAGAGATTCTGTGATCTTCGGTGCCTTCCTGCCCTGCAGGAGCCTGTTGCACGGGTGTTAGCCCTGGTGGGAAGGTGGGTGATGATACAGGATGGTAGTAATTAACACAGCCTTCATTGCAGTGGCCTTTGCTCTGTGAAGATGTGGCTGGCAATCTGCCTGACTACTTTTAGCTTTCCGAATAAGTAAATACGAAAACCCCTGCAACTAGAATTAGCACTTTAAGTCCCCAGGGGACATAAGGTTTTTAAAATCAAACAAAGCAACTAAAATTCTCTCTTGGGCAGAGTTCAGATCCCGGAAGGAGAGAAGATGTAGACTCTCATGTGCTGAGGGTTTTGCCACCCTCTTGATTTTTTGGGTGGAAGCTGCTCAGACTATAGAGTAACTGCTTGTGCCTATAAATGGATGAGCTCTGCAAGGTACCAAGTCATGAACTGAGTCAACAATTAAAAGCTCAGGAGAATAGCGTGAACTAAGTGAGCAGTAGATTGGCTGTCTTTATTCATGGGTGCAGGGCATAGATAATGTTTCCAAGCATGTTTTAGAGGCTGGATGACCCTGGATGAAGGGAAACGCTCGTCTCCTCACCCATGCCCATGCTGTCTTAAATCTCTGCAACTTCCAATCAAGTTTTCTCGGCAGTTCCCTTTAGAGGGCGTCCATGTCACACACATCTTTGGCGTGTGAACTTCACCCGGGAGCTGCAGTACAAGGCAAAGCCTCCCAGAGGTCAGCAGAACATGGTGGCTCTTCGGAAGCGACTGTGAACCTTCCTAGGGATGCAAAGCGGGGTACGGTCTGGTTTCAACAGTTCTGGTTGAACATGTTCTTCTTCCTCAGGCTGCTGCAATGCTGTCCCAAAGGCAATTAGGACATAATTTTGATAGATTACCTGTGGCTCATCTCCATCAGTATTTTCTTGGTCCTGTCTTTGAAATTACTTCTGTTTGTGTTGAGCAAGGAAGGAAAGCTATTAAAAGGGCACAGAGATCTCCTACGTGTGGATGTTTAGGGGTTGCTCTCAACTTTGTTACAGAGGCTCTGGAGGGGATTTCTTCCTCCAGCAAATCACATGCTACGTTAAGCCCCCATCTTTCTGCTTTCTCAAGGCGCTTCAAGTATCTGTCCTGCAAAGCCGCAGCGATACCCTCTACAAAGAAGTCTGAGTTCTGCGACAGGATATTTGGTTATCCCTAGAGCAGATAACAGGAGAATGAGCAGAATATGTGACAGAGACGGGAAGGGAGGAAAGACAAGTGGAAATCAATGACAGAACCTCTCCAACTTCAGCTGGGCTTTGATCCCACGCTTAAACTGAAGGACAAGATCTCCTCCCAGTTTTCCACCCATTTCCCCTCTTGGCAGCCTGTAAGTCCCCCCAGGGAGAAACTCCCTGTGCTTGCTGACAGCAACTTGATTTCCTTTTGATATCCCCCTCTGCCTGTCCCGGTCCCACCCTGCAGACAGGGTTCCACGACGCCTGGAGAAACAAAGCATCCGTTCATCCAGAGCCGCCCCGCCGTGGTTCTCATCTTCGACATATGGCCGGGGGAAGAAACCAGGGTGTTTGAAGACATTAAAAAGCGAGTCCCCCATTGCTAACGGCGTCTGGCAGGCACCAGCCCCCTGCACGGCTTGAATATAGGAAGCGCGAGGAGACGCCGAGGTGCAGGGGGTGGCTGGTTTGATGCTTGTCTCTGTTACACGTGGTGCACAAAGAACCGTCCCCCGGGGTACGGCTGGAGACCGCTTGCTGGTATTTCAGGTGCCAGACTTCAGAGAGAAAAGATCTGCAGTGTTAAAAAAAAAAAAAAAAAAGCCTGCGACGAGGTCCCAGATCCTGGTGTCTGCTGCTTCAAATCAGTCCCAAGAAATACCAGAGAGACTCTTTAGAGCTCGGGAGCAGACAGGCAACATCTTCCCACACAGGACAAGGCACGCTGCAAACAAAACGTCCTTCCCTTCTCCCAGTGGCAAAGCTCTTAAGCCTCTGTTTAGTGTTAAATACACGCTTAAACCCCTTCCTCCTCAGCATGTCCTGTGTGCTTACGTACAATCTTAGCAGGCTCAGAAATGCTCTGCTGTAACTGAGGCCTGTCTAAAGCCTGAACCTTGTACACCGAATAACAAGACCTTTATTTTACAGAATATCTGTGTGACCAAGGGGTGGCTTTTCTGTGAGCATGGTGCTATCTGCAGGCAGGGCTACGGTATGGATTCCTGCAGGTGGAGAACAGGAAAGGTTCCCTTTTCTCCTCCCGATGGTGCTGAACGGCAGAAGAAGCAGCATCTTCAACCGCTGACTTGAATGCTTCAGGTCTGATGTCCCAGCTAGGCCAAGTGACCATCTTGTCAAAGCAAGCCAGATTGCATTCACAGCTTCCTTCCTTGGAGGAGCCGATCAGAACAGAGAGCACACAACAAACTGTTCCAATTGCAGTGCGTGCATGGTTAAAACCTGGGTCCAAACATATGCACTTGTTGAACAGTAGCAGTAGGAATCCAGCTTCTTCATGGACAAATAAGTTCAATTTAAAATATATATCCTCAGAGCATACCCAGAGATGGAAGATGTGTACAGCTACACAAATGAACTCAAAGATGGTGGGGAAAACTTAATGCTGTAAGGCTAATGAAACCAGGAGTAACATTTCCGTCACAGAAGGTCCTTAAGGCCAAGCTAGTTAAAAAAATTACCAGGAACTGAGAGTTGACCTTGCTTTGGTCAAAGAGATGGATCCTCTCTATTTTCTGTGTCCTCCTGAGAGATTAAAAGCATGGTAAGCAGAAAGGGAGTGAGTTGGTATAAAAATATCTGGGCAGTATTAATGAGGAACTCCTCAGGCCCTCTTTTATCACAAACAGGGTATTTCTGTTTGCCTGGATTACTCGGCCAACCAGCCTTTGCTTCAGTCAACCCAGTCTGCACTGTCATATAAGCCATATTTCATCTATCGAGCTTAGATACAAGGAATATGCCAGGCACGCGCGGAGCGAACAAGCGTATTCTTGCAAGTAATTAGCATAAGCTGCACCGAGGTCAAGCCGTTGTGTCAGAGCACAATACGAATTGCCAACATTTCTTCCTATTGGAGACTGAAAATGGAGAATTGCAGGTGCCATATCTCTGGCTCACCTCTTGCTTCCCATCATTTATACCAGAAGGAGGAGATAATTGTTTTGAGGTACTTTTTAAGAATAGCATCTCTGCTACGTTTGTCGCTTAGTGGGAAAGAATGTGTTTAAATAATGAAAGGTCGTGTTATTCAGGTCCCGTTGGGAAATTTTTCTTGCCCTTATGTGTGGAAAGCAGGCCCAATGCCTAATTTGACCCAGTTCAAAGTGGTAACTTGAGATCTCACTAGATTACAGAGGACAAATTAAAGGCCTGCAGTTATTCCTCCTGCTGCCTGTAAGAGGCAGCCTCCAGGTGACATCTCCTTGAGGGAGCCCTGCTGCAGGGCATCAGACCATTGTCATTTTTCCAAGAGATGTCCCAAATGGATGCTTAGGAACGTGCAAGAGCAGGTGGTTACATGTGATACATGTCCCAGTACCCCACCAGTCATTTGAGGGGTGCGACCTTCAAGACCCAAATGGTGGTTCAGCCCCTCCACTAATGGGTTTTCTCTGAAATGGAGATTTCAGTAACTTTCTTTTCCATGAACTTGACCGATGCCCCTGTGAACAGCCGTTCTCTCCGTGTGGAGGACTTGCACAAGTCAGCTTGTGCTGTGAGGGTGACCGGCTTCCTTTCATTTGTTCTGTGTCTGGCTCCTGTTAGTCTTTTTTTTATGATGGCCCCAAATTCTTGTACAAGAAGAGACCATGAAGGGTCCTGCCTGTGTGGGCAGAACTTATGGATCTACTTATCCTTCCCTTCTCTTCAGGCCCCCAAGCCTGATCTCTTCAGAATAGTTCAAAGAGTGAGGGTAGCATTGTTTTAAACCACCAGTTTCCTAGAGAATGGGATCTATCCACTTGCAGATGGCTTTTATGGTCTCTAAAGCCTCCCATGGATTAGCCCATGGTTGACTGTATAAACATTTTTCTCTATCCCACATCCTGCTTCCACAGCGTGTCTCGTACTCGCTTCTCTGTCCTTTCGCTCAGTCCAAACATCCTGCAGCTCTCCTCGACAGCCTTCCTCGCTCCTTTTCTCCCCAGCCTCTGCCGGGTTGCAAATAAAACTCAATCACCCCAACAGGACCCCCAAAATTCTTGGAGACCCGCCCATGATGGAGACACTCGTGTGCCCTTCCAATTTAAGTACCAACACGCGTGCTGCTTGCCTTGCTGTTGACCTGATGCTTCTGCTGTGGCGTAAAGGTCGGTCTGTCTTCAGCCACCTCTCCCCCTGCACATTTTGAGTGCTCTCCTTTCTCCCTTCAGCTGTCATCGCCAGCAGCCTCGCTGCTGAAGGAGGTGGGCGGGAGAACACGCACCACGGGAGATGGCTGATCTTCCCGAGCACTTGTGCTTGGGGATGGGAGATCTCAGCCGCAGCGTCCTCCTCCTCCACCTCTCCTTGCCACCTCAGGGGGAAAAAGCCCCACCACGGCTGCCCAGCACCAGCATATGAGCTCTGTGGCTTGGGGAGTGCTGCTGGAGGGTTTGAGGGGGGAGTTATGTGATGGGAGCTGGACATAACACCCCTTTATCTAGCAAACTGGGGGCTGCACTCTGGCGTTCCTCCTGCAGACACACAGCAGAGCCTGTGGAGAGGGAGCTGCTGCATCTCGCTGGTCTCTGGGTGACCCCCTTCCCTGCCAGCTGGGGGGGGGGGGGGGACACAGCTGAGGCTCAGGGAGGATCCTGAGGGTTCCTTCTGCCAGACCAGCAGTGGGGCAGGCGAACCGAGGCAGGGATAACCAGGACAGTGGGGGTCAAACGTCTCAAATGTCTCAAACCACAGCACCTGATTTACCAGAAGTTGTGTGTGAAGTGCTGCTGACTTGGAGCAGCTGGTAAAAAAGTGAAAACAATCTCCCCCCTTCCAGAATCATTATTTAAACAGTATAAAGGTCTCTGTAAATGTTTAAAACAACAACATGGTTGGGAGGGGAAGGAGGAAAGACAAACAAGTTTGCTGTTTCAGCTTTGCAGAAACAGATCTTAATTTTTTGGCAGGGTTTTATTCATCCAGAAGATCCAGCTGCCAACGCTTTTTGCAAGGCTCCAAATTCATAATTGTTTCCCTAACATCTTCCTCCAAGAGGCTGCAGTTTGGCACAGACACCACCCTTTGATGTCTGCGTTTGCCGACCACCCCGTGCCATAGGAGCCCAGTTCATGGCCAGGGCATCTCTGTTAGGAGTCAATGGCTGTGAGTGCTCCTGATGGTGTTTTTCTTTCCCAGATTTAAGGTTTATGGTGGTTAAAGCTCAGCAGGAGCCAGGGAGCTCAGAGGAACAAGGTGCTGCAGGCTGGCTGACCCTTGGGGTACCTTTCCTGCGTGTGAGCAGGGCAGGAATCAGGAGACCCTCTTTCGCCTGAGCATCTCTCTCAGGAGATGGGGGCTCCCAGTTCCCAGCCCATGGCTCCTCCTTCCTCATCTGCCTCGGTAGCACTGCCGGCACCTGGTGCATTACCACAGCAGAAACCCTATGTAATTCTTGTTTAAATAGCTGGCAACATGACTTTAATCAGCATTTTCCTGTTGAAGAGCTGGAGCTGTATCCTGGTTTGGCTCCAGGCTGAGAGGGACTTGATCTGAAGCTCTGGGTATCACAGGCTGCTGGAGATCGGTGGCTGCCCTCCATTCTCCATGTAGATCTGATGCTCTGGGTCCCAGATCCTGAGTCCTGGAGCAGGACCATCATCTGTGTGGGATCTCAGGAGAAGGGGGCATCCTTCTCAGCATGGGGGAGACTTTGGGCTGGGAAAATGAGGGTGCATCTGTGAGAAGGACATATGAGAACAAGGTCCCCAGGGAGCAGAAGAAGACTGTACTTCCCATCAACCTGCCTGAGGTCTCAGCTGGTCGACAGCCCTGACTCGTTTCTGCCCAGTCCCACCTGCTCTGCTTCTGCCCAACCAGGGAAAGGACTTATGCTCCTGCCCAGCCTTGTGTTTGCCCTGGTCTCCCTCTGGCCCAATCCTGCTCGGCCCCATGTGAGCTGTGGGGTATATATCCCCTCAGCATCCATAAGGGGATAGCTGCTTTCTGCTGTGAGTTGCTTTGGCTGGTGTGTGCAACCTGTATTGCTATAGAAATGCTTTCTGATCTGCTGTATTTTCTCTACACTCCCTAGAATGATGCTCCCTGCTTCAGCTGTTCAATCTGGTGATGGTGCTGAGCTGTGATCTGAAGATGCTGTTTCCAGAGAAGCTCCAATACCTGTTGAGTGGCTTAAAAAGCCAGCCTTGCTGCTGCTGACTTGTGCGTGGCCGTACCTCTGCACAGGTATGGGAGGGAAGATGTGTGTAGTGGTTCATCAGACAGCTGGTTCCAGACTTGCCGTTGCTGCTTCTCTTGCTGGAAGATCCAAAGCAGAAAGACTGAGCTCAGCTGGGCTGACTTAGCTCTTGAGCAGGGCTCCTTCTGCTGCCTGGGGTTTCACACAGTTTGGTGGGGGAAAATCCTAATACTACTTTCAGCCAAAGCCTGAAAAGTGATGTGAGTGACTGGTCCTGTTCTGGTCAAATCAGTAACTGCCTACAGGCAGCTCCAGGAAAAGCTGTTGCTGGGGTCTCTGTTGCTTTTCCAACTCCAGCCAGCTCCTGTACAGAACCTACACTGAGATAAAAGAGACTGACACAGCGTGAAACCTTCCTCCTCTTCAGCAGATGGTGTTTGCGACAGTGGACTTTGCTTGTGTTGTTATAACAGAACGGCCTGGTCTAGCCAAGAAACGGAAGGAGAAGCTGCATTCTGGTCTTGCTGAGACTGGCTTGCTATGTAGACCTGGCCTGAAAGCCTGGATCACAAATGAACTCCTGCTTTTTCAAGGATCAGACTTTTCTGCCATCTTCAACTTAAAAGCTAAAGTGCTGTCATGACTTGCCTGCGGTCATGGCAATCTCCTGGGACTTTTGATGACTGAGGATGTGATATTTGTTGCAATGTGAACTTCATGTTACCTTCACAGAAAACCTAAATGCATCTTCACTGGGGTTAACCTGGTGTTACTGCCTAAGGCTTTAGCGGATCAGCGTTACATCTGTCCTAGTTGTGAACTTTACATGCTTCATGCCTAAAAATCTTCACGGTTGGAAAAACAGTGCCCCTACTTGAGTGAACCACCGAGAAGGTGTGAGTTGTTGGCTGGTACTGCTGACTGAGCCTTTTCCAGCATATCCTGCTAAATTGATGCACTGAGAAGGTGAAGCTGAACCTCCATCAGGCCCATTGCTGTCAGACTGAGAGTGCTGAGCACTAAAATGCAACGGGTACTTTCAAGATTAACCTCGGTCAAGGGGAACAAGAAAAAGCATATTGCCTTGATGTTGCCTGAAGGCTGCCTTCTGCATCGTGACTGAGGGTGGAACCTGGTTATCAGCAAAAACAGGTGTCAGCTGGTATAAGCCCTCCAAGAAACTGGGTTACCAGTATTTCTGACCTTATTCTATCTATTGTGTTCAAGATGTGAGCAAACACAGAACAAGTGTTGTTACTTCAGCTGGAAGGACCAAGAAACTGTGTGCTCTGAGGCTGCTTGTGTATCTCAGCTGGTCCCAGGCCTTCAGAAAGTCTTTCCTAATTCTCTTCTGGCTATCTCTGACCACTTCCCTGCTCATGAAGCATTGCTGGAGCTCTTCCTGACTGCTTGACCTGCTCTTCTCCTTACTCCTTCCAGTAACCAGAGACTCTGTACATTGATCTTTAGCCTCCATTGAAAAAACCTGCTGAGCCCCAGCAATCTGAGAAGAAACCCCCAGGCATAGCAGAGAGACTATTGCAGGCCCTGTCCTGCATTTGGTTAATACTTGGGGGAGATATTAACCTTCACGGGGAGAGGGGTTATGGACATCTGTCAGCTCTGCTATTCAAGCACGCAGCAATCCCATGGACATAGACATCTCCACCTGAAATCTGAGAGCCAGCTCAGCCCATATGCATGTCCCTCCTTGCCAGTCTGACTCCGATAGCACCAGGCTTTCTCACCTGGGGACAAACCTCACTTAGCCCTGACAAGCCTGAAAAGCTCTTTCACAGCAAACCATGTGTGAACCTAGCGTGTGCCATATCAGCACCATCTACCTGACTTTATCCTGCCTGGTTACAATGGGCACAACAGGCCTGGACAGGTACGAGGACACTGGGCACAGTTGGGCTTGGATGCTGGGGCTTGGGGGGTTCAGCCAGAGTGCACTCTTTCCCACAGCATCCTGCCTTCAGCTAAAGAAGAGATCTTCTTATCTCCTCTTTCACTCAAAGCTTTCAAAGTAGTACCGTATGGATGCTATCATGATGGTCATTAGTCTCTGTCTGAGCCCCCTCGTGCTGCAAAAATCCCTGGAGGGGACGGGCTGGAGTGGGATGGGGTTTGCTGCAGCTGAGCTCTGGTGTTTTTTTCCCCTGGGGTTTCAAGAAGTTTCGTTCCACCCATGAGAAGTGCCAGGCGTCAGGGGAAGATTTGTTTCTTGGCAGCTGTTCCCGTTTTGCTCTAGAAAACAGATGCTGTGCTAGGAATGCACCGTGACTAAAATTCCTCTGGGCTGCTCAGGTCAAATAGCAAATAGCAGCAGTAGGGGAAAGGGGGGGCAGGAGAGCAGCTCTGCTCAGCAGAGAGCAAACAGAAGGGGTGCCAAGCCCTTTCCTTTCCCTTCCATCCTCCCCTGGGGACAAAAAGCAGGAGCTAAGCCGTTTGAGGGAGAGGAAGGAGGGTTGCCTTCCTCCCACCTCTGGCAGGCATTCACGCTTGGCTCTGCCTGTACCTGCTCTGGGGAGCTCTGGCATTGTCAGCTTCATTGCATTTGCGGTGGTGTCCCATCTCCTTGGAGAACAGACCACACTCTCTCCATTTGTTTTCCAGAGGGCTCAGGGAAGCTTTCAGGATCAGAGGTTTAAACAAGGGGTGTGACGAGCAGTGACAGTTTGGGAAAAACACAAGCAGCAAAAGGTTTTGATACTGTCAGAGAACATGACAGGCAAGTTCACAGCCCCTGCAGGCCTTTGGCTTCTTGTTTTCTTCTGCCAAGTGGGGAAAGCAATCCTGTGTGGTGACAGAGTTGCAGGCGGTGACCCTGTGGCCAGCAGGGCAGAGCTAGAGATGCTGAGAGCAAAGCAGAAAGCCTCTGCAGGGGCTAGGAGGCAGGTAGGTGGACTGCAGGGGCTGGGGAAGCTGGGCACCTCTTTTCTGGGGAGGATGCTGTGAGGCATCCAGAAACTCAGCTCCTCCGATGTGCTCAGCTCCATTCACTGCACCCTGGATGCTGAAGTTGCTCTCGGGGCATCTCCTCCTGCTGCTCAGGGGCTGCCAGGGCTGATAGGACCTCTGGGGCTGGAGAGAAGGGGGGTGAGAGGTGCAGGCAGCCCGGATCCTGCCTCCCTGCCCTTCATCAGCTGAAGGTTCCAGTGTGAGGATCGAGCTGTGCCTGCCCAACCAGCCCTGGGTGGGTGGTGAGCACAGGGTGGACACAGCCCTAATGCTCCAGCCCCTCGACACCACTGCAAAATGGGTCGCCCCATCGAAACAGACCTTGCCTTGTTCCCAGGCTAAAAGAAGGGGTTGTGTGATAAAAAGCTGCAGCTGGTTTCTCTAATCTCCCACCGGTGTCTGCGTTAACTGTCAAGACAGTGACTTCCTTGATGCTGGGCAATTTTTTTCTGTGCACGCATCCAGCTAATCAATTAAGTTTCTCAGCAGCTTCCTCCAGCATTCAGGCTTGGAGGGTGGAAGGAATTTGTTATTCTAGGCACTGTTGGAGAGGCATGAACTGTACTAAAAGCAAATTGGTTGCGCTTTCCAAGCATTGACACTCTTCACTCACAGCTTGGCTTTCTGGTCCTCCTCCCCCAACCTCCTCCCTGCTTTCCTGAGCACCTTCGAGTGAGGCCCTGGTCCAACCAGCTCAGATAAAGCTGGTCTGGGGCATATCTGCTCAGTGCTATGCTGCACCCTGCTATGGTGGGGCAGGCTGCTGGGGCTGCTCTGTGTCCCAGGCAGAGTTGGGGACATTTTCCTTGGGGCAGGGTCTTTGCACAGCAGGTCACTCCAATTATACAAGGGTTTAATGCTGCTGGATTGCTTCTCACCTGCTGCAGTCATGCAGAAATGCTGGGGCAGGTTGGTTTGTCCCTTAGATTAGTTCTCTGCTGAAAAAATATTAACTTGTGATGCTTTTTTTCCCTTTTCCCATCTCATTTTCCTCCTCCTTCATTGTTGCTCCTTGCCCTGCCCAGCCGTAGCCCACCACATATGGGAGGGAGACACAATGTGATGTATTCCCATCTGACCCAGTAACCTTGGGCTTTGCAGAGCTGAGCACTGGGCTGAGAAACAGAAGTGGAAGGATCTGGCATGGTGGGTGGAGGCACCAAGAAATATGGAGTATTTGGGGTGATCTTGGGAATATTTATGGATGGTTGAGAGGAACTGCATCTCCTGCCAGCTCGGCTACACCCTGGTGCTCTGCTAGTGGGAATGGGGATGTTTTTTATGTGTGTTTAGCAATGTAATGGCTGAAGCATGAGAGAAGAAGAATTTCTGGAGTTGGGAGGGCCGTAGAGGTTTGCCAGGAGCTCAGCCAGTTGTGGAAAACTCCTTACTCCCAACACTTTGGTCTGTCGGGATACACACAGGCATCCTCCCTGGCCAAGGAAAACTTGGCCCGAGAAGAGCTGCTGTTGTGCTTTTGGCTGGGTGGATGGTGGATAGGGATGGCCAGAGCTTGAATCCAGCCTGGCCTGGAGGTGAAGAAGGTCTTTTCCATTAGATGCTTCCTGGCAGCCTTGGTGATGCCTGCTTTGTGTCTTCCAGCTCAAAGACTTCCCTGCGGGCTCCTTACCCCAACATGTCATCCTGCTTAGCAATCTCAGCAGAGAGGATAAGGAGGAACTGGGTGGTGAAAACGACCTGTGTTTTCAGAGGGTTATCTTTATCAACAAGAGGATTTGAGCCACCTCTAGTACTGACCTCTATAGCAAGATATCCTTGTACTAATGGCACTGCTTCTGTAGGATAAATAGATATTCTGCTCAGGAAGTTATCTGGTGAACCAGGAAAGAGAACCCTGGATGCCTGCTGCCAGTCTTCTTTCCAGGCTGTTACACAATACTATTCTGGGGTTAACAAACTAAAAACATCTGGGAATAATCAAAACTATTTAGGCTCTGGGAAAGCATGGCTGGAGAAAGTTTGAAGGAAGCAACTTGAAAGCTCAGCATTGTTAAAAAGCCCTGGAAATTAAAGCTAGGGTAACATCTACAAAGAGCAAGGAGGTATCAAGAGAAGGATCTTATATCCTCTGAGGACCAGAGAGGAGCCAGAATGAATTGTAATGCTTGAGCCTCTACTAAGCTACGGGGCATTAAAAATTGCTTTGAAACAAACAGATCTGTCTCTCCTGAGGTTTCCACTGGCAGAGGAGCAGAGGGAAAGACCAGGGGTCTGTCTGCCTGGGGAGTGGAAGTACGATTTAATGACAGAGAATCAACAATCCTCTAAAAGCCCAGCGATGCCGATGCAGAGCCTGCAGTGAGCGGTACCTGCCAGGGCTGGCTCAGGGAGGATGCGGGGCACACAGCGGAGGTTGGAGTCCAAATCACATCCCTGGCAGGGTGCCACCAGGCAGAGTACAGCTGTGGCAGGGAGGAATGTGACCTGCAAGCTTTGCTTTCCAAGCAGCAGGATGTGTGCTTGGGCTGGCCGATGGCATCGCTGCGGGAGGAGGAGCGGGATGGATCGTGGTTCTCGAGGCACATCCCCAGTGCCTTGCTGCCTCCCACCATGGGGACCACGCTCAGGCCTCCTCTGGCGGGGGGCAGCTCAAATGACCACAGGACCATTCTCTGATCCTGGTAGATACCCCAGGGCTGGCAGCTGGAAACACCATCTGTGGGGATGTCCAGCTGGCAGCAGGTACTGTGGCACTTAGTGTGCTGCTACCTGCAGAGAAAGGCCACGGAGCGAGCTCTCATTGATGGAAATCCCCTCTTTTAGCAGCACTTGGGAGGCAAGTCTGTTGCTGGGAAATCTCACTTCTGCTAATTTATATGAGCTTTAATCCTGAAAGATGTCTCTTAGTGCTTTCTGTTCCCTCTTCTACCACTTTACATCTCCTCCTACTTCTGCTCCTGACTGGATCTGGGGTACAAGCCCCGAACATCTCCAAGAGATGGAAAAGCATGGGGATGGTGGGCACACTGGAAGAAGGACAACAGGACAACAAGCCACCGCTGGAGCTGTGGAAATGGTTAAAGGTTTGGGGAGTCTAGATCTGCTGCATCTTCCATGACAATCTGGCCTCCCCAGCATCCTTGTAAATGAGAAACCACATAAACCTCACACTCTATTATTGCTATGGAGCATTAGAGTCTCTCATTTAGGATAAACATTCTCATCTCCAGCAGAGCATGAATAACATTAAATGAGATAGTTAAAATGTTTCAGGCCAATTATAGCCCTGGTGTAACTTCGGCAGAGTTACACCAGGGATTAATTTGATCCAGAGAGCTCTGCCTCCTGTTCTGAACTGGGATTCCAGCACGGGTAATTACATCCTGCCTCTCTGCACTTCCTCTGGAGTTTTAATTGGGTTGAATGGACCAAATCCGCAGCAAGTGTAAATCAATGTAATTGAGCTCTCTCTGGAGAGGAACCCTGCTGATTTACACCCTCAAATCTGGGCCAGCCTTCTCCCTTTCCTCTCTGCCAGGGGACGGGCAGCACGGGGCTGAGGTTGGTGCAGGGAAACTGCTCCGACTTGGCACCAGCATCCCTGCAAAGGACTCAACTTCTGCTCTTTTCTTCAGGAAATCACCAAATTTCCAAATGGCTACTAAGAGCCGGAGAGCTCTGCCCTGCTTCTCTGCTGTGTTAGTGCAGGCCACGTCTGCTGTTGGGGGACAGGCAGCTCAGGGTGCACCCCGCTGTACCTCCTGCTGGTAAACCCACCACCCCAATCCCATGTTGGGGGGAACCAGCCCTCGCCTCCCAGCCTGGATCCCAGACTTGAGCCCTGAGACAGGCAGCTGGACTGTCTCCTTCTTCCACTTCCCAGCCCTCCCAGTAAATCAGTGTTAATGAGGAACATTTGACCCTCTCTTCCCCTCAACAGCCTTAAGAAGCATTTTTGTTCCATGAGATAGTTAAGAGACTTGAAGCAATTTCCTCCCCCTGCTTCTACTGTAGTTTTTTAGTTGATTTTTTTTTCTTGAGAAAAAAAGAAAAAGTTATAGGGCACAAGCAGCCTTTAGGAAGCCTAAGAAGTGGGAGCAGTGTCTGATATGGAGGGGATGGAGCAGACAGGCCAGTCAAGATGGGATAACCCCAGTCCTGGTCCACTTGGTCTGTCAGAGTGACTACATGTGCAACTGAGACAGGAAGGTCAGAGCTGGGAAAGTGCACTTGCTGGCTGTAATTAGGAATTTAATTGTGAGGCATTATCTCACTGAGTTGGAGCCTATACAGAGCCATACGTACTCCATAGCCAATTGTATACAGGGGTGATGGCGGAAGGAAGGGTGCTGGGAACGGTCTCCCTCACAGATTTCCAGGACTTTCTGCTGCTGTGTGGTCCTTTTCCCTTCTCACAGAGAAATGATGAAAACAGACAGTCAGATAAACCCCGGGGAGCTGGGTCCGGCAGGGCCCCACAGCTTCACCCCCTCCTCCAGGCTGTGCTGGTCCCACACCAGCTCCACCACCCCCCAGCTGGCTGTAGCCCACTTGCCGTTTCATTTCCCTTTTGTTTTTTCCCAAAGTATATTTTAGCGGGGACAGGGATGGAAAGAAGAAGAGCAGAGATGTCACAATCCTTCCTTCCTCCTCCTCAAACAAACGGCATCTCCTCAGCAGGACTATGACAGCGGGACCGTGATGGTGGGACCATGTCCTTCAGCCTGCTGGCCCCGAAGAGACCATCAGCATTTCCATCCCTTGGAGAACTGCCGGTGACACCATGCCTGGCCTGTGAGGGTTGTCACTACCAATTCTGTGTTTCTCGTAAAGCAGAGGGTGGTTTTGGCCGGCAGAGGGGACACAGTTAATGAGGTTAAACGAATTCCCACTCCCACCCACCAGGAGCCTTCCGGGACCATCACAAATCTCAGCGCAGACAGCAAACACCTCGTCGTGGCCAGCAGCCCTCGCGCAGCCGCTCGCTACAGGCAGAGTTGCCCGCTCTTAGCTCAGCTGCTGGCTGCAGCTGATTGAGTAAATAAAGAACATTTCTCACGAAATCCGCTCTCTCAGAGGTCTCAGACAAAGAGCTGGCCTTTCTGCGGCTCCGGAAACCTTTATCCCCCAAATCTACAACACCCCCGTGCAGTTGATTTAGCAAGCGGTGTTTGCACACCCAGGTTTGCCGTGCAGTGACCCTGTTCCCGGCAGCACCGTGACATTTGCAGACGCCATTTCCAGCTGGTCCCGCGTTGCCCTCTCTGGGATTTTTTTCTGTGCTAGTCCAGATGGGGAGAAAGGTCGGAGGTGCTGATGGTGAGGCCCAGACTGAAATCTGGATTTTCCCTAAGTCCGAGATGACTGTGCCTGGGCTAACCCTGCAAATTTGGGCTCCAGCTGGCTCCCCTCAGTGGGTTACACTGGGCTCTGCTCCTAGTCTTTGGGGCTATCATGGCTCCAGCATCCGGGCGTCTTTCTTGGGGCTCCTCTCCACCATCCTCTTTCTGACTTTGCAGATCCTTCTTGTTGCTCGTCACTGCCCACCCAGAGCTGAGCAGCCTCAGCCCTGATGCCTCCTCTGCAGCTAAGCCCCTGACCTTTATTTTCCCTTAAATCAATACATAAAAGCCACGCTGCAGCAATAGCAGCGTGTCAGGGGAGCCCAGGTGATTTATATCATCTGAGGAGCTGATGCTGCTTTTGAGGCTTCAAGCCTGATAAGCTTTTGTCTTTCCAGTCCCCAATCTCTTCTACGCTCTCATCAGCCCATGTACATTGTATTCATCTCCTGACCTCCCCCTTCCTGGCATTATTGACTCTCCATCTTGCTTTTAATCTGCTATAAAATGAAGGCAGCTCCAGGTAAAACAGCAGTTTTATTCTTCCTCATCATAATATTTCCTTTACCAAAAAGGAGGAAAAAAAATTTTTTTTAAAGTGAATTAAGGTTGTAAAAGCTCAATTCAAAAGCTTTTGGGGGAAAAAAAAATCTATTAGGAAAACTGTAGGCATTTGTGAAATTGTCACTGAGGAGAACCAAGGGGAGGTGACCCTACAGCTGCAGGATGGGGAGATGGTGCTGCCATCAGCTGGGAGCATCCTAGGCAGGAGCCACATCCCCGGCTTCTTCCCTACCATGGCTGATCAGCCACTCTCCTTCCTCCATCGCTGTCCTGCTTGTGGCCTCCAGCAGTGACTGGGTCTCAGAAGGGAGCAAACAGCCTGTTCTGGGTGAAAAACGGGTGTGTTTGGCACTGAAAATCCATGCCAGTTGTGGTGAGGCTGGCACAACTGTGCTCGCAGAAAGGATTCAGCTCTTTAACTACTTCACTCACCAAAAAAGTAAAGACCTGTCTCCTTCTGCCTCACATGTACTGGCAAAGGCTTTGGGAACTGCTTTTTCAGTTAAAGTGAAGCTGAAGTTTGCGAGCCCAGTGATGACTGATCAATACTTGCCGATAGACTTTTCCCATCAGAACATTTATTTTTCCAACGGGACACCAAGTTCTCAAACAAATGAAGGCTTGCACAAGAAATCGTCTGCCTCAGTTTGGCAGCAAACAGAAAACAGGAATATTTTTCTTTATTCTGAAACCAAATTTTTGTGGCTAAATAGAGCCAAAAATGTATCTCCCCCCCGACTTCTCCCAGACATGAGACATCTCTGGATGCCGAAAGCAACGCTTCCTTGCCACAAACGGACCAAATAAACCCAGCACGAGACCGGTGCTTAGTAGAAACAGATGTGCCTCTAATGCTGTCATCTACAGCAAGCTGCGTCTGCAAACTGATCTTTTATTAACGTATTTATATAGATGGGGGAGCTGCAGAGGGTGTGCGAACCCCAGCGCCGGGAGCAGGATGCCTGGTGGCCCCGGGGGGTGTTGGGGCTGCAGAGGGCATCACCGGGGGGCTGCCGGCGCCCCCCGAGCGCTCAGCCTTAAAGACAGGCAAATTTCTTTTCTGCACCAGCATTTAACGTGGTTCCTGGACCCCCTGAGCTGCAGGAGGAGAACTGGGTGGTGTGGGGTTGGTCGGCGTCGTGGGTTGTTTTGCCGGGGGGTTTCAGCAGGTGCAGAGGCTGGGATGTGTCGGGCGCCGGGCACAAGGGAGCTGCAGGAGGAGAAGGAGTCACGGTTAATTGATTGCTGAGAGCTGGGACAGACGAGATTATGAGCTTTGGGGGATCTGCCCAAGGGAAGGCAGGGCAAGGGGAGTCCCTGAGCTTGCCCACGGGCATTTCGCAAGTGCCTTGTAGGCTGGAGGGGGATTAGGAAAGACAACCCTGGCCTCGGTTGCCCCCGAAACCCACGCATGTGCCCCAGCCCAGGCCACTGTCCCTTCATGCTCGACACTAAAGGTTTCCTCCTGGGGCCAAGACAGTCATGTGAGTTGCCCTACCTTTGCTGGGAGCCACAGACAGACAGCCCGGAGCCAGCCGTCACTCCCCGGGGTCACTGTGCAGGACACAAAGCCACATCAGTCCCAAAACCCCACGTCACATACAACCCATGCCCACTCCAGCTGGACCACCGCCAGCTCTGCTGTCTTTTCTGCCCCTGTGAGATGCTCCTGGCATCCAGGCAGTGGGTGGGAGGCTACAGAGGAAGGGCTGGATGTGCCCCCACCTGGGAACTGAGCTACTATTGAAAGTGCTGAGAAATCAGGCTTTTCCTTTCCAATCTGGCTGTTTCAGGCTCTAATTTCCTTCCCCCAAAGCAAGCCGCTTTTCTAGAGCCTTCACAGCCTCACCAGTAGGCAGAGACACCTCTAAATCCTGGGTGAAACAGGAAGAAACCACCATTAAAATGCCTGAGGGGTCTGTGAGCAGGACAGAAGGGCAAAGACCAGTCTTTTTACCCCAAACTAGGACTTTCTTTTCCCGATTTCCCCAAGGCTGCATCTATCCCATATCACGTCTACATCTCACCTGGCTTTTTCTCCAAAGCAGTGTTACGTGGCATGAGGGTCAGAGCCAGCCTCTCTCCTGGCTTCTTCCTCTCCCTCGGGATGCCTGGGGACAGAGGAGATGGGGTAAGCTGTGGGCAGTAACTTGCTGCAGGAAAGGGTGGCTTTGCATCAAAGGAGCTGAACCCTCAGAAACAACAAAAACCTCCTTTTCTCCATGTCCCCCCGCTCTGCAAAGCAGCGTGCAGCAAGTAGAGGGGAATATCCCTTGTAGGGGGACTGAACACCTCAGCTCAAGTCCCATGAGGAATTGCTGCAGCACAGTTTAGCCTGGAATATGCTGATTTTATCCAACAAATCTTTTTTTTTTTTTTTTTTTCCCCAGGAAATAAATAAAACATGCAAGTCCTCCATCACCCACTCTCTCCAACCAGCTGTCCCTTTATCATGGCCCATCCTTCCCCTGGGCTTTGGAACTGGGTCAGTGAGCAACATCCCCCAGCGGTTGCTTCCCACTGAATTCATAGAAAGCAGATATGGCCCTGGGGTGCTTTTGAGTAGCCCAGCTTTGCCTTTTTTGGCACGAATCTCAGCCAGCCCGGAGCGGGGTGGCCGGGGGAGCAAGCGATGCCCAAGCACAACCCTCAAAGGGACCATGGGCACTGCCTGCAACGCTTCCCGGCATCCCTCTGCCACGTCAGTGCTCAGGGCTTTGCATCTTCGCTACCTGGTAGGGACTGGATGCCTTTGAACCTCTATCCTCTGCCAAACTTGGCTGAAATAAGCCAGCAGGCTCGAAAGCCATCTGGGGGAGTAGCCACACACGTGTGTGCATGGGCACACACACAGGGTGCCATCGCACAGCCCTTATTGACTGTGGAAACCTGGCAAAGGAGGGACCAACTTCACCCCGTGATTCTCACCCTGGCTCTGTTTTCAGTATCATTCCCTGCCTGGTTACACCTGAGGGTAAATGGGAAATTGTGTTTCACAGGTTGGGGACCATGTTTTGGGACAGAGCTCCTCTCATCCTAGGGAATGTGGCTGAAATGAGTCCAGGAACCTCCTCAAGCTGCCAAAGGAGCCCTGCAGAGACCTGAGAGGTGGGTAAAACCCATCCCCACCTCCAGATACCCAGCTGGCTTTTCCACTTCTGAAGCACAGCTCCTTTTCAGTGCTAGAATTCGGGGTCACTTTCAATAACTCGCTCAAAAATCAGAAGAAAAAGCCGGAGACGCTCTCTGAGTCATTGGCATGTTGTTACCAAGGACACTAAGGTTCCTGATTTTGAAGAAGAGATTAATTACATTCTACAAATAGACATTTTATCTGCATTGAAGAGCAGCAAGAGCGAGTTCTTTTAGTGTAGCTCATTATGTATCAGCAGGTAGTATTGTGACAGATGTAGGAATCCAGTCGTATTGTCACTTGGGTTTAATCATCAGAAAGCTGTCTTCCCCGGGTCAGCTTCTAGTGAGGATTTGTAATATTTACATAGCACTTGGGGCTGGCTGCTTTATTGCTGGAGTCTGTATTCACTCGTCAGTCTCTCATTATGCATGTGCCAGTATTAATTGCATTTAGAAATGAGATTCTAAAGGAGAAGTGAGAGCTATTTAGACCTCCATTCAGCTTGAAAGACAGCAGCTTTCTGTGTGACAGCTCTCGAGATGTTCTTGTGCTCGGCTTTCTCTCCAGCTGAAAAGCAGGTGTTGGAGAGAGTTGGTGTCGGAGCCACTGTATCAGCACTGCCTTTTGTGCATGCCCAGACATTTATATAACCGACAGTATAATGACTCCGCAGAAGTGGCACAGAATTGACCCTTCTGGTACTGGATTCCAACCCAGCGAGGTGGAGAGCGGATATGCTCAGCTGCTGTACGGATAGAAGGGGGAAAGTGATGCTAAGTCTTGTCTCCCATGGAAAGAAGAGGGGGGATTTTCTTGCTGGTGGGTTTGGGGGTTACTTACCGGCTCGGCTGTGCCTGCAGCACTTTGGAGCTGTGTTTGTGGCCTTGCTAATGTATTTAAAGTCATACAGAAATTCAGCTGACACTTGTCTGTGCATGCCTGCTGCGCTCTGATTGCTCCAGCCCGGAGATGCTGTGCCGCTGCTGCCGGCTGCCAGCCATGCCTGGGCGGTGGAAATGAGGAGGTCACGTCCTGCTTCCCAGAGGGGACTAAGCTGGAAGGTTAAATCCAGATGATGCCAAGCTACCGGCTCTGTTTTCTCCAGCCTGAGGTGCAGGGGTTCTGTTCTTGCCTCGCAGCACAGAGTGTGGGGTGCGATGAGGAGGGAGAGATAAGCACCCTCTGCCCATGGCCCTGGCTCCCAGCCCTAGGAAAATAACCCCTCTGGCACCTGGGACAATCGTGTCCAGCCTGTTGTGAGGGGGCTGAAAAAGCAGCAGTAAAGGCAAATCCACATTTCACTTCTGCAAAGCGCCTCCTTTGCTTTGCCATAGTCCAGCCCTGCCCCGTAAAGTCCCCAACCTGATCCCTCTCCAAGAGCTCTCCATGGAGGACGTCTCCTTTCACAGACCTGGCTCTTCCCAGCAGGTTCCTTTGGGTGCTCCTGCACTCCCTTGGATGCTCACTGCCTTGCATTCCCCCATGCTGGACAGGTACCAAGGCCAAGCCCTGGGCTCCAGATCAGCAGCATCTCTACTTCCTCAAACTCATGTGTCACTCAGGAGCAGCTCTCCCCGGGAAGGGACTGGAGGGGAAGAACATGAGAAAGGCAAACAGTGCGGGCATCCGTAACAAGCCCTGGCCCCCGGCCAGGACCTTCTCGTTAAATATCGCATAAAACAAAGAATAAGTCACTGCTTGTTGAGGAAACCCAAGCACCGAAGCCCAAGGAGTCCCCCTTGACCTTCCTGTCCCTTGACAAGGAGGTTACTCCAGGGTAGCATTCTGATTTGCCTTTCACCTCCGACGAGGGGGGCACAGCAGACACCACAGTCGGGCTGTTAGGAGGAAACCCTTCAAACCTCTCCTTTCAAGGTGGTGCTGGCCAGCTCCAGGGGCCAACTCTAACCCCACGGACCCACGGCTGAGCCCCTCAGCCCTGCGAGTGTCCCCTGCGAGGACAACCTGTGCTGTCCCTGGCAGCCCCAAGGCATATAAATAGAAGACGGGACGTGAAGGAGGTCAAGTGAGCAGGGGATTTCACATAATCTCATCTTGCCTGTGCTGTTCATTTGTGTCCTTTGCCCAGGACTCACGCACTGCTCCACACATGGGGACGTCAGAGCCAGAGGGATGCTCCTGCGCTGAGGCAGCTTTATCCCGTGGAACATGTGGGGTCCTGTCTTTCTCTTCACTGTGTGCTGGTTTTCAGGGACGTCTTTAATCCAGGGGTCATCCAGACCAGTGCACATATGGAATATGCTGGTCTTTGTTGCTCTGCAGGGTCCTGGTGCCTGCCCAGCCTGAGCTTGGTCCTCTAACTCACCAAAATCCAGTCAGATCAAAACTGGGGGGGCTCTGGTGCTTCAAATCTGTTCATGGTCTGGAAGTCTGCCCTCCACTGTGCCCATTTGAAGCCTTGGTCTGTTCTGCCTTGATCACCTGTAGCCCTTCTCCTCAGTCTCTGGCCAGCAGCACTTTTTTTCTCTTGCTCCTGCTTCATCTCATTTCCAAAATATGAAAGGCTGGAGACAAATTGTCTCCTGGTATAAAGCTGTCAGTGGAACTGCTCTGATTTATGCCAGCACAGAGCAAGGTGGGTAGGTGAATGTCCAAAATAGAACAAGTAGAAAACCTGTTAATAGTCACTGGTCTTTTAATGGTGAGAGCAATTAATCTCCAAAAGAACTAATCTACTGGCGTATGGCTTCTCTACTGGCTTGTGTCTTTGCATCTGGACCTGTCTAAAGGCTGTAGCAGGGTTCAGAGGAAGCTTCTCCCAGCCATGAGCTGTGGGTCTCCCTTGTGGTCCACGGGCCCCACGCTCTGCCAGGGGTCCCTCGTGCTGAGTCCAGCCTTGAATGCCGGTGCCAGGCATGTTCCTTCCCCGTGCTGCATTGCTCTCTCACCGGCCGCACATTGATGATGATGGTGATGATGATGGAAGTCAGGTGCGAGGTCTGACCCGGCTGTTGGGCCCTGATTTAGACGTGGTGGAAGGGGTGCTGACGCTGCTGTGAGTGGAGACAGCCAGGACAGCCCATGTCCCTTCCAACCCCAGATTTTTTGGGTCTAGGCTCCATCCTACCTCCTCCTGTAAGGTTTTGTGCTTCCCCATTGCTTGCCCCTAACAGGAAGGATAGAAGGCTGAGCCACAAACCAGCCCTGACACCTTCTCCCACACCTCTATGATTTGTGTGCTCCTAAAAGGGAGCCAAGTGAGCCACAAAGCTGTCCCTGCCCTCCTGCCTTGGCCACCCTGAAGGCAGCCCTCCTGCTCCTGGAGGCAGGGCTTGTGCTGGGGCTGGAACTGCCACCGCTGGTGCCATCGTTCCCGGTGACCTGTCCCCCGGCCACGTACCTGTCCTGTGTGTGGGCAGAGCTGCCTGCTCACCCTGCAGCTTCCCAGAGGGACGGACCTGCAGGCTGCCAGCTCTACCAGCCTCACCAGCCACCCCCGTACCCGCCACCCAGAGACAGCCCCTCTGCAGCCAGCACAGGTTGGCTCGGGCTTTTAATGAGTCCTTAATTCAGCCGGTGCTGCGGGTAGCACGGGGAGGGCTGGGGGCACGCAGGCCAGGAGGTGCCTTCCCTGCTTCCAGTCTTGTTTCTCCCTCCCCTGACTTAATTGGCTCATTAAGTGCCAATTTGACCTCCCCACTTTCAGATGTCTCCAGTCTCCGCTGGTAAATAGATTTGCGCGTCTCCAGCGGAAACCTCCTCCAGCTGAGCCTGGTGTCGGGAGCAGGCGGCTGCCCAGCGAGCGAGGGCGATGCCGGGCCCCGCCAGGAGCGTGTCCCCAGTGCCACCGAGCCGACGCCAGGCTGAACGGGAACAAATCTCCCTCCCGAAAGGCACGGGGAGCTGCAGGTAGCGGAAGCCGCAGCCGCCGGCACTGTGCCCCGTGGCACGGCGGGGAGGCACCGAAGCGGGAGCAGACCCTGCGCTCCCGTGGCAGCTTTGTCATTGCTTTGCTGCGGGGACTGCAGCAAGTCCCTTCCCATCTGCTCCCTGCCGTCACCTCGGAGCCAGGACGTGCCTGAGTGTGTGCCTGGGCACGGAGCTACAGCGCAACAGGGCCACGGCCACAGGGCGGTGGCTGCTGGCTCATCTGAAATCCAACATTTAGCTGATGCTCTCAAGCATCCTCCGTAGCCAGACCCTCATCCGACCTCCCCAGGGATGGAGCAGGACCTCCCGGGGGCTATTTTATGCCAGATGAAGGTTTTTCCAGCTGGGTGCTGCTGGGTGTCGTTGGCAGCCTGGTGATGTCCCCACAACCAAGAGCATCGCTCAGTCTCCTCCCCAGCTGAGGCTGGGGTCCAGCTTTGGAGTCCTCAACACATAAAGGACATGGACCTGTTGGGACAGGTCCAGCGGAGGGCCACGAGGATGATCAGAGGGATGGAGCACCTCTCCTATGAA
>JAOXJM010000003.1:29412750-29423994 GCA_026413425.1 Tringa solitaria
GGTGGGGGGGGGACACGGGACCCAACCACCCTGGGAGCGGGGTGCGGAGCATCGCCCGACGGCGTGGGGCTGGGTGGGGGGGAGATGGGCACCCCCGTCTCTGCGCCTGAAAGCAAAACGGGGGAGATGCTCCGGAGGTGGGGAGCGGAGGGGGGTGGGTTTTCTTGCGTGGTCTGGGGCTGTCACCCGTGTCCGGGTACCCAGGGAAAGCGCCGAGCAGGATTCCCATGGGATCCCATGGACACCGGGAGTTTGGGGTACCAGTGGGGTGCAGCGCCAGCAGGCCGTTTCCCTTATTTAAGAGGGGGAGGACGGGCAGGGCAAGGAGAGGTGCCCGCACTGACCTGTTGGCAAACGGCAAAGATGCTCTCGGGAGAGACAAAGCTCCCACCACCCATCCTGGGGACCAGCAACGCGGGGGTCTCCCTGCTCGGGGCCCAGCCCCAGGCACCCCGATAGGAGACAGGAGACTGGGATGTGTCCTTGCCCTTTTGCTCCTGCAGCAGGGGACTGTGGGTGCTCGGAGAACCCCTCAGATGGATGCGCTGTTTATTAATAACCATCCAAAAGTTTTCCGAGAGGCTGAGAGCTAATGGCCCCATTCCATGGGATCTGCAGAGAGCAGAGGCTCTCTGGACGTGCCGGTGAGCGGAGCCGGTTCCCCTCCAGGCTCGCTGCCAGCGCTGCAACGGGATTTTCCTTGCAAGACCCCTGCACAGAGAATCCAAAAAGACATTTGAGTCCCCTCTGTGCCTACTTCTCAAACATTTCCTTCTCTTGGAGCCTTCTGATGTCTGAGCCCATTCCTCCACAGCCATGTAGCCAAGCGGGGTGGCCAGGAGGTGTGACAGCCCCATGGCTGGGGACACCAAACCCACCTGGGCTGGGTGGCAGAGGTCTGGGGGATGCAAAATTCCTCTCCCATGAGCTTTGGCACAGGGCTTGGTCAGCAGCCAAGCATGGCCAGGTCGTTGTCCGGCACCCAGGTCATGCCATGGTCCATCCACAAGCACAGCCGGGTGCCCCCTGCCCACGAACACAGGGAAGGTGGCTGGGTGCCTACAGCCAGCACCAAGGGACTTGTGGCAATGTTGTGGGGTTTCCACCCAGGGCACCTTATTGCTTTTTGATGTCCCTGTGTGCAGTCGTGGGGCTTGGAGCAGGGCAGGGGACAAGGGACAGCAAGTTGTGGCAGCAGGGACCATGTGGCCAAGCTCTGGTCCCGGCTCAAACTTTCCCAGTAGAAGTTTCTCGTCCAGTTTTTGTTTTGTTTTGTTTTGTTTTTCCAGGGAGAGTTGTGGCAGTGCAGTGAGGGGTTTCCCTCCGCTGTCCCAACAGGGCAGGACTGAGCCCGCACCTAAGGTGACCCTGGGCTCCTTGGGAGCCTTTGCATCCTTGGCCATGCCATGTGCCCTGGCACATCCTAGCCAAACCCACCACCTTCTCCCTCCACCAGAGCTTCCCTGGGATGCTTCAAGCGAGGTCTGGACTTTCGGTGCACGTCTCCAGGGATGAAGGTGAAATTCAGGAGAGCTACCATCCACCTCCATCCCCGTGCTGTGTCTCCCGTGGCTGAGCTGTTCCCCCCCCCCCAGCAATAAACCCCAAAGCGAGGACTTTGTGCTGCTGCCCCGAGACCCTCTCCCCCTGTTAGCTCCCACGGGCTCACCCCCAGCTCCCGGGGGAAGCTGGCGAAAGCAGGGCAGCCCTGGCCGGGGTTGGGAGCACCGGTGGCCTCCGCTCTCCCGGCTGTGTTTCCCAGCTGGCATCAGCCTCCGGGAGAAGTGGGTCATGCGTGGAGGCCGCCGGGAGCCCGGGCGGCGCGAGCAGGCAGCAGCTGCTTCCCAAGACATGATTCAGCAGCTCCAGAGGTCGAGGATGGGGAGGGGGCGGCCGCCGGCGCGGTGCGAGCCGACCTGCCCAGCGTGCTTTTGCCAGCATCCCAGCTTTACTGGTACGGGGCTGGTGGTGCTCATTGCCCTGCTGGGGAAACTGAGGCAGAAAGTGGTGTGGACAAGGGTGGCTGGGGAGAGGGAAGGGGGGATACACGGCTGCGAGCCCCACTTCGGTGCAACCCCGCTGTGCAGACCAGTAAAACCAGGGAAATCTGTTTGCAGCCACATTTCTGTTGTTGGGGTTGTGACCGTGTCTGATGGCGGAGGGTCTCTGTGCTTGCCTGCTCCATCCTGCTCCATCCCTTTGGAGCTGCTGAGGGCAGGGAATGACTTTTTCCCTTGTGGGAAGGGCTGGGGGCTTGCAGCAGGTCTGGACATAAAGGGTTGAAATGAATCTGGGGCCCGATTCTGTGCCCCAAGGGCAGAGGCAGCGATGCCCACCCAAAAGGCAGTGATGCCCACCCAAAAGGCAGCGATGGGGAGGGCTGCAGTGCCAGCGTCCCACAAGAGCTCAGTCCAGCTCCATCTGCCTCTCCTTCAGCCCCTGCCCTGCCACCTCCTCTTCCACCCCCAGCCTTTCTGTGCTTTGCAAATGGGGAAACTGAGGCACAGAGCTGGGCATCAGGTTCCCAGCCCTTCTGGCCGCTGCTGGTGCTTGAAGCCATGGCAAGCCCCTGCCAGCAGCACAGTGGGGTCCTGATCTCACAGGACCTCCGGGCTCCCAGGGGACATGAACACGAATAATGGGGACTTCTGGCCGAGCAGCCACCGGATCATGGGAATCTGTGCTGTTTGGTTAAAACTATGTCGCTAATTGACAATTTCCTCGGTGGGGGAGCCTCGCACCGGAGGAAGCACAGTCTCCTCGCCACGCTCATCTTCCTCCTCCAGAGCTCAGGGGCCTCCGCGGGCTCCATCTCACAGCGGCCGCCTTAACCCTTGCTGGAGCTGGAGCTGGACCCTTGACCTGCACGTTTGGGGCCGTGTCTTTCATCCAGGTGTCTCCCAAGCGGGCACGTCATCCAGCACGACTGGGGTAACTGGGCTGCAGCTCACCCGTAGCCTCCCCGTGTCGCCGGGCTCCTTGCTGTGCCTCAGTTTCCCCATCTGCAATTTAGGAAGCGGTCCTTTTTGAAAATCCCACCTCACCAGAGCGCTCCCAGCCGGGGAGCCCAGGCATGTGGGGGGGACCAGGGCAGCCTTCAGCAGCTCTGGCATCTGCATTAGCTCTCGCTAATTAGTCATCACTCCCCAAGCATCCCCCTTGCTCCAACACCCTCGCAATGGTTTATTGCCAGTACACTACTCTCCGAGACTGTGCTGGGGGGTGCCAGCATTCCGGGGGGGCTCAGCCCTCCCCGCTGCCCACCCTCCGTGGCACACAGGGGCCCAAAGCACCCAGGGAGAGAGGGGTGAGCATCAGCGGGGGGTCGGGGACATCACTCCTTTGCAGACCCCGACTAAGGCTGGGACACCAGGGCTGAAACCGCAGCCTGTCCCTACCGTCACATGCCTTCGCTCCCACACCCACGCACGGATGTGGAACTACAAAACTTTACGGATCCCATCAGGGAATAAAACCCAGGGATAATTCCTATTAGCTCCCAGGCAAATCCTCACCAAATGTTAATTGCCAGGCACAGGCAATGCAACCTGCTACGGCCACCCCAGGCTGTGCCGCGGCCACCGGGTTTCTCCATCACGGTTCCCTCCATCTCCAGACCCATCAGCTTTCCAAATTCCCAAATTTATTACCTTCTCCATCACTCCCGATGGGCTCTTTCCCTCTCAGGAGGTGTAGGAGGGGAAGCGAAAGGGTTGCCAATGCAGAGTCAGGCCCCCGAATTTCGGCAGCTGCTTAGTCTGAGCTAACACACCTGGATTCAGACAGTTTGCAGAGAGCTTTGAAACACAAAAGCACTCCTTGGATGCCAGACATTATTGTAAGTTTTAGGTTAAAATAGCAAAGAGCCTGAATAATGAGACTGGCAAAGCAGAAAACCTTTTTTTTTTTTTTTCCCAGCTGAACCTAAAAATAATGGGCTGAATCCACCCGAAAATGGCATTTAAAGAAATGATTTTGCAGCTACCCCCAAAGCCAATGTTTTTTGTGGAGGTGTCCATAGGGAAGGGGCTGCCTAAAGGCAAATTTCAGAGCAAAGCTGCTCGGAAAGATCCCCCTGTTGCAATATCTGGCTTTGAACGGGGCCCAATGAAAAGACCGACCTTCTGTGTGGGGACAGCCCTGTCCCATGGCTTGTCACACACTCGTTGTGGTCAAGCTGGAGAGATGTTTTTCTGGAGAGGAGGAGAAACCGAGAGCAGCAGGGCTCTGCTCTGCCAGCAAGGACACGCACAAGGGACATTTTCCAAACAACAGCCCCCTCCATGAGCAGAGAAGGGGGTGAGTGTGGGTTCAACAAGCTCTGTCTAGAAATGGCCCCTTTTCTTACGGCATTTTCTCTCCATTCACAGCACCTGGAACCAGCCCTTTTGGCTGCTTCATGGCCAAGGGGGCTGTGCAGGGATCCCCTTGGCACATCCCGCACCAGCCACGGCCTCGGGGCTGCCAGCAGCTCTCAGGGTGACCCGAGAAGAGCCTTTCCCATGTCCCCTGTCCCAGGGCTGCCCTTGCATCCCTTCCAAGCTAGAAAGGTCCCACTCCACACCCCGAGACCTGCAAGGACATCCCTGGCCAAGGGAAACAAAGGCACAGGGGAGGTCGAAGGCTGTCCCCGGATGGTTTCCCTGGCTGTGGCTGAGGACATCCTGGATATGTTGGTACCAGCCCTGAAAATCCCTCCCCCGGAGCAGGAGGCGACGGCCAAGTCCCCACTCTGCTAATTGCCTCTGTTAACGAGGCTGGTGCAGCGGAGCGGGGCTGTAGCTCCGAACGCGGCTCGGCGAGCGCCCGTCTGCGGAGTTTCAGCGCTCATTAACGGCAGGGAAATGTCAGGACAGCCCTCGGTGGGCTGGCAGGCGCCGAACCCGGCCGGGGAACGGGGAGTGCTGGCCACCTGGCAATCCTGCCAGGGCTCAGCGCCGGGGGAGAGTGGCCAGCGGAGCCGCAGGTAACGCCGAGCTGGGGTGGCTGGAACTGGTGCGTTGGGGAGGGAGAGGGGGTGGTGGACACCAGCAAATGGCAGATTCCCGATTGTCCTGGATGGATTGGGCACCTCAACACAAGAGAGATATCAAGGTGCTGGAGCGGGTGCAGAGGAGGCAACGAAGCTGGTGAAGGGCCTGGAAAACNNNNGGTTGGACTGGATGATCTCAGAGGTCCCTTCCAACCATGGAGATTCTGTGATTCTATGTTCTAGTGCCCGAGACTGTTGGGGGTTTTTTGTGTGTGTGTGGATGGTTGGACTCAATGATCTCAAAGGTCCCTTTCAACTATGAAGATTCTGTGATCTCCACCTGATTTGGGGTTGTCTTCCACCTCCAAACGCCTCTGCTGTCCCTGGGGGTTGGGGACACAGAGCTGGGCTCCAGCAAGCTCCATCCTCAGCGTGCGTCTGCCTCGGAGGCAAGTCTCATGTTTTAGCATCCTTTCCTGATGTCCACGGACCCTGCTGGGCCGTGCTGAGCCCGCTCAGCAGAGCTGTAGGGAGGGTGCCCAGTCGGGGGAAGATGCTGGTGGAGGGGTGGAAGGGGCTAACACGGCTGTCCCTGCATGCTGCTTGCACCCAGCGCGCAGGGACACAAGCAGGGACAGCAGGTTGGCAGCAGAGAGGGGCAGGGACACACGTGTGGAGGATGATGCTGTGGATGAAGGCACTGAGCCAAAGGGATTGCAAGGGCCATAGGAAACCGGAGGCATGTGGGAAAGCCACTTTGCACTGTTAATTCATTTATCTGGTGAAAGCCATCCTTACCCACCGCCTAGAGGTTCACCTACACGGCCAAGAGGCTTTGGGCTGAATCCACATTCATGGTAGGGGAAGACAACAGCAATGAGGGCTCGGAGGTGTGAGCTGTGCACACACGAGAGAGCGGAATGTGCCCCTGGGAGTTGCTAGCTTGTGCCCAAATGTATTTGGCTGCATCTTTGCTCCTGGTCCCCCCTCCCGGCCTCACTGGGTTGTCCTGACCCCTCTGCCCTGGGGCTCTGGGGTGCCTGGGGCGTTACAGCCCCCCCAGCACCGCTCAGCATCGCGCTGGAGTCTGCTCCTGAGGGTTTG
This sequence comes from Tringa solitaria, assembly GCA_026413425.1. Lineage (NCBI taxonomy): Eukaryota > Metazoa > Chordata > Aves > Charadriiformes > Scolopacidae > Tringa > Tringa solitaria. The sequence continues at coordinate 29,418,827 of JAOXJM010000003.1, forward strand.
CAGCAGGATGTGGGCTTCACCTGGAGGAAGGCCAGCTACACCTCTTCTCCCTCAGCTGTAGAAGGAGTTGAATTTAGCATCAGTGCGTGAACGGGGGGGCTTGGCCCTTTTCCCTCCAGCCTTCCCACACCGGAGCTGGAGGTGCTGCCCACCACCATCTCCACCGGTCCGTGAGCACCCAGAGAGAGGACCCGGGCAGAGCTGTGCTGTGGGGACACCGTCCTCTTCTCACTCCAGTTAGATTTGCCTTTCTGTCTCGCTGGGCGGTGGCAGTGACATGGCCCAGACCTTTCTCCCCTTGGGCTGGGAGCTGCGAACACAGGCAGCACCCAGCCCCCCTGCCCCAGCCTGAAAAATAGGCTGATGGGCTACAGGTGGCCGGGAGGAGCAGGGGGAAGGTGCAGGCGAAGCGGTGAGACAGCCCTCGGCATAATAAATAGCAGCACCACACACCACCTGCCTACCCATTATCAGCTGCTCTGTAGGCACCCGAGCAGAAAGGAGTTGGGAGGAGAGGTTTGAAAAGGGACACGGAGAGACTCCAGGCTGAGTTTCTCCCACATAGAGGGATGAGGCGAGAGAAAACATGAACGCATTGGTAGGAAAATCTAGCCAAAAACAAAAAAAAAAGTCTACAAGTGCTGGTTGGGGGTTCAGGTGAAGTCCCCCAGCAGCTTTGAGGGCTTACTGGTATTATTTTCCCCACAATTTGCCAACAGGGTAAGTGAAGCATCAAGAGTTTTGATGCTTATCTTTCTTTCTTTCCAGCTTCCAGCATCTTTCTTTCTTTTTCCAGCTGGGGTGGCTGGGCTTGAAGATCTCTTCTGCGTGGGGCTTGCTCTGCAGGGTCAGGGGGGAGGGGGTGGAGATGGGAGGAGAAGTAGCATCTCTCCTCCTGAACAGAAAACAGGTTCCCAGTGACTGCAGTGGTTTTGCACCTTAATTATTTCCTTTGGCTCTGCTACTGGGAACGGTTGTGTCCTTAAAGTTGTTAAAAGGGCAAAAGAGAGAGGAAAAGCAATCCTGACATCCTGTCAGTTGGGTCCAGATGTAGCTCACAGAGTACAAATTAGCGGGTGCAGAATGGAATCGCTTAAAAAGAAATTTAATGAGATCGGTATGCAGGCATCTGGTTTCTATCCATCATCATTTTGTGTGATATGCAATGGTAAATATCATCTTTTTAATGACTCTGATGAAGAAAAAGAGCGCAAAGCGCACACACATAATGAGCCAACAAAATTCCAGAGCCTGAGATGTTTGAACTCTCAAAAAATGTTCTGTAGATGGAAAAACCCCAACTGACACCTCTTCTAATTCGTTATTGTTTAAGTTATTTTATTTCTTCCTCTTTTTTTTTTTTTTTTTGTTCCTCCTTTCCTCTGGTTATATTTAACCTTTGTATTAAATCAATCTTCTCTGTTTATTCACAATCACCGCTGAGCGAGCCTCTTTCTCTCTTTTTTTTTTTCTTGGTTCGACAGCTCAAATATTTGCTCCAGGCCAGAAGTTCTTGCCGCAGGCACCTGCCGTTCAGCCCTTGGAGAGGCACTGGCCAAGGAGAGATGGCTGCAGGTCTCTGGCTGGCCATGGATTTGCTTTTCAACTTGAAGCAGAGATGGTTTGGGCTCCCCTGTTTCAGTTCTCCATGGAGGAAAGCAGGCAGCTCGTGGGGTTGAGCACGTGAGCCAGGGTTTTGCTGGTTTTACATCCCTCCAGCAACCACTGCTCTCCCTCTTGCAGGTCCCTTAGGAAAGCTGCTGGGCTCTGCTCCCGTGGGGACAGCACCTTGAGGGTCTGCCAAGGGGGGAAAAGTTAGAAACCAAGGATTTGGATCCTTCACTGGCCTGGTCTCACCCAGGTTGGGGATTTTTTTGGGGGGTTTAATCAATCTTTGCTCCTGGCATAGCCAGCTGAAAGCAGCAGAGAGGTGGAGGTGATGCCATGGGAGAGGTGTGAAGCCTCTGCTGCTCCTGAAGGGCATCAGCCCCAGTGGCTCCTTTTGGTCCTTTTCTCGGGTGTGCGTGGGATGCTGTGATTCCTGGGAATGCGGGGTCGGTCACCCCCTGCTGTACCCCTTCTGCTGGAAGAGCCTGGCTCCAACTAGGAATTTTTCTCAGCTCGTTCCCTGGGTCTTCACAGTAACGTGCCCTTGAGCTGAGATCAAACAGGGCTTTTCAGGGAACTTCTGATGGTTTGGGATTCCGGGGCTTGGCACGCACTGACCGGCTGGCAGCCTCCATCCCCTGCACTGGGGTCTGTGGGCAGCAGGTCCCACTTCCAGCAGCATCCCCTACTCCCAGCACCTGGGGGATGCCTGCCAGAGCAGGGGGCTGAGGGAGAAAAGATCCACTAACAGGGATGGCAAAACCCTTGGCTCTAACCTTGATGGGGTGTTCACTGTCAATACCTGGAAGCTCCTGGAGCTGTGGGATCAGGGACTGCAGTAGCTTACCCAGAGGTGGAGAGGGATGGGACAGGGGGAGAAGGATGTTGGGGCCCGATGGAAACAACGGTCCCATTAGAACACAGAGGAACACTTGTCCTTCTGTTGAGAAATGCTCAGGGCAGAAGTCTTTAATCCTGGGAACGGTGCTATGTGTGTGGCCCCAGCTGGCTCCATCCCTAGCCAGGGGACTGGTGTCCATCCCCAACCACCTCTCCGACAGCTCTGAGCTGAAGGGTATGGACTGGGCATCGCTGGAGACAGCTGGGCCTGGAAATTATTTCTTCTGACAGGGACCAGATGTGTCAGGAGGAGCTTTGCTGGGGGGGGTGGGGAGGGAACCGGCACAATAACAAGAGGAGTTTTGTCACGGGTCCCCCTCTGGGTTTTAAAAGCAACACCTTGTCTCCCCCTTCCACCTTCCTTCCTCCTCCACCCTTTCCGCTGCACACTCTTCACACCTCCGAAACCTATTTCGGGATGTCTGATGAATCCCAGATGCCTCGGGGAAGCGACAGAAGCGGTGGTGCACTCCAGGAGCTGCTTCACGCCGCTTCCTTGGCAATGCCCCTGAGTTTCACAAGCCAAGGGAGCGGGGGAAGGAAGGAAGGGAGGGGGGAAAAAGGAGGATAATGAAGTGGTAAATGAGCCTGGTCCTCAATATTGTGCTTATTTGTGGAGTAGCGAGTGGGGAAGAGGATCCCACCTGGTCCTGGAGGGAGGTAAGGGTGGGATGGGTTCCCGTGGTTTGGGATGGTGTTTGGGGAGGGGGTTACGGCAGCCTGGGAGAGGGGAGGAGGCGGTCTGTCTGGAGCACAGGATGATGGAGGACAGTCCTGGGAGCTGTCTGCCATCTCCACAGCATCCTTCGCTAGTCCAGGAGAAGCAGGCCCTAGAGGAGGCAGGGAGAGCCCCCTCGGAGGGAGGGACCTGGGTGAAAGGGGGGAGTGAATGCTGACATGGTTTTCTCTGGGTAAATCGGGTAGAAGGGGTTGGTTAACATGGCTTGAGTATGAGCCCTGGCTATGGTGCTGGTATTGGTGGCCCCAGAGGTGCACCTCATCACCTTGTGCCCTTCAAACCCCCTCCAGCCCTCCCACTCCCCAGGGAGATCTGCACGTCAGCTACAACCACAGCTTCGTTTGCTTCAGCTGCATTTTATTGGGGTTGATTTAATTCCGCAGAAAAAAGGGTCCTCAGCCCCTCAGAGGGACTGGCCGGGTGTTTGGGGGCATCCTCCTGCTGGGGGATATGGGTCCTGGCACAGATGACCTCAGGGCTGAGACCTTGCTGGAGATTCTGTTGGGGTTGATCTGTAAAAGTCAGGGGCAGCCTGGGCTGGGGGAGATTCTTTTGGGTGGCAATGCAGGAATAAAGCCCATGGGGCTGGGGAAGAGGGGCAGGGAGAGGCTGCATGGGATACAGAGAGGTTTTCGTGCTCACCTCCAGCTCTCTGAGACAGGACACGGTGTTTTGATGTATGTGGGCATGTGTACAGCCTCTGGCATGCCTGGGTGGAGTCTCAAGAACTCTGAAGTCTTGCCTCTGTTTTGTAGATGAATATCCAGCTGCCATGCCCCAGCAGCAGGTAGGGAAGGCTGGGGAGAAAGGCATTAACCTGATGATTTTCAGGCTGCTGAATGCCACAGATCCCAGGGAACTCAATGAGAAAACCAGCCCTGGCTGCGTTAGGTGCAAGGGGGGTGGTTCCCAGCATCTTCATCACTCTGTGCTCTGCTTTAACCTCTCAGCCTCCTGATGGTATTTTGTGTCTATTCTTTCTTGAAGGTTTTTTGTCAACTTCCCATCGGCCAAACAGTACTTCAGCCAGTTCAAGCACATGGAGGACCCGCTGGAGATGGAGAGGAGCTTGCAACTGCGTAAGCACGCTCGACGGGTCATGACTGCCATTAACACTGTGGTGGAGAACCTCAATGACTCCGAAAAGGTCTCCTCTGTCCTGGCCCTGGTGGGCAAGGCCCATGCCCTCAAGCACAAAGTGGAGCCTGTCTACTTTAAGGTAAAGGATGGGAGAAGAAAAAAAAAAAAAAAAAAAAAAAGTCCAGCTCTTGGGTTTCTGCTTCTCGTGTCGCGGGACGTCCCCCGTGGCAGGGGTCGGTCAGTCACCGGGGCAGTGGGGAGCGGGAGGGACGCGCCGTCAGCAAGAGGCTGTTGCACCAAGGAAACCCTTTTGCTTTGTGGAAGTGCCTTTAAGAAACAGGTTAACGCCGAAGGTCACCTTGGAGAGGTGGGAGCCATCACTTGTGGTCTCCAGTCGGGAGGGTGGGAAGGGTTTGCCCCTCGGTGGGGAGGAGGAAGGGGTCCTTAGGACAAGTCTTCCACTGGCAGCTCCTCCTCCAGGTCCCTGTCGTCGGGAATCGTCACATTCTGGTTGGTGGTGGCCATCAGCGAGACGGGTCTGCTGTCGTCCTCGGCCTCGGCGGGTTCCTCCTTCACGTGCACTGGATGGCTGCGGGGAGGGAAGCCTTCAGCCTCAGGGAGCCCGTCCCGCTGGATGACCCCCCCCTCCAAGGACCCCTCCGTCCCTGTGCTAACGGAGGGGACCGACACCATGGGAGGCAACGAGCAGCTCTGGGTCGCGCCACTGTCCCTTTGTCATAGAACCATAGAATGACATGGGGTTGGAAGGGACCTCTGGAGAACATGTAGTCCAACCCCCTGCCAAAGCAGGTCCACCCAGAGCAGGTCCCACAGGAACGTG
>JAOXJM010000003.1:29424094-29435383 GCA_026413425.1 Tringa solitaria
GTAAAAAAAAAAAAAAAAAAAAAAAAAAAAAAAAAAAAGGTAAAAATCTCCTGGATGTTGTAGAAATTAGGAAGAGGGCAGGAGAGAGGGAGCTGTAGCAAGTGGGTGCTGCCTGCCCTCAGCTGGAGAAGGTTGGCTGGTCATGGGGGGTGCTACCCATGTGGCCAGAGTGTCCCAAGGCAATGCTGTCCCACACAGACCACTGTTCCCAAAGGCAGCCAACGCTGGAGCATCAAGTACCTTGCCCTGCCCAGGGGAACCTGCCTGCTTGCAGCCTCACCGACACGGCTGCGGCCGTATGTCCCTTTTTTTAGAAATCAAGTGTGATAGAAGGGGCTAAATAATGTGAGGTGCACAAATTGGGGAGATGCTTGAACCCCATCATGCTGGGTCCCAGCTTCCTCCGGCTTGTCTGTTCCCTGGGGTATTGAAAGGCCTCCCAAACGTCTGTCTATCCTGCAGAGGGCTGTCATTCCCAGAACTCAGCCATGGGATTAAATTGAGGTTTCTGAGGAAAAAGCTAAATTTGCTGTTGGCCGCTCCCTGGAGGTTATTAACCCCTTGCTGCCTGCCTCCCTCCCTCCAGAAACTCACTGGTGTCATGCTGGAGGTCATCGCCGAGGAATACGCCAACGACTTCACCCCGGAGGCGCACAGTGCCTGGACCAAGATGAAGACCCTCATCTACACCCACGTGACGGCGGCGTACAAGGAGGTGGGCTGGGCGCAGTACCCCACCGCCACCCTGTGAGCGGCCAGCGGGGCCGGGCGAGGGGCAGGGAGGGCTTTGCTCACCCCAGGACTTCAGTCTGGTCTCTTCTCAAGATCTTCGCTCAGTCTGGGGAGCCCAGTAGGGCCAGCTCTGTTAGCTGCCAAGTCACAATTTGATCTCCACGGGGTTTAAAAACAAACTATACAAGCCAAATAAATAGAACCACTAAGGGTGTGGGTGGGTCGGGGTGAAGCAGTTGCAGGGGACGCTGGAAGGGGATGCAGAGCACGAGGGGAGAGCGTTGGTTGTTGGCTCCATCTTACTCTCCTGGCCTGTCCATCACCACCTCCCAAATCCTGCACCTCGCTTGCGCCATCTCAAAGTCCCTTGCACAGGCTCTGCTGCACAGCAGAGACATGCAGCCCTGTTCACTGATGAATGACATGGCCCTCATTTTCCATGTGAAGCCCCCGGGTAAACCTGGCTCCTCGCTTTTGGGGGCGTGATGCTTACGGAGATCGCCGGCTGGCACCGAAAACGCTTTGCTTTGCACTTTCTCTGCTCACCTGGCGGGGTGGCAGGGCTGATGGCTGTGGTCAGAGCTGCTCTCAGCTGTCCATCACCCTCCCCCGTGGGCCAGCAGCAGCCCTCACTTGTCTCATCATCCCCAATCCCTCTCCTTGGCTGGCTGTTGCAAACCCTCTTGGGGCTGGTGGGAGAGATGTTCTCCTCCAGCCTTAGAGATTGGGAAAAGAGGGGGGATGCCTTTGGGCTGCCTCCCCCATGGCTCGGAGCATGGCGTGTCGGTGGGATCCCTGTGCCAGATGCAGGGAGTTGGTGAGCCCACCTGCCTCCCTCCAGCTCCCCTGGGCAGTAGGGACGGGCAGGAGGATGGGGATGGGTGGCACACGTTGTGCCATTGCCCTGGGAGCCGGTGTGTGTAGGTCTGTCCGTCCGGCAGCCAGCAGCAGAGCTGGGGCAGCTCTGCCCCACTTGGGGAGAAGAGGGGTTCAGGCTGTGATCAGGAGAGGGAAAGACAAAGTGGATGTAGGAGGAGGGATTCCCAGGCGTGAAGAAAGGTCCCTGCTCTGTTAAATTTACAAAATAACCTTGTTACGTAGAGCATTTTCCTGCCCTCTTGGTGAAACTGGGCTCCTTCAAATAAAGTGCCTGGTAGCATTCATCCCACGCAGGAGCTGTGTCCCTCCTTGGGGGCTGGCAGCACCCCCACCTGTGTCTGGCAAAGGGCCCTTCCCCCAAAAACAAGAGGTGGCTGCTGGCAGCACTCATCTTGCCTCCAACACCTCCTGAAGCTGTAGGTGAGTCTGCTTGGCTTTGCTGCCTCAGTTTCCCCTTTGGTTACAAAAAAACAAGGGAGGAGGAGCAGCCCCGTTGCCTCCTGCACATGTCTGTTTGGATTTATAGGATGCTCTGGGGACTGATTCCCAAAGGATTGAGGATGAAGCATCAGGTGTGCTAGGAAGCTTTGGCATCCTCGCCAGCCAGTGTTTCCCAAAATGTCTCTGTTATTTTTAAAGCTCTGATGTTAATGGTGATGTTACCTATTGAAGTAGGAGAAGAGGTTCCCTTCTGAGATTTCCTCTGGCCTCTCTCCGCTACTGCCCTTGGGAGCTGGCAGCTTTCTGGGGGAGACCAGCTCCCACCCTGGATGTCGATTTGACAGGCAGCGAGCCCACGGTCCTGGCCGGGATCCCCACGGCAGCCCTGGGGACATCCCCTCCTCCCCACGGGGACACTGGGGCAGCAGTAACTCTCCCTGGGGCTGACCTCCCTCCTCGGGAGCAGCCAGCCAGAAACTCCTGCTTCGCTCACCCGCAGCCAGTTCATCTCTGCTTTTAATCATCCCCAGGGAACAGGATTCCCCCCCACCACCACCCCGTTTCTGGTGTTTTGCTTCCATGCCCAAGGGCTCCCCAGCCCTGGCACTGTCGGGGTGGCCAGCACTGGGTGCCTGCTCCCAGAAAAGCTCTGGGTGGGGTTTTTCCCTCTGCTCTGCTGGCTTTTACAGCAGGTTTCTGCTCAGGATCTGTGGAAGCCTGTATGGAGGGGCAAACCCCAGCCCTGCTCCTTCCATCGCTCATGCCAAGAGGTTGGCACAGCCCACGCTTGGGCAGTGACCCTGGGGATGACTGTTGAAAATGTCTTCTCTTGTTCCTCCGGGCTTGGTGAGATGCAGCCTGGAGTTTGTGCCATCACCCAGTGCCCTGGCTCCGGGCAAAGGGAGAACTGGGGAGGGCTCTGAACCTCTTGACTGTGTTCCCCAGAGCTCTTTCACCTTCCTGCAGAGTCCTGGATAGTCCCAAAATAGCCTGAGGGCACCATTAATGCCACTACAGCCACTCTCTGGCCTTGCAGTTCTTTTCTCCCTATGTTCTGTGGTAAAATATGTGGAGAGGAGCAATGGCATGTCCTGGGCGTACACGAAGAGTTGGGTAGAAATAACTGCTCAGGGCAACGTCCTCGGCAGGGCAGTGTGTGAGGCAAGGGCTTTATGAAAGGAAAGGCCAGGCACGGGGTGACAAGTGATGCTGCTTCACTGACGGGGTGGGCTGTCACCCCATTCTAGCTCAGCACCCCCAGAATTCACCCCCACCAGCCTGCACCCGTGAAGGTGCCAGCAGCTGATGCTTCCGAATGGGGAAGCGGCTCCTCTTCCCTTGCGCCGTTGGTGGAGGCATCTCTCAGACATCGGCTGCTGGCCGGTGCCAGGGTTAGGTCCATGCAGGTGGGAAAAGACCTGTCCAGTCATTGACTTTGCTCCAGTGCGAGGCTGGAGAGTGATTGTTTGGAGAAAGACTGTTAGATTTTCTTAAATTATTTTTTTTGGGGGGTACATCACGGGACTCTCATGAGCTTCACCGATTTCTGCCAAAACCTTGGGGCCAGCGGCGCATATTTTCGATGAGTTCATGTACTCCCCATGCTCTGCGGATGCTGGGCCAGGGACGTTTCCGTACAGGGATGTTTCGTCTTTAGACAAAGGTCACACTTTAACCTTTGAGGTTAATATTCTCCAGGTGGGAATTTTTCCTTTCCAGTGCAAACCCTTCCTCTCCCTTCCCACAACCAAAATCGGGCTTGGTCGCAACCACCAGGGAAGTGATCTTGGGGTGGCTGGAAAGTCCTCGTGCTCACGCCTGACCCACCCGAGTGCCTTGGCTTTGGTGTCCCCTCAACTCCCCTTTTGACAGGGCTTGGTTTCTTCTTCTTCTTTTTTTTTTGCATCCCTAGAAAAAACTGGCCTGTGACCACGTGCACCCACGCGTGTGCGTGCTGGGCTCAGGGGTTTTTTTTTTTTCCAGGCACATTTTTCTAAAGCAAATCCAGATGTGTGCAGCTGCCGTCCCTCCAGGAGCTCCCCCCACCAGCCAAATTGCAGGCCGGCCGAATATATGCAAACGAAAACATGTTTATTTTTACCAGCTCTGTAGGAAGTAAAATGAAGCAGGGAGGGTGGCCGGGGCAGAGCTGGTGGGGGGAAGAGATGGAGATAAAGCGAACGCCCCCTCTTCGCCGCCCGCATCAGAGCAGGCATTGCTTAAATCGGGGTAAAATCTCATCTGGGGAGAGATGAAAAGGAACAGAAAAAGGAAAACATACCATTCCAGAGTGACAGGGCTGATAAATGCCGTGTGGAAGCGCAGAAAGGGAGGCCGGGTCCTGGCTCTGAGCGTGGCTCTCTGGTGCACACGAAGGCACAGCTGCTCCCTGTCACCCCCCCAAAAGCCACCGCAGCCGCCTGGGGACCCCCTTGTCCCCCATTATTCCTCCTTCCCTTCAGCTTCTGCTCACTGGGGCACAACATTTCACCTCCCAGTGCTCTTGGGCTGAGATAAGGGCACTGCCCATGCCTGCTTCGGGCTCGGCTTCACTCTCCTTGGCAGTGGCAAGTAGGGACCCACTTGCAAAGGGATCCCCCCCAAAATTCAGGAGGAAGAATCTGAGGGCTCAGGCCATGGGACCGGCTGGTCTCTACCCTGTTCTGGGGAGGTACCCCCATGTCCCCCAGCCCCATTTGCCTGCCCCAGGGATGCTACAGGGCTGCTCCTCCTCTCTCTGCTCCTCCCTGGTGCCCGTGCCATTGTGCACGGCCACCTCCGTGCAAGCCAGCCAAGCCCAGCTGGGAGCTGTCCCCCCCCCCGGAACCGGGGCAGGATCCAGCCCCCGACTCAGCCAGTGCCTCTGCATGAGCACCAGGGCTGGGCTGGGACCCGTCACCCGGCTGGGAAAGTCCTTGTGTCCCCTGCCAGCAGCAGCAGATTGATGGTGAGTGAGGTGTAGAATCGCATCCCTGGGGCAGGGTCCCCCCCCGAGCACCCCCTCCTGGCTCTCTCTGGGGTCACCCGCTCACATCAACCAGCTTGTGTCCCCCAGCCTGAGTTCACCACTGCCTTCGGTCAGAGGGAGCTCAGCACTGGAGGGAATGGGAAGTGTTAGGGTTGGGATGGGACACAGACCCTGTCCCCTCTGTCCCCCCCTCCCTGTGGCCAGTGCTCGTGGCCCAGCTCCATATACACTCGGCCAGCCAGAGAGACACCCCAGCGCCACCAGAGCCATCAGGCAAGGAACCCCAAGGACCTTGTGCCACCACCTTTGTCTTCTCTTAGGGCGAGACAAATCCCCGAGGCAGGTAAGCCCCAGGGGACTCCTCTTGCATCTCTGCCAGTTTGCCCCAGTAAAGGGGATCCCAGCCTCTCCCTGCTTTTCGGTGAAGTGCCCGGTGACTTCAGTGGGAACCAGATTTGGGCTGGTTGGCCCCTGGCGCCAGAGCTCAGCCTTCCCTGCCCCTTGCCGGGGGGAAGCTGCCCTGGTGCACCCACGTTGGTGCCAGGACCGCTCGGGGCCAGCGCCAGCCGTGCCGGATGGATGGGGGGAAGGGAAACCCATGGGCCAACGTACAGAAAGGGAGGGATAAAACTACCCGCCTGGGTCTGACCCATTTAACAGGCTGCCATGCTAATTATTTTCCATAGCTAAAGCTGTCTCTAATTGTTAGTATGTCTTAACCAGTCCCACCGTGACCCACAGACATGAGCCGGCGTGGTCTGATGTAACTCCGTGTCTTTCCTGTTCCTGCTGCGGATACTGTTCATGTACGTGTTTCTCGGCGCTTCCGTGCTGGTTTTATACATGCCGTTCCGTGTACGATGGGTGTAACTTGTTTTTCTTTTTGTAGGTTTTTAGTATGTTTGTAACCGGACAGAATGGTGTTATTAAACCGAAACTTGTATCTTCAGTGGATAAATCAATCAAACCCCTCCAGCTCTTCTCGGTTTCTTTCTGGTGGGGTGGCTGCGAGGGTTGGGGGGGGAGGGCTGTGGGGGGCTGTCCTGGGGCCAGATGGGTTTGTGAGGTCCTGCTCGCTCTGGGGTACTGGGGAGGGAGATTTGTGGCTGGGAAGCAGCAGCAAAGGGAGGAGATGAGCATTTTACTGTCGGGCTCAAGTGAGAAGGGGAAGGTCTGCTCCTCCTCCAGGCTCTTTCCTTGGCTTCCTGGTACATTGTGCCAAACTCCGGGGGCTCCCCCTGAATCAGGAGCTGTTCCTGTGCCTTCACCAGCCCAAAATGCACACAGGGAGGATGAGCTGTATGGGATCGACCAGGGATTTTCCCTAACAGGCATCCAAAACCTGATTCGCAGCCTCCATGGCACATGAATCCAGGCAGGCACCAAGATGAAGGCTCCTCTCTGCTGCAGGAGGCAGAGGGGCAGAGCTGGACAATAAACCAGTGGAGATAATGGCCACAAGATGCAGCAACCATGACCTCCAAGGACTGTGAGATAGTTCCCAGCCTTTAAAAATAACAAACATCTCCCTGAGCAGCAGCAGCCAAGTTCTCCATGGCTCTGTCCCACGCGGCTCCTCCTGTGCCTCACGCTGTGGCTGAATCACGTTGGAGTGGGATGGGTCCCACCATGGTTGGGTCATACTGTGGTTTCCCTCTGTGGGTCTTTCCAGCTCCCTCTTTTGGAAAACAGGCCCGTGATGCACTCGAGACCTCTGTCAAATTTGATTGATGCTGGTCAGCCTTTCCCAAGTTGTTGGCAGAGGGCGGATGGACAGACAGACACATGTTACAGTCCCATAGGCCCCATTTCCTTGGGATGCAAGTCTTGGAAAAAAAATTCCGAGCAATCCTTTCTGTTGTGCTCCTCTCTGCTGATGCCAAGTACATCAGCACAAAGTCGGAACAGACTTTCAGGGAAGGGAAAGCTCATCCCACCAGGATGGTAGAAACCACCACCACCTGGCCAGCTGCAATGTTAAGGGGAGCAATCCCAGCTCAACCCATGTCTGAGGCTGGGGGGGGCAGGCTCAGTGGGGTCTGAGAGGGAGGAGGGCAGAGATCAGTGCCTTGAAGGCTGCCCAGGGTCCTGGGGAGCCTGGTGTTGGCTTGTCTCCTCTTGGGCTGAGGGCAAAGATGATGTTCCCCAGCCCTGCATGTGGTGGGGTAGCTCTTGTGTGGGTGGGCACTTAAGCTGATCCAGGGTCCCCAAGCTACAGGGACCAGGGTGTCCATGCAAGGGGAGCCTATTTCTCCCCCCACAGCTTAGACAAGACAAGCCCAACCAGCCACAGAGGGCAGAAAGGAACCAAAGGCCAACCCATGTGGGGAGGGAAATAACTGCCTGCTTCAATCTGTCTTCTCCCACTGCATCTTCTTTTTTTTTGGGACGGGGGAACCGCTTGGTGCTGTTAATGCAATTAATAAGCCATCCTGGGAGTCTCCACCACATCCTGTGTACACTTCCAGGGGGAAGCACACAGTCAGCAGAGCCCACATGCTGCTGTGCTCCAGATGGGAAACCTTGGCTTGGAAACCACGAGCAAAGGGCTCAGGAATGGGGAGGTCACAGTGGGGACCTGAAGCTCTTAGACCTTTGCAGGCTGGGCTGGGACTACCCAGAACCAGCGGTGGCCGGAGGGCACTGACACGGGACTGGTTTTTCCAACAGCTTGTGGAAAAGGAGCCGGGAATTTCAGCATTACCTTGCAGGGAGAAAATATGTACACAGCCCTTCACTTCGTACTAATATTTACCCCCGGATCCCGTCACTTCGGGGTGGCTGTGACGATGGCGCCGTGACCCGGACCCTGTGGCCACACCAGTGCTCTGCAAGCGCTGGGGGACAGGAGACAGGGTGAGAGGATGAGGCTGACCATACACTGAAACATTGGCCCAGGTGCTTGGGTGATGGGCTCGCACCCTCCTGCCTCCCTGTGCCCGTGGTGGGGGAGCTACACCCACCCTGTTTCCAAGTGTCACAGCCCGGGGATGCTGTTTTCCAGGAGACAACCCTCGCCTGAGGGAGCTGGAGGAGATCCTGCTCTTAGACACCACCTGGGTGGTCCCAGGGGTGCTTTAGGGGCTGGGGAGAGGAGGGAGAGGGGAATTAGGGCTTCATGAGCCCCGTGCATGTTTGGCTCAGAGGTGGCACATCTCCACATCCCATCGGCACCCAGTGGTGGGTCAGTGGGGACAGCCAAGGGGAGAGCCAGGAGGCTACTGCGAGGGACTGGCAGAAATACATCTGCAAGGGGGAGATTAAAAAAAGAGAACATGCAATAATTGTGCTGTGCAAACACCTATTAAAACCCATCCTGTGGGAGGTGGCGGTGAGGAGAAGCCCCCCCTTGTGTGCTGGGTGGCACAGGGCGAGAAACCTCGGGAGAGCGAGCTCCCAGGCTCCCACCTTCTTGAACGCCTCGTCCCTTCTTCTTCTCCGTTATCTGCACCGAGAGAAGAGCCAGGAGCTCCTGGCTGTATGAGCCACCCTATGGCCACCTTCAGATGTGGAGGGTTTGTGGCAGCTCCTTGCTCAGAGCAAAACCCCCCGGGGGGGGGGTGGGAAAAAAAATAAAAGAAAAAAAAAAGAAAAAAAAAAAGAAAAAAAAAAATACAAAAAAAGGCAGGAAAATATCATCCCACCCCGGTGGGGCTGACACTGAGCAGGAGCCGGCCCTTCCTTCCGTGCCCGGCTCCTCTTCAGCTGCGCCGGCTGATATGGTTTATCTGAGCAGCGCTGAATGTAAACGCTGTCAGCGCCGGCCGGGATTAATTCCCGGGAGTTTGGCAGCCAAAGGATGAAATAAGAGCAATGCTGCTGGGGTGGTGGGGGGGAGTGCACATCTCAGATTGAAAAATCCTCCTGGCTAATTTACAGCCAGGTTTCTCTTCTCTCAAGCACTTTTGAGAGAGAGCAGAGCCGAGGATGGGGGAGAGGACGAGGAGGAGGATGGCTCCCAGGGGGGCAAGCTGCCTCCTCCTCCTCTTCCTCCCCTCTGGCAACCAAGGGAGTGGGAACAATTGGGAAAACCACATTTCCCCCATGTGCAGGAGCTTGCTCCACGGTGCCCAAAAGTGCTTGGCCATGGACCCAGGGGTGGTTGGGGGCGGGATCCGGGGGGGTCGGTGGGGGCCACGACCCACGGCCAAATTGCCCTCTGGTTTTGCAGGACCCCCCTGGCGGAGGCAGCAGCGCCGAAGGCACCGGGGTGCTCCCAGAGACCTGAACCCCGGCACCGAGCCCGAGAGAGAGGAGCCTCCCGCGCCTTCCCCCCGCTGCCGGGTCCCTGCACGTTAGCCTGGGACCTCGGGGGCAACCGCCACCCCCACACTGGCAAGCACCCGCTCCCCCCTCTTTGGGGAATAAACCAGCAAAAAGCACATTCCCATTGCTCGGCGCGTTGGACACCGCGAGGTCACCCGAACCGAACAGCTTTGCTGCTGGGAGGATTCCCGTCCCCACGCAGACGGGACGGCTAGGGCTTTTTATTAAAAAATCCTTTTTTATTTTTTATGGAACACCTACTGCTGTTTCCTACGAACCCTTTTTATTCATTGACAAGTATGTTTGCTTTAAAGGAAAGCTTTAAAAAACCGCCCCGCAGACGCTGTTGTTCATGTTTGATGAGCTTTGAGACTGATGTTCTAAATAGCTCCTGAAATAAAATAATCATCGGGCTCTGCCACATTGTTGTGGTTTTATATTTATATAGCAGGAGGATTTGTTTTGGGGATACTTTTCTAAGCAATAATGTGATTTTCATTTACTTTCTTTAGACATTTCAGTGAACAACAACAAATACTTATTCTATTGTTTCCTGGTAGAGGCAAAAATTGGCTTGACAAAAAGCCCAGCAGCGCTTGGGCAGGTAAATTGGTTTGTTTTAAACTTAAGAAAGCCCACGTCTCACCTGGCTGCCAAGAGCTGGGCATCACTCGGGGTTCTGCTACCAGCAAATTATGATTATACTCAGGATTTAAGAATATATTTGATATATACCTGCATCCTATAGAAGTGTTTTGAGGTCTTGGTGGTGCTTGGAACACGTGTCCTGTGGTGCTGCTGTTGTTCCCCGGGTCCAGGTGCCCTGCCCGTGCCCTGCCTGTGCCCTGCCTGTGTCCTGCCCGTGCCCTGCCTGTGCCCTGCCTGTGCCCTGCCTGCTGCCAGGATGTGCACAGGCACTTCCACTGAGCTGTTTTCTGTCCCTTGCCCCAGAGAATCCCTGGCCCGTTTGTCTGCCAGGGCACAGGGTGACATCCGCACCGGTGCTGCGGGTGACGAGGAGACACAAAAGGCAGGGAGGAGGCCCTGGAAATCGCAGTGTCAGCTTCGGGAACACGATTTAAAAATAACCCTAGTGATGACGGACGGGAGAGGGGTCAGTGAGACAGCGGCCGTCCCTCCCCTCCACGCAAACCCACCCGTGCCACTTTTGGGACCAGAGGCTGGCAGAGGGGTCGGGGTGAAGACAGAGAGAGGTGCCTGCAGATGCTAGGGTGCCTATGGAGGGGTGGTGCCAGCAGAGATGCAGATGTTGACAAGGATGTGCTGGGGAAACAGCACTTTTGGCAGTCCATCCTTGCCCTCTACCAAGCACCCATCTCCCCGGGGGTCCTGCAGCCAGGGATGCTGAATCTAAGCCCTTCCATGGCTAAGAGGGGCTGGGGGGGAGGCTGATGGGGGGCTGTGGTGCGTGGATGGCTGGAGCTCTGCTCCCCCCACCAGCCCAGCCACTGGAGGCAGCTTGGCTGGGTGCCGGCGGCAGGCAGGTCACCTCTCAGAAGGTGAATGCAGGCACAAGGGGGATGCTCAGGGACAAAGGGACCTCCCCTGCTCAAGGACACCCAGTGGGCAGGAAGGTCCATCCCCTTGCAGAGCTGCTGTTCCAGCAGGAAACATTGCATTCAGCTCCACAAACCAGAAGGACCCCCAGAGCAGGGGTGGCCGCGGCTCAGCATCGGGGCAGCCCAGCATCTGGGCTGTTTTTATCAACACAACATAGACAGAGGGATTGAGGGCACCATCAGCAAGTTTACAGATGACACCAAGCTGTGTGGTGTTGTCGATACACCTGAGGGACGGGATGTCCTCCAGAGGGACCTGGACAGTCTGGAGAGGTGGGCTCAAATAAACCTCATGAAGTTCAACGGGAGCAAGTGCAGGGTTCTGCACCTGGGATGGAACAATCCTGGGTATCAATACAGACTGGGCGAGGAGGTGTTAGAGAGCAGCCCTGAGGAGAGGGACTTGGGGGTGCTGATGGACGA
>JAOXJM010000003.1:29459914-29472030 GCA_026413425.1 Tringa solitaria
GGGGTGTGTGTGGGAGGCTGGTGCCCCCGTGGCAGAGAGGGGAGGGGTCTCTGCCCCACGTGTGGGGTTCGCACATGCGGCGTGGGTCACGCGTCGCCACGTGTCGGTGTGCGTGCGGGGTCCCCGGGCGGGCAGATGGCTAATCTGCTGGCAGTGAAACCCTGCCGGGCTTTAAATGAGATCACACCGAGCACCCTAATCCCCCCGGGGGTACGTCAGGACGGGGCTGGGCTGGGGGGGGGGGCTGTGGCCTGGGAGGGGGTGATGCCGCCTGGCTGCTGAGTCACCCAAAGCACTGGCTCTGCCAAAACATTGCTGGCATACTCCCCTCCTCCTCCTCCTCCTCCTCTTTCTCTTCCTCCCATGCCAGGGCTCCCACCCCTGAGCCCTGGGTTGGTGGAGTGCAGCCCTCAGAAGGTTGCAGGAGCCAAATGCACTTTGCAAGAGAGGGGACAGTCCCCTGGGGACATATCTGGGGTGACATATGCAGGGTTTGGCCATGACTTCTCCCATCCCCACAGGTGGGCCCCGCCGGGTCCCAGTTTGGCTTGCTGGCCTGCCTCTTCGTGGAGCTCTTCCAGAGCTGGCAAGTGCTGGAGAAACCCTGGAAAGCCTTCCTCAACCTCTTTGGCATCGTCCTCTTCCTCTTCGTCTGCGGCCTCTTGCCGTGGATTGATAACATCGCTCACCTCTTCGGCTTCCTCAGCGGCCTCCTCCTCTCCTTCGCCTTCCTGCCCTACATCACCTTCGGCACGGTGGACAAGTACCGCAAGCGAGCCATGATCATCGTCTCCTTGCTGGTCTTCGTGGGGCTCTTCGCCTCCCTGGTGGTCTGGCTCTACGTCTACCCCGTGAACTGGCGCTGGATCGAGTACCTCACCTGCCTGCCCTTCACCAGCAAGTTCTGCGAGAAGTACGAGCTGGAGCAGGTCCTGCACTGACCCCGCCGGCAGGAACGGGGCTGGGAGAGGCACCAGCGGTGATGATCTCCATGGGGTGGATCATCAGCATCCCCCGCTGGGATGGAGCGGATCCCAGGCAGGGCTTCATCCCCAGGGCTGCTGGGTTTGGGCTGTGGGAGCGGGGATGGAGCCACCCTGCCTTACACCCCTTTGGGGCTGCCTCTTGGCTTTTCAAGCCATAACTGGTTTGGGGGACCCACCCAGGACCCCAGCTGCTGCCCGTGTGGGGAAAGGGCCATGGGAAAGTGGGGTTTTGGGGTTTTTTTGTGCCCAGCCTGGGCTCCTGGCCCCGGGGCTGAAGCTGCCCAGGTCTCCTGCCTGTGCCCCAGCCCCGTCCCGCCTCAGTGCCCCCGGGCACTGCAGCTCATACTGTGAACACCACCCCCTTTTTTGCAGGGGCAGGTTGGTTTTTGTTTTTGTTTTTTTTTTTTTATCTTCAGGTCTTTGTCCTGAGAGTTTCCCCAGCTTTGGGCTCCCTGGGACCTCTGCCACTGCTCTGAGCTGAACTTCTAAGGTATTTCTCAGCTCTGCTGTCTCATCTGGTGTTCCCCTAAGGCTGTGGAAGGAGGCTTGTGCTTCCCCACATGGGCTTATCACTGGATGGAGAGGCAGGACTTGGTGCAGGTTGGGGGGGGGGGTCCTTTTCCCCTTATTTCAGTGAAATTCTCTTTTTGGAAGCAGAGAAGTGGCACATACTGTCTTTGTAGTGCCGTGCTGGGAGGCAGGCATGGAGAAAAACACTCTGTGGGGCTTGTGTGACTGCTCCTGAAACCCACAGACCCCCTTGGGAAGCCATCAGTCCTCCCACCTTTCACTTCCAGTCCCTGCTGTTACCCCTTTCCCAAAGCATGGAGACCCAGGTAGCCCTCCCTGCCTTAAAGGAGAAGCACAGGATGGGGGCAGTTGCCTTCCCTGCCCGAGGCTGCACATCCCTGCCTGCCACCAGCCCTGGGCTGCTGTTCTCCACCATCTCCTCCTCTCTCCCACCCTCCTCAGTGCAAAGGCAGGTCCTTCCTGGGGTCTGGGTGGCTCCTCTGGGCTGGTTCGGGCCAGGGCTGGTGCTGGGCTGTCTCTCCCCCAGTACGTGTCGCCTTGGTGCTGGTGGGTCTCAGTGCTGTTAAATGGGGGAAGGTGTGAATCCCCCCCCCCAAACCGGGATGTCCCGGGATGAGTATTCAAGGGCTGGGAGCTCAGCTCCTTCTGTCCACAGCCATGCTCCAGGTGAGCTCCAGGAGCTCTGTGACCCCTGCATCCCTCCCTGCATCCCTCCCTCCACCACGGGCCAGTTTTCAGCCCCGCTCCATCCCTCCAGTTCCTGCTCCAGCCTAAAACAGACACTTCACCTCATTTGTCTCTTTTTGTACTTTTTTTTAAAAGCTGTGGGTTGGTTCCCCCCCCCCCCTTCTTTAAATAAATTTCTACTTGTATTTAATGAGACGCACAAGGCCTCTTCTCCCTTCTGAGGCACAGGGATGCGGCAATTTTTTGGGGGGGTTCTGCTTGTTTTGAGGATGCTCGGTGTGGCAGGGCAGGGGGGATGAGCTGGGAATGCCTGATGTGTGGGGCTGCACTGTCCCCCTCTACCTCTCTGGGAGGGGGACAGGGTTTTGAAGGGTCTTGAGCAGAAGGAGAAGCCGAATACCTGGACTCAGGGAGCCTCCTGACCCTTCCCGAGGGCAGAGCCACCCCTGCCTGCATCCCACCCGTCATCGAATGACCTGGGGCTGGATTTGCCCCACATCCCCTGAAGCTGGGGTGTCCCAAGGGGTGTTGGGTGGCTCCTCTCATCTCGGCTGTTGCCGTCCTTCCGGCTGTTGTGGGGAGGTGCGGGAACACACACGGGCTGTGTAGAAAACCACCCATCACCACTTCTTTATTTGCTGCTTCGTAACAGCCCGAGGCGTTTGCAGAAGGCTTGTCTGGGGCTGGTTGTGGGTCTTGGGGTGGGTGGGGGGAATGGTTTGGTCTGTGTGTCCTGTCCCCCCCCAAGGAGGCTCTGCAATGTGTGGCTGGGGTGTACTCCAGGGGGTCTGGAAAGATGTCTGTGGGCAGTGGGGTGGCTGCTGTGACCCCATCCCGGTCTGGTGGCTGCTGGGGGAGGGCTTGGCCATGGTGTGGACACTCGTGGTGGGAGGGGGTACAGGGCTGGGGGCACACGTGTGTATGGTCTTTTCTGGGTGTCTCAGCAAAATGTGGCTGTGAGCACCCTTAAATCAGCAGAGACCCACCCCCTCACTGCTCCTAGGGCAAAGCCTTTCCATCCCCTGGGGGGGGCCTGCAGCCTGCCCAGGCTCTCCAGAACAGCCCCAGCAGAGACTGGGCTGGGGCGGGGGGAGGGTCAGTGCTCCCAGTGGGGTCAGGCTGGAGATGTTGGTCCCCAGCTCTGCGGGGATGGGGTCAGGCTGGAGATGTTGGTCCCCAGCCCTGCGGGGATGGGGTCAGGCTGGAGATGTTGGTCCCCAGCCCTGCGGGGATGGGGTCAGGCTGGAGATGTTGGTCCCCAGCCCTGTGGGGATGGGACCAGGCTGATCTGGCTGGAAGGCAAATGTGGCAGAGGGGAGTAGCTGTGGCCAGGGCCAGCGGGGGAAGATGTATCGCCATGGCAGGGATGGAGAAGGGTCACAGCCTCTTAAACCACCCCCCCGGCAGCCTCTCCGCAGCCCCCCCATGGCAGGGCTGGACCGGAGGTGGGGGGGGGGGACACGCTCAGCAGCCGCTGTTCCTGCGCATGAAGGCATGTCCCCGCACAGGATGCTGCATCTCGATGAAGGCCAGGTCCCCCACCGTCACCTCGCAGGGACCCAGGGCCTCGAAGCCACACTTCTGGTAGAAGGGCACCAGGAAATCTTCGCACATGAGGAGGGCGCGTCGGGCGAAGGGCAGGCAGCGCAGGTACTGCAGGTACCGCCACATCAGGATGGAGCCCTTGCCCTGCTGCCGGAAGGTGCGGTGCACGGCCAGCACGTGGATGTGCACCACCGTGCCCCGCGGCTTGTGCAGGGTCAGTGCCTCCTGCCGAGGGGGGGGAGCGGGGGGTTAGCGTGACCTGGGTGGGGTGAGAGAGGTCCCATCCTGCAGGTGACTTGGTCCCCCATCCCAGTGAACCGGGATCCGCATCCTGTCCCAAAGGGAGAAGGGTCCCAGCGCCATCCCTCTTCACCTCCCCCCATCATCCCTGCAGGCTTTTTAAGTTTTAAAACCAATATTGTGGGGAATTGCTGAGGATGTTTTTTAACAGCATCGGTAAAACTAATTAATGAGAAAGTTCATTTCTGCCAGAGCAGCCCTGTAGCAATTAGTCTTGGGAGAAGATTTGGTGAGTAGTGAGTAGCCTCAGGGCCCTGAGGAGCTTCTCCTTGTCCCCAGGCTCTGGCAGTGCCTCTTGCCAGTATGTGAGCTGGGAAGAACCGGGGTCACTCTTACCTGGGTGAGCCTGTCCTGGTCCCAGAGGGAGCCGATGATGAACGCCACAAGCCGCCCTTCCTCAAACCAGCCGAGGGAGAGCTCTGGGCACAGGTTCAGAAAGTGGCGGATCTCGTCGAGATGGAGGGGACAGTCCCCAGAGACAGATATAAAGGCTGGAGAGAGACGGCAGTGAGTACAACCTGACAACCCCCTGGCACGGGACGTGATGGGGAGAAGATGGCGTGTGTCCCACTGCCTACTTGGGTCTAAAGGAGCTTTAAAGGACACGGATGACCCCAGGGAGCAGCTCTGCTCCACCAGAGGCAGCCCCCCCCTGGCCCAAGGACCATCTCCCCACTCTCATCGCTGACTCCAGGGCTACAGCAGCGGGTGCTGAGACGAGCCCTCCTGCCTGGCATCTCCCCCACTGCCCTTGCCCTTTGGAGAGGAGAAGAAATGGGCTGGTGAGTCTGGGTGAGGGGAGCTGGGGGTGCCTGGGATGAAGGTGTGGGGTGGGTAAGGTTGCTGGGGGGTACATCTCAATTCGCCCCTGTGCAACAAGAGGTTGAGCACGGTGTCCTTCCTCCCACCTTCCCCCTCCCCTGTCCACTCCCTTCTGTTTTCAGAGAGCTGCTCCCCGCTCGCCTGGTCTGGGATCACCTCCCACCCTGGGTAAGCTGGGGGCTGTGATTCTCCATCTCCTTAATCACAGCCTCATCCACCTCGTTAAGGAGCCCATGGTGGCCTGGCCGCAATTAGATCTGCTGGCTCCATCCCTCATCAACCCACAAGAGCATGCGTGGAGGGGTTGCCACAATTGGTGTGCCCCCAAGGGATCACTGGGGCATCTCCAGCGGATACCCCCAGGCCAGGACCTCCCCGGGGCAGCCCCTTACCTTCCCGCTCGATCTCGAAGACGCTGATGGCATCCTCGGGGCTGAGGCAGCGAAACTCGCTGGCAGGCAGCGTGTGGCGGCGCTGGCCCCCGGGCGAGCTCCGGGGGGACCTCAGGTGAACGGGCTTCAGGAAAGGCAAGGCGCTGAGTGCTGACATCCTCCTCCTCTTCCTCCTCTTCCTCTTGCTGCTCGGCTTCCCACCGCTCCCTCTGTGTGGAGCAGCCTCTCCCAGCCCCCGGCAGCCTCAGGGCACCCTTTATCAGGGCCAATCTCCTCCAGCACTCTTAGCCACCGAAAATACCTGTTGATCACACACAGGATTAGGCTGGTTGCCACCCTTTTCCTATACATAGTTGTGTGTGTGTATATATATATACATACAACAAATACCCGCCCACAGTGACCCCATTGCCGGGGGCCAGTGCAGGAGTTGGGCTGTAGCAAACTCGTGGCCGCAGGGACACGGGGCACAAAAGCCTGGTGACCAGCTGCCAGCATCCAGGCAGTGGGACAGAGCAGGGACAGGGGCTGCCAGAGCTGGAGCAGGGGGAGCGGGCACCGGGCTGAGCATCCCACCCTGGTACCCTGCCCCACATCTCCTGACCCAGGCAGCAGGACAGGCAGGAGAGCCCCAGGACAAGTCCGGCCCCTGCCCTGGGGCCAGGCAGGGTGGGATGTGGCTGTGGGAAGCTGAGGGACTGCAAAATAAGCAACTCTGGGTGAAAGCTCCACAGGGTGCTGCACGGTTGGACGTGAGTCAGTGCCATGGGTGCACCAAGATGCCCCAGCACGGACATATCAGGCAGCCAGGGCCACTTCCCAAGGACAGCCTGTGCTTCCAGGATTTAGTCTCTTCTCCAGCTCACTCGGTGTATAAATGACACAGCTTAGCCCCTGCTGGGCTCTTAAGTCATTTCCGTGCTCACAGAGGTAGCTGAGATGGGTCAACGGCAGGATGAGCCTCAAGCATCCTGCCTAGAGAACTGCCCCCAGGTTTGTCTCCTATCCCAGGAGCAGTACAATCCCACCCCAGGACATGCCACCTGTGATATGGGACCCCAGACCCCCTTGGTTTTCCCAGAAGGGTCATCAGCCCCCTGAGCTCATCCGGCAGTGCCCATCCTCCACAACCCAGCCAAATCCCTCCACCTGGATCAGAGCCTGGAGCTTCACTCTGCCTCCTGTTTCATGTGCAGGCAAACTGAGTTAATAAATCCGGGGAGAACCACAAACTGAGCGAATAACTTTGCTAAGCACACGCGTCCCGCAGGCAGAAATAGTGGGAAGAGCTCCCCGAGCCATCCCCCTGTCCCTGCTCAGCCCAATAGCCGAGCAATTTGCAGTGAAGCCGGGTCATTTTTGATTATTGTTTGAGAGGTGCTGCCTTTCCCTGCTAATTATAGGCTTGCCTCCAGCTAATAGGATTTATAGAAACAAAAGCATTACCATCACAAACGTTGCGCAGGGCAGAACCGGCGCAAGCTGGGAATTTTCCATCCTGAAACGCCAAGGGCTGGGTGCTCGAAACGCCTGTTTCATCCAGTCCAGGGTGAGAAAGGGTGGGTGTTGTGATTTTATTTTCAAGGAATTGCCGTTTTGGCAGCAGACGCGGTGTCTCTAAGGGATTGGGTCCATCGGGGAGAGGGTGTTTCTTTGGTGGGGGAATTATTTAGCACCCCTAATGCTGGGTCTAGTCCCCAAGGGGTGAGAGCAAGGACTAACTGAAATTATGATGGGAATGGGTGGTTCGTGCTCCTGGGAACCATGTAGGGAGGGAAGTAAAGGGGTGGCCAAGCTGGAGGGGAGAGCGGGGTTCTGGGGGGTTGTAGCATTTGTAGAGCTTATAAAATCTTCTGGAACTCCTCATCCTGCTAATTGGATTAGGGGCTCATCCACCTGGATAAATCCCAGAGCAGGGAAGAGGGTAGGCTCTGGGCACCTAGAAAACGCAGCGGTGGTTTGATCCTGGGTGGTGCTGAGGGCCTGGGGCAGGTTCTGGGGATGCTGTGCAGGGATGGCCGGGCAGAGCAGAGGTTCAGCTGCCGTGGGAGTTATGGAGCAGGAGATTTGGTCACCCACAGCCTCTGTGAGCCAGGTCACTGTCCACGAGCAATCTTTATCCCAGACCATACAAAAGCTGTAAAGAACTGAATACTGGAGAGTCTCTGCAGGGGCAGCCACAGAGGAACATTCAAGACTCTGCTCAGTTCCCCTTAGAGATTACTGGGAAAGGGGAATCAGATCCCTCCAGCTATTTTTAGAAATTTCCTGAGACCCCATCCAGCAACAGTCTGGAGGAGAAGTCGGTGATGGGGAAAGGCTGTTCCTAAGCTTGTTTTCCTTCTATTTTTTCCCCTCCGGCATTTTACTCCTGGCAGCATGGGTTATACAGCTGGAGGGCTGATATATCTGTGTTTGTTCTCTGGAAATGAACTTTTTGCTTTGCTTCTCAGCTCCCTGCAGATGCAAAAGTCTTCTGCAGGGGTGACACATACAGCCTGCAGAGCACGGAGGAACCAGCCACTCTCCCCAGCCCGTCCCCAGAGCTGACCCCAGGCCCCACGTGCCCATGGGGGTACCAGCAATGCAGTTACACTGGGGCAGCATCCCACCCCAAGAGGTGAAGGAAACATCCCCCCCCAGGTCAAAGAGTAAGTGAGAACCAGAACAAGGAGGAAAATCCTTTCTCCCTGGCTCAAGAAATCTGTCTTCCCATGCTCCTATGCTGTATATTTTTTGAGCCACAGACACTTCCAACTAAATTTTGTGCTGTAGTGCCTTACTAGACCTGCCTGAGACAAGCCCAATACATTTGTGCCTATGTAGCAGTGTACCAAAAGCTGCCTCTGTACATTTTTCCCCCACTTGTGTTTGTGCACTAGAGACCAAAGCATCTGCAGGGTCCAGAGAGATGTTCACGTGCAAATAGACAGGCAAGTCCACAGTAACCCCCTAACAGCATCTTTTTATTATGTCATGACCTTCTGCCGGGATTTGGAGCTTGAATTTTTAAATGAGTTGGTAGTAAGGAGTTATTCACCCAGTTTTGAAGCCAAATGTTTTTTGCAAAAAAGGCTCAAGCTCTTCCCACGCCCTGAACATGGAGGGTTTCAGTGAGACGAATCCCTACACCCAGGTTTTGGTGGAAGTGGAGGGAAGGGACCGGCGCTATGGTGAGAGTCACGCTTTTGCCTCCACCAAAGTAACTTTTCAGGCAAGCCAAGCTCCGTGCACCAACCTCCCCCCACCCTCTGGGGCAATTCTCCCCCGTCCTGGAATAACGGGGCTGGCAGGTCACAGTGCCCTTGGCACCACCAGCTGTCCCCAAGGCTGTCAGTAGCTCTGGGATGCAACAGAAAGGTGGGTGCTTACCAGAGGGGACCCCACGCTGCTCCTCTGCCCGCCTGGCTCCAGCGGTGCCGTCCCACAGCTGGCAGGAGAGGAGGACCCGGGGGTTTGCCTCCCCTCCTCCTTGTCTGCTGCACCCTCCGCAGCCCCTGCTTATATATTTGTTATTTATGGAGCACGTGATGACGCCCTAAGGAGTTTATAACCCCGATGAAAGACAGGGAGAGGTGAGAGGCTTTAAGGTGACAGGCCAGCAAAAGGATCCCATCAGGCTGCTTTTTTTTTTTTTTGCTTTTTTTTTTTTTTTTTTTTTTTTTTCCCTGGCATGACTGCCTGCAAAGGGATAAAGCATTTAGCTGATTGCTCTGCCCTGAGTCCTCACTATGAGCCAGGAAAGGAGAACAACGTACTGTGCCTGATCCAGACCAGTCTGATGGGACTGGGAGCCCATAGGAAGCTGAAGGCAGTCCTACTGAGTGTGGCTGTCCCTTCTTTGTGCCGAGGATGGGGAGGCTGCTGGCTGGGGAAGGCATGATCGCCCCTGGGGCTTGAGTGGTGGAGGGTTTATCAGGGAAACAGGCTGCCTTTTTGTAGGATGGAGGGCCAAACCTAAATTTTGTCCCCCAAGGAGCTTAGTCCAAAGATGAAGCATCTCTCTCCTGCCCAGCTCTCCATCCCTGGGAGCTATTACATAAAAAACTGAATAGGCAAAGCCAGCACTATTTGTCCCCAATCAGGACATGTGCAATAAAAGGGGGATTATCCCAGGCGTGAGCTCCTGGAAAGGAAATGACTGGGAAGGTCGGTCAGCAAAAATAATAATTAAAAAATGTTGGCATCATCATTATCATCACGAACCAGATGCAGCCCTGGAAGAAGCCCGGAGCAGGAGGCAGAGCTGGCTTTGCTCCACTGGAAATATTTCCAGGGGAGCTCAGGCCCTGCTTTATTTCCCAGCCACAGGCAAAGTGACCTGGGGCTACTCCCTTATCTCTGCCTTTTAAGTTTATTGTCATGGAATTGGAACAGAAATATGACCCAGCAGATTTCTGCTCTTCAGAAATGGCATTTCAGAGCAAATCCTAGCCATTAAAACTGAACCCAGCAGAGCAGAGCAGAGCCTGGCCCGTGGCTGGAATAGTCAAGCAGGGCTGGGTGCTCCTACACAGCTGCAGAGGGTCAAAAAACTCCATTAAACGAGAGCCACAGCAGCCTGCTGAGATTTACATATTTAGCAGCTCTCTTCAGCATCTTCAAAGAGCCCCGAGCTGTCGCTCCCGCCCCGCAGCCAGGCTGGTCCCTCTCAGGAAGATGACAATTATCTCTGGGTAGGCTTTGCAGCGAGGGGCGACACGTGGGAGGCAGATGAATCAGTGTTTTCCCCCTGCTCTGCCAGGACCTGGGGAATGAAGCGTCACAGGCAGCCCAGGGGCTCCTCGGCTGAGCCGTGCCCGCCGTTTTGCCGGGTTATCCCGGGGCTCAGGGGGATTAAGCTGCTTTTGGTGGCTGCAGCCTTCCTAGTCCCTTGGCCTCAAGGGGCAGGGTCTGCCATCACAGGGGATGCAGGTGGCATCAGGGTCCTCCCCCATGTGGGGCCATCCGGGGAGGTTTCTCTCCCCAACTCACGTAATTACTCACATAATTACCAAGCTGGACGCTGCTTACATCCCTGTTTTACACCTTCCCCTGCCTTAGCCATGGGGACCCACCTACCCAAAGAGGGTGACGCTTTTCTCCTGGCAATGGCATAACACGGGATGCAGCCTGAGGTTTGGCATCGCTGCGAGGTCAGCCACAGGCCCTTATTTCATTCTCCCTTGTCTCCTGCCTTTCCATCAGCTGCCGTGGACTGGCAGCGTGGAACTGCTGGTCATCGCTGTAACTTCACAGCAGGATGCGGCTCTTTGGCCACACTCGGTATTCTCAGCGCTTGCCAGGCTGGCTACCTGCTGCTTTCATCCCTCGATGCTCCCCTCTCCTGCTGCCAAGAGCAGTTAGAAACCACCAGTGGGTCCTGCAAAGGCAGGGTCCCTCCAGCCCCTCCACTGGAGCGGGTATTCCATGAGCTCAGGAGCCCACGAGATGATGCTCTTCTGAAATAGCAACCATGGGGTTTCTATGGATGGTGGCCAGACCCCAGCCCCAGGCTCTAAATAGACCCTAAAAGGGCTGGTTCTGCTTTGTGCTCTGAAGTGTTAATATATAAATATAAAATATGCACATATGTGGATTTCCCCTGGCGTGTTCCTTTCGGCCCATCAGTGCGGCTGATGTCTCTTCCGTGAGGATGCAGGGCTGATTCCCTCCACAGAGGGTCATGGGGAGCTGGGGAAGGGACGAAGGGATGCTTCTAAACGCACTAAATCACCACGTGCCTTCGCAGGGCTGGTGTCTCTTGTTGCTCCTGTACGTGGGTCTTTGAGGAATGAGGGCGAGCGGCGAGGGGGACAGTTTCACCCACGTCTGCTTGGCCCTGGGAACCTCAGCCAAAAGTGGGGGACCAGGACCTAGCTGGGACCTCTTTTATCCTCTCCCTGGAGCACAGGCACCAGCAGTGATTAGCCTCCTTTCCTTCTCTCCACGGGGATGTGGCAGTTTGTAACTAGGTCATGGCCACTCAGGACACAATCCCCAGGAGGATGGGGTTCAGCAGGGGTTCATCTGGGAGGAGAGGGCCAGGCAGGTGGGAAGGGGCTCAGCAGAGGCAGCCCCCATCCTCTTGTCCCAGATCTCCAGGCAGTTTAGATCCAGTTCTGACTTTGGGACGTGGCAGTTGGGTGATTTTGGCTGGGGCATCCTGCTGCTTACAGCTCTGCAGGAGCTCTCCTGCCCTCGGTCCAGCCCTGGCACACTGCTGGTGGGAGCCAGGGTGGCCCCACGGAGATGGCTGGAGACAAAATGGAACCTACAGGAAAGCCAAATCCTGCATCCCAGAACAAGGCTGGGCCCGGACCAGCCCCATCGGGGGATTTGGTCTCGGCAAAGAGGATGAGGGAGCGTGGAGGAGGATTGCATTTGCATAAAATTATATGTATACAAGGTGACGTCACTCTGAGGCCATTTGTGGGGAGGAGCAGAAGCGTTTGATCAGGGCAGCACAAGGAGGGAAGAGCCGGGTAACCCTGTGCAGGAGGGGGGCACCGGGCGTTGCTGGGGGGCCCTCTCCCAGGGGAGAGGCTTTTCCCTGCCTCTCGGCCTCTGGAAATTTCCTGAGCTCACCAAGCCGGGATGAAAGATTTCCATATGCTGCATCACTTGCTAATATTTCTGTCCCCTGACGTGATCAGGACATAGCGATTCCTCACTGTGCAACAGTGATGAACTCCCAGCCTATCCTGGTGGGAGAGTCCGGAGTCATTCCCTGTGACCCGAGCAGCGAGCTCTGCTCCGAAGCACCTTTTCTGAAGGCACCAGCGGTTCCAAGCAGGTGGCAGAGGGGCCCCTCACTACAAGGACATTGAGCTGCTGGAGTGTGTCCAGAGGAGAGCCACCAAGCTGGTGAGGG
>JAOXJM010000003.1:29477547-29489444 GCA_026413425.1 Tringa solitaria
TTGCCCTGTGCAGCAGTGGGAGCGTGGGGAAGGCGGACGGTGTCCTCCAGAGGTTGGAATCCTGTTCCCTTCCTCCATCGCGCTCCTTCTGGATGCCGCTGGTGGCAGAGCCCGGCTCTTTCGCTGGGATTTAATGGTCCACGGCGAGGCCTCGCCTGGGAAGGTGATCTGAGCCGGCTTCCCGACCCCTCTGCCGTGCTGGGGATGTGGGCCAGCATCTCTGCCTGTGTTGGACGGTGTCGTCATCGCCTGTTTTAGGAGAGTCAGCAGCCCAACAGGGAAACCTTGATTGATAAAGGTTTCAGCGGCGTGTAACCGTGGTTTGGATCTGCCCTTGTTTACCTGAGCATTCAGCCCCACCGCTGACGAGACATACGTCAGACTGTGACCTCTTCATTACAACCGGAGAGCCACAGGGCGCGGGGTCTTGGGCGAGGAGGAGGAGGATGTTCCCACTTCCCAAAGTTCGTCTGGCGTTGGGGGTTTGGCGGGGATGGACTGACAGCAGGGAGACAAAAGCGAGCGAGGGGGCACTGTAATATAGCACAAAGGGGCCTGCGAGGGAGGAATGGGCGTTGCATCGAACAAAACAGGCGGCCTGCGCTGTCCTTGCAGGTCCTGGGGCTGCGCCGGGGTGGCAGGCGAAAGCGGGGAGGCTTCTGGTACAGCGCCTGCTTTGCCCTTTCAGAAACAGCCCCCGTCCACCCGAGGGGAGATGGAGAGGAAGGAAGGTGTGTTGCAGTCCTGCAGGCATCGGGAGGATGGCAAGTGCTAACAGAATGAGCTAAATTTAGGTGGTAGTGTCATTTGCCACGTGACTGGTTGGAGATAAGGAAAATGAAAACAGGTATCCAGAAAAGATACTGCTGCATGATGTGTTTCTACCTTAAAGGAGGAAAAAAAAAAAAAGGCCTTCTTTCTCTAAAGAACCACAATTCAATCACTGCAGCCTGCCAACAAAATCTTAGTGTGGTGTTGCAGCAAGAATTTGTCCCAAGTTGAGTGTGGTTTTCAGCATCTAAACAAAGCCGCCTCGATTTGGGTGAGTAAACACGGGTTTAGGAGTTGTTATTGGGTTTCCCAAATCCAGAGGTGTTAGCTCTGATTTTAGTCGCTTGGTAACTGTACCCTTTGCAGTGTTAGAAAAAGCTAGACTGGGGAGGACCAGAAATCAAAGACAGTTATGTAAATAAATGCTCTGTTTTTCCTTTCTGTTGTCCTTCTTCTCTGGTGTAGGCGGCTTTACCACTGGGGTGGTAATAGACCCTGGGGAGAAGTTTCCGAAGTGCTTGAGGAATTTAGGTGTACTTATCATATTGATTTTTCCATTTGAAAAGCTGCCCGCTAACAAAATTGAGAGGCGTTGTGTACGGTCTGCGCTGCAGCTCAGGGTTGCTAAAAACAAATCTGAGGCCATTGGAAGCATATTGTGGGACTTAGCATTTTGTGGTTATAATCAGGTCTGGGGTTTTTTTTGCTGTCCGCTGACCCAGCCCTTTTTGGGTTACACCAATGTGTGAGAACCGGCCAGGTGAGCCTGACCTGCTTGACATTGTCCATGCTGGGAGGGGTACAAACCACTGGCACCGTGGGGTTGTCCTGGGCCTGAAGTTTGTTGGCTTTTGGGTGCTGTTGCCTGCTGTTATCTGCAGATACGTCTTTTGGCTGTAACTCTGACTCTCCAGCATCTTTAGCTGCGAGATTCTTGTTTGATGTCCTTAAAAATGTTAACCTGTTCTGGTTGCAGCCAAACCATGGATTAAAGAGGGAGCTTGTTGCACCCTTTTATTACTTTTTGTTTCCCTGAGCTCTTAATTCTGCAATGGGCTGAAGGTAAAGGTGCTCCTGGGGTCAGAGCTTTCACCAGCCCCATCTTGTGCCTGTTCTGTAGGTTCAGTCCCATTTCTGTGTAGAAGGCTGGGTGTCTGTCTTTCCTCTGTTCGTCAAGCACTTTAAGATCTGTAAATGCTGGTGCATGTATTGGATAAAGCGAGTATTCTAGCCAGGGAAGGGGAGAAATAAAGTTGTTGCAAATTTTGAGGATAGTGAGACATCACCTTTGGCTCCTGGTGCAAAGGTCAAAATCAGTTTTCTGCACCCAGTCATAATCCTAGAGGTTTCCTGTCTTATCTTTGAACTTTGAGGGGGTTAAAATATTATTATTTTTTTTTTCAGCAAGGGAATAGGTAAGGATAATCACTTCCACTATTGCTGCTAAAAGTTCAATGCTTACTGTTGCTCTTTCCTGTTGGAAGCAGTAGGCAGACTGCCACCCAAGCACACAATTACTGATGTTAATAAGTAATAGAAACTTTCTCTTGAAATAGAGCTAGCATTTGGTACAAAACCCCACTAGCTCCTCCAGCCGAATAAATGGTTTAGCTGAGTGCATTCCTGCCTTTGATTCCCATGTTGATAGTCATTAGTGATATTGTGGCAATGATGTAAATGAAAGAAGAGACAGGATTTTATACCCTCTGGCTCAGTGTGCTCCTTTCCTGCCTTCCGTGACCACTTCCCCATTCAAAATCCTGGGAAATCACTGTTGCTGAATATTGTAAAACCCAAGCAATCCTGGAATGAGAAAGCTTCCCTTTCTGACTCTGTTTGCCATCCGTGTCTTGCCTGACCCAGCAAACCTGAAGAGCAGTTTCTCTGACAGGCTAAAGCCATCTCTCTTGTCTTCATGGTGCCCTTTGGCTGCCAGATGTAATTTGCAACTCAGGTTGTGAAAGTGCTGTGAACTGGTGTGAGCACTTGATGCTTTTTCTAACAACTTAGCAGGAGTGCTTGAGACCCAGCTGAATTTGAGTTTCAGGATTTCTCAGCTGCAGGTCTGCAGCATGCTTGAGCTGCCTTGGGGAACTTTATGCTTGAACATAGTAGATATTAGTGAGGCTCACAGGGCACCTTGAAGTGCTGCTACCCTTCCTTCTGCCTTTTGCCTGAGAGCTCTCTGCCACCTTTAATTTCCACAAAGCCTGTGCAGGGCAGATATGCCTCTTCTGCAGCTGGGGGAATGGAAAGTGCAGGTGTTGTGTTTCAGCACTTTATCTAAAGACCTTCAGCTGCCCAGGTCTGAGCTCCTGGCCTCTGAGCTCTCTGCCTTGGGGACCCAAGGCTTGTGCCAGTGTCCTGGTGTGACGCTGTGGTACACACATGTGGTGCTGACTGATTTACATAGAGGGGACCCTGGAGGGCCCCAGGATTGCTGTAAGAGTCAAGGTGAATTTTTTTTTAAGTTTTTAGCAACCTTTTGTTAGGTGCAGAATACAGTTTGGTTTGGGTGGCTCTCTTACTGTGTTTAGCTGTGCTTTGGAAACAGATTCAAATGATCAGGGCTCCTCAGGCATAATCCAGTGGCTGATCAGCGTGCTTGCTGGAAATGATCTGATGTTATCTCCACAAGTCTCTCTCTGAATTCAACTCTGCTTCATCCCACACAGCCCTTCTGTTCCTTCCCACCCTTCACTGCTATAATTTCTTGACCTCAGCTATCAAGTCGTGAATATAAGGTTTCGGGAGAAGCTTCTGAAGATGTTATACTTTCATCCTTCCAAAGTTTTGAAGAATATTTTCTTATCTGAATTCTGCCATGTAGTTACTACTGTGACCTAAACATTTAAGTTGCAGTCTTTCTGTGCTTATGCTATGGGGGAATGAAATATTTCCTTTTACAGAAGGTCTGTGTTTTTCCTCTCTGTCCCTTTACAGCCACTCTCAGCCCTCACTGCTGGGATCCCAGCCCACCAGCGTATGCTCTTCAGATGTTAATCCCAGCTAGTGACTCTGTGGAACCTATTTGCAGTTGAGGGATGAAAACAGAGTGCCTTAAAAATCCTCTAGCTTCAAACCTGGCAAAGCGTTGCCGTCTGGGAGTGCAGGGATGCAGCGTTGGAGCATTGCAGTGGATGGAGAGGGACAACAGGGTCCTTTTTGGGAGCTGCCAGGAAATGCTGGTCACAGTGCAGAGCTCTGGTTTTGTTGCAGCACATAAATTCAGTGCCCATAAACTATTAATACTGGGTTTTATTGCGTGAGGAAGCTGTATCTAACCCTCTTTTCGCAGCTGACATTTCAGTTAGTCTCCCTGGGGGGTTCTTTGAAACCACCTGATGTTTCTAGCTGTTAGAGACAGGAGAAGAGAAAAGGCTTACTGGAATTTCTGCAGTTCTGTGTAAAATAGATCCATTTTAATGGGTGACCTTTCCATCCTATGAGTGTCCATTGCAAGGTTACGTACCATTGAGTCTATTCCCCGTTTTCCTTTGATTTCTTTGGCTCTCGCAGTGTAGACTTGGGGTTCATCATTAATATTTTACTGGAGAAGTGGAATCCGGCACAACTCACTGTATGGAAATCTCAGGAGTGCTAAATAGTCTAGGCTATTATTGTATGGAGAATTGCTTTGTGTACAGCCTGCAGAGTGAATTGATAATTCAGGAGTTGCAAGTGGCCACCTGGGCTAAGCAATTAATTATAACTATTCCAAATCTAGACAGGAGTGTTATTTTTAAAATGGATGAAACCTCTCCCCAAGCAAGCAGTTTTTGTGACGTGCTCTCTTCCAAGGTGCACTTGCTTTTAGTGTGCTGGTATAGCTTAAAAAAGCCCCAAACTAAATTAGTAATGCTCTTAGGACTAGTAAACAAACTAATGTGCACTAAAAGCTTTAGAAGGAATCAATCAAAGCCTGTGACAGGCTTCAAAATACCTGGGTGAGTGAGGCATTTTCCTGCAATTTTCTCATATAGGTTGTTCTTTTGCTGATGGGATGCGGCTCCAATGCAGACTTCTGCAGAGAAGCTCCTTTAAGCAATTTATGATAAAGTTACTTTTTTTTTTTTTTCTTGGCTGAAGATTCTTCACTGAAGTTAAACTGGCAGAAGCTTTGACAGCTGAATTTTGGGGCAAGGTCTTACTTATGGCAGCTGTTCTCAGCTTCTCTCCCCTCTTTAGAGGAAAGACACTATTTTTAATGTTCGGCATCTGTGTTGGTGCTGGGAAATAATTGGCGTTTGCGAAGCTAAAAGCCTCCTCTCCTTTGACTGTTTGATTGTTTAATTACTTGGGGGATTTCAAAGGCTCAGAAGGTGATGACACCTTCCTAAATGCTACTTTGGAAAACCTGCCTCATTGTTTCCACTGTTCTGTTACCTCCCACCATGGGCTGGGGTTTTGCCCAAATGGGTCATAATAAGCACAGGAGCTGGTACTTTCCTCTGAAACCTTTGCACTTTTGAGGTTGTCAGTCCTGAGTTTCCTGGGATGGAGAGATATGAGATGATAGCTTGGACTTCTTACTTTCTTTTTATGTTGCACTCTGGAGCACTTGACCCTGTAACTCAGTTCAGGCTCTACCTTGTGTAGCTGCTGTGTCCTGCTCCTGAGAGCTTTAGACCCATGGCAAGTTAGGAGAATGCTAACTCATCTTCTGGAACAAAAAAGCTCCATAGGGAGGCTCCATGGTAATGTGTGAGCTTTTTTCCATTTGCTGTTAGACTCCTAAATAGATGTGTGCGTGTTTGTGGCTGAAACTAAAATGTTCTAACTTGAATCAACAAAGCTATCAAGCTTTGGTAAAAGTCATTTTCTCTTAAGGACAAGGGCCTGGGACCGGGTGGGGGATTTATCTTTGACAGATATTGATAAGTGGTTTAGATTTCTGAATGTTACATGTTTCTGTGAAGGGAGCAGGAGACTACGTGGGGGGTACAGCCATAATGATTGTAAAGGGTGATTAGAGCCATCAAATACTATGCAAACCATGTGGTTTTGGCAGCAGAGGTGGTGGGGATTACTGCTAACTATAATAGCTGCAGCGCTTTCAGATGTGCCTGAGTTTCAACTTAACGGGTGTGCTTTTAATTTTATTGCTTTTTTCAGCGTGTACGGAATGAATTGCGTGGAGAATCCTACGCCTGCGGTGGTAAGCCTTCCTGCAGGTACTTGTGGGCTCGGCCGTGATTCTTGAGACAGAAAGCATCTCTTACTGTGTGTTTCAGGGTGATTTTTACCTACCTTGTGCATTTGATTGTGTGTATGGAGTCATGTCTGCCCCAGGCTTTGGGGAGTGCTTGGACCAGGCAATGAAAGTGGTCCAGGTGGAAACTGCATGTTTAATGGGCTGAAACCTTCAGAACATGGTGTGGGTGGAAACAAAGGTATTGATGGTGGATGTGGACTTGATAAACCATATCTTGGGAGAGTTAAGGGGAGGTACAGGTGATGTTAGGCTTGTCTTCTGCCCTCAAGTGTGTAGGGCTTAAAGCAACTTAATGAAGAGATAGATCCAATAAGCACCTGCAGCTGGAATTCCTTCCCCTTACAGAATATGACATGTAGGTTAAGGTCAAAAACATGGACTGAGAGTGGTCAGATTTTAAGACTAAGAAATCTGTACCTCTGTATGCTAGACTGTGCTTTTTGGGTTGTTTTTTAAAGAACTGACATCACCTTCATCTTGTGTTCATCCTTCTCCACTGGTCAGGTGAGTGTCACACCAGGAAAGCCCTTACTGCAGAGGGGGATGCAGTGCTGTTTGGTTTGGGTTATGGGCAAGACTTTAGCTAAATGGCACTGATGCCTATACACTGTGAGCTTAGAGCACGCACTGTGTATTTACTAACCTGCTGCTCTAAACTTTAATAAATGAATGGCTAGAGATGTGTGGAAGTGGTGTCTAGAGCAGTATCTTGCTGATGACCTGTAGTTTTGGGTTTGGTGGTGGGTTGTGGGTTTTTTTGGGACTTGCTTGCACTATTAGTTTCTGGCACAGGATAGAAGGTTGCTTGGGTATATGAGGAAAGCAGGTGGAAGCCAAGATACAGAATGGGTTTTGTGCATATATGCTGAGGTCTTGAAAGTGGGAGGCATCAAGCTACACCTTAAACAACTTGCCCAGTTTTTCAAGGGGTGGCTCCCTGCTACAGAGATATGTTGGATGCTCTGGTAGGTAGTTAGGCTTCTTTGTCATTGCAAAGCTGCATTTGTTCCCTGTTTTTGCCATCCTCTTTAAAATCATGACCTCCTGTTTCTTTCCTCAGCAGCTGGTGCTGTGACTCTTTGTGAAGACTAATGGCCAGTGTGAAGGCTGTTGGTAGGAGGTGAGACCAAGGACTAGCAGGATAGGAGGGAACAGGAGCAGTCGGGATCTTACTGTAGCCTTCAGGCCAGGAAAAAATTTTAATTTATGGGAGTAAATTTGAAACAAGAAAACCCTGCTCAGCTTGCGTTTGCAGTGGTATCGCTTCACAGCCTCTGGTTACAGCCTCTTGAGTTGAAGAGAAACTGGGTAGCTGTGCCTTTGCTCCATTAAGCAGTGTTCGTTTTGTGCCGTAGAATTGCAACAGGGGTACCATGTGGTTCTGTATTCAGCACACATCAAACACTGCCTCAGCGGTTTGTTCTTACCGCTGCCTGTAAAGCCATTAGCTTTTCTGCTTGGGAGGGAGGGGTTTGGGGACTGACAAGTGAAGAGGGCTATTTAATTGCCAGCTGAAAAGACAAGGAGTTTAAGGCTTTTAACTGTTTTTCTTAGCCCAAAGCTGGGAGCTCCTGGTGCATCATTCCTGTTGAAGTGACTGGGTAGCTTTCATTCATCGGTGGATGATGAACCTTCTGCTTAGTGAAATATGCTAATACTGGGAAAGCTGGAATTAGTTCCATCACGACTGATTTATTTTTTTACCTACTTTTGAAAGGATATAACTTCTTTGAGAACATAAGATTTTTGCCTATGAATCACTTGGGTTGTAAGAAAAGGTACTGTTTCTGCTGATAAGGATACTTAGCAGGTAAGTAGCACTTTTCATCTTCAAAGAGTTTTCTGGGCTCTGAAGTGGCTGTGCCTGTTGGAAGGGTGACAAAACCTTTCCCCTTGGGTGACTCTGGGTAAGGGAGTCCTGTGTCAGAGCTGCCCGGCCATGGTGTGTGCTTGCTGTCTTCTGTCTGACCATTTCTGATCAGGGCTGGAGAGCACGAGCTGGCAAGTTTGTGGAAGAAAAACTTGTGACCTTCCTCAGTGCAGTTATAGCTAAAGAATTCTGTCTGGGCAAATTATTCTCACCCCAAACCATAATACATTGGTTATTCTGCATATGGGATGCTTGGAAACTAGATAGCATACTGTATATCTTGCTATTGAGGAACTCAAGTTTGATTTGATTGTACTCATGTGAGTAGCTAAGTTGAGTAACCCAGTATTTTTGAAAATTAGGTATAAATCTAGTGAGCTGTGGGTTTTGCAGGGCTGGGTTAGAAATGTAGTCAGTGAAGAGCAGCCTGGATGTAGTTGATAGCGGTGTTTCTAGAATCAAGTGGGTGTTTCAGGCCTCTTGGCTCAAGAGACATTGTTAAATAACTGGTCCTTGATCACAGTTCTCGGTGAAATTGCTGGCAGCAGTTATGCTGGAACACGGTTGGAGCTTGAGTAGCACCGATCACCAAGGAGCCTTGGTATCTTCCATCATCCAGCTTTGCTCCACGTGGCCCTGAAATGGCCACTTCTGCCCTCCCTGCTGCTGAGGGGTCGGGGGGGTCTCAACCCCTGCAGCAGGGGGGCTCTGCCCTTTTCAAGTGTCCGGTGCTGCTGCTGACCTCTGTCTTCCCAGCTTTGCTTTCCAGTATTTGAGGTGAGTGTGCATAGAGCACTGCTCAGTATTCTTCTTCAGAGTTGATCAGATCATAGAACAGTTTGGGTTGGAAGGGACCTTTAAAGGCCATCTAGTTCCACCCCCCCCGCCATGGGCAGGGACATCTTAACTAGATTGGGTTGCTCAGAGCCCAGTCTGACCTGGCCTAAAATGTCTCCAGGGATGGGACATCCACCACCTCTCTGGGCAGCCTGTGCCAGTGTCTCACTGCCCCCATTGCAAAAAATCTCCTTATATCTAGTCCAAAACTACCCCCTTTTAGCTTAAAACTATTGTCCTTTGTCCTATCACAACAGGTCCTACTAAAAAGTCTGTTCCCATCTTTCTTGTAGCCCCTTTGAGTGCTGGAAGGCTGTAGTAGGGTCTCCCTGGAGCCTTTTCCAGGCTGAACACCCCCAACTCTCTCAGCCTGTCCTCACAGCAGAGGGACTCCAGCCCTCGGAGCATCTTTGTGGCCTCCTCTGGACCTGCTCTCTCTCTTTCCTTCCCTCAGGGCCACGGAGCAGGACACAGCACTGCAGGTGGGGTCTCACCAGAGCGGAGCAGAGGGGCAGAATTGAGCTGTTGACCACTACCCTCTGGATGCAACCATCCAACCAGTTCCTCATCCACTGAACAGTCCACCCATCAAATTCATAGCTCTCCAGTTTCCAGCAAGGCCCTGTTTGTCCCTTGGCTTTGCCCTCTTGTCTGCTTTTGAAGATAAAATTGTTTAGGTTTTTTTTTTTCTTGGAAGGTGGGTTACCTATCTAATCCAAGTGAATAATTCTCATGACTATTGCTAGAAATATTCACGCTTCTGTTCAGTGCCTGAGTCCAAGTTCCTTGAAACAGCATCAGTCTTGAGACAAAATAGCCACGTTTTCTAAATTCAGAGTTACTACCCAGTTGTGCGACTGGCTGGAAATGGTATGTAATGAAATGCCCTCTTTATATTTACTTTGTCCTTAACACTTGTGACTTTTGTCAGAACCCTCTTCTCTGTCCCTGTGCCACAGGTTTTAAAGTTGCTCTGGTTTCCCATGCTGAAGTCCCATCTTGTCTTGGGGAGTTGTCTGTGGGCTTCAGTTTAAAGCAGAAAATGGGAGTGGGGAAGAGGGAGGAATCTCCATCCTTCCTGGAAAACTTCTGGGTTTGTGGTGGGTTTTTTTTGTTGGGTGTTTTTTTTTGAAGTCTGCAGATGTGGATGATTCATTTGCTTCCTGTAAGAGGTGGGCTTGCCAACATTTCGAGTGTATTCCAAAGAGCTTGGGAAGCTCTTCCTAAGGAGGTGGTGTAGTATATAATGTTTCCTCCTTGGGGTATATCTAATGCAGCTTGTGATTGATGAACATAGACCTGAATTATCCTGACTGTGGAAGCTTTCTGAACTGGAGCAAACTTCACGGGATGAAGTGAGCTGCGTCCTGGATGAAGCACATTGCTTCCTAGACTGTGCATCTCTGTATATTCCTGAAATACAGGAAAGAGCACCCTGTGGAATTGCACAGTGAGAAAGGTGACAAGGCACAGAAATTACCAGAATTCCTGGCTGCTTAGATTAAAAAGATGAAATCCTGAAATTTCTTCTTATGTGTTAGTTGATATTTTTATCATCCAAACGTGTGAGCTGTTGCTGTTTTGAGATCTCACTTTACAGGTAGAAATCAGACAACTGGATTCAAGGTGTGTATTGGCTCAGTAACTACCTTTTCACCCAGAACATCTGACCTGCGTAGCTGAACGGGCTTATTTGCCCTTCTGACTCTCAGGCCAGAAACTTCCTCTGTTTCCTTTTGTATGGTGTTGGGGACTGTGCTGGTACGTGACAGAGAAATGTCTCACTTGTTTCATGAACGAAATCTGCCCTGTAATGATAAAGCAAAATACTAAGTACAGGGTGACTTCACTGTAATAAAATATGTGCCAGGCAGGAATTCCCCCGGCTAGTTGTGAGCACTTCAGGCTAGCAGTAGCCAGGGCATCCTGAGCCAGGATGCAGCAGCAGCAGTTCTGTGTATCCCTCAGGGAAGGTCTGTCATAAAAAGAGTTAACTGTTGCTTTGATTTCTTGA
This sequence comes from Tringa solitaria, assembly GCA_026413425.1. Taxonomy (NCBI): domain Eukaryota; kingdom Metazoa; phylum Chordata; class Aves; order Charadriiformes; family Scolopacidae; genus Tringa; species Tringa solitaria. The sequence goes on from JAOXJM010000003.1 coordinate 29,488,255, forward strand.
ATTAGGAAGCTGTCCCAACCTTGATGAGAAAATTTGTAATTTCTAGCATAACTGTGCAAGCAGTTTACACCCATCTCTTCTTGTAAAAAGGCAAACCTGACTCCTAAATAGCTTCTTGCCTTTATAAATGTGTTATTATGTGGTGAAGCACGATCATTTTCTCCCTTTTCACCCTCAGACTGTGCATCACTGACTTCCTTCCCAAACAGGCTCTTTCCCTGCTTGTCTTGCAGCCCCACGCTCCAGCTCGCACCGTGCTCTCTTCATCAGAATTTGCTCTGGCTGCCTTCAGCAACCTCGAGAACCTGTTGAATGGTATTAATCTTTCTTTCCTGAGGCTGCTTTTATCTGAGCCCAAGCGTCAGATGAAACTGCTTCCCATATCAAGCACTCTTAGTATTTCACAGGAGTATTAGGCGATCAGCTCTTGTATTTCTTGTTTTGTTGGGGATCTTAGAGAAAGATTTTTAGGAAATATCACAAGTACAGTAGTTGCTGTAGTGCATGTGTAAAATTTTTAATTGGAGGAGTCTTTCTGTTGTTTTTCCTCTTTTTTTTTTTTTTCCCCAGTGTTGACACTTTGAACTTTGGAAAGAATCCAGGCTAAGTTCCTGGCTTCCTCTTAATCATGCTGTCTGAGGTTTTTTTTTCTCAATTCTCAGTAGCATAATTCATTACCAGATTGCCACCCGTAGATACTGGTTACCGTTTGGACTCTATCTGCTCTTGCACAACGGTTAAAATAATTGTGAGTTAAGTTAGATCCTATGTTAGTGTAGTGAATGTGGCCTGAGTGTGTGTTGCAATAATTCTGTGTATTCTGCTGTTTAATTGGCATTCAGGTGCAAACACACGATGTGTATTCACACCTCCCCTCCTCTCCCATGCTTCGGCTGCTTTTGTTTCTGCCCCACGAAGTTGCTTTCTCTTCAGATGAGGGCAGTCCTTCTGATTAGCATTTGTACAACCATGCAAGCCAGGCAGTTTTGTAGAGAAAACACTCTTATCTGAGAACTCCCTGAGCTGGCATACTTGCTGCAAAAGCTGGTTTTGTTTATTTGGTTTTTTTCTTTTAGTGGTTGTGGAGATGGTTGGAAGCTGATGTTGAGCCTTTACGTGTGGGGTTTGACAATCATAGACTCATAGAATGGTTAGAGTTGGAAGGGACCTTAAAGATCATCGAGTTCCAA
>JAOXJM010000003.1:29489544-29525105 GCA_026413425.1 Tringa solitaria
CTGCCATGGGCAGGGACACCTCCCACTAGAGCAGGTTGCTCAAAGCCCCATGCAACCTGGCCTTGAACACTTCCAGAGATGGGGCATCCACAACTTCCCTAGGCAACCTGTTCCAGTGTCTCACCACCCTCAGAGTAAACAATTTATTCACAGTGTCTGATCTAAATCTCCCCTCTCTCAGTTTAAAACCATCACCCCTTATCCTATCGCTCCACTACTTGATACAGAGTCCCTCCACAGCTTTCTTGTAGGTCCCCTTTAGGTACTGGAAGCCTCATATAAGGTCTCCCTGGAGCCTTCTCCAGGCTGAACAGCCCCAGCTCTCTCAGCCTCATAGAAGAGGTGCTTCATCCCTCTGATCATCAAGCTGCATTTGACCTTCTTGGCCACTCAGTTGGGCAGATCATTCTCATCGCCCACCCTACCTCTGATAGTTACTGTTGAGTGTGCTTCATTGCCCGTGTTGACTGACACGAACCTTAACTTTCTCTTGTGATAACTTCATTAATCTCTTCTAATCTGGCATTGATAAGTGTTTGCTGTCAGGAGAGCTGGGATGAGAAATGAAGGGAGTGAGAGGATCGGCTTTTAAAGGTGGTGTTTGTAGGGCAGATTCCTGTCTCCGTGCTCCTGTACCTGCTTCTTGAAGTGACTGTTGTTCACTTATGCTGCTAAAGGTGGCAACAGATTCAGGGTGGAGAGCTCTTGCTTTCCAGAGCTTGGATCTTTGACTGCTCGGTACCGTTTGGGCTGGCAAGGCATCTTGTAGAAACATTTATGAGCAATCTTTGAAGTCTGCTCTGCAGCTCCTATCTCTATCTCCTTGGTGCCGGAAAAATCCTGTTGATGCAACGATGGCAGCGAAGCGAGCACCCCAGGAACTGGAGAGCTGGTGAGTCTTGTTCTGGAAAGCAGCCTGAGAAATCTTTGTGAAATACCGTTTGCTCTCGTTAGTGCTGTGAACTCAGCTCAGCTGCAGTTCAGCTTGGATTCCCTGCCTCTCATCTACGGCGCTGGCAATGCTTGAATGAAGGCTTAAAACAAAAGATCAAGGATTAGACGCAGAATGACATTCAGAGCATCATTGTCCAACCTGTGTGTGCTACTGAGCACGGTAGAAAAGACACCAAATGGCTGTTCTTAGGTATTTGCTAGCTTGGCTCTTAGCTGGTTCCTGCTGTGCTGTAAGAGGATGAGGTGTTATTGCTGCTGTAGACAAAAGTTTGTTGTGGTAGCAGGGCTTTTTTCGTAGCTCTTTCTTTTTTTGTACCATTTTGCTGCTTCAGAGGCCCTTAAATGTTCATGCCCCTTGTTTAGGTTTAGTTTTCTCCCCACACCAGGATATCTGGCACCTCAAAGTCCCTTTCTCCTCACCCATTTATCCTCACATCCCTTATCTTTGCTATTTTCATTTTTCTCTGGGAGTTAAGCTATTCAGGGCAGTAGCAAGTTCGTTGCTCTTCTAAGAGTGGTCCCTGCCCTCCTCTGGACCGTGTCAGACCTGTCCCATGCTTTGCTTCCCTGGCTGGCAGGGCATCTGTTTGCCCTTTTGTTTTTCCAGTTTCATCAGAAAAAAAATCCCTGGATCTTCTCAAAATGCTTAATTGGTTAAGTCTGACCTTCTACCCTGGGAGTGTTGCATCTGAACCAAGGAGTGATGTTGAGCTGGGTTTTTAGATTTTCCCATTAATGAGCAATGCTGGTATGTGAGCTAAAAGGGCATGGGTTTTTTTTCCCCCGCTAAATTGCTTTAAGGTATTTGAAACAAAGCAGGATTATCTATGTTCTGAAGAAGAATAAAACAAAAGATATTTATTATGCTCCCATGTAGAAATAAGGCCTCTGGTAGGAACATTGCAAGGTTAGTACGTGCTGCATCCATGGCTGGTGCTGCTACTGCCAGCTCAGCCTCCTCCAAACACTGCCTTGGAGTTTTTCTTGTGTTTTCAGGAAAAGAAGGTACCCGTCACGTTAAGCTACACTGTGATTTAGCAAAGTGGCAAATCTCCATTAGAGCCCAGGAAGGGGAAGAGCTTTTAATCAGAAATAACAACATGTGGTCTATGACTTGCATCCAGGCCTCAAATGATGGGTGAAATTACCCTTCTCGACACCCACCTTGCTATAAATAGCTATTTTAACTGGGGGCAGGTGCTGCTGAAATGTCACTTGGGTGAAATCTGAGTGATGTGTTGGATTGTTGGATATGTGTCTCTGAGCAGAGGGGCATTGTCTCCTTCATTGGATGTATCGAAGGCCGTGCATCTCTGCCAAGGGATGTTGTAATGGGGGGGGTAGCTGTTTATCAGAGCGTCTCTTTGAAGTGCTTTGAAACTCTAATATTTTCTTGACTCATCTCAATGCTCCATTCACAAAAACCGGCTGTTGTAAAAATGTCATGTTGACAGATGAGTATTGTTTTTATCCCACCCTACTCCCCCACCATAAGTGGTTTGGTTTTTATTTTTTTCAGGAAACTCTACACTTTTTCAGTTCCCTACTTTTGTGCACATCACAAGGGTTTTTTTTTCCCCCTGTTATTATGAAAAGACTTGTTGTCTGAGTGCCCAGACTGTTGGTAACATCTAGCAATATGCTTCTTATCTTCACAATTCTCTTTTTATAATTGTCCTCTGAAAGAGTAAACTGTGGTGACTTCCCCATTGAAATATTTATCCATCAGGTGCTGTCTCTGCAGTGTTGCTGTGGGAATGGGCTTCTGATACTGGGGTTTTCCGCAAGAGGAAAATTCCATTTTGTCTTGATCCATTCAACCCTGAAGTGTTACTTGAACTTTATGGAGAGGTCTGTGATTGGTGCATGTGGCAGAAGAAAAGTAGGATTCAATTGCAAATTTTACTTGCCTTTATCATGATCACTTTCTGAGATTATGAACTCTACTGATCATGGCTTGCTCTTGAGAGAAGAGCAGCAGCTTCTTTTTAGACTTCATGGCATCTCTTGTTTTTGTTTTTTTTTAAAGCTACCATATCAAAATCAGATTGAAATAGATCTGGGACTCTTAAATTATAGGCTTTGACTTTTAAGCCAACTGCTGATCTTTGTGCTGTTGCTGTTTGAGAAGCATATGATACTTAAATGCTTTCACACCGAGGCTTCACGTGGAGCACCTGACTGGAGATTACCTTTTTGCAGTCACCATTATTGTGTTAAGTGAGCTGGTAAGATATGGGTAAAAAATCTCCAATGCCCAAAGCCTGTGGAAGTTATCTCTGCTCTGCCCTGCTTGTGACTGTCGTGGAGGCTTAGTGCTGACGCCTGTGGGTGATGTAATTGTGGTGACAGTGTAATCCTGAACTGATTCTGGAACGTGGCTGTGCCAGAGGACCACAGGGACAAGGGGACAAGCATGTACCACGCTGCAGTGTAAATGGTTTTTAGAAATACCATCTCAGCCTAGCTTGCTGACCAGACTGAAAGCTAGGAAGAACTCAGAATTTAGGGCTGAAACAACATGTGTACTTTATCCATGAAAGGCAGAAATCTGGTAAGAATATAGTTGGAGGCTCCATCCTGAGAGGTGCAGAAATCAGGGTGTGGTAAGAGTTGGAGTTTCCTTAAAATCATTTCACCCAGAAAAATGGCGTTTGTCTTTTCCCTGGGATTGAAATTGCAGATTTCTGGTAGGAGAACTGTATGGTTGTCTGCTATTCAATTAATAATTTACTAATTATTGCAGTACTTCAATATAAGCAGTCCATCAGTGCAGCCCGTGCCAGCAGGGGATGGTTTCAGAGGTGATTTGTATTTCTGCTGGGACTCTGCCACAAACGGTTTGTGTTACTGCTGATCAGGTACATGGAAGGGGAGGACCCGTTGTGTTACATTCCATCTTAAATATAAATGTTGGCTTAAAATCTGGGGCTAAACTTCACTTCTAAAACAGGTAACTGTTTTACTATTTGCTCTTCATGTTTTTAGGTAATTGTGAAAAGTATCTTTGTCTTCTGAAGTCTGAACATGGACAAAAGTAAAGAGATGAGATCAGTTTGCAGTGTGTTTTGTATATTCAGTGGCCCTTGATGTCATACAACAGGCTCCATGAGGTCTTCAGCATGGGTTTGCAGTGAGATTGGTTATTTCTTGTTACGCAGAGAGTAGTCGCTCTGGTGGGCAGGCAGCTCCTCACAGGTGGAAGCCTTTGGAAAATCTGCTTGTCCTGTCTCCAGGACTCCAGGCCAGAAGTAGTTAATGGCTTTGTACTCCCAGGTTATGCTTCTCTGCCTGAGATTTGAAAACAAAACACTTGAAAATGGCAAGGAAATGACAGTTCTGCAAATGGCTGCGTGAGGAGATGGAGGAAGATGAGCAGACTTCACCTCTTTGTCCCTTGCTGAGAGACCGTCATGTCCTGGTAGGATACAGGGTGACAGGACGTGCTTCCACCCACCTGAGTTTGGGATCTTCCTTTCATTTCCCCAAGTCTGGCACGTGGGATGGAAAAGTTTGAGAGAAGATGCAATGCTGAAGGGCACCAGGAACTTGACAGGTGCTGGTGATGCAGCGAGGGAGCGGGATGTGGTAGGAACGGTGCCCATGGTGGTGGTGGGTCCTGCTTGGGTCTGTCCTGCAGTATTTAGTCTGGATGTGGTCTGGCTGCCAGCCCTGGCTTGGTGCTGGGGGGGGCTCTTTTCAGAGACATCCCCAGCCTGTGTCCCAGTAGAGCTGCACTTGTGAAGAAAATGAATTTATACACTAACAAAGGAGAGGGCGTGCGTCTTTCCTTCCAGTTGGAGGGAACTTTAAGCCTGATCTCTCCTTCGCTTGTTCTCTTTGGGATGATGTGAACAAAAGGGAAAATAGTGTCGTTTTTTTCATCTTACCACACCCCTGGTGATCTCATATCTGTTTAAATCTCAGACCTATTTCTGTGCAACACAATCCTTGTCGTTTTGTGACAGCTTATTGTATGCACGTTCTCCGTGCACCTCCTGATCTTACATGCTTAGTACAGCAAAGTGGGAGTTATTTTTATTGCTGTCAGTATTGTGGAGCTTTGCAGCGTTGGGCGTATCCTGTTCTGCATCAACAAAACCAACAGCCTTCGGAGGTATCGGGGATCTTTATTGCTGGTGGTGATGGAGAGGGCAGAAAAACGATGTGGGTTAGCCTGTAAAAACTGTTGGGTTTTAAAAAAAAATCTCTAATACAGGACTGAAAAAGCATAAGTCTGAGACGCTTCCTGATGGGGAGAATGCACTGATCAAGTTAGTGTTTTCCAAGGGCTGTGGCAGTGAGGTGTGTTACTCTGCCACTGCTTTTTCTAGTCTTTCCTGGTTCCTGCCACAGCCCTGGTCCATGGTCCCCATAGCCGGATGCCCTGCAGCCTGTGGCCATGTCCCTGGTGCCTGGGGGACCCCTGAGCAGCCCGGGCTGGAGCCCTGAGGGATGTTCCTGGCTCCCTGGACACACTGCCCCAGAGCAGCTTTGCAGGAATTCCTTCTCTTTCGAGCCTTCTGTGACTCCTTTCTGGTTTGGGGACCAGAGGGTGTTTCAGGGGGTTGGGGTTTTGCTGGCTCTGCATTAGTAGAGGGGAGAGGCTGTATTGTGGAAGCAGTTTGAAATGACTGGTGTCAACATGGGAGAAGCTTTTGGAGAAACAAAGATCATGTGTGCTCCTAACGTGTGAGTCGCTGCTCCCTTTAAGTATTGTAGCCAGCTTGTCTCTATATTCTCTTTACTAATGGCCCACAGGCTCATTTCCTCCGGAGACAAGTCTTAAGGTTGCTGACCGCCCCAAAGACTTCTCCTGGGTTTGTCTTCCTCCTCAAACCCGATTTTGATGGCAGTTTCACCAGGAGACACCCCCTTGCACAACCAGCCAGGGTGGTTGGAGCCCGTGGAGGCTTTGGTGTTCCTCAATCCCAGGAGTGAGATCAGGCTGCAGATACTGCCTGCCCTTACTTGAACTTGATGGCTTTTTCACCGCTCTCTCCTGGAGCTTCCCTAAGCTGTGTGTTATCTGAAGAGACATGAGGCTGCTCCATCCTTCCCTGCTGAACTCTGAAAAAAATGCTGGAGCTGATTAAACAGGCACATTCCCTCTGGAGATGGGCCTCCTTCGAGCAATGGAATGTAGGTCATGGTTAAGTATATAAAATGAAAAAAAAGACTCCATTGTAATGGCAGCATTTCACCTAGATAATCTGGTGAGGTCCTCACACTAATGGAAAACCTGTTCTTACATATACTCTATTTAATATGACTCATCAAGCAAACCTAATTAAGTAGCAGCTTCAGCCCTACTAAATGCCGTGGCACGTGTGATTCTTAGGGCTTTAGGGCTGGTGTCCTGACCAGTGCATCCTCCTGTCAGCTGTGTTTTCTCCGTCCAAATCTGTATTCTCAGCCTTCAGTGCTCAAGGCAAGGGGCAAGGAGGAGAGCAGCGAGGTGTGAGGCTCGGTTAAGTACCCGATAGGATAAAGGTAATGTTGTGTAGATGGCCCTCTGAGCCAGGCACATCGCTCCAGGGTAATGAGAAATGAAGCGGGAGAGATGAATTAAGCGGGATGGAGGCTGGCTCTGTGCGGAAGAGGGGGGGGCTCTGTGTTCACTGCAGGAATCTGTTGCAAAGACACATGTTGTAATGTGCAGGAGATCTCCTAACGCACACCTGGTAAGGGCTGTATCCAAAAAATCTGACAGAAAGAGGACTAAAGCTTGTCGGCAGCAAGTCCAAGGCCAGTGGTTTTATTATGCAGACGCTCAGGGCTGAGGACCTTTCCCTACAGGTTGCTGCCGTATTAGGTGCTCTCTGGATTATTATTTTTTTAGTTTTTGGTAAGAGCAGTGTGTCATTTCATAGTCATAGCAAAATTATCCCTTTTGCTGCTTTTTCTGTATACTCAACATACTTCATCTTGACAGTATCTTGAGTACTTGGGTATATGAGTATATACTTGTGTATGCAGAGTCTTCAGCTCCAAACGGGGATGAGCTGTGTTCTTGGCTTATTATTGTCCACTATTTAACAGTGCACCTGATGTTTCAGAGCTACCCTGTTCAGCCCCAGCACATTTCAGTAGCTGATGACCCAGTACCTTCGCTTACACAGAGCCTGCAAAGCTGGGGAACCTTTTTCAAGTGAAAATTTTCAGTATAATAAAGCGTAGGAGCGTCCCGGCAGCAGCTGGTGTGACTTGGTTTGAGTTGCTGCCGGAGGTTACACATCCTGTTGAGGAGCCTGCCAAATCTGAGGAGTGTACGGTGGCAATTAATGAGCAGGGGCAGTTCTAAGGAAGAACCTAGTTTGTTTGTTTAATTGGGAACGACAGGCCATATAATGCAGCCTGAGGCTTATCAGCCCAGGGGCCCTTCCCTTGCTCAGCACCTTGGGGCGGTTCTGCTTTTGGCCTGTGCTAATGCTGTTGAGTTCTTGCCACGTGGCTTCTCGGTGGCTCTGAAATCTGCTGTCCTGACTCCTTTCCTCAGTCACGGGCCCGCAGCTTCGTCCCCCCTTTCAGGGGTTTGTAGGACAGCCCTCACCATGCTGTTTTGGCAGTGCTGAGTTAACCCCCATTTTTCTGGGAGCAGAGAGGAGGAGGCAGAGCCACAGCTTGGGCTGTCGGGACCAGAACGCTCTAAATCATCTTGCCAGGGGATTTTTTTTATAGTGTTTGAAAACCTACTCTGTGTTTATAGCTCAGTGTTTCACTGGGGCTATGATGGGCTGCAATCCCTCTATTATAACTGAAGTCATTAAAGCAAAGAACATGTTATGTGTATGGCACATAACAAAAGAGTCTGGTGTTACAGCAGAAAAACCCCACACTTTCCTACTGTGTATGTGCATAGCAATATATCCTCAAAAAAGGTCATTTTAGGAAGTAGGCATCAAGTGAATTACAGTTCCAGGAAATATGGGGCTCCCTGTCAAGGATAACTGACTTGGATTAAGAAGGTAAAATAGATTTTGTAGATGGGGCTATTGATTAGTTGTTCACGAGACAGTTTTTATTCTTCGGTGCGTAGATGTGAAGGCATCCAGATGTACAGAGCATACATTTGGAGTCGTGCCACTGTAGGGACAGGGATCGGTGGCTTTGTAATTGATTAGCTGCATCATTTGGCCTTAGTATTTTTTCTTCTTGATATTCCCAGGAGGCTGTTAGCACAGGTACATTGCAAGGCTCAGTATCGCATCTGTGCTAGGAATCTAGTGCCTTTCTGCTCTGAAAGGTGGATGCTTTTTTAAAGGGGGGGGGCGGTGGGGGGAAGAAAAAGCCTCACTGACTAGCTGTGTGTCTTCTTGGAGACAGAACTGCTGACTTCAGGCAAACAGGCTTTTACTGCTTTTTTCTTATGCTGTCTGGAGTGAGCACTTATTCCTCTAAGTGCATCCTCAGCAGAGGTTCTTACATCCACTTGGGTTACACCTGAGGGGGCGTCCATGGAGGCAGTGAAGATGTTGAAGAAGAAAGATCTCAGCTCATCGCGGACCTTAGGCTGAGCTGGCACATCTGAAGGAAGGGTGGGAAGGTTAGGAGGGGAACAAATCCTATTTTGGACAGAGCTGCTGAGTCAAAAGTGACATCCCCCAATGCCATTTTGGCATCTTTTCTAACCAGATCTGTGCTGAAATATCCTACAGGTGATGTTTGTTATATTAGGCAAGGAAGAGAATAGAAACATGTTGCCATGCTCTTGCTGAAGGTGTGCAACTTCAGAGAAGGCTTTTTAAAAAGTCTGCTAGGAGCAGCCTGCTGATCTGTATAGGGAGGTGAGGGATGTAGCACAGCATCCCTTAAAACGGTTTTAAACCCCAGTTAGGAAAATTCTGGGACTTCAGTCTTTGACGTTTATGGGAAAATAGTCAGCTCCAAGGTGAGTTCTGTTAGCAGTCAATCTCCCCTTGCTTGCCTCTAAGAGGTGACCTTTTAGAAATGTTTTTAGTGAAGGGTCAGTTCCAGGTTTCTCTGAGGCTCTTCTCCTGTTAAAAATTGAAGGTTTCATGGTTTCCTGGTTGGCCTGAAGTATGTTACTCCCCTGGGGTCTCTTCTGATGCCGAGTCTCCTAAATGCCTAAGCAGTTCTTGAAAAGTGGGTTTGAGTACCTTGGGAAATATTTTTTTTCCAGTAATTTGTGACTGTTGTACAGCTGTTGGTCTGTAGAGCATGTGTGGGCTTGAGGAGCATAAAGATGTTACTCCTCCAAGAAGTTGACTGTTGTCTATATGCTATATCCAGAGGAAAACTGGGCTGCAAGGATTAATGCAGGTACAATATGTACAGGGAAATACTTAATAATCTAACTGCAGCAGGTTTAGAATGAGAACTGTGTGTACTTCATACAAAATCAGGGAACATCTGGCTTTGATGCTCCTCTGGTTTCGATGTCATTGCTCCAAATGCTTACTTACACTGGTGGCTGTGACTTCTATTGAGCCCATATATATGTGCTTTTTGGTTGCTCAGTTGCCAAGGAAAGGACGGGGAGAAAAGAAGATTCTTTGAGTTGTAGTCCTGAATTATTGTCACATCCAATGTGCTGCTGAATAACTGGATACCTGTGGAGTGATGTGGAGAGGAGAGCGGTGTTTCTGGGCAGATGCTGGACGTTCTGCTGGGCAGATGCTGTGTTGTCTTAGGTTACTGGCTTAAACCTGGAGAGCTTATGATAAATGATTTAGAAGTCAGTCTGGAAAACACCTGAAGGGAAAAATTACATAGTAGTGTTGTATGATCGTGTTGATGGGTTTTAAATATACTAGACCTTTCTTTGTGCTCTGGCTGAGATTTTGAGGAAGAAAAAGTGAGCCTACTAGACTTAACTGCAAGGGGGTGAAGCAATGCTTTGCTGCAGCAGCATTAAGTGAGACTCTGAAGGGCTTTTACTCTCCTGTCCCTATTGCATCATTGCTGCCAGCAGTCCTGGTGAGATTTTCTCGGAGTTATTGAAGGGAATGGAAGGTTAGTTGTTTTTGTATTATAGGATGCACAAACAGGAGGCAGTGAATTAAACCTGCTCTGGCTGGGAGATGTTTTAGTCTTTCCCTCAGCCATTCTGCAAGTGGTGAATTCACCTTTTGAATAAAAAGGCATGTAACAGTGCAGGGGTTGCAGAAATTGCAGTCATTAAATAACTGAGCTTCTGTACCCTGGTGTATGGATTCATTAGGGGCTGTTCCTTCTTTTTGTAATGGCAAATACAGCATTTATGTATGGGGGGTTAGGAGGGGAGGGGGATAATTGAAACTCTTTCAGTGAATAGAAAATGCAGCTGAGGTTTTTTGGGCAGTGATGCAATTGTGCTGCATTGTCCCGGTAGCATTCACACACTCTCGTCTGCAGTGTGAGCCGGGGGAGTGGCTTTGCTGTTTTTCAGGAATAAATGCATGCACGGGGTACCCACACTGTCACTGAATTTGGGGTGGATTCTCTATAGCATTCCAGAGGTGGCTTGAATTGGTTGTAAAGGCTTTGGTGTTTTGGTTTTTTGGTTTTTTTTTAAACCAAAATATGACGTAACTGTGGATGCAGCTAGTTCAGAAGGCATGTTATTTAACAGAAAGCCTTTGCAGAACACTTGCTATGTCTTGTAGCTATCTTTAGCCATTGTACTTCTTAAAACAGCACTTGTCATTGCTGTGTGCGAGGAGGGACTGGAGAGATGTCCCTAGACCTGTGTCCTGAGGAGGAGGAGGAGGCAGTGACACTGGTTTCCTTCTGAGCTAAAATTTCAGACTTTCCCCTGCTCACACTTAATCACTGGCTGAGGAAACTGCCCTCATCCCCAGCCTGAGCATCCTGTATTTCCCAGCTAAGCCAACCAATTCACCCAGTTCCTGAGCCGTTGGTTGAAATCCCTGCTCTGCCTCTGCTCCTTGGGCTTCAGCCAGCCCGTCTGCCCGTGCAGCTTCCTCATGGCACAACAGCCAGGCTCTGCCCTGTGTTCGGGGAGTGCCTTCTGCATCTCACATCAACCAGGAATATTTTTCCGGGGGGGATGCTCTCATTTCAGAGCAGGGTTGAAGCTCAGAGACGCTACAGGAGAGACCGGTCAGCTCCACGCATTCACTGCCCAGGACTGACTGGGGAGCGTAGCATGACACAGCATATGCCGTGCTTTCGGCTAGAGCTATTTATACATTGCTTTTCAGTGTTATTTTGTCTCCTCTAGGAGATTCTATACTTGATAAAATAATCCCGCTTAAGTTTATTAAATTTGCTATGGTTTCTAAAACCTAAATGAGCTTTTTGGCTCTGTGGCAGCATGCCTCTGGGTCCAAATGTGGGAACGAGGGAATTTCATCATTAAGGTATGTCTGGATTTGGTCCCCTGAAGTGATTTGATCTGCAGGCTGGACTTGTATTGGGTCTTGAGTGTGAACCAAAACTGATGTGCAGGGATTTAAGGATAATAGGCTAATATCTTCCCTCTCTCCTGGGAGAGAAAATTGCAGCAATTGTGAAACATGTCTGTCTGTGTTTGGGGGAAGGGGCTCCTGTGAGGGTGGTAGTGGAGGCTCTGGGTGAAAGAAAGGGAAAGAAGAGTGGGCTGTATTACACTAACCATCCTGTGTCAACCTCCTACGTTCGGGTGTCGCATGGCTGACATCCTATCAAAGAGCCCCGGCTGTGTCCAGAATTTTAAGCAGCTTTATAAATAGTGTTGCTCAAACTGCCTGTGTGTGCAGAGACTGTGAACGACTGGGGGAGAACCAAAATATTAGTGCTTTAATTTTTGAACCAGTCCAAAAACTGGAGCAAGAAAGAGTAGAAACCTGAAGTGTAGAAACCCCCGTGGGTTTTCTTCCTTTGCAATGCAAAGCACACATCTGGGGGGGCTGCTGGAGAGGCAGCATCGCTGGAGATTGCAGGCTGGGAGACTCGCAGAGCACGAATATATGAATCTCGTTAAGGCATCTTAAACCATTCTTCCTCTCCTGCTTGCCTGTCGTTCTTAAAGCCGCTTGCAGGTTTTGCTGTCTCTGAATAATTGTGAACAATTAGAAGCTAATTTAAATGGCTGGTTTGTATTCACAGCAGCAGCATATGAGCTAACCAGCTGGAAAGCAGACACGGTGATTTTCTGTTGATATGTCTCCCGCTTGTTGTTCCCTGGCAATTTTTGCAAGGTGGATTTTTTTTGCTGTGGGCTAATAACGAGTTGTTCTTCCACGCTGCTGACCTGATTGCCAGGGGAGAGGGGATGCTTCCTTCCCTAGCACAGGGTTACCACCAAGCCAGCAGAGTCCAGTTTTGGCTCAGCGGAAAAGCCCCAAGAATGGAGCAAAGGAATATTCCTCATGGATATACTCTTTATTCCTACTCCCGAGGATGTAGAAAAGCGCGGTGGGATAACTGTGCCTCGGGAGCGAATTGGTCAGAAATAGCCATACAGATTGCCTCGCAGCATCTTTTTTTTACCCTCTGGGAAGGCAGATGGAGGTTCAAGCAGCCCCAGAAAGAGTGGGCTCTCTCCTCCAGGCCTGGCAGTGTGCCCCAAATGCTGCTCAGAATGGCCAGTGTCTCATTTCTACAGCCCTGATGCTGCCCAGATGGCAACCCCAGCGTGGTCCAGCGTGAAGGTGGAAAACCTGTTGCCTAATAACTGCAGTCTCCCTCCCACAGCAACAATCTGAGGGATCCTTTTGCTTCAGGTAGATGAAAGAGCTACTGGACAGGCATTTTTGCACATGAGGAAGAATTAATTGGCTAGCTAAAACAGCAGGTAGTGGGAATCCCAGGAATCTAGACTGGTGGCTGAAATGGGCTTCTCTCTCCCTGTCACCTGGTTGGTGTCAGCATCTAGGTGAGCTGCTCCTTAGGGGAGTCTCTTTCAGCAGTTGAATGTGTCTCACTGAGACCTTGTTAGATACCACCAAAAAGAGGAGCACAACCGTTGCTGTCACCCTGGATGGTTAGATGTTCACCAAGGCTTCCACAGCCATAGGTCCTGTTTGAACTGGGCATCTCTGGACAAGCTGGGCTTGGGTGTCTGTAGAGGTGCTGTGCTCTTGGGGCTGTTTTCTTCTTGGTGGGTATGACTAGCTCTGACCCGTGTGTTCAGATGAGGCTTTACTGAGGGAGTGTGGAGACAGCCCACCTATGAGGAGTGTTGGCTGATGTATAGGCAAAATGATGTCTGATTTTCTGCTTGCTGCTTCCAACCAGCTTCTCTTCTGTCTCTTACCACAGTCTCATGTGGGTTTTTCCAGGTAACAGTGCCATCTGGTGCTAGAGCACTGCTCTTTATGGGATTTTTCTCAAATTCTTAAGCAGAGGTAGTAGGACAGTGTTGCTTTTAATCAGTCATCTTACACCCCCTCCCATTTTCTTATAGTATGTGCTGTAATAATTTGTGCTGCTGGGACACTGCATTTGGAGGAGATCCTTTAGGCTTGTCTTGATTTTCTGTTAAGCAACTGATTTTCCTAGAACTGTTACACCCAGAAGGCTGGGTACATGAAGCAAGAAGTATAAACACTGAGGAAGGGGATCATATCTTTTTCTATAAACTGCTGCTGAGAAGAAAAATCCTATGTTTACATTAGATCCTGTAACTGGGGACATCTTTAGAAGATTCCCATAGGATTCTAAGTGGCTTATTGCTAGGCTTAATAGTCGGTATTACAAGATCTTTCCATATTTTGTAGTCACAGCCATGTGTTTTTAAACTTTAGCCTTCCATATCTTTATGCTGAGCATCATTATCATGCTTGTTCCTTCTGAATTACTTCTTGGATCTCCTCTAACATTTTGTAGACTTTTTTTCTTCACACACAGGGATTGCTTTGCATTCCCAGATGGAAAGCCCTGGTTACTTGTTGGCGTGATGGTATGGGATGTCAGCCTGTTTGAACGAATAACCCAGCAGCACTTGATGACAAGGTTGGACACAGTCAAACTTTTCTATAACTTTTCCCAAGATTGTTCTTGCCTGTTGAGTCTAGAAAGCTCAGTAGGCTTTTAGAGGCTGCCTTCCTTCAAACCAGAGCTGGCATTTTAGGTCCCAGGTTGTCTTTGCTGCTTTATCCCTTTTTCAGGTATCTAACCCAGGCTCCCATGCGAGCAGTTGCCACATCCCTCTTGTGAGGAGTGGTGGTGGTGGACTTTTAGACACATGAGAAATAAATGTGAGATGAAGGATGCTGAGAAGCTGAGAGTCCCTGTCGCTGGTTACAGGTGGGATTCATGGATTTGTGCAGTTCCCCTTGTTCTACTTCCAGGATCCTCCTCTCTCCCAGCCGTGTTGCTCCCTCTGCTGGGAAATGCCCCCAAACCTACTTATTTTCCTCTCAGTAATAAACTGGTAACCTTCCTGTTGTCTTGTCTTCCTTCCTCTGAATTACTGCCTTGTACTTTGTTTTCAGGTTGGTGTGTTCACTGGGCCGGGGAATCTGTTGTGCAGTGTTTTCCAAAATGTCATGTAAATTTGCAGAGCTACAGAAGTGATTTGTTGCCAGTATAATAAATAATGCTTGTCAGTCTTGGAGAAGGGAAATCCAAGTAAAAGATTTACTTTTGCTAAGCAAAAGGTTTATGTTAATGCCAGATTCCTCTGCTCTGAAGTGCAGCATTTACCCTCATCATACTGCACCTCTGAACTTTTGTTGCATACAATGATTTGTTCAGACTTTTTAGCCAAATTCGACTTCTTGGAAAAGGAAAGTAGAGCCTTTCAGTGTCTTTCTGATGGAAAGTGGAGGACCAGAACTGTGCTACAGAAGAAGTTTTGTACCTGCAGAGGATGGAAAGATATTCTGCCACCAAAGAACTTTAATATCCAAAAATAATGGGGAGGAGAAAAAACCTAACAGGTAGGATGATTAGAAATGTAGACAGGGACAAAAGTAGCTACAAGACCATTGCAGGTAGATGCGTAGATAGTGGAGGCTCAGGCAGCTTCAGCCTGAGATTGGGAGGAACTCAACTGGGTGGCACAACTTCAGGTTTCTGTGTCTCCATAATATGTCATAAAGACAAATTAAAGAGCTGTCAGTTTGTCTTGCAAGAGCTGCAGGTCCCTGGGGGGGTGTCACTCTGTTGGGAGACTGTAGGAACTAATGACACAGCTGGATTTGGAAGCTGCCTGTGTAACAAGCCTTCCCGTGCTGCTGGCAGTGGTGAAAGGAAACAGCAATGTGCAGCCAATGATTCAATTCTCATTTTTCAGCTTCCCCTGATGTTCCTGGGGGTGTTGCAAAGGTTTCTCTCTTCCGCTGCTGTCCACCCAGTCACCTGCTGGGGTTCCTAAATGGCTCTTTAGAAGATCGCAGGTGCTGCCTGTCTCTGGCAGTCCAGGAAACAATTGGTCTGTAATTTGATAAAAACCCATGTCTCCTTAGTACAGGTACTTTAAAGCTGTTCTGGACATTCAGCTGGTGACAGGTAAGTTTATTTTAGCGCAGCCCGTGATGGCCTGAGGCTGGAAGCTCTGTCATCATCCCTACCAGCGATGGGGGCTTTGCGAGCTGAATTAGGAAATCCTACTTTAGGTCGTGCCTTTTGCTTGTTTTCTGGAAAAGGGTTACGTTCACACCGTACCATTAAATCCGCAGTAGTTTGCTGGTAACAGGCACCTGCTCGGGATGGGTTGAGCGGTGAATCTGAGTTTGTGCTGCTGGTTGTGGATGTGCTGAATGGCAGATGAATGGCAGATTCAGGTCTGCTCGTTGCATGAACAAAAGAATTGTAATACGTTATCAGGTAGCGCTGCACATGATGCAAAGCTCTCTTGATTTCATCTTAGCTTCTGTGAAGTCCTTTCTATTTCAGTTTTGGGGAGCATTTTAGCACCTCCCTGCCTTACTCGTGTTCTTTCTTCCTGCAGCTGAAGTTAAGCAGCAACCTGGTATTTTGCAGAATGGTGTTTTGCTTTGCCCAGAAGAGCCTCACGAGCAAACTTTTGGACTCTTTTTTGCAGAATATAGGAAACAAAGACACTGCTTGGTGTCCTTCCACCACTTCAGCCAGTCCAAATGGGGACCTGCGTGTTCCTCAGTCACTCAAGGTTTTTGAGAGTTAGTTTAATACAGGCCATGTTGAACAATTTTTTTTTTTAATCTCCTGGTGGAAATCCAGAGTAACCTTAAGTATTTTCTCCTTTTATAATTCTTTGAGTGCTTTGAGATGACAGGTGATGCTGTGATACAGTGAAAATGCACAATGATGTTAAAAAGCAAAATGGCTAAAAACATAAACGCATCTAAAGGCAGACCCTCTGTGCCAATCAGTGTAGAAGAACTTATTCTTGAAGTTTTGCAGCTGCATCCCTCCAGGGTTGCCTTTAGAACCCTCTGTATCATCTAGCTCATTGTTCAGCTCTTCTGGCTTGTAGAATTCTGATTCTCAGAGTCTTAAGTTTCTTGTCCTCTTTCTTCTGCCCCATCCTCCCATCTTCCTTCCCCGTAAAACCCAGTGGGGTTGGAAACCTCCAGTTGTTAGAACAAGTGAAGCAACATGTGCCACTTCAAATGTCGTGATATGGATCAAATCTGAGCTTCCATGGGATCCTCTGCTCTTGCTGCTTTATCTTCTCTCTTCCTGCTTTTTAGACAGCTCGTGCACGATGCAATATGATCAATGTAAGAGAAGTCTCTCAAGGGAAGTGAACTTCGGATGTGAAACATATTTTCCCAAGAGTAGTATGCGATGCCACTGGTGATGTGTTGATACCGAAATATTAAAAATATCTTGGCTTCTGATCTTCTGGGTCTTTGAATTTCTGAACCTTTGTCATCTAACTCTGATTATCCATGCTATATTTGGACAGCTGACTCGCTATTTTAAATACCTCCTTTGGAGTTAAATTAAAACAGCTTGTGTTGAGATGATTGCTACACTACTGTTTTAATTGAAATGAATTTGTGTGCGTAATCAGACCTTGAATTAAAAATAAATAATAGAAATTGGGGGATGCTGACCTGGGTTGGTTGCTGCCTGGTGTCCTCCCTGCTGTCCCACCTCCATGAACCTCATCCCACAGCCACCTGAGCTGTTGAGTGGCTCCAGGTTACAGCTGGCATAGCATCAGTGGCCACTGTTTTGTCATCTTTTGGTGCCTGGGACTAGAGTTGCTGGTGGGTCTGGAGCTGCTTCATGGAGGAAGGAAGCTCCCCCTTAACCTCCACTCAGTAACCTGCAGTCATCCCAGTCATGAACCAGTGCCATCTGGTGTAGGTTTCCCAATCACAGCTTCACTATTGGAGAGAAGGACATAACTCCTTTCAGGTTTAGAAACCAGGCATGGAAGTATGGTGCACCATGTCCTGCTTCGTGTGGACTTGAGGTGCTGAGAGGGTCATTCAAAAGACCTCTGAGGAGTCTGTCTGTCAGCTGAACGAGGCAAGGTTATGTCTTTTCACAGCATCGGGTACTTTGATTTAGCTTTAATTGATTATGAAGCATCCTCCGAGTGTGTTCTGGGATGTGGGGGCCTCTGTGGTGCCATGTTACCTGTTGCTGCAGTCGGCTGCCGTCCCTAGGGTTTGCTCTTAACCTGTGGTTTTTCTGTTTCCTCTGAGCGTTGATGCTACAAGTTTCCATGACAACTTCTAAGTGAGCACGTAAGTTCTCTCAAAACAAAAATACTGATGTGGGGATTGTAGGACACTAGCAGTCAGAGTTGGTGACCTGGAGGGATGTCCCAGGGAGGAGATTAATTTTAATTCCAGAACAGATTCAGGTAGATGACTTGCCAGGAGCACTCCCCAGAGCAGTTTTAAACAACCTCGATACGTGTGAGGCTAAAATCCTAACTGTTAAATTTGGACAGAGATCAGATACCTAGTTCATCTCTCCTCCATCACTGTATTTGTCCATTGGCCCAGAAAAGACAAAAGTGTGATGTTTTCCATGTATAATACCTCGCCTTGACTAAAAAGGAGACCAAAGAATGGTAATAGATCTAAAAGGCATTATTCATTATTTTTCCTCTCATGCTTTTTTTCTTAGTCCCACTGAGAGGACTTACCATCCCTATTAGAAGACAGACTTTATAAAATAGCAAGTAATTTTTTTCTTTTTTACTTTTTGTTTGCAAATGGAGGAGGAGAGCTTGGGAACAGTGGCTTAAATGAGATCAGTTACACAAGAAGCATGAGGAAAGTGCTGGGATGTGGAGAAATAGCCCAGAATGAATATTGGTAGCAGGTCTGTGCTGGTCAAAGCCCTCATGGTGGTGACCACTGCTAACCAGGTCCTTGCCTAACTCAAATGGCAGGAGCAACTTCCTTACCTCAGTGGTAAGGACCAGGTCCTTACCTAACTCAAATGGCAGGAGCAACTTCCATAATAGATATAGCTCACTTCTGACTCTTAGTTGGATAAACATCTCAACCATCACATAGCAGTTCAGGTAAATGTGGTTTCATCTCCAGCATTGTACTTTCCTCCTTTTTTTTTTTTTTGCCTTGTGTTGTATTCCCATTTTTATAAGCAGTTACCAAGGGTGGGTGGGTGCTGCTTTTTCTCCTCCATCCTTATGTGCTTATTCCCAGAGCTGTTGTTTGTGAGGATAAAATCTGGAATGCATCTGGAAGAGAAACTGATGTGCTCCTCACTGCAGTGATTGCGTTGGAGGTGGAGCCTGTGGGATCATACTGGTACCCTCGAGCAAATCTTACTCTTTACTGGTCAGACTTTATGGTTATATGAGACAGCACTGACTGAGCGTGAACTATAGCAGTTGAAATTGGTATTGGCAAGCTTTATGCTGGATCAGGTGTCACTTCCATGGCCAGGGTGCACTCTGTGGTTCTGGGTGGCTGAGCAGAAATGCTGTTGTAAAACCATGGCTGATCCAGGGGAAAGGTGTGCTCCCAAGCCCACGTGTCACAGGGTGTTGATGGCTGAAGGAATTGTGATCTGACGTTCAGCCTTGGGCAATGATGAGTCATAGTGACAAGGTCCTTCCTTGTCCAAGCGTGGGCAGAACCTGCAAGGTCCACTGAGTAGTCAGCTCTTCTGGAAGCTGTGCAAAAGGTGTGTCCTGGCGTATTTGAGGCTGAAAAACCAATGACTGCACATAGATATATTCAGCCTTTAAAACTGTGGCTCCCTTCTGACAGGGGACAGTTTGTAATTATCTCCTGGGACAACAGGGCTAGTTGTCCCTCTGTCAATCTCACCAACTCCTCTATTATTTGTCACTAAACTTCAGAAGCAATCTCTGTTTATTTATCTGCCACCATACTTGGCACTGGTGGCTGATCCAAATCATCAAAACAAATTACTCTGGGTTTGATCTCTTGTCAGAAGGTAGATGTTGGAGAGGAAAATTGGCCCTGTGTCTCCTGTTTGCTTTATGGGGTTTAGAGGTTAAACCCAGAGAAGTTACAGTGTGAGTTTGGCCCATCCCTGCCCGGGGATGCTCACATCTCCCTGCTCAACTGTTCACTAAACCGAAGACCCAGTTTACTGTCACAGATGCATCTCCCAACCTCTGTGGTTAGGTTTAAAAAAAAATAAATCACACAGAAACCCCTCAACAACAACAAAAAAAAAAAACCACCCACAAATATTCGGCTTCAAATGACATAAGAGTTTAGACAAATAGTTTGAAGCGATAAGCTACCGAAGCTTAATGAGTTAATACTGGGCAGCTAGGCAGGAATATCTCTCTGTCTCTCCTACTCTACCCAGTTTCAGGTGAGAGCTGTGATGGCTACTTTATGTCATGGAGGGTGAGGTGACTCAGGAGTGAAGGGGAACACACTCCTGTTGGTGCATGTTCTCTATGCAAAAATCAGAATTTCTGTCCCCCTCCTGCTGTGTTGGTATGAGGGCATCATCAGACCTGGTGAAGTATCAGATGTTCTCCGAGCTGCAGCTGGTGCCTTTTGATGAGTAGATGGGCTGTGGAGCTTGGGCATTGATCCACTGCTGAGCACTCAGAGTATCTGAAGAGCAGAGGAAATAAATGGGTGCCAGAGATGTTCTGTCTCGTCTTTACACATTTGTTCACTAACCATCGTAACCGACTGCCGGTGGGTGGGTGTTGGTCATCCCTTTTTGCCTGGGTTAAATGCTTGTGCGCTGAGTAATGTCTTTGGTTTGTCTTACTTAACATACATAAATGTGAATTTATTTTCTAAAAAGGCAACACGCCTTGAATTTGAGGTGCTTGAAGGACCCTGAGCCCAGCTTGGTTTGCATCAGTGCAGGACTGGCTGAGAGCATCTCTGGGAAACCGATAGTTCTCATTCTTGGGGCTATTATCAAGGCACACAACTGGAATATAAAACTAGTCATGTTAATACTGACTTTCCTAGAGCTAAACATAGCAACTGAGCTGTAAGTATCTATTTTTAAAGTGCTTCTCCAATATTGAGTTCCCTTGCTGCTGAGTGTGGGGGGGCTGACCGATGGTATCGGGGGGGATGACTGAGCTCTCGTGTGTTCATTGACAGCCATTCTGGCTTCCTTTGGTCGGGCTTCTTCTGGGTTTTGACAATCTTTGTGTGATGACAGACCTGCTACGTATTTATTGTTGATGCTGGCATTCTGCCTACTACTCGGCTTGCTTGTCCTAGTGACTGAGGCAGGTGGGTCTGGCATGTGAAGCTGAAAATAATTGGGCTGCCTATAAAAATCAAGAGATCGGATAATGGGTTAAACGTAGTCCCCCTGCAGAGAAAGTTTTATGCCTTGCTTTGGGAAGAATTTGTGTGATTATGTCCTTCAGGAAGGATCACATAATGGGAAAGCTGCTCATTTATAACTTCTTATGATTTACCAGAGTTGAGTAACACACAAATATTGCTGCTGCCAGGTAGCATCGGATCATCTTGTCAGTCTGAGGTCTTCCCATACTGTCTAATAGAGAATGGAGCGGTGTGGCTCAACGAGATGTTGAAACATAATGCATCAATTTAAGCACCACGTCTCAGAGAATAAATCGCCCTAATGCATGTTGAAATGAAATTATCATTGTACACCTGGAGCTCTTCAGGGAGAGAACTCCAGGTAAAATACCCAAACTGGTGCTCACGCGTGAGTACTTACCGGAATGTGAACGTTGCTGCCTGGTTCTGGATGTTAAGAGGCTATCTATACAGTGCTTATTTTAACAAATAATTTTAGAAAGCTTTATAAAAATTGATGTCTATATACCCTGGTGGGATGTGGGAGGCAATGAAAACATTTCCACAGTCTGGAAATGGGCTGTGGGAGGCTTCAGGTTTCCCACTCTGGTGGACTTCTGACTCCAGAAGTTGGGTCTAAAAGCCTGGCTGGCTGGCTCTCTTCCTCTCTTACTGAAACATGCCATCAAGAAGGCAATAAATACTCAGGTGCTTTGGTTTGATTCCGGATCCTGTCCTTGGACTATAGATTTATGTCTAATTTAGTAAAGCAGGCTGTAAGCCAGGGTATAGATTAGGATGAAATGCTGACAAAGCACAGGGGTTTTTTTTGGGCTGGGGATCAACAAGGAAAAGCAAGGAATGCAGCAGTGGTGGAGACGTGGATTCTGAAGGTGAGATGTGGAAGAAGCTCTGTCTCTGATACCATGCTCACATGATGGGTAACTAGTGTGTTTGCAGGGCTCAGAACCGTGCACCAATGCAAATATGTTCTCGGCCACTGAAATGCAGATGAGATTTCTCTCCGTTCAGCAGAAGGGAATCTGAACTGAGTTACTGTGGAGCTGAGCAAGCCTGAAACTGGGGTTCAGTCCTGTGACCTCCCTGTTAACGTGCTTAGGACATTATCCCTCACAATAGCATTTCAGTACCAGTGTATTTGACAACAACCGCACTTTGTAGTATTGAGCTTGTTGGTAACACTTAGTGAAACAGCCTGCACGTAGTCTTATCACTGAAACTGCTTGATGGATGACCCACTTTTTGAAGGACATCACTTGGTTAACTGACCAGTAATCGCTGGAGATTCATCAAGTGATACCTCCCCTTACCAGTAACGACTCCTGGTGGCCGCAACTCCGCATGAACTAATGAGAACATGTAATGATGGTCCAGCCACATGTTTTGTTGCCAGCACTAGCTCTTTGCCAGCAAGTGCTTTAGCAGGAGCTGGAGTATGAGCAGTGCTTTGACTTTATCCATGCTCTTAACAATGTCTTGTGTTGCCTGCACGGACCTGGGGGCTAAGTGCAGTGAGAGCCATTTCTTTTCCTTTTTTTCCAAGGCAAGTGCTTGCTGCAGTGAATTTGGTACCAATTCCCCTGCCAGCTGAGACTTCTCACTGTACAGTACCTTGCTTAAAATGTTCCAGGCCAAACGGGATTTCCACAGATATTTGGGGGGTATCTTGGGTGACAAGCGTGCAGGATGAGACACAAAACTGTGGTGTGATGTGCTTCTTCCTCTGCCTTCTGTCGTCTCCAGTACATAGATTATGGCTGTGGGTAGGAGATGGTGCGTGATGCAGGCAGAGGAGAGGGAGACTTGTAGTGTTGTACGAGTCAGAACATCTGCACCCGTTTCTCATGTGTCTACTGCCCTAGAGCACAGTCATGGATGGATCTGCTGGTTGCTCTCTTTTGGATCTGCCAACTGGATTTTATGGATGCGCCAAGGGGGTTACTTAACTCTGTGTATGGAAGTACCTCAGCATGCTCTGCTGAAAAACATCTCAGTCCAGAGGATTGGGATACTGTGCATTTGTATTTGTCATGTTATTTCTGACTAACTATCATCTGGGGTCACTAAATTCAGTGTCTCTTTCTCTCTCTCCCCTTAGCTGAAGCTCGAAGATCGTTCTGTGGTCCCTCGAGATGTGGTCAGACATATGAGCTCCAGCGTAAGTGCTTTTTTCTTTGTCCCTTTTTGATTGTGACCCTGCTGCATGGATTTCTAAGACTTGCCAAATTGCCTGAATGGAACTGAACAGTAATGCTTTGAGCGTGTTCTATTTTTAGTGTGTTTGATAGACCTAGCTGCATCCTTTGAAAATGAAATGCTGATAAGGCTGCCTCTCTACTGTTGCATATCTGCAAAGGTCTTCTGAGCAAGTGAGCCTGATAATGTCAGGTACTGAGACGAGATGCTTGTCGATCCTGCCGTCCTTTTAAGTTCTAAATCAATCCATTCTGAGATATGGGGGGCACGGACCGAACCTCCCAGGGAGGCTGGAGTGGAGACAGATCAGGCGACTGCTGTGTACCATTTGGTGTGCTGTCGTAGAGAATTTGGAGGAAGTGTTTTCAGGGAGACCTCTCAATCTACACTGAGCTCCATTTTATCCAATTTCTCCCAGAAATACAGCAAATCCCAGCACTGCTGAAGCATCTGACACAGCCGGGTTGGTAGAAAGCAAGCTGTTCTTAATCAGCAGTCTATAATCATTACCTTTACTCTTCCTTGATACTATTTTAAATCCTAGTCATTTCATTCTAATTGTATAGCATTTGTGCTTAGCAGAGATGTGTGGACTTGGGTCTTTGTGTAGGAAATACTGGGAGCGTTGTTCAGTGTGGATTATCAGATGATATGTGGTCTCTTTAGGAGCTTAGCTGGGCTGGCAATTTCTTGCTGTGGCTCACACCTAACCTATAACCCGGAGCCATATGGCCTGCCATGTGCACGCCTGGATCTTCTCTTGACTTGCTTCCAGCCATGTGGCTACCAAGGTTGTGATGAAGCAGGCAGCTGGCCACTAACTGCTGCACTTACACCACATGGTGTGCAACCTGGTGCAGGGATGGGGAAGGCTCATCTCTGACCTGAGTGTATTGGGTTTTTTTTTAAATAAAGCCTTTTTTGTCAATAGAAAAAAAAAAAGTAAGCCCACCCCTTTCTCGCAGAACGTTCCAAAGAGAAGAAAAGGGAGGAAAGACTTGAAGGGTAATTTGCAAAATGCCGAAGCAAAAGATTTCCTTAAGAAATTTACTTCTTGTTTGAAATGGAAATCTGGAGTCAACATATCTTACTAGAGCTGCAGTTTTACAGAAGCCTTTCAATCCAAGACAAAGAAGAGCTAACAAATTGAATTATCAGCTGTTCACGCTGTTGTACCTGGCACAGCGGGACTCTGTACTATATCCTTCTTGCTCAGAGGGATGCTTTGAGTCCTGCCTCTCAACTGTTTGTTCTCTGGTGCTTCTTGAGATAATTTGAAGCTTTCAGGACAGCAAGTTGTTCTCCTCTTGGCAAACATGGCTGTGCTTCTTTTGTTTGCAATTTCCACAGTCATTTGAGCAGAAATTGGCATCTCTGGCTTGCTGCTCATGTGTCAGTAGATATATTACCCACCAGTTGGTTTCATGCTCATGTATTGTCTGTTTGCACATTTAAACACTGGTTTTTTCTTGACCATTTGTACTAGTGACTGAACTTGATTTTTTTAATTGATTTTCTTTTTTTGGTGAGGGTATAACTCAATTTCTTCTCCTTATTCAAAAGCATAGAAAATCTGAAGATAACTTATATTTCACCTTACCCTCAAGTACGTTTTAAATGTCAGTGGTAAATGAAGCAAAGCCCCTCTTATCCCAAAGAACACCTTCATTTGTTAATCAGATGTATTCCAGAAATTATAAGAGCATTTAAAATAGAAAATCTGCAAGTGTCAGCCTGCCAAATTTAGGATGTGGGATGGTTGCCCTGCCACCAGTTGGCCTGGCAAAAGCACAATGTAGAACTTATT
This sequence comes from Tringa solitaria, assembly GCA_026413425.1. Lineage (NCBI taxonomy): Eukaryota > Metazoa > Chordata > Aves > Charadriiformes > Scolopacidae > Tringa > Tringa solitaria. Next base: position 29,514,118 of record JAOXJM010000003.1, read on the forward strand.
TTGTATTCACCACACTCTCTTAGGGCTTGCTTTTAACCTTGAGGGGGAAGGACTCGAAATCCTCTGTTCCTCAAGAGAAGAGAGCTGAGTCAAATTCATGTGCTTCCCATCAAGCACTGAGTGTGGGGAAAGACTGCTTCAGGGGGTAATGCATCAAATGAGGTCATTTTAAAGATTAGAAGTTGGTCTGTAATCTCAGACACCAGGATTTTTGTTGCTTCAAAGGGTGCTGGGCAATGTTGTCCCTTTTAAATAAAGGAATGAGATTGGTGTAAAGATCTCCTTATTAGAAAAGAGAATGTTGTGAGAAAAAGTAGAAGGAAAGTAGAAGATGCAAGGTTGAAGTTGATGCTTGCTGAGCTGCTGTTCTTTCAGATGTGAGTTTGCTGGTCTGCTTTAGAGCCTTGTCACTGATAAGGAACGAAAAGAGTTGCTTCTCCATCCATTCACTGCTTAAATATCCAGTATCTCCAGCATGGTGCGTGCCATCAGGGTACCAGAAGAAGCAGGAAGAAAGTCTGAGGGGTGCACTTAATTCTGGTGGGAGTGGGGCTTGAACCCATCAACTCTCCTAACTCTCCTCCCTTTTCCAGTTCTGCTGTTGGGGTTGATGGAAATTGATTTTTGTAACACAACTGAAATGCCAGGTCATTTCATTTGGCCCTTCCTATAATGGGGGCACCTAATGGACAGACTGGGATGGTTGTACTCGAGCAGGCTGGTGGGGAACCGCGCTCTGGCTGGAAGACAAGAGACAAGCTGGCGACTTCTTGCTGTGGGGCTGCATCGCTGAGCACTGCCATAATCCCATGGAGTGATTCAGCAGAACCCCTCAGCCTGCAAATCCTCCTCCCCTGTGGCCGGCTAATGTTTCATGCGACAGTGAGATAAATAAACTCATAATAAACAAAGGTTTGGTGGCAGGTGAGGGAGGAGAGCTGTGGATCTGCAGCTTCTGCGGCTGCTCACAGCATCGAGCTCTGCTTTCTTATCCACAGATGGTGCTCGTGCCCACAGAACCTAACTGTGTTGGATGTGGTGGTGCAGGCACCTTCTCCATGGGGAAACTGCTGCTTGGAGAATGGGCAGAGGGTGTTGGTGTATGCCAGTTGCCCCAGTCCTGGTTTTATTACTCATTATTCTTTCACCATGAAGAGGGGGTTTAGGCCCAGAGACAAGATGACCCACAGAAACTGCAGCTGTTGGGTTGTATCATGTCTCAGAGCTGCTCTCATGTTGGCTACTGATAAAGGAAAAATTGATTCTGAAGTGCTCAGTGTAAAGCAAGGAATTTGTTTCTTGAGGATTTTTTGGTTCTGACTGCTAAGCAATCTAAAACACAGGGCCTGACCCGCAAAGCATGGGCAGAGGATGCACTGGGCATACTTAATTTAGCTAAGCCTGGAGGAAAAGCAAGGTAGGTGGCTGCGCTGTAGCCTGCAGAAGCTGTGGGTCTGTTGAGCAGGTGCCGCTTCTGAGCAAACCTCGCTCATCCCACAGCTCGAGCGGTGCTGGCAGTGCCTCTTGTGAATCTGACATCATCCTGGCAAACCCTTTTCAGGTGAGAGTTACGGTCCAGCTCTGCCTGGCTCTTTCCTGGCAGCCCGTGCAGGCTTAGCTGCTGTCTGCCGTGATGGAGCCGGAGCTGGGAAAGGCTCCTTTTGCTTCCCAGCCTTTCTAGAAAGAAATGGGAGTGATATGGAGCAGCTGGAGGGAATGAGCCCCTACTGCCTTGGGCTGTGCCAGCCCTCCTGGCCATGCTGGCACAGTGACACATGGGGCAGGACCCACTCTCCTCATCGCTGCCTCCTCGGGGGCCGAGGAGCACAGGGTTAGTGTGATGTGAGGAAGAGGACTGGCAGCAGGCGGGGGGAAGGCAACCCAGCCAAATGGGCCGAGCAATCTGTCTAGGAATTATTATCCTGGACTGTAGGGTGTCTTTGCTCTAAGATGTCCCCAAGATGAGACCGGATGAGTTGAGTACCGGCAAACTCCTGAACCCCCTGCCCAGGACTCTGAGTGAAAGCTTTGAATAAATATTTGATGTGGCCGAAAGAACAGCATGTTTATAAGTGGACTGAGCAAACAAATGCACTTCTCACAGGGTATAAGCCCTTGGAGTGTTACGCTCAAGTCCTGTTGGAGCAGAAACCTTGATGTTTGAGATAAGGACAGCTTCAGAAGTTGCTGATACCAGGGCATTTGTCACGCTGGCCCTCAGTCAACTTTTATAATGGACTCATGGTCTTTAATAAATAAGAGTATCGATTGTCCCAGCTGTCAGGAGGCCAGGGCAGCTGCCATGGTTGACAGTGTTTGGGTTAGCAGCCCTTCCTTGCAGGCCTCCTCCATATGTGTGAGCAACGTGCATATTGTGTGCTCCCTGCCAGCTATCCCCAGAAGGCTCTTGACAGCATGCGCTATTTTCTCAGGGACAAAAAAGAATAAAACTTTGCTTGAAAAGTGAGGGAGGTAATGACAACCGTCTCCTAATTGGACCAACTGTAAATTATCTGGCTTGAAACCTTGAAATCTGACTAAAGGTGCCAGCTTATTTTTTGGGTTTTTTTCAGGTTTTTTGTTTTTTGGTTTTTTTTTTTTTTTTAGTATGGCAGCAAGTGAAGACGATTTATAGTGTCCTGCAAAATCAAACTTTGCATGAGAAGTCACAGATAGCTTTAAAGAATTTCTTTCATTCTCGGATTGATGATCTACCTCTGCCTTTGCTGTATCGGGGCAGTACCTGCAGGATGGTCCTCGGCTGAATAGGCCAAGGAAGCAGGCAGATTTTAAAGCAAGTAAATATTAATCATCTGACAAAGTGTGGTTTTATTTGACCGGATGCAGGAGTCTCTGGGCTGCTGCTTTATCAGCCATTGCAAATTCTAACTGGGAAGAAAACACTGCAGGTCTTTAGTAGTGCTTTCACCTTCTGAGTTGTCTTAGGGTCATGTGAAATGCCCCTTAAGAACAAGGGCCTGGAAGGTAAGAGAGGGTTTAGACCTGGATGTTTACTTGTCTCTGCACTTCTGATATGAGTACATACGTGTGTATGTAGGACCTTCCAAAGGTGATAAACCCTTTTCTCTCTTTTGTATTTTCAGGACAGCCAGTGTGGAACTGTAATTGATGTCAACATCGAGTGTGCTGTGAAGCTGGTTGGAACCAACTGCATCCTCTACCCTGTCAACAGCAAAGACCTACAACATATCTGGGTAAGAACGCAGCCAAAATACACGTGGGAGCCAGGGCCTGGTGGTTTGGAAAAATGCTGCTGTATTTCATATAACACAAGGGAGGAAAGCATCCATACTGTGCAAGATGCATCTGCAGTTTGGTTTTATTTTAAACTTACTGCAGGCATCCTCCCTGGAAAGAGATGATGCAGTATCTCCTTGTCTCCCCATCTGTTCTGTGTTGCTGATCACATTCCTGAGACCAAATTGACTTGGAGGCCTAGGTTGGCATTAAATTGTGTGAGAATTTCTGCATTGAGATGGGCTGGTGTGACAACCTGGTTGGGGCAGCACCATGGTGGTGGCACAGAGCTTAGAGCTGCGATATCATTTCTGTTTAAACAGGCTATAGAAATGCTGGGATGAGTCAAGCATTTTTCTGTTGAGCTGAAACAGTCTGAAGCATACCTGGTTCTCCCTCTTGAGTGGGTGGGTGATTTCCACAGACCGGGCAGGATAGTATTTCATCATTCTTTTTCCTCTGAGAAAAAGATTATTTGGGAGTGAAGAGCTGGAGGGTCACAACCCTTCTCAAGGAATAGCCTGTGGAAAGGCAGTGGGATACAGGCTTCTCTGGGATGGAAAATTAGGCTCCATGATAAAAATTATAAATATTAACTGGAGGCAAGTGCAAGTACACCTCTACTTTGCAGAGCACCTATTGAACAGAACAGGACACTTGAATTAAGCTTAAGATCCAAGGAAAAATACCCCAGAGAAAGCCTGAGCTGTTTAACTGGAGAATCCAGACAACGTGGTGACTCAAGCAAACTCTTCAATGTGCCTTAGTTCCTGTTTATGCTGAGATCTGCAGTTGCTGTTCTGAATCCCTTTGAGATTGCTATCTAGTCTGCATTGTGGGAGAACCTCCTTGATGGCTCAGAGTTACCAGGGTTGATATTTATAAGGTTTTGTTTTCTATTTTCTCCCTAGCCTTTCATGTATGGTGACTACATAGCCTATGACTGTTGGCTGGGCAAGGTCTATGATTTGAAGAATCAGGTCATCCTCAAGCTTTCCAATGGAGCCAGGTACTTTCCATTGAAGACTGTCCCTCTCGGGTTTCATGATCCCGATCTGTTTTAAGAGAACTAAGAACAGGCTGGGCTTCTCATTCACCTACTGATAAGTTTATCTGCTTGTGTTAACTTCACATGTAGAGTAAGAACGCATCTTTCTCTGAAAACATTGAGATTCATTGGTCACCCTCTGGAAAAGCTGTTGTCTGAAAAGTGACAATTTTTTTTTTCAATCTCAGCAGATCCTTGTACCAGAACTAAAGCACACTAGTCTTTAAACTGCACATCTCTCCTGGAAAAGTGGCTGTTAAAGGTGGATCACGTATTCCAGACCTTTTCTCAGTAGGAGAGTGTAACTTCACTGAGAGGCAGGGAGGGAGGATTTTTACCTTAAAAAAAAAAAAAAAAAATCTGTGAAAGGGAAGAACCCTGCAGGGTGGCGGTTTTCATCAAAGACAAAAAAGCAGCCCAAAATTGAACAGCTTTGCTTTTTCACTGTTATTTGCAACTTTATTTGGAATGTATGTTTTCAATGAAGTTGTAGTCCAAAGTCATATCTCTGGAGAGATTTAACCAGAGATACTGAAAGAAGTACCTGGTTAACTTATTTTGTAGTTCTGCAAAGCCAGGAGAAAGATCTGAATTCTTTTCCGTGTTCATGCCAGGCAGTTACTTGTGAACTAAACCCCTCAGAATTCGTTAACTTCACTCTGTTACTGAGGTCTGTCTTGTCCAACTGTTATTACTGATGCAAGGGAAGGAAGAAACCAGTGAAGGGCCAAGAGGCTTATGGGCCTGGCAGCTGGGAATGACTAATCTGTCTTGTAAATTGAGTGTTGACATTGATGTTTAAAAAAAAAATAAACTAAAACCACAACCCTGCAGCTAGTTCTGAGCCTTTCTAAGAGAAGCGAGATATGTGAGAGCTAGAACGGATGATTGGTGGATGTGTCTGATATTTCAGTTGTTTTAGCGTTGGGTTAACCCAGGCTGGAAGGCTCTTAGGCATTTGTTAAACTGGGAGCAAAAAATAGCTACATTTCTCTCTCTGTATCGCCTGCAGTTACTGCTGCAATTCAAAACCTTGCTTGGTTTCTGTTACCAGCTCATGCGTAGCTATGTAAAGTGAGGTAACTGTTTTCAAAATCTCTTCCTAATGAATCATTTGAAATCCCACCAGAACTCGCTCTAGAAATGAAGCTATTACTGAAGCAAAATAACACCCAAATTGCCTTTAGCTTCCGGTGTCAGTGTGAATAACAAATGGGTCTTTGCAGCAGGCAAACCTTGTCCAGAACCATGCATATTATTTTTTTACATGCTGAAAGGAACCTTTAAATACCGAGGCAGCACTTTTATAGCTCGTCTAAAACCAGTTTTGCTGTGGGCCATAAAGCTCAGCGATATTCTGCTGGGCACGTGGGCAGACCCGCTCAGGCAGTGGCAGTTAATTTGGAGCTGTTTGCTTTTGAGATGGATGGCTCTGGGAATGTGACCGTGTCTCTTGTCTGTTTTCCAGGTGTTCTATGAGCACAGAAGATGGAGCCAAGCTGTATGACGTTTGTCCTCACGTCAGTGACTCGGTGAGCTTCTGATTCACCTGAGAGTCCTTTTGATCAGCTTCATCTTGGGAGCTTTTTCTGCAGGAGGGGAGGGAGAAGGCAAAACCATAGGCACTTACTGATCCTAAAAATTAAATGATGTATCACAGCTGAAAAACACTTCACTAGATCTTCACTTGAAGTGTAACAGGATGTAGCTAATGGTGATGTTAGTAATGAGCAGGTTTTGAGGAGGTATTACAATTAGCATATCCAACTGCTTTCTTGCAAACACCTTGCATAACATGCAGTCAGATGGCTGATGTCAAGTTCAGTGGCTGCTCATTATATCTGTACATGCTTGAAAAGGCCCTTACTCCATTTAATGCTTTCAAAATTGTCCCCCTTCTGGAAAAGGACATATTGTTTAAAAGGTGTTTTGCCAGAAGCACGTTTCCAGACAATGTAAAATACTGTTTCTCTTGCAACTGTAATCCATCGTGTTCTCTGAATGGAGACCTGCCACAATACTGGTATTTTCCAGATCATGTGGTGGGGAAGGTTTTTGCCTGCTTTTGGGTAAAACATAGAGTTCCCTGTGTGATGATGGGATCTAACTTGTTCTGCTTGTTTTTCCAAACATAATCGGTAGGGCCGTGCTGCTCTCCCAGCAGCGCTATTGGGAGTTGACTGGGAATGGCATGTAATTCTTAGGAACTAGCAATGCAGTCAGCCCTTATCCTTCCCAGCCTTCAAAGCAAAGGTCCCTTTGATCTAAAACTGCACTTCTGTTAAAAGTTGACGCCTGTTTCTTGAAGAGTAAATAGAATATCAGTTTAATACGATGTGCTGCTGTGGTTTTCTTGTTCTGTACAGAAAAAAAGGTGTGGTCTGTTGCTAGATATTCTCCAGTATCTTGATATCTGCTACTTTGGGTTATGCAGAGTGTTTTCTGCTTGCTAAATGGATGCTGTAGCAGCATCCAGCTTCTGGGTACCCAGTTTTGAGAGAACTTGTTTTGAGTCAGGCTGCCTTTAAAAGTATTTGTAGTCCTCTGAGGACTTACTGTTTGGTTTGAAACATGATTTGTCTCCAGTGTTATTCTTGATCCTGTACTCAGAGTTGCCATGTGTTAGATATTTACCTGACTTAGATCTTGTTGCACTGCTCTTATCCTTTCTGACAAATTACAAGACTCGATACAGTTTTGTGCCTGGTATTTTATCTACCCTAAACTGCTCTGTCCGCCCCCACATTTTGAATCTTTGGCTCATCGAGTCACTCTAAGTATCAGTGGGTAAGAGCTCTAGGACAGCAATTGTTGTGTTGACTGTCCTGGTTTGTTTTCAAAGAGCTGTCATACTAATTAATCCACCTGAGACGGGAATAATCCTTACAACCTTAAGTTGACAAGCAGAGGAGTGAAGGTAGGAATCCTCTGTCTCTGAAAGCTGTAGGTGCTTGAATTAGAGGATGGAAAAGAGATGGGTGTCCTTGCCCAGCACTCAGCTCTCCTTGACTACCTTGTTACTGAGAACATTTGGGTGGAAATCCACATCTTTTGTGTTCCCCAGGTACCTTTACTTCTCCCCCCTCCCCAAGTCATAGTCCCCATACACGTGAGAGTGGGTTGCTATAGGAACTGCTGGCCTGACTTCAGGGGAGGAATGAGCTTTGAGATGGACAGCTTACAGACTTTTGTGGTTGATTGTACTGATCGTGAATGAGAGAAGAGAAATGCCAGAATCTTAAATCTTAAGAGCAACAGTCCTTTATGCTGTCTTTTTTCCCTCCTTTTCTCCCACAGGGTCTCTTCTTTGATGATTCATACGGCTTTTATCCTGGGCAAGTCCTCATTGGGCCTTCTAAAGTCTTCTCCAGCGTGCAGTGGCTCTCGGGTGTGAAGCCTGTTCTGAGCACAAAGAGCAAGTTCAGAGTGGTGGTGGAAGAGGTAAGGACTGACAATCTGACACACAGCCACCTTCTGTACAGAGCGGTCCCTGGCTGGCATTTGGGAGCAGAATCAGCTTGCCATGGTCACTTCCCAAGAGCACATGTGCTGTTGCTGTGGTGTTCTGAGGTGACAAATTTCTCATTGTGGACTGACAGGACTTTTGAGTGTGGTTTGGCTTTTCCTCCCAGGGGTCCCTGCCAACACCCTGTAAGGTGATGGTGTGCGATACACTTAGAGGCCAGCACTGCTGATCGTTAGGGTACTATAAGCACCTCTTCTATTGAAATTTAACATTGCATGCTATCCAAAAAAGGAGAAATGTTGCTGACTTTTTGCTGAAAGAGGAAGAAGCTCCAAGTCCATTAGCACTTTTCTTTGTGACGTTGGACTGCTGATTTGTAGGTACCATAGCTTCCTTCCCAAGCCCAGATGTCTTTCTTGAAGTTAAAAAGAGTAGAAGCTCCCAGTGTTGACAAGAGCTGTGCTGTGGGAGCACTGTAGTGGTCCTGGATGTGGTGAAACTGTTTGGCCACTGTAAATGATAAAAACAGGTTTGCTGCTTTCCTGTGTGTAAATGTTCAAATCCTAGACAGTGGTCTAGAAAAGCCTCTGAAAAATTAAATTGCTTTCTCTCTTTTTACACTGTAGGTACAGGTGGTAGAACTAAAGGTTACTTGGATCACTAAAAGCTTCTGTCCTGGAGGTACTGACAGTGTGAGTCCCCCTCCCTCGATAATCAGCCAGGAGAAACTGTCCAGGTGAGATCAGTTGAAAACCTCTTTTCACTCCCAGCACCCAGGGCTTGCACAGACTCTGGGTGACATCCCTACCAACTGATCAGACACAATGCTGCTGCTTCCAGTGGGTTTTTCACTGTGTATGCCATTATATTCCAAATTAGACTCTTTAAGAGTTGCCCATACAGGGGCTAGCATCCCACCACTCCTCTCCAAGTACTCTCCAGCTGATAAGTGCATAGAGGAAAGTGGTGTATGGCAGCAGTTCACTTCTCTCCTTGTCCTTCCACTTGTGTCTGGAGCAGGCTGCATCTTATAACTGTGTGTGTGCAGTAGGTAGTGAAGTTGTCCTGCTCTGGAGCCAGGCTGGTGCTGAGGGAGCATCTGGTGCCCTCTGCAGGCTGCAGCTGCAAAAATGGGCTGGACAAAACTCGGAAAGAAAAGTCAGATGAGTAATAAATAGCACAATGCAGTCTGGTTTCTGCCTGGAGTTCGTTAGCTGAAGGAGGGCAACTCTCAGATGACAGCAAAAAAAATAATGCCAACTTCAAATGTCTCTTGGCAGCTGTTTCTGGGAGGGGGAGCTATAGGCAGAGGAGTGACTGGTGTCCCACCCAAACCCTTTGTATCCCCACCCAGTCCCTGGTGAGATTTCCCACTCCTCCTTTAGAATTGTGTGGCTGGAAAAGATTTGGTGTGGTGTTGGCTTCTGCCACCCCAGGAGAAGTGTTGTTGGCATGAAGTCATGCCAACCTGGTGAAGGCCCTGGTCACTGCTGGGTTCTGTTACTGCTTTTGCCCTTTGCTCACAGCTGTCTTCCTGTTCTACCAGGGTAAAGCGTCTGGGGTGCTTTGACCATGCCCAAAGGCAGCTCGGGGAAAGGTGCCTCTATGTGTTCCCAGACAAAGTGGAACCTGCAAAAATCACCTGTGAATGCCCAGAGAGGAACTGTGTCCTGGGGGAAGGATCTGTTGCCAAAAAGGTGAGTTGAGGGGTTGAGGAAGGCATTGACTTTTCTATGCGTTTCTGATCGCTGAGGCTTTTAAAGCAGAAATCTTCCTGGTAGTCATGTGGTCTGAAATGTGACTCCTGAAGTAGTTGTTTTAAAGAGTAATGGCTTGTCGTTGCCAGCAGCGAAGTAACCTTGTACAGCAGTCTGACCGCACTGAGCGAAGCGTGCAGCTAATGCCACCAGAGAACATGAACAGGACCTTGAACGTAAAGGTGTCACTTTGCAGGGGGTCAAACTGTGTCAGAGCTGGCGTGCTCTGACAGCCGGGGCTGTTAGACACGTGTCGTTTTCATCAGCATAACCTCAGGTTTCTCATGGAGCTGAACTGTTCAGTTAAATCCTTGCTACAGTGAGACAGGAAAGAAGTCTCCATTTCCTAGGCCAGTTGAGAGCAGCGGTGTTCCTAGAATAACAGGATATCATCGGTAGGGATGGTGACCTCCCTGCATAGCTGTGTCTGTTGCATAGATTAACTTCTGCAGCCTCTTGTGACCTACCATAACAAAAAGTTCAGAACATGCTTAAAATAGCCTTAAGTAGCCAAGCTTGTTTTCCTTGGACTAGTCCAGTTCCTGAGTAGAAAGTGGTGGCAAGATGCTGCTTTGCAGAATACCATGATGCAGGTGAACTTTGCAGAGGCCCGCAAAGTGCTGTTTTCTTCTAACCATTCCCCAGGTTGGCTGGCAGCTTGCTGAGTGTACAGGAATATTGTCTGACCCAAGTCTGCTTTCTCTAGGTGAGGCGACTGCTGAAGAAGCAGATAGTGAAGATCATGTCATGCTCCCCGGAGTCTCAGGGTACCAGTGAAACCCCTGACAAAGATTCTGCTGCAGCTGCTGACCAAAAATCAGAAGAGCTTAAGCCTGGATCAAAGTGTGACCTGGATGATTCTTCCAACAGTGCATCGAGTCCTGGGGACAGAAAGGAGGAGCAGCCTGAAGAAACAGGGAAGGAGAAAGGGGGAGCAGCAGCGCGACAGCAGCAGCCTCCCTTTCTGCTGAAAGATGAAGGGTCATCTGACTACCGGCTTCAGTCCATGGAGCAAGATGCTGATGATGAGGCAGCTGATGACACCGATGACACTAGCTCTGTCACCTCTTCTGCTAGCTCCACTGCCTCATCCCAGAGTGGCAGCGGCACTGGCCGCAAGAAAAGCATCCCTCTTTCCATCAAAAACTTGAAGAGGAAGCACAAGAAGAAGAAGACCAAGATTTCACGGGAGTTTAAGCCAGGAGACAGGTGAGTTGGATTTCCAAACCCAGGTACACTTGTCAAAATCTCCCTTACGGAAGTTCTACACCTCGAGTATTGTGTCCAGTTTGGGGCACCTCAACACAAGAGAGATCTTGAGGTGCTGGAGCGGGTGCAGAGGAGGCAACGAAGCTGGTGAAGGGCCTGGAAAACAAATCATATGAAGAGCAGTTGAAGGAGCTTGGACTGTTTAGTATGAGGAAGAGGAGGCTGAGGGGAGACCTCATCACTCTCTACA
>JAOXJM010000003.1:29527191-29546119 GCA_026413425.1 Tringa solitaria
CGATGATCCCAAGGGTCTCTTCCAACCTAAATGATTCTGTGATTCTGTGATTTTTATGAATGTCAGGTTGTGATTTTTGTTTGTGAAGCAGCGTAAACTGCGCTGCAAACAGGGCTGTGTCATTTCCTTGGGTGGCCTCTCTACTCTCCCATCCTCAGCCCCACATGCCCCTACTTTTTCCAAGGAACCATCTGTTGGCAGGTCACCCACCACACTGGACCTCTGATAATGTCTGCTGTTGAGTGCTGGCTCTACTAGAAACTTCATATTATTTCCATTTAAAAATATTTCTCCAATATTCCTACAAACAGGGCTGGGGAAAACAGTTCTTTGCCCGTTGTATCTTCTTTATGGCTTGACTTGAAACTAACATAAAGGCAGCACTTGTGTTATGTCTCAAAGGCTTGGCCAGCAAAGTAAAGGCAAGATTTAAAATCAGCATGGGATTCAATTTGTTCTGGGAGATGGAAATGGCGGGGGGTTCATTAGAAGAGTCTGTTCAGCTTGGCTGCAGCTCTGTTCTTCCTGCCCCCAAGCAACTTGTCTCTTCAAGCAGCTCTGTGGAGCTCCACAGCAGAGTACCAGCGTGTGGTCCATTGTTGCGTGTTTGGGTTTCATTTTTGGTCTGCAGAGAGACACATGTATGTGTTTGAACAGCTGGGAAGGAGACTTTTCTCTTTTAAACAAAATCCTTTTGTTTTACCCACATTCACTATGTTGCCTTTTTTTATTTTCCTTTCTGGAAGGGCTGAGATGGATGTGGCTTTCTCTCTCCTTTCCAGTCCTATGCTTCTCTGACTTCAATGACCCCTCAGACTGCCAGGCTAGAAGGTGCTTCAGTGGAGAATATCTTAAGTTTCAAAGTATTTGAAGCTCCTGTCTTGCCTCTGCCAGGGGTAGAAAGTGGGTGCTGGTAGATGTTAATTTGCTCCACTAGGAATAAAAGTGAGCTCCGCATCGGCTCCCTGGAAAGTAAATCCTCCTACAGTATAGACTTGCAGCAATGTAACATCTGCAGCGATTGAGAACCCATCACAACAAAACCTGCTGCTTCCACTGGGACTAGATGGGGGTTCCCGACTTGCTTCCCAGCCTGATGATGTGTGGTACATTTGTGTTGCCAAGATCCATCTTGATAACTGATGTCGGCAGCATCACGTCCTGGTTGTGCTCACGCCTGTTCCCTCTGGTAAGTCATTGCTTTTGTGTGTTCCCAGGGTTGCTGTGGAAGTGGTGACCACGATGACTTCAGCTGACGTGATGTGGCAGGATGGCACCGTGGAGACAAACATTCGCTCCAACGAGCTGATTCCAGTCCATCATCTGGACAACAACGAGTTCTGCCCCGGGGATTTTGTGGTGGACAAAAGAGGTATTGGGTGTCAAAACAATGCTCTCGGGGAACAAACATGCTCTTGATTGCAAAGCATTCTTCAATCTGCATCTCCTAATGTCCATCGTAGTCCTTTTTATGGTAGCAGTTAGTACTCACTTGAGGTAGGCACAAGAACCTAACAAGGGGCAGACAGCAATTCAGCTGACTTAACATGAATGTCAGCAGAGAATCATTAATTAAATACCAAAGTTGAACTATGACAGCAGGCAAGATGCAGAAGGAAGAAATGCCAAGGAGCAAAGCTAGAATTTTTGCTACTTCTATAGAGTAGGGGTGGCCCACCTTCTCCTTGAAAGTGCAAATGGCTCTGAGCTCTTGCAGAATGAGGGGAGAGATAAACAGCTCACCTCAGGCTGCTTTATGACTTGCCTATCGTGACCCTCCATTTTTTTCTTGGAGGATTTTGGGATCCAGAGGCATCTTCTTCTGTCCATTTTTTTCACCAAACCAATTGGTGATGCAGTGAGAGTCACGGTACAAGTTGAAGGAGACTTACAGTTCTTGGATATGAAATATTGATGGCACACCATCTGGCTCTCAGCTCCTCTTCTTTTCTAGAAGGGGTGGACCCTCAACAGTGGGAAACACAAGATCTTGTCAGGTTTGGAAGAGGGAAAGCTGGCTTAGCAAAAAAAGGTGCTGGTTTGTGTGGCCATTTCTGATGACTAATAGTCTGACTGGTCTTGTGGGTTAGACCTAGTCTGTGGAAACTAAAAGTTATCCTCCAGCTCTACCATTGCAGTTTGGTCTCGGGGAATCTGTATTCCTGTCAAACGTATTCCTCAAGCAGTCTGGGATGCCTGCAGTTCCTTGCATTCCCCTGCTAAGGATGCGGGAGGTGGATCTTTGTCAGCCAGATAAATCTGAAAGCTGTCTGGATACCAGTGTGCTGGGAAACAGCCCAAGCCTGGAGAGGTGGACCAGGCCCAGCTTTGATGCTGTTGGATCCTCGATGCATATGCCCATTTATACCTGCCTGCATCCTCCTGCCTTCCACCTTTGTCCAGTCCATTTTTCCAGAGGAGCAAAATCATTCTGGATGGCACATGTCTAGATGAGGACCTTGGCAGCCAGAGCTGCTCTCAGGGAGCTCGTGGCCAGTCTGTCCAGAGACTTTGTAGTCTCGCTAACTTGTAGAGCAGAGCACTAAGGTGGCAGCATGTTTTCTCTTGGTGATAGAGCTCCAAAGTGAATGTGTTCACCCAGTCCAATGCAACATAATCTTACTTTGTCATCACTCACACTAAAATGCACCTTGTTATCTGAGTACAATTTTGACTGTGTAGGAAGAACTTGTTTTCCTCGTGCCATTCCCAAATGGAAGATTTTCAGCCATGAGAGTTTGGGAGCTCACAGCCTCAATTTCTGTGCAGAATCTGTGCCCCTCCACTTAACTTTGTCTATTTTCTTCCCTACCATTGCAACCAAAAGCTCAGAGCTCCCAAGACCCCGGGTTATATGGAGTCGTGCAGTCTGGTGACCACATTGGCCGTACCTGCGTGGTGAAGTGGTTCAAGTTGAAATCCAGCGGAGATGACGTAGAGGTAAGTGCAGGAGCCAGTGCCTGTTGGAACCCACTGAGAGAAAGCAGCCACTAAACAGCACAAGCTTCACAGATAAACACAGATGAGCTGAGAGTCAGCGCCGCGGTGGAGTTTGTGCTTGAGGACGGGAACAGCAACGTGCTTTTGGGCCTGGGAGGCTTAGCTTGAGGTGATGTCGCTTCATATTTGTAGATGCCCACAAGGCAGCAAAGACCAAGCAGAGGGTTTATATTCCATAGTCAACATCAGCTCTGGTATGGATGAAGATTTTTGCTGAAGTTGTCACAGACGGTTGCTTGAGTTCACTATAAGAGTTTTTCCTTCCCATGTCTTTGCTAGTTCATGGATAAAGAATCTATTGCATGTTGTCCTGCCTGCCTCTGCTGGACACTTACTGCCTTTGGTCAGCCTGATACTTTTTTCTTGGAGCTTGTAAGAACGCTGTATTTTGCAGTCTTGATAGACCTCAGTCTAGTTGGAGATGAGAGGGGGACTCGAACCACACAAATCTGGTGTTCTGTTTTCTGCCTTGGGATGGGAGACCACATTGGCACAACTGAGCAGAGCCCTTTCCATCCAGAAGCAGAACATCGATCTGACCTGGGGCTGAGCTCTGCTTTAACCATTTCTCATTATTTGTGGGCTCCTCGTTCTCTTCCTCCAGGAGAAACCAAAGAAAAGATGTTTCCCATTAATTGTCAGATTTTATCAGACAACTTCCTGTTGCCTTAGATCATTTCAAAAGTGAACTCTAACCTTTTGGGCCCCAGTGAACTGCTTTGAGAAATCTGGGTGTACAGAAGGGAATAAAATGTTCCTGTGTGTCTCATGATCATAGTGACTTGGAACCTGTAGTAAAGGTGAGGGTGAGCAGATGACACAGAATAGCTGCTTCCTTTCATTGTGGCTTGATTGATGTGCCACAGGATGAGGTGACAAGAAGGGATATTAGCAGCTCCTTGCAGACTGTTGGAGCAACTGATAATTGATATACAACACAAAGTACTTTTGAGTGTTGAAGGTGTGCTCTGAAGGTCCCTGCTGCATCCTGGGGCTGACAGGTTCTCCTTCTGTCTCCGATGCAGCTGATCGGGGAGGAGGAGGATGTGAGTGTGTATGATATTGCTGATCATCCAGACTTTCGCTTCCGCACTACCGACATTGTGATCCGTATTGGCAACTCAGATGGAGCCACAGCTAAGGAAGATGAGGTAGGTTCTGTGTACAGTTATGTGACCGAAGTGTCACCAGGTATTAATGGAGACGTTGAAAGAGACATTGGAGATACTGAAAGAGTCAATGGGGGGGGCCTAAGCCCTACACGTGCATCCTGAAGTCCCCAGATTGCTAGTTTTGTGTCCGTGTCCCCTGCTGTCATGAGTATGATATTGAATCTCAAAATCATGTGGAAACATAACCTTGAAATCCTTTGACCTTGATGATGGAGTCCATAGCAGAGCAAGGACAAAGTTGATACAAGAATCAAACATATGCCTGAGGGCTTTTTTTTAAAACTCTTGCTTAGGATTTCAGAATAACTTCTAATATGAGGATATTGTGTGGGCTCCTGAGCAAGAGTGAAGGTGGATTTGTCATGAAACCAGTTTCACTTGGCAACAGAAGACTGGGCTTCTGGTTTTCATCTGAGTTATTATGTACATGTTAATTTTGGTGAACTGGTTGATCTCCTGGGGAGAAAGAAGGAACAATATCTATTGTAAAGGGTATGCTCTTTGCTAGAAAACAGGCTTCCTTGCTGTGGAGGGAAAACCTACAGCTTTTCAGACCGCTGCCCTAAAAGGGTTAAAAGGTGTAGTGTGGCTCTTACTGCGGTTCTAGTTTCAGCAGCATGAAACGCATCCGAGCTTGCTCAGCTGACCTAAATAACCTTCTTCCAGTGCAAGATGCTCCTTACTGTGCACAGCCTGTGCCAAGTGGGACTTGTCTGTTCTCGTCTGCATCCTCTCTGCTGGGAGAAGCTGCTGTGGGCCCCTGGTGCTGGCTGTCGGAGCGCAGGGCTGGCTGCTGGCACCCCAGTAGAGGGCAGCCCAATTCAGGGGGAAGGTCCTGTTGCCTTGCTGGCACAAGCCCAGCCGGGCTGCCTGCAAAAGGCCACAGCCCTGCAATGGCCCTGGTCCCGATCAGAAGTCAGGATCTGCTGCCAGACCAGCCCTCCTGGTCCTCTCCTCTTCATAGGGGGCAATTTTCCCCACCTCCATAGCAGTGTTGTGGGGTTTCTCATGGAAACCCTGTCTGTAGGATCCTTCTCCCCCTTGCCATGGGACCCCAGGACCCCTGTCACTTCTGCAACAGGCTGCAAACGTTGCTTTAGGTGGATCTCCAACCTGGGGAATGTCTGTTTCTCAAAACCTTCCCGGCTCTGCACTGAAATGCCTGCAGAAAAAAATGGACTGACAAACTGCTCTCGTTTCCCCAGCCTTCGGTCGGACAAGTGGCTCGCGTGGATGTCAGCAGTAAAGTAGAAGTGGTGTGGGCTGATAACTCCAAGACTATCATTCTGCCACAGGTGAGATCCTGTTCCAGATTGTGGTATCCCTGTAATTCCTAACTGAGTGACAAATATTGGTTTTAAATTCTGGGTATGGAGAGATTCACTGGATAAGGGAATCCTACTCTATTTATTGCTGCCTTCCCATGTGATGGGGTGGCTTCCCAATTCTGTTAGCACAGGAAAACCCTTCCTTTGTCAGGAGGACAGAGCAACTAACTGGTCATTACTGCTTTTGAATATAGAGAATAGGGAAGTGTGGTCAGACTGTTGCTCCTTTCACATGCTGCGCTGCATGTTTGCAGCTCTGACCACATCCCTGCTCCCGACCTCCGACACCCACTGCTTTGCAGAGGGGGTTGCAGAGCACAGGGATCATCAGACTTGAGCCCAGATTCGTTGTGTTGCCCAACTAAGGCACTGCTGAAAGACGATTGCTTGTTCTGTCTTGTCAAATGGCACCGTGGTGTTTTCCTTGGCTGAAGAAGCTCCTCCAGAAGCTGGTGCGGAGCCACAAGTTGTGACCTTAGCTAACCTAGGGATCAGACCCAGTTCTTCTCCCAGGGTGGGGAGGGAAAGGAGTTGAACTCCTTAAGTTCCTGCGAACTTAAAAATATAGATATAGCCACGCTAATCCCCTTAACTCCTTTGTCTTCTGTGTTGCTCTAAGGCTTTTGTTGCACTGTCTTGTAATCTTATTTGCTACTCCACATACAGTTTCATCCCATGTCTCTTCTCCTTGTTGCCTCAAATTAAGGCAGACAGCCTAAAGATGAGAGAAGACCTGCTTCTGTAGGGTCCCATCTCCATCACGGTGGCAGAGAACACCACTGCCTCCGCTGCGGAGATGCATTTGCAAGTAGAAAGCACTCGATCAAGATTTCTTTTTAAACCAAGCAGCTCTGCATTAATTACAGTAGAATAGTCAATGCCTGCACTATGACAGTGGACTAGAGCGTTACAAAGCGGGCCGCTGTCTCCCTTCCCCCTGGTGTCACATGTGCTTGGATCACAGGCACAATCGGAGGTCTGATGTGCGCTCCACAAAGGGCTGTTCTCTCGCTGCGGTGCTGGGGCTCTGCAGCAGCTCCTGCTGTGTCACGCCAGTCCCTTCGATTCTGCTCCTCTGCGTAATTATGGGAGTTGGGGAAATGTCAGGAGCGTGAATTATCAGTTGGTAAAACCGTGATTTATCAATGCCTGTCCATGTGCCCAGAGACGAGCTGTCTGGGTGCTTTTTCTCAGCTCTAAAAATAAAGATGGCATAACCAGCTAATTAACTTTCCGACTCAAATTTGGATTAGCTTTGAGGGCGGTGAGTTTTGATGGCTTTTCCTGCCTGCAGTCACTTGTGTTGAACCCAACTAACCTCTGCTGGCTGCCTGTCTCTGAGTGGCACAGGACGAGCCGAACAGTGCTGGTTCAGTTCAAGGCTTTGACAAGATGACTGAATGTCCATGAGCTTTAGCCTCTGGGGTCAGATCTTGCAAGATTAAGAGGATTCTTGGGCTGTCATTCAAGTGTCAGAAGCCTGTGGATAAAATGCTCCATCTTGTAACTCCTAACAGCCCTATAAGGTTGTTCTTGCTCTCCTGCTTCTGTGTTGGAGCTGGTAGCTGGAGTAGGTCTATAATCCTCTGCAGTGGACCTTATGAGAGATGTAGCATGTGTGTGGTTATAAGAGGTGAGGCTAGATGGAGTGTGGATGGGTTCAGCTTCCAGAAATGAAGGGGAAGACAATGTTTTAAGTAAGAACTAATTCAGCAGCTTGGGACAAGTTCATTGTCCCAGCTGAGTTTTAAGCAACAGTGACATAAAACAGCTAAAGCAGCGTAGCAGAGCTATGAAGGCAAGTAGTGTGGGGCCACAGAAGAAGAAAGCTGGTGTCGGGAATGTTTGCCTGGTTCCAGCATTGTCTCTGTGGAAGGATGGAGTGCGGAGGCAGCCAAACCAGGGCTCTGTGCCAGCACAGTTGCTGATGCAGAGGCAGGACCAGAAATACTAACTCTGCACTCGATACCCAATACCTCTGAACTAGCTCTGCCTTCAGAAACCCTGGGGCATCCAGGTAGCTGCTCGGCGCCTGCGTGTTCTCCTTGGCTGGATCCCAGCCATTGGGATGACTGCAGCCCACCTAGAACTTGCCCTAGTTTCCCCCCAGTGCCCTATTTTCAAAACTGGAGGATGGGGCTATGCTGATTCCTAATCTGTGCCAGACATTGAGCACGTTATTTGGATCAAACACAGTCCACCCTGCATAGATTGAAAGGGTTGAAGCGGCCCAACCAATCCTAGACGGAAGCTCCCTTTTCATGGGGAGAACTAACTTGTGTTTTAAAAACTAAAACTCTGTGCTTGAACCTAAGTCTCTTGTAACTCTGCTCTCCTTTAGCACTTATACAATATTGAATCAGAAATTGAGGAGTCAGACTATGATTCTGTTGACGGCAGCACCAGCGGGGCGTCCTCTGAGTGGGAGGATGAAAGCGACAGCTGGGAGACAGACAATGGCCTCATGGAAGACGACCACCCAAAAATTGAGGAGTTAGAGCCTGAGGAGCCGCCAGCCGAAGAGGTGAAAAAAGTAGAGGAACAAGTCCAGGGAGCTGTGGCTATGGCAGTTGCAGATCTTGCTGCAGAGAAAGCTGGCAAGGACGGAGCCCCAAAGAGCTTCCGGGAACTAAAAGAGGCCATCAAGATCTTGGAAAGCCTGAAAAATATGACTGTGGAGCAGCTGCTGACTGGCTCTCCTACCTCCCCAACTGTGGAGCTGGAAAAACCCACTCGGGAAAAGAAGTTCTTGGACGATATTAAAAAGCTGCAGGAGAATCTAAAGAAGACCTTGGATAATGTGGCTATTGCAGAAGAGGAAAAAATGGAAGCCATGGTGGAGACGGAGAAGAAAGAAGAAAAAGCAGAGGCACAGACACCAGTGAGGTCGGAGTGGCCCAGTGAGACACCAGTGCTCTGCCAGCAGAGCGGAGGCAAGCCTGGAGTCACATTCACCAGTGCCAAGGGAGAAGTCTTCTCTGTGTTGGAGTATGCTCCAGGTGAGTGTGTCGGGTGAGGCCAGTGTGGGATACTCTGTCCCTCACTGCTGTCCTGCGGTGTTCCCTTCTCCAAAACCTTTGCTTCAGGGCCACCTGGATTGGGTATCCTCTCTTCTTCCTGGTCCTTTTCACAGCTCATTTAACTGAGGAGGAGAGATGAAGGCAACTTCTGTAGCACAATCTGTTCTAGGACCTAAACCTGGCTTTTAGATGGCATCTCTAGGTACTACCGTAATTTCTCAAGCCACAGAAGTTGGCTTCCCTGTTGTCCGTGTTGGTGTCTAACTTTGGAGAGCTGTGGAGATCAGTCACTTTCCATCGCAGATACTTCCTTGAAAGCTGCAGGGTTTGTTGAGGCTTTTTTGCAGGGATGGATTGGTTGAGAAGCAGAGCAGGAACAGCTGGTGTTCTTATGCTGGGTGTCCTTGGTTGGGTGAGTGTCCTTGTTCACTTACGCCAATGTTAATCAGCCAAAAATAAAAAACAGCATCTGGTTGTGTGAAATACTGGTGACAGTGGAGCCCAAGGTGCTTGGCGAGCCAGGCAGCCGGGCCAGACGTGAGAAGGAAAGGTGGCCAAACTCCTCTGAACCTGCAGGTGTGTATAAATAAAGATGAGGAGCTATCTTGGGCTTTGCAGAGAAAGGGTCAGCGCTTTGTGCGTCATTGTCCCAGCTGTGGGACAGGGCTCCTTGTGGGGCACAGGATGATGTTTGGGACCATAAGAGCAGGAGAATCAAATAATGTCTAGGCTGCCTCCTGGCTCAGCAAGAAAGCAATTCAACTCTTCTCTTCCAAATTACAGGTTTAGTGCATGGATAGATTTGCCTTCACAAGGAACCTGTGGCAGTTTCCAAGGGCAGACTTTAATCCCGTTCTCCTCCTTGCCCTGCAGATAGCCATGCCTTCAAGAAAATGGAATTCCAGCCCCCAGAAGCCAAGAAGTTCTTTAGCACCGTGCGGAAAGAGATGGCTCTCCTGGCCACCTCCCTCCCTGATGGCATCATGGTTAAAACCTTCGAGGATCGAATGGCAAGTGTCTGCTCTCAAACGCCTGTGTGTTTAGTGCTGGGCTCAGCATCCGGATTGCTTTCTTTGGAATTCCATGCTTAGCCTTAATCCTTTGCATTAGAGCTGCAGGAATGTGTGCAGCGTGTGAAACGCGGCTGTAATTACCATAACCGGCTGCTTTCACGTTCTCCAAAGCCAGGGTGACAAACAAGGGGGAAGCTCCTCATTGCAGGAAGCCTATTTCGGGTGCTTTGCCCGCTGGGTTGCCTGTCCCACTGAGCAGGAAGGGCAGGCAGGCAGCGAGGGGCTGATATAACCAGTGAGCAGCTTGGGGGTTGCTGGGTGTCCTCTGAAGCCCTGCTTTGGATCTGAAGGCTTGGTCTGCCCTCAGGCCGTGGTAGAAGTTCATCTTCTAGAGGGAAGGTGCCCTGAGATGTGTTGCTTGAGCTGACTCTTGCAAGGGCTGAGTTAATTGCATCCCCTCTCTCCCTCCGTGCAAATACAGCCCTGCCAAGGTAAGAGGATGTTTCCTAGCGCCTGGCTTATCTTGCCTCTCTCCACAGGATCTCTTCTCAGCACTTATCAAAGGGCCCACTCGCACGCCTTATGAAGATGGCCTCTTTCTCTTCGATATCCAGCTTCCCAACATCTACCCTGCTGTCCCGCCTCTCTTCCGCTACCTCTCCCAGTGCAGCGGGAGACTGAACCCCAACCTGTATGACAATGGCAAAGTGTGTGTCAGCCTCCTGGGGACGTGGATAGGCAAGGTAACGTTTTCATCCCCTCCCAGCTGTGGGGGAGCGGTGGGTTGTGCCAGGCTGCTCTTGAAACAAGCTGCTTCCTACCAGGCTAAGAGTCCTGGGTGGCTTCTGGTCTCAGGTGGTGCTTGAACTCTGCCTTTGGGCTCTGTTTTGGGTGTCTGGAGCAGGTAACTGGTGTAGTTTGGCGGCTTCTGGGACAATATTTGGCTCTTGTCTGTCCTTCCTTGAGAAGAAGTCTGTGGTCAGACCAGCCGGGCTTGTGTCACAGAGCAGAGATGCCACCGCCAGCATGGGGTGTTCTCCTGTGGTTTGGGTCCCTGTCTCCCACACTGCAAGCGAATCACATTGTGTGGCACAAGATCCAACTGGGGACTTGGAATAAGCAGAGCCAGGGAAATGCTGTGGTTTTGGGCAGGTAGATCAACAGGGCGGCTGGGGAGGGGTGGCTGATGTGTAAGGTTACGGCGTTCTGGGCAGAACTGCCCTGATGGTGCTGGAGAAAAGTAATGGGGAGCTGGATTGGTACAACGGGACAGTAGCACATCAGGAGCTTGTGGAATCAGTCCCTTGTTCCTGCTGTGAGCTGCAGGACCTTAGTGGTAGGAACACAGAGAATCTGGGGCCTCGCTTCATCTAACAGTTACCGCAGAGCTCATGTGCTTCAGCCCCTTAACGTGTTTGTATGTGCGTTTCAGGGCACAGAAAGGTGGACCAGTAAATCCAGCCTCCTTCAAGTGCTCATCTCCATCCAAGGTAAATGCTCCGGCAGAGCCTGTGGGACAGGAAAAGGTGGGGGGAGGAGGGGATGCAGGCTTATGGGGGTGGACACAACTGGGATCTGCCAACCCCGGTTGGGTTAGTGCTGCCTTTTGCTCTCACCTTGCTGGACGAAGCGGTGTCCTTATCTCTCCAGTTCATAAGCCGAAGCAGGTGCGAGCTTTCCTGATTTTTTGGCTGCGTCCCAGGTCTCTGAGACAATGCTTTCCCCCCTTCTCGCTGCGGCAGCAAAGCCAAGAGCTGTTTCCCCTGTTATTCTGAGCTGACAAAGGTGAAGCGCCGTGTCCTCAGCCGGTTACTAAGTCAGTTGAAGTTACTAAACCGGGCTGCATTCGTGGGACTGAGTGTTTTTTATCCCCACTGAGTCACCCGCCCGTCCTACACTGGGCATGTTTTTGCACACAAAGATGGTGTTTATGCTCCTTCCAAAGCAGAGAATAATCAGGGGTGTGTCTAGACCAGCCCTAGGGCTTCCTGCCATGGGGCTTTGCCCTGCTATATCTAGTTTGAGAGCAGACAGACTAAATCAAACCTCTTCCTCAAGGCCAACTTTCCGTGCGAGGACCCCAGGCATGTGACTTGAGAAACCTTTGACACAGACCAAAGGCCTTGAGTCCACAGGGGACTCCTGCTCCTCTGAAGTCTCAGAGTCCACCTGCAGCCTCCTGGGGGAGGGGGAGGAGGGAGCGACACCATGAGAAAAGCCGTTTCTCTTTTACAAAGGCGAGGATCCAAATTTAGAAATCGAAATACTAAATGTTTAAGTGGAGCCGCTTGGTGCTAGTAGAAGAATTTCCTCTCTTCCCCCCCCCCCTCCCTCCCGCTGCCGGGGCTTTGAGAGACTCATGATCTCGCCTCCACCAGCTCTAATGCAGTTGGTGGCAGGCTGCCAGCAGCCTGGCAGTGCTGGTGCCATTGCTACACACGTGTAATTACATTAGAGCAGAAGCAAGCAGGAGAAAGCTTGGTATGGGTGACTTGTCACAGTGTGCACTGTCTCAGAACCGCGCTGTCTGCTGGGGCTGTGGTGGGTAGGGTAGAACCCGGCCAGCTCAAAGCCTGTTACTCAAGATTGGCCTTTGTTCTCATTAAGAGGAGGGAAAAAAAAGCAGCTATTCAAAACAAAAAAGCTTTGGGTGTGTTTGTGGGCATTTTACTCGGAGTGGGGGGGAGGGAAGGCAAAGGAGCTGTGAAACCTTTCCCCTTCTGCCCTTTTGACCCACTCTGCAGTTGCATGCCCTCTGTATCGCACTGGTGGAAGGCTGTTCTTGCCAGCCAAGGATCTTGGTAGTGTCAGAGATCCTCACCACCCTTGTGATACCAGTCCAGTGCACCTTGCAGGTTCCTGGTTGTCCAGCCTGGCCTCTACTGCCTGCTTGAACTCAAAGCATGGCTTCCCTGCAATGTGTCCTCCTGCTGCCCCTTCCCTTCCCTGCCTGCATCGCTATGGCTGGGTGTGATGCCTCACAAAGCCAAGCTGTGACCTTCCAACCTCAACCACCTTGGCAGAAATCAGGGCCCAGCAGTGTCTGCTTCGGGTGGCGATTCACAATAAAGTTCTTCCCTTAACCCCGTGCTCTCCCCTTCTCTTGGCAGGTCTCATCCTTGTGAACGAGCCCTACTACAACGAGGCGGGCTTTGACAGCGACCGGGGCCTCCAGGAGGGCTACGAGAACAGTCGCTGCTACAATGAGATGACCCTCATCCGGGTGGTGCAGTCCATGATGCAGCTGCTGCGCAGGCCGGTGGAAGTCTTTGAGCATGAAATCCGGGAGCATTTTCGCTGCAACGGCTGGCGCCTGGTGTCCCGCATCGAGTCCTGGCTGGAGACGAACGAGCTGGTGGAGAGGAGCCACGAACAGGCCAACGGGGCGGATTCCGCCTCCCTTCTCTCCGCCTGCGGCGCCCTGGCCGAGAGCCCAGGAGACAATGCGGGATCCCTGGGGGAATACGGCAGCAGCTCGGAGCAGGGGGCGGCCGCCGAGCTTTCCGACTCGGCGCTCGATGGGAAGGAGGAGCTGGACGAGTCGGAGTTCACGACCTCGACGTCCAACGTCGGTGATCTCCAACAGTACTCAGACTCGGAGAGCACGGGCCAAGCCAGGGGGTTAGACCTGGCCAGAGACCGAACGGACGAGGGGAAGGCTGCCCAGGACTCTGCCTCGCAGCCTAGCGTGAAACCAAAGAAAAGGAGAAAGAGCTACAGGAGTTTCCTTCCGGAGAAGAGCGGTTACCCTGATATTGGGTTCCCCCTCTTCCCCTTGTCCAAGGGGTTCATTAAAAGCATCCGCGGTGTCTTGCAGCAGTACCGGGCTGCCTTAGCAGGGGCCAACATCCCAGAGTGGACAGAGGACAAATAAACGGGGAGGTCAGGGACAGGCAGGTGCCAGGGGAGAAGGGAAAGCAGCAGAAAGGAAATTGGCAAACGCTGTGACCATTAAACTGGCTTCTCCTTGCAGCTTTTTCTTCCTCAGCTTGGTTTGTTCCAAAGAGGATGGTAGGCCCGATTGCACCTCTGAGGAAAGGTTGTCTGAGCATGAATAACTCTTTGCCCCCAGCCCTTCTTCCTTCCCCCGTCCCGTGTACGTTGCTCCTCTTGCGAGTTTGACCCTGCAATGGTAAGATTTGAGACCTGCACAGAAGCAGTCTTGCAGCCACGTTCCCTCTGCACTTTCATCTTGGGGCACCTTTTCCACACAAGGACTCTTCCCACCCAGCGCTACCCCCAGCAGTTTGTTCTTGGGGGGGGGGGGGGGTGTCAAGCCTGGAGAAGCGATCGCTGTAGAATCTGGAAGTGAAGGGCAACGCGCTCCCAGTCTTTCATTTTTCTCTGTGTTACCATGGGTTTAATGAAGTCTACCCCAGCTTATACGTACTTAGACATTGGATTGTGTTCGCGTTGAAGTTGTCTACACCATATGGAGTTGCTCTAGTCTTAGTTGTTCACAGACAGCTACAAGGTTTTTCTGATCAGGACTCGGTAGGCAGAGCTCTGCATTTGTACTTGTGCAGCCCTGGTGGTGCTGTGGGGTTTCCATCCAAGTTCTTCTTGATCTTCTGGAAGCAATTCTAGCCATCCACACTTTTTCTCCAGAGTAAGGTGATTTTTCCCTTTCTCCACCATGCATGCCTGTCTTCTAGAAATACATGGGATTCAGGGTTCTGCCCTTCTGACTTAAGTCTCCACATCTTTGGTTGCCACCATCCTGGCTGTCACACAGCACTACACCTACTCCTGGATCTCCTCCTCTCCTGGGCAGGCGGCAGCAGGTGATCTTGGGATGTATTGTAGATCTTGCAGTCTGGGTGATGAACCTGGCCTGGCTGCTGCTTCCCCAATCACTTGGCCGTAGGTGGGTATTTTGGAGCTGTTGGAACCAGGGTCACCCAAGGGAAAGGAGCTGTGGCGCCGTGACAAGGTCCTCTTGTCACAGCAGGAGTTTGTCACCGTTCCCGTGCTGTTACTCAGCCACGGGAGCGCAGCAGATGTTGGTGTGGGCTGTTATCTGTACCTTCCCTTGTCAGCCCTTTCCTGTGGTGGCCCCAGGGCCACCGTGGCCAGCAGCGTTGTGGCACAGCAGGTGCTATCCCCAATCCCAACTGCGGCAGCGGGAAAGGGCTGGGGAGGTCAGCCCTCCTTCCAGCAGCAGAGCCCTGTCTGAGCTGGTGATGCTGAGCACTTTGAAGCAGTGACTGGCCAGAGCCTCCTGGCCAAGGCACCTTCCCGGAGCCTCTTTTTCTGTCTGCACGCACTTCATTTCACTTCTGGAGCTGGGAGGTCACGCTCCAGCACCACTGCATTTGCCTGATGTTTTTAGGCGTTGGAGAAGCACCCGCTTGGCATCTGTTGGAGCAGAGTCTGTCAGGGAGTGTCTGTAGGTCCTTCCAGCCAGCACAGGGAGCCAGCCGTGCCGGGCTTCCCGGGAGGAGCCGGGATGAGCAGATGGCTCTGCCAGAAGTGAGGATGGAGACAAAACTCTCCTTTGCTCTTCCTCGATACGGCTGCCTTCCCTCCCCTTCCACCTCGGGCCAGGATCTGGTCTTTTTGGTTCAGAATTGGAGAAGAGCAGGCAAATCTCAGCGTGTTTGCACAGGGCTTTCTGCTCCTTGAAACACCAAATCCCTCCACCCAGCTGCCCACCCCTGCTATTCCTAGCTGCCCCCCTGGGATGCTCCAGAGCCGGGGGAATGGCTGCCCAAAGCCCTTCTCCTTGTCACCACCCGCTGCCGGGATTTCGGAAGGTGCATCCCAGTGCTCTGGAGGAAGCAGAGCTCGGCTGTGGAGGAAGACCTGGCCCTGCAGAGCTGTGGGAGCACTGGGCTGAGGTGGGGAGCGGGTCTGGCAGGGTCACAGACCCCCATGAGGGTGCAGGGAGATGCTTTGAGCCGCAGACAGGGCAGCCTGTAACTCAGGGCTGCTTTGGGGCTGTGGCTGGTGCTAAATGAATGAATCCCTTTGAGCCAGGAGGGTCCCCAGAAGAGAAAGGGCCGTTGGGGGCAGAGGGGTGAGGCTGTTGCTTCAGGACAGGGGAAGGGCAGGCGGAGAGGCTTGTTCCGCAAATAATTAAACCTCTTACTCACCAGACAAAATTGCGGTTGGTGGTGTGTGAGGCCAACTTCCCCTGTCCCCTGTGCCGGGTGTCCTTATCCCCGCTGGCCAGGGAGGGGGGGGGGGAGGTGTTTAAAACCCCTTTAGGGTTTTAAAGGACATCAGAGGGACGGGGGAGCTCTGGGGTTCCCTGCTTTGCCCAACCCTTTACTCTCTCATCTCTCGGGGAAGGCAGTTGGCAGGGGCTGGGGAGGAGGACAAGCTGCTGGGACCCTACGAGTCCTCCCCTTCGCCCAAAACAAACAAACAAAAAAATAAATCTCTTTATTTCCTCTGATCCTAATCAAGAGCTTTTGCACAGGTTCCTGGGGCTTCCTGCCGAGGAGGTGTGTATTGGCTGCCTTCTGGAAAGGGGAGGCTGCTCCCCGGCATCGCTCGCTCTCCGTAGCCGGCTGTCCCAAACCGAAACGCGCACGGAGGTTTACAGATTTTCTAAAGCTTTTGATAATGTGAAGCTCCTGGGTGACGAGGTTGGTGGTGAGCACACTGCAGCTATGTAATTTTTTTTGTGTATGTATGTAATATTTAAGGGTAACAAAATTTAAAAGGCTAAAACCTTAAAAAAAAAATAATTAAAAAAACACACAAAAAAAAAAAGCCAAAGCATGATGCATATTGTTAGCCTTAAAACTGGCTACACGACTGTGTGATGTACAAATGAGAGCAGCCTGTAACTGTTTTAAGTGCTGGGGTTGGGGAAGAAGCATTACGAAATCAGTTTGTAGCCTTGATTCTGTACAGTATTTAATGAGAAAAAAAAAAAGAGGAAAAAAAAATAAAAAAAAAGACCTGACTATTGAGGCCATGCTTAGAGGTGTGTCGTTCACGTGCAGATGTGGATGCTTGGTTGCTTACGATATATGTATAAAGTGCTGTGTGACCATTAAAACTTTTTTTACCTGCAGAATTTTTTTTTTTGTTTTGTTTGGCTAACCGAGGTGTAATAAAGGAGGGAAGATGACTTGCCATTAAATTTTGCCTCTGTGAGTAGTTCTGACTGGTGCCTCTTTCTTTCTTTTTTTTTTTTTTTTATTCCTCCCCATCCCTGCTGCCGCGCCTGGCGCTGGCCGGGTCCCCGACGGGCATCCCTGTGCCAGGGGCCAGTCTGGACCGGGTCCTGCTGGCCACCGCCAGTCTGGAGGGAGCCAGGAGGATCTGGCAGCGAGGGGCTGCCCCCGAGGCTCCCTCTAAACCCCGATTCATGGACATCTGTCAGGCTCTCTTTATTTTGCCCGGTGCATGTGGGCTGCCCTGCCTGGCGTGTGCCACGGCTCCGCTGGCTGCTGCCCGGCTGGATGAGGGCATGGAATGGCATCCAGGGATGGCTCCTGCTGCCTCCCTGGCCCCAGCGCAGGTGAGTGTGTGCTGAGATGTGTCAGTCCTGCAAACACAGCCCCCACCAGGCTCCTGTCCAGGCTGCTCAGGAGGGATCCCTGTCCCTTCCCAAGGGATTCCCGCACCTCCCGGGTGCTGGTGGGTGTGTTAAACCCTTTTTCACAGAAAGAGTGGTCGGGCATTGGAATTGGCTGCCCAGGGAGGTGGTTGAGTCACCGTCCCTGGATGTGTTTAAGAGTCATTTAGATGTGGTGTTGGGGGATATGGTGTAGAGAAGAACTTTGTAGAGTAGGGTGGATGGTTGGACTCAATGATCCCAAGGGTCTCTTCCAACCTGAATGATTCTGTGATCTGTTCTATGATGTTTGTCCCCATGGGCTTTGCTGGAGATGGAATCATTTAGGTTGGAAAAAACCCTTAAGATAAAGTCCAACCTTAAACCTGTCACGTCCACCACTAAACCGTGTCCCCGCATGGTGGTCCTGCTGGTGAGGAAAGGGAGGGGGGGGACATCATGTGTCCAAGGGTCCTGCTTGTCACTTGGTTTTGGAGCTCAGACACCAGCTTCTCTTCAACACCCTCTGCTTTATTTCCTGGTAACTCCAGCACGGGTATTTTCTTAGCACGAGAATAATGGAGATGATTGAACTCTTCTCTTGGAAAATGAGGTAAGATTTTTCTGCGTTAAGAGTAACGTTAACGATGCCTGGATTCCTTGGGGTCATCCCTTTGGAGGAGGCTGAAAGCGTGGGCCTGGAGCTGCAAGGGAGTGGGAGCAGCTCATTCCTTAACCCCTCCCGTTGAGGGTTGTCCTTGTTCAAAACCAGCAAGAATCTGCCTCTCGAGGGGTGCGTGGCCCCTGCTCTCACTTCCCTGGGGTGCCGGGAGCGAGGGGCTCCCCGGGAGGAGCTGGGGCCTGAGAGGTTTTGGAATCAAACCCTGGGAAAGGGGAGGGCAAGGGAGGTTCCAACCAACCTGCTTGCGGTGATCACCACAGGTGTCCCCAGGAGAGGTCCGGGGGAGATTTGGGAGCCCCAAAACCTCTGCTCTATTGACACCCCCCCTGCCCCAGGCTCTCCCCACAGCCTCCCCCGACCGCAGCAGCCGTTCCACGGGGTTAGAGAAGTTCAGCAAAACGTTGCCCGGTCCCTTTTTACACCTGGCCCCGTGCCATGGGGCATGGGGGGGAGGAGTAACTATTTTTGAGGTGGTTCCCAGCTGCTCTGCTGGCCCCGGAACAGGAGCTCGGCTCCCCGTGAAGCAGTGGGGGTGTTTCGGGGGGGGAGGAACAATCGTGCTCTTCTTTCCCAGCTCCAGGCTCCTAATTGCATAGTTTGCAGATGAATAAATGCAAACAGCCACCACTGTTTGCTCTTCTACTTTGTACCCCAGCGCCGTAAATGAGGTTTAATTACTGTAATTTTATGCCAAACAGGCTGAGCAATGTCCCCCACCCCGGGCAGGGACCTGTTGCAGGGCTCCAGCTGGCCCCGAGCTGCCTGGGAGAGGGGACGTGTGAGCTCCCCCATCCTGGTGAAAAGCCAAATCCCCCCCTTGAACCTCTTCCATGCCCCTTTCCCTTGCTCAGGGGCACTGAACCTTCCCCAAGATGTCCCAAAAAATCAGGGACATCGATGCTGAGCCCTTGGATTGCGACGCTGGGCGAGGAGGCATCAGTGCAACCCCAAAAATGGGGGTGCCCAATGTCCTGCCTCCGGGGCATCTTCTCTGTGGCCGTGGCTCTGGAGGTGAGGGTGAGGGTGGCCGTGGTCCTGAGCTAAACCCATCCTGACAGCGGCCAGGGTGACAGCAGTGACAGCACCCTGAGCTCCGATTTAAAACCCCGTGGGGGGGGGGGGGGGGGTGAAGGGACGGTTGGATTTTTTTTTTGCAAACGCTAGATATTTATTGCATTTCTCACAATAATAAACTCTGGT
>JAOXJM010000003.1:29567282-29593845 GCA_026413425.1 Tringa solitaria
TTAGCTTTTGCTCTGAGTTTTCAGAGCTTTTGTTTATGTTAGCATCTGCCAGGAAGAGGAGATGGTGCTGGCTTTTGAGAGCCAAATACCTTGTGAAACTTCAAATAAGAAAGATGCACCTTAGATTCAGGACCACTGAAACATAGATAAAACCATCTGTTTACTTGTATCCTATAAACCAAGAGGCATGGTTTGTTTTTTGTTTTTGGTTTTTTTTGTTGTTGTTTGTTTTAATTCTTTCCCAGATGGAAAGAAAGCTCCTGCTGTAATTAGGACACTTGGTACCTGATTACAAGCTGCATTTGCAGGGAAGAAAGATAATTTCTGTGACCAGTGGTGATCCCTAATGGGCCTTGTGTGCTGCTGGGGGGAGATCTAGCAGTCCTTTTAATCTCTGGAGTCCAACAGATGCGTTTAGATCTCCTTCTGACTGCAGTGTTTGGCACAGAGGGTACAAATGATACATTCCACTCCCTGCTTGTGTGTCTGGGTTGGGGGGGAATGCTGATTGAAGCTTGCTAACGCCTCCCCAGTGCTCCTGTAGGTCTGTGTTATGGGGGATGTGATACTGTCATAAACTCACTGCAGACCATGGATGTGAGTATTCCAGACGTTCATTTGGTTTGCAGCATGAGAAATGCCAATGATCTAAAGATAAGGACAGTGCTGTGAGCCTAAACAATATGGAGTAATGAGGAAAAGATGGAGACTTGTGTTCTAATCTCTGGTCAGAGGGAGCCGGGGACACAACACTAAAACTGGGGTGGTATTTTCTATGAATGTGTGGAGTGAGCCCTGCTTTTGGGAGAGACAGTATGTTCAGAGGACTTGCAGCAACCTCCCTCAGCTGAAGGAGAATTTCTAATGGGATGGAGGAAGAGTAATGAGCCTTCCTCATTAAGTCACATTTCCAGCATGTGAGAGGGTGGCGCAGGGGAGTCAGATCACAGTAACCTTGTGATGTTGTTTTTCCTTATTTCCAAACTGTGTTCTTACGTTCTGGAAAGAGCTCTTGTGTGATGCTACTGGAGGAGAGGAGGTGGCACCAACTCTCCTCCATCTCAGAAAATGCAGCATTGTAACAGGAGACCAATGGGCATTACAGGGTGAAACTACATCAAAGAATTTTAGAAAGGGAAAAGAATAACCAGCTGAAAAGTAGTGTAGTTGGGGAGGACTACAGGTGGGGAAGGGTGTTGGAGCAGGGTGAGTGTGGAGCAGTTGGGTTTTCAGATTTTCTGTGCAGCTTAGATGGAGCAGGTAACATGGCTGAACAGATTGGCTTTGCATGGTGGCTCTGTGCTGGCTGGTGATGGGGTTTGGGGAAGTTCCTTCACGAGGAACAGACTGGTGGGAGCAGAGGAAAATCTGCCTGGTACTTGCTGGTAATTCAGCTTTGGAGTGGCTGGAATAAATGATCCAAGTGCTGGGTGGCTCTGGGTACTAGTGGCAGAGACTGACCTTCAAGTACCCAGTTGTGCTGGGTAAATGGAGGCTCAGGTAGTTACACAGATTTTAGAACAAAGATACTGCCTTGTATCCAGGAAACTGCAGTTTCCTTTCCCTTCCCTGGCTTGTTCTTGAAGTGGAGGATTAGGAAATACACCGAAGAGCTGCCACTGTGCTGACTGGGCCAGATGACTGATCTTTAAATAAAGATTTGCCTGAGTTTGAAAGGCAGTTCAAAGTCAGGCTGTGGCTTGCTTTGGCCATGGTCAAGCACAGAGCAAATCCTCTGCTGTCAGCTCCAACTCCTTCTGGAGTCTGCAGGTGTGGAGAGAGTTGGGTATTTGCAGAGCTGAGACCAGTGAAAGTGTTTGTAATGAAGAGGATATTGCCAAAATAAAATCATATCAGAGTCAAGGACTTTGTCTGTGTGCAGATTTCTCTTCAAATTGAATGTTTGCGCTGTGAGCTTGCTGAAAGCTTCCTTCAGAGATAACTTTACAAGTATCTTTTAGGTGCTTGTCACAAAGTGGGAGAAGGAAAGGCAGCCTGGGCTGAGAGCCCTTCCCAGCACTACTGAAATGTGCTTTGATGGCATGAAATACTGCAAGTGCACTTGCCTCTGGAATTTTGATTCAGCTAAACGTCAAGTCTTTTTTTAACTGACTGTCCTTTGTCTCTAGAGCCTGCTTCAGTGGTTTTTGACAGTCTTCAGAGGAGCATTTTAAAGTACAGGCTGATACAACCCCATAGTGTTTCCTGAAATACTGCAGTGTGTCACTTCTCCATTAAACTATAGGTGACTTCTGAGCGGGTCGCATTTAGGCTGTGAATTTGAGATGGATTTTATAAACACTCTTGTATCCACAGCTGAATATACTTTTAGCATTTGTTGAGACTGCAGAAAGTTAGATCATTTCTCCTGGGCAATGTTTACGGAGAGAGATATTCCAGATCAATATAAATTTTTTTCTGGCCAGTTGCTCTGAGATGGATTTTTAAAGCCATAAAGAGGCAGTTTCTCTTAGATGCTACCAGGTCCAAGAGGAGTTGGTTTTGTGATGGAGCTGGTGTGAGGATGGCAGAGCAGAGCAAGGACCAGGGCTTTCCCCATCAGTGCTCAAATGGGGAAAAGTTTACTCTGTGATGATGTTAAAAACTTTTAAAACTGGGAGCTTGATCCCACTGTGCCCAGTCCTCGGCACTGGGCTTGGCACTGGACTGTATGTACATGGCTTCTTTAACAGATCCCAGTTCTGAAGACTACTGCTTTTAAAAACAAAAACAATGCAAAACTGAGTTTCTGTCTGTCTTGGATGGAGAAGGGAGCTTCCAGAAGTGAACTCCTGCTCTGATGTTCACTTGGTGCTGGTTAGCAATTGAGATTTCTACAAATGCTGTAAAATCAGCCTTACCATTCTCCAGACTTCAACACTTCAGTGTTAAAAGCCCCCACCTCCCCGTAGGCCAATACCACACCACACAGCAGGGCTTTTGTCGATGGAGCTCATTTTGCTTGGAGATAAATCACATCTCCAGGACCTAAAATATTATTTTTTCCAGAAGCAGCTGTATGTCTCCGGGGGGCTGAGTGCTCTGGGTTACCTGTAGTGACAGCCTTCACTTTCCTGGTGTAGGTCTGCTTGTGTCTGCAGACGAGTGAGCCAGTAACTGTGATAACCCCTGTTCATGGGGTTATGCTATTAGTCCAGAGCCAAATGCGAGCAGGGTTCTTGCTGTCAGTTTAATCCCTCTGTCGCCTAAAGTAACAACCAGTGGGTTCGACTGGAGAGGATTTGGAGAGAAAAGGGTTGGGGATGGAAGAGAAAGACGGGAGAGTTGATGGGAAAAGGGAATTTATCTTTGAACTCTGTTAGAAATGGGTGCTCCCAGGCTGTGTGGTGAATTAGGCTATGCTCTGCCCTTGACTTCTGTGTAAATCTTCCTTTTGACTCAAGTCCTGTGGAATTTGGTGTTTTATGACAGGAGCTGGGCAAACAGTCACCTCTTTAATAGCCTTAGCTAAATCAAGGTTTTATCAGGCTCCTGCACTGGCTGAAGTTTTGGCTTACGCAGATCGTTTAGAAAGGGGTTTGGTGGGAGGAGTGCCCCTGGGTAAACATACCTCATCTGCTTTGGTGGAGCTGCTCGTTGGTCCCTCTGCCATGCCTGCACTTGTGGGGGTTAATGTATGACTTTTATGGGCAGTTTTCTCTCCTATCCTTCCCATTGCCTCCCCTCTTGTTTACTTGCAGTCAACAGTTGGAGCAGAGATGGGGATTTATTGTCTGACCAGAGCAATCTACTGCTGCTCTTTCCTTTGAGTTGGCAGCTGCTTACTGTCTCTGTTGCTGCTGTCTGCACCCGGGTTTGACAAGCTGAGTTGTTCAGTGTCCCTCTTTCCATTAGGATATAAACTTGCCTTTCCAATTTATTGTTTCAGCAGCACAGAAACTGTAGAACAATTTGAATAGGGCACCACTGGCCTCTGGTTTCTTCTTGCCAGCTACATCCTTGCAGAGCATCTCAAACCTCTGCTGTGTTTGTTTGCCACCTCGTAGCACTGGAAGTGTCACCCTCCAAGGAGTGTTTTGCTGAGATGTGTCCAGCTGGACTGTTTTAGGAGCTTTCCGTCCTTCCATGAGATGCAGGGTTGGACTAAGGGTGCTTGCACAGTCCTGTTAATGGATGTTTTTTTTCCAGTAGTGAGGTAGGAACGTGCTGTCTGCAGTGAAGTCAGGGTGCACGTGCCTCCAAACAGAGCTTGCAAGACTTGCCATGCAGTTGTGGAGGAATAAGGGTGAGTCATTAAGCATTTCCACAGACACACACTGGTTTGTTTTGTGTGCGTGTCTGATACTTGAGCTTGTTTCGACTTGGATGCCTTGGCAGCGATTAGGCTCAGTGGCTACACATGCCTGACTGTCATCGGAAAGACAGCGGGATCGCAGTGGGCAGTAAGAGATCAGTGGATCTCACCTGCAAAATTCACCTTTACTGTGTGTCTATCCCTGGGATCCCCAGGCCTGCCTTTGCCTGACCAGCTGCCAGCTCTTTTTTGAAGATACTGAAGGTACTGAAGATGCCTTTGTATTGCAGCTGCAAGTTTTAACCCAGCGGGGCTGATGAGAGAAGCCAAATGAAAGATTTGGGTAGTCTGTCTGCTTTGGACTGCACCATCCCTGGGCGATGCTGCAGTTGGTACCCAAGCTGGGCTGGTTACCATCTCACACATACAATTCTCAATGTGGGAGTTTACTCACCAGCCTCAGCCGTGGCAAAACGTGCTGCCAGACACACGATCAGGAGCGTGTGTGTGCCAGATGCATGCTTGGTAGTTAGCTAAGCAAATAGATCTCGTTTCATTCGAGTATCTGTTATCGCAGCTGTCCCAGGCACGCTTTCCAGGCCAGCTTCTGGCTGAGACCTCCAGTTTTGTGGGCCAATAGCCCAGGTCAGCAGTTGCTGGCGGGCCAGCAGCAGGCCAGTTATGGGCTGTCTTGCTCATTGACTTCTGAAAAAACAAATCTTAGTGACAATTGAAGTACAAGGCTGAGTCTGTGGAGATGGAGAGAGACCGACCGCTGAAGGTGGTAGAGCCAGAGACAGATGTGGGCTCTTTATTTAGGGTTAATCCTGATTTGCGAAAATTTGGCGTGTGTCCAGGTAAATACAGTATATGTGCAGAGAGAAAACTACTGCCATAATCAACATGTTGAACAAAGGTATTTTGCAGGCATAAACCGTTTCCTAATCCAGCATGTGGGCATGGCCCCAAGGAGAGCCCAGAGGAGAGGAGGGATTGCCCTGTGCTCCAGGTAGCTGGGTTGCAGCAACACACCCATCCCAAGTGTCTCTCAGCTGAGGCTCACCCTTACAGCACACTTGCCTGTAATACTTACTAATGGATTACTTGTCAGTACAGTTAAATACAGAACTGTCACCTGTGGGGAAAAAACCTGCCTTTTGGAGCCTTTTAAAATGCTCTTCAAAGTGAATCTTTATTATATATGAAACTGGGGGTAAAAAAAAGGGAGCAACTGTAATCTTTGTTGTGATGAGTGTTGTAGGTTTGATATTTGAGAAGAGCAAGAACTAATTTGGAAGAAAATCAGAAAATGAAGTTAAGATCTCTTCAATCAACTCAGTTATTTCAGAAGGAAAGGGGGGAGGGGGAAGAAAGAAAAAGATGTGGGAGTCAAAAAAAGTGACTCAGTTGCCATTATTCAAATCTGAGTAAATCATTAATGTTTAGTTCCACAACAGATCTGCCTAAGGTGCTGTTTCACAGGCCAGGCAAGATGTCCTTTGCTGTAACTCGGGAGACACTCTGGTCAATCATACAAGGCCTGGCTCTTCCAAATAGAGCGTTGACCTGCTGCAGAGCAGGGTGGCCCAGGACCCTGGAGGGAAGGAGACCCTGGGGAAGTGGTTCTGCAGCCTGGCTGGTGCACTCAGCCCCGTTAGGCTGTGCTGTGCATTTTGTTGGTGTGTAGCAGTTGGCCCAGTCTCTGCTTTGGATCACAAACTGCTGTGTTCCTCCATTTTTAATTTCCTTTTCTTTTTTTTTTCTCCAGGCGTCTTGGTGCTGAGCTGGGGAAATCTGTGGTGTACCAGGAAACCAATGGAGGTAAAAGAAATCCTTACTATTTGCAACTGTTTCGAAGTAATCTTAAAAATACTAGCTAACTCCATCAACCAAACCTGTCTAATAAGTGCAGTGATTCAGCTGTGATGTTGCTGCTGCTCCTGGCAGCACTAAACCTCTGTATATGACCTTGGATGAAGCAATTAAATGTGTTCCTTATTTTCCCTGTTATCTCATTTGTCTGCCTGTGCCCTTCTCCAAGGCAAAGCCCTGCCTCAGGTGTTAGCTGCTATAAAAGCTTATGTGCTCTTGTGCTTAGCAAAACATCTCCCAGATTTAAAAGTAATGGCCTGCTTTCGAAGTGTCTGCCTTGTAAACTTTTAAATTACCCCCTTCTTCCAGGCCTCCCCCGCCACAGGCAGCTCACAGCTGCCCTGGCAAGGACCTGCCTGATAGCTTTAAAGAGTGTGAATTCAGGGCTGTGCATCTTGGAGCTTGCCTTCATCTCTTTAATTGTAGCATCTGTTTTCAGATGCTGGGCTAAAACACAAGGATATTGGCTAACAGAGTTCAGTGGCTAAGAGTCATCTACCATTTCAGGACCTCACTTACCTTATTTGCAGAGAGGCTAGAATCAGAGAGCTGGTAGAGGCCAGAGGAAGGGATGGAAAAGGTGCTGACTCGGTGTGAGAATTTATTTATGATAGTGCCATTGCCCTTACAGCCACAGCAGGCCACAGGGTGTGTAAGCTGCTGTGGTTATGGTTGGGTTGGCATTTAACGTTCACACTAGTGAGAACTTGCTGCCCTTTGGAGTTAGTTTTAAATCAGGGAGCTTGCTACAAGGTCTGAAGTTGTTCTTCATCACTGCACAGCAAATCAGTCTGTTTTCAGCGGAGCCCCTTAAGGTTACTGCCAGTGCCCAGGCAATTAGACTTTGAATTCGGTAGCTGGGTAGATATTTCTTTCCTTCTGCTTATCCCTGCCCTCTAGTTCATGACTTTGGGAAATGAGTGGCTGAGGCAGGCACCACGGGAAACCTGGTGTCATTGCTTTGCCTTTGCAGAGCTGCTTTGGGGCTCAGCTTTTGCATTTGAGACTGGAACTGTAGGAATTGTGTTCAGCAGAGACCCGGGTTTCCAGCTCCTGTCAGTGTTGAAATGTCTTGACCTTGGTAGTGAAATTGGGGAGTTCTCCCTCTGAACTCAGTGCTGCTGGTGTTGCCTTGGGCTATCCAGCCTGTATGGAGCTGGCCCCACTGTAATTGGCAAAAGAGCCAAGTTAAACTCTTCATGGTAAGTACTAAAGGTTGTTCTGCTTTGGGTGGTTCATTGTTCACTAATGAATGTGGCATTGACAGCTTTCAGCGCTCAGCATGGAGAAGTGAAAAGGGTCACTCATTGAGAATTAGGTAATTGTCTTCTACGAGTAAGAGAACAGCTATTCAGCCTGGTTTTGCATTGTAAATACAACTAACTCACTGGTGTATCATGCCAGCTTTTCACTTCCGGGGGCCAGCCTTTGGAAAATTCCCTTGGTTTATCTGCCTGTTAATCTCTAATCCATAAATCTGATGTTTAGTAACAAAACTGACTGTTTTCAATCCTCTTCAGAAACAAGAGTTGAAATAAAAGAATCCGTCCGGGGACAGGATATCTTCATTATACAGACAATCCCCAGGTAAGGGACTCCTGGCTCAGTTTTACAGCTGATAAGCTTTGAATTTCTGGGTCAGCAGATTGTTCGATAGGTTTGCTCTCCGTTAGCCAGCATGATAACCACTCTGTTTCCTGTATTGTCATTGCTTTGACTCTACATTTAAGACACCACATAGTGTTAAGCTGTTAAAATTCCCAGAGGATCGCTCGCGCCACAGCAAAGTGAGAGGCTTCCCATCAAATAGCCTAAGTGTGTCACTTGAGGCAAGAGCAAGTATGACTGATGGCTTCAAGTGAAGAAGTGATGGCTTCTGTGCGTTGGTGCCCTTGCAGGCTCAGTTGCTTGGTGATTTCTGACTGGCATTTCCATTTCAGGATATGTAATTTCCTCTGCCTTCCAATTACCAAGCAGCAGAGCCAGCAACAAACAGCAGCTACTGCTTTCATTACAGCCTGGGTTACTCTTCCCCTTTCACTGTAGTGATGTGAAACTCAGCTCAGGTGGAAGCCTGTAGCTTCCCTCCTGTGCTTTTATAGTTCTTAATGATGTTGGGGCTTTTAGTGGGCAGTTTTGTTTTTTATTTTGGGCTGTTCTAGCCTTGGAGCAAGAGGAAGAAGTGCTGCAAGTAACCAGGGGGCTGGAAAACCAGCTGCTGACTCCAGGAGCCTTGCTGCTCCCTGGCTGAGGAAGAGTGTAGTGAGATAGCACTGGTGTGGTGGGAAGGGAGCCCACATACAAATGATAATTGCAAAATGACCCAACTATGAGTAGGGCAGGTGCTGTTGTCAGAGATGAGGTATTGATAGGACACCTTTTGCACATTAGCAAAACAAGGATATTCCTGCTCTAACAGCTTTTTCCAAGTTACCAAATTCTGCTCAGATTTTGAAGATCACAAGAACTAATAAGTACCAGAACTCAAGCGGGGAGCAGAATACCCTTGAAACAGAATTTTAACTTGCTTGGCAAAGAAATAGAGCCCAGTGAGAAAGTTCATTTTCTCTTTTATAGTCTTGGCCTGGTGTTAAAGAAATCAGTAGGACTACAAGATTAGCGTGCTCGCTTCTGGAGTTCCTCTTGCAGACTGAGACAATTTCCTAGAGCTCATCTCTCTCCAGAGAGATGCTCCAAGTGTTTCCTCCCTCAGGGAGCAACAAAAGCTCCATGAGATGAAAATGTTTTTTGATTTTTGATCAAAAGGATTATGTTTTGGGTGAATAGTGCCATTCTCCTGTCCCTCATGAGAGCTGTCTCTGAAGTAACTTGTAACTGAGAGCTGTGTAAACATGAGACAGATAAGGTATTCAAAGGAGATAACTCGGAGCATTAGGGACAGCAATAGTTTTGGGAGGGGAAAACCTCCCCTGCTTTTAACCTGTTGATCCCTTTGTTTTTCCATAAACTCAATTCAGTGTTATGGGGCAAGAAATGGATCCTTTTTAGCCAGAATGTTCAAGCCCCTCTGGGTGAGGAGTCACTGTTGTGCAGCTGAGTCATCTTTTATACTTAAGCTGTAGCTATCTCTTGCTGCGTTGCTGGAGAGGACAGGTTCAAGGGTGTCTCAGATTTGCAGTGGGTTTCGGCAAGCTTTGCAGGAGAGTAAAAAGAAGCAACTGTGTTGAATAATGTGAGAATAGGACTTCTGCGCTCAGTAGTGGTTTGAAAAGGAAACAAAATATTAGGCCTTAATAGGAAAGGAGTGGAGAGGGAAACAACCTTGTTATGTTGCAGTGTGGATTCACGTCTGCATCTTAAATGCAGAGAGAGAACAAGAAGACCTGAATATTAGATACAAGATCCCTGTCCAAAAAGCATAAAGCAGAACTAAAAAAAGTTATGAAGGCAGGTACTGCACAAGACTGTTGGTGTGTGGACTTGCATTCCTATGAGGGAAAACCAGAGAACTCATGCTTAGACTGTAGAAAAATGAAGGAGTTGGTGGTTTAACGATAGGTTAAAAGCAAAAGGAGTCTTTTAGTGCTGAGTGTTGGTGCTGGTTGTTGCAAAGTCAATTGGCAGCTTCACGTAAGGCATTTGCTCAGTCCCGAGAACAGGGATGGGGAGCAGCAAGGGAAGCTCCAGGCTGCTGGAGAGGGGTGGTAAATAGGATGTTGGGGACAGCTGAGCTGGCTCTGAATGTCCTGATAATGAGCTGACAGTCCCCGTGTGTGGTCTTGGCTTGGGCTTTCCAGCAGTAACTATGAGCATGGCTTCTAGGCAGGAGGCGGGGAGGGCAGCAAGGAAGGATGCTCTCCTGGGTACCCGTTTTGGAGATGTTGTGACTGGGATTCCACTGAAGATGTTATTTCCCCCAATTAGTCCCCACCACAAGCTGGGTCAGCGCCCTTTGCAGATTCATGTGGCGTCTGGCAAAGCATCCAGGAGGGTTCTCCTTGCCTTGATGAGCCCCCAGCCCACCCATCCTGGGCCCTGCTGGAGGGCCAGACACATCCACCTCTGCCTAGTGCCTGTGTCAACTGGTCTGCAGGAGCTTCCCAGAGTCCAGCGTGGGATCCTGCTTGAATATCGAGAGAGGTGCTGCTCCTCAAGTAATTTCTCCATATATATGGCTGCCAGTGTCCCACAGCCATGCCAGGAATGCTGGTGCTTTTCAAAATCGGTGGTAACCCTTTCTCTCAGGAGCAGTCTTGCTCTCTATCTGCTTTTCACGTGAATATATATAGTTTAAATATTTTATTTTTTTTTTTTTAATTTGAAAAATAGTGGTGGGAAATACTGAATTTCCTGGATGAACTTTGAATAGGCTTAAACTTGGCCACTTCGTTTTCACACAACACTGATAGTAGCATCTTGTAATCTCCTCTCATGGCCCCACTGGCACAGCTAAAACACCAAAGGGAAGAAACAGTTCTTTGTTTACTCGTTGTCCTACGTGGCAGGGG
Organism: Tringa solitaria; assembly: GCA_026413425.1. Classification (NCBI taxonomy): domain Eukaryota; kingdom Metazoa; phylum Chordata; class Aves; order Charadriiformes; family Scolopacidae; genus Tringa; species Tringa solitaria. The sequence continues at coordinate 29,577,879 of JAOXJM010000003.1, forward strand.
GCTATGTTTTATGTAATTCTTGGCTGGGTGCTTCTGAGCTAACAAAGCTTTCTTGTGTGTAAATGGCATTGTGTGCGAGGGCTGGCGGGGCTGGGGGGAGAACAGACACCCAGAGCACTCACAAATGAAGAGGCACAAGCGGAGGTTAATTTCTGAAGGAAGGGGGAGCGATGGAGAAGTGGGAATGGTTAGAGATTTGTCACAGGTCACACAGATGGAGGCTTAGAAAATAGGATCTCTGAGCTCCTGGGCAAGTCGTCCCCGGTGGTCAGGAGGAAAACGGGTCCTCAAGCAATGTCTGGGTAACATCCAGAAAGCTCTGCAGAGCTTTAAGCTGCTCTGTGCTGTTTATTCCTCTGCTGCTGTGTGGAAAGATGTGGTCAGTCTGTGCTCTGTCACCATGGGGCTCCACCACTGAGCCACCCCCAGCATTGCTCTCCTGGGGACCTGTCTGGGGAAGAGGTGTGTCATTTGAGGCTGTCCCTGCTGAAAACCCCCAAGTGAGAGTGTCTGCATTGTAATAGCATTGCCTGTCCCTCTGGCTTCTCTGAAGTGCATGTTCTTCTGTTCCCAAATGTTCTCCAGTCAGCTTGTGACAATGCAGATAATGTCTCTTGGTCTTGCCTTTAAGGATCCAAAAGGGCTTAGCTTTTCTTTTTCTCCTTCCCAGAATGAATTAAAATGCAGATTAATGCAATCCTGCTGGACCACACCAGTCATCATGGTGAACCAAACTGAAAATGGGGTTGTGTGTGTATTCCTTGCTGTGGTCCGCAGATATGTTCTGCCTACGTTGCTTTTTTGTTTGGTTTGGTTTTTTTTTTCTTTCAAGAAACAGTCATTTAGCACTTACTGTGCTGTTCCTTACATCTCTAGATAAGCTAGATAGTGTGGAGATGCTAACCCCCTCCAACGTGGTGCATCTGGACTTTGCACTGCTCCGAAATGCAGTATTTCTTAAGGCAGGAAAAATAACTTGCCTTTACGTTGTTGAAAACACCCTCATAAATCCAGGGTGGATGAAGTTGTGTTGGCTGCATATGTGCTGCTTGTTTAAAAGCCCATTTTATTTCAAAATGTACTGTATGAAGTGACATTTCTTCCAACATAAATAAAAAAAAACCTTTTTTTTTGTTGTGATGATGGAGGGAAATCATTATACACTTCCTGCTAGAATACAAAATCAAATGCTGGTCCCCAGCTCCTGAGTGCTGGAGTTGTGTCCTGTACATACAACAGTTGATTTTAATGTGCTGTGACGTGATGGAAGGAGTAAGATTACAATCTGGGTCTTGCATACGTTATCATAAGATATAGCATTATTTGCTTGAAAGTTTGGTGAGGAGAGGTGTGGGTATGAAAGGAGTTGCACTGGAAAAACACCTGCTAATATTTGGAATGGTTTTCAAATCTCCTAGAGATGTGAACACAGCTGTCATGGAGCTGCTGATAATGGCGTACGCACTGAAGACTTCCTGTGCCAGGAACATCATCGGGGTCATCCCTTACTTCCCCTACAGCAAGCAGAGCAAAATGAGGAAGAGGGGCTCCATAGTCTGCAAGCTGCTGGCTTCCATGCTCGCCAAGGCAGGTGAGCATCCAGCTGCTGGGCATCCCAGAGGGTGTCTTGTTGGTCTGTTCTTCACCCTTTTGATGTTGGGCTGTGCCGAGCCCTTGAGCCACTTTGGAGGAATTAATTTTCTTCAGCTTCGCTTTATTTCTTTGTAACTCACTTCTAGGCCATGTCCCCGGGTGTGTCAGATTGAAATAGTGTCAGCCTAGTGCTGTGACTTACTGCATGCCTGTTTCTCGTTGTGCCTTTGGAACTTTTTATGTTGACCTGTTCATGCTTATGTTATCACATGGCGTAATAATCTGAGTAATAGCTAAAATAGTCTGGAAAATTGAGATATTCAAGGAACTCAGCCTTGTGGGAGTCGTCTCATTGAATTATCTTTTTTTTTTTTTTCCATAGGTTTAACACACATTATCACCATGGACCTTCATCAAAAGGAAATTCAAGGCTTCTTCAGCTTCCCAGTAGACAACTTGAGAGCATCCCCTTTCTTGCTTCAGTATATACAGGAAGAAGTGAGGTTACTCTAGTTCTATATATATATCAACTTGTCCTGACTCATCTTAATGTGATAGCAGTGTTGGACCTCTGCTTACACAGAGGTTGTGTTGTCAGGCTAGGTCAATCATTCTGTTAATGAATTCATTTTCTCAGGGGGTACCTATTGCATGTTTCTTAGGAAAGTGGGAAAATATTATATTGTATGATTGTACCTGGATAGAAACTGAACTCCTGACCGTAAGCAGAAGATGAGCTCGCTCTCTGTAGAGTTAGTGCCATTTCAGAGATTTATGCTATTTATGCTCTAATGGCCTTTTAAATCCTGTTAAACTGTCTCCTCTCGCCCTTTGTTCTGTGGTGGATGTCTGACTGATCTGAATTATTGATAGACTTTGTCTTGGGCTGAGTGTAGGAATACTGAGCACAGGAGGGCTGAGGGCAGGGCATGGAGGTCTTTTTTCCATGTGCAAAAGATGATGCTTTATGCCCATGTGGTGGGAGCAAGGCTTCCCCGTACAGGGAGAGTGGGCTCTGGGTTCACACCTTCCCCTGCTGGGGTTTGATATGTCTGGCCCCCCAGGGCCCATTGCTACCCCTTCCTCGTCCTCCCCACACTGTGCACGGTGCTCTGTGTCTCATAGCCCTGCAGACCAGAATACACAAATACTGGTGGTGAAAATGAGTGCAGCTGCCTCTAGTTTCTTGCCACAGAATGAAGATTTGGGTTCGAGGAAATCAGAGCAGTGCCATTATTCAGCCATGTATCAAATCACTCACTAGCAAGAATGTCTTTACTGAAATAATTTTCTATTACATCCAGATTCCAGATTATAGAAACGCGGTTATTGTAGCCAAATCTCCTGATGCAGCTAAAAGGTAAGTGGATGCTTTGCTAGCTGGTTAAAGTAACTTGGAAAAGATCTGTGCTGATGGGAAATATGCCAGGAAAAATATGGGAGGGCCTCAAATGGCTCAGCAGTCTGGTCCATGAGCCTTTTGCTGCTGGAAACGGGATGGATGTCTGTAGTGGTGCAGATGGGCAGCTGAATTTTGCAGGCTGTGGGAGTAAACTCTGGAAGTCTCTGCTGCTGCAGAGCTCAGTGGTTCACCTGGGGCCGGGATCAGACTTGCTGCATGAGTTTCAGCAGTGCCTGACCATCTCAGCAAGCATTTAGCATATGGAGGAACACCAGGAGGACCCTGTGGTGGAGCCAAGGGGTGGAGTGGGCTTTGGGGTGTTAAAGGAGGAATGAAAAATGGCTTCCAGCGAAATTTCTTGCTGGGGTGCAGCCTTTGCTTGCCCTGCTGGGTCTGGGAGAGACCTGCTGCACTAGGTTGTGGAGCTGCATCAGCCCAACATCATCTTGATGTACTGTGGTTGTCCTGCAGGGCTCAATCTTATGCTGAGAGACTACGGCTGGGACTGGCAGTGATCCATGGAGAGGCTCAGTGTACGGAGCAGGACATGGATGATGGACGTCACTCCCCTCCAATGGTCAAAAATGCAACTGTGCATCCTGGTCTGGAGCTGCCGTGTAAGATTAAAGTTCTCTGCTTACCTTTGGGCAAAAAAAAAAGGGGGGGGGGGGAGTTTGGTGGGAAATTACTGTTGGTTTAGCTGTGTAGGTATAACCAACCTAATAGCAGTTGGACCAGTGGAATTTTTCTCATGGAAAGGTTGATATCAGCAAGTTGTTGGAGAAGACACAGGAGAAGGTTTTTACTTACCTCTTCCTAGCCATCCAGAGCACAAGTATTGTTCTCATCTGTGCCCACTCAGTGTCAGGACTGACAAACCTCTGACAAAGGTGGTGCTTTTACAGCACTCAGTGACAAAACTCATTGAGCTAATGAAACAGAAAAGAAATGCCAAAGTTTAACTAACATGGGAGCAGCCAGTGTGACAGGCTGGTGTCCCCAACAGGGAGGGCAGGGCTGGCCTTTTCTTCCCCTCCTTCTGCAGCCACTGGAAATGTTCTTCATCTTGGCAGCCAGGGGATCATCTTCCAGTGTCTGCTTTGACAAGGTTTTGAGGCTTGTGTGTCCTAGTGTGAATAAATTCTCCAAGAGCATTGCTGAGCTGCTTCCTGTGCTCTTGCCATCAACTGATAAACTGCTCATTTGGGAGCACAGAGGACAGTTAAAAAAAAAAAGAGGAAACTTGTATTCTGGGAAACGCTGGCCTCTTAGGATTTCTTGTATTCCTGCAACAGCAGCAGTCAAGCAACAACAGTACAATCAAAACCCAGCTCCCTCTTGGGAGGATTTCAGCTTTCTAGGTAGATGGTGGTAGAACAGAAATGATGAGTGCAGTGAACGTGGCTGAGAGCTGAGTGTGGGAAAGGCTGCGTGCTGCTGTGTGTGGTAAGGAGCCATCCATCATGCAGCCAAAGTTAATTATACTGGCAGTGGCTACTGATAAGCGTCTCCTCTTGTCTTTTGAAGTTTAGGGAGAACATCCAGTTTGTGGGCAGGTTGTGGGGGGAAGGCAAGGAAGACTGTAGGCATTTCACGTTACCCCAGCCATCGCTCACCATTACACAATCAGTTAAACAAAGCTTGTGTTGCTGGTGAAACTCCTCTTGGGCGTTGGGGGTTTGGCAATGAATTTTCAGACTTCATCTTGGTTGTCCCCCTTCTGACAAGGGGATTTTTTTTTTTTTCCATGGGCTTCCAATGAAATGGGAATTTGCTTGATTACTCCTGGCCTTTTCTTTCCCTTCCTACTCTGAAGAGGATGCTGTCCTCCAAAATAGCGCCAGCTGACGTTTGTCTGCTACCAGGGCATTGATGTGACTGTATCTTTGTTTCCAACCGTGTCACTTTAAAGGAAGCTCAACTGTGGGATGTTGCTCTGCTGGAGAGCCCTGTAAATGGTAGCTCATATGGAAACGTGCCCTTGTCCAGTTTAGTTATGATTTCAGTGGAAAATTGTTTTCAGTCCTCCACTATCGAAACACGAACTAATTTGCTGTGTATCACTGCTTTCTTATTTTATCTCCTGCAGAAACTCTGCGCTTGACTAATGACCTCACATTCCTGCATGCCTAAGGCACAAATGTAAAACAGTTAAGCTGTGGCTTGGTCGCTGTCTGTCAGGGGTGAGATGTGGGGTTGATTATGGGGTGAGCTTTGTCCAGAACTCTCAGCAGAAAGTTGCTTTTTTTTTTTTCCAGTTTTCTAATCTCAATAGATCCCTGATTTTGAGTGAGTTTTGGGTGAGCTGGGCTGTGTTACTGGCGGTGTGCAATACTGAGGTTACATCTGTCTAAAAGCAGTCTGTAAGTCTCTGGGTCTCCTGGTTGTGTCCCAACCTCTGCTGTGGATCCATGCTCTGCCAGACAGAGGTGAAAATGCAGCTGGAGTTAGGGATGGTGGTGTTGTGAGTGTCTGTACCTACTATCTCTGCCACACTTCCTTTCTTGTCCAATTCAGTCATTTGAAAAGCAACTTCCCACCTCAAGTGGCACATCAAACAAGACCCTTGGCTGGCTCTGCCCACCATGTATACCATCACCAGTGATCCTAGTGGTGTGTGCTCTGATGGCAGAGGGAAACAGGGTTCAGCTTTGTCCCTGTATGGTTGTTGGTGAGAGGTAGGACACACACTAAGCACCCAGAGCTGTACACCTCCTTACACCAAAACTGGCCTGAAAAACTTCCAGTTGTTGGAACAAAACCTGTCTCTAGGTCTGCCTGCCTCAGCTACCACAGACCTGGGGCTGGGCAGTGGGGATTCTCCTGGGGGGTGGCTGAGACCAACCATGAAGCATCCTGCTTTGGGCTCCAACCAGATAGGTGTGGAGCATCCTGTCCTCCCTCTCTGGTCTCCGCAGTTCAGTGTCCCTGGCAGTTGTGTTTCAGCCATAAACCCGTGTCTGGGAGCAGCCCCAGAGCCCTACAGTGATGGTTTATGCTTTATCTCATTCTTCATGGCCTTCCTAGTGAATTGGAAGAGCTCCTGTGTCCTGGCATGCGCCTTTTCTCCTTATTCTAGTAGAGATCATGTGCATTTAATTAACGAGTGTTATGCAGTGTAATGGCTTATTTATTGTCCTGAACGTGTAGCCTGATGCGTTACTCTGATTTGGTGGCATATGGAGCCATAACAGAAAAATGCCAAAGGTGTTTCCAATAGCACTTCTTAAAGTGCTGGGCTGAAGTGGCAGCAACAGCTCTTGTCACTGAAAACCCAGAAATCGGAGTCTTTGAGCCAGAATGTCACTCCGAGGTTATTCTCTTTGATTGTGTGCTCTTTGTGTCTCAAAGCTTGCAGCTGGCTTGAGGCTGTGCTTTAACAAATGTGTGTGGACTCTTTGCGTGTTTCCTCGTCCTTGAGAAAAGGAGTGGGGCACCATCTGTTAAATCGTTTCAGCGGCTTTGAAATTCAGTGCTTTATACAGATAGCTAATGGTCTGCTTCAAACCCAGAGCTCAGCAAACCGCTGTGAAGGAAAAGAGTTAGGGTGAAAAACTGGAGTGAAAGTAGGTCTGTTCCTACTTCCCTGCGCCCATCTCTTCCCTGTGTTTGGGCTGGGCACCAAGATGTTGTCTGTCCTTCCAGGTCTGTCGCTTCACAAAACAGTTTGTTCCTGAGCAGCCTTTTGCTCATAGGCTCTTATTGTAAATGCAGCATTAATTAATGATTATCGCTTTAATGCATGCTGTCAGCTCCAAACAGAATTTGGTTCAGCATTCTTTAACCCATTTTTGACCGCTTAATTAAGGCAACAGATTTATGCACCTGGGAACGCTGTTTCTTCTCACATCTCCCCTTTAACGTGTGGTACTTTGGAGTATATAACTTGTGTCAGAATGAAAGTAGTCTAGAGTGATTGGCTCATTGACTTATTTCGCCATCACCCCTCAGTCTTCTTTGATATTCTTGTTTGATGTGGTGGTTGGTTTTTCTTCCTTTCCCCCCCCCCAAAAGCTACAGATACCACAAGCATCTTTTCTGACTCTCTAGAAAAATCCAGCAACTCTTTTAACATAAACTCATACATAATCCAAGGGGTTATGCCAGGCAAAAGTACAGCTGTGCCTTACTTCTGTTGCCCTCTTTTGTCTACATACAAATAGAGGTTTTGTGTCTGGGAGGAAAATGTTCTTTATTACTTGAATCCTTTTTCAAGTTACCTTCTCATAGCAGTTCTGACTTGTACATCTTGGTATGTGCAAAGATGTTGAAGAAAGAGAAACTGGCCACAGTAACCCTTGCTTAAGCTCTCGTCACGTTGGAGCAATCAAAAGTTCTCTTGCAATTTAATGTGGTTGTGGGTAGATCTTTGGCTTGCAACTTTTTTCTTTTCTTTGCAGAGAAAATTGAACAAGAAAAAGGGAGAACATCTCTTTAGGATCCGGGTAGGTCGACATGTTGCCTACCATACTTTAAAAATAAAGTAAAAAATAAAATGCAGCATTTAAAAACAGAGAAGAGATGCAAAGCATTGCTAATGTTGCTGGCTGCTGTCTTAGCCTTTGAGCGTAGCAAGGAACGTGTCTGCTTCCCTTATGGAATGGGAGGATACCAATTTGCTGAAACTTCATGTGTTTATCAGTAAAAAGATGCCGAATTTCAGCTCCCTCAGGTCTTAGGAAAGAGTTTTCCCTATCCTGGCTGTTGTAAGCAGAAATGGTGCTCATCTGTGGATGCAGACGGAGGATGGGATGGCAGCCAGATGTAATCCTTTTGGTATTTCACAGCTCCCACCGGGAGTTTTGTTACTGTCCAAGCTAGATAATAAACTAATAACTAATCTAAGCAGGTACGTAGTGCCTGTAATTGAAATTTATGGTCTGCTTATCTCTTGTGACGCTTAATCCTGGTTCATTACAAGTACTCTTCCTTCTCATAAGAATATTTTCCCTACAGGATTTAGACATGACTCTGCATTTGATAGGAGACTCAAAAATAACAGTGCAAGGGAGGCTGGGGAATCTATGCTCCAAAGAGCAATTAACTCTTAAGTCCAAGGTAGCTGTGACTTTAGCCGCAAAACCTAGCTATGAGTAATGGAACTTTGTTCAAAACAGAACTACTGAACACCTTTTATACAATTTTAATAGGTTTGTGGAAAACCAGTCAGTGAAGCAGGTCATCCCTATGAAGAACAGCACTATATATGAATCTTCGGAGCTGTGGTCCTTATAACTGTTTTCATCACATCCCTCAGCCTGACTCACTTGCCGAGCTGGCACTCTCAGCATTCCCAGGCACTACTGAGTTGTGGGAATAGTACTGGATCAGCCTGCTGTGCAGGGTGGGGAGTTTGATGTAGGACTTTTTTGACCCAGGAGGGCAGAAATCAATGTTCAGACAGGCTTTTTGATGGGCAATGGCTTGTGTTCTCATGCCGCTCAGGTATTATATGGAAGTAGGTTATCTTAAAGAGGAAAAAATCTTGCTATCGAGGGTGTCCAAAACTCCTTGGCACTTGAGAAGCTTCTGTGGCCACCATCCTGGCAAGCCCTGAGTTTACGAAGAAGAGGAGTACAAAGTGCCTTGGTAGAACGCTTTGCTGCACTCCCTGTAGAGAGCATAAAACCTTGGGTGGGGGCAGGTGGGCCAGGTAAGTGCCACAGAATTCTGGATGCTTCAGTAGTTAGATGAGCCCAGATTATCACCTAATGACATGTGTGTGCCCACCACCCTGTCCTTCTGTGCTGGGGGCTTTTGTACTGCGTTCACTGTATAAACCAGCAGCCTCTGGTGAGTAAGAGCTTTGGCTTAGGGACAACAGGTCCCTGGCCGGTGCCAGAGGCTGGGTGCTGTTTGGTGTGAGTCTCAAGGCTTGTGTTACATCTGGATACTCTCAGTGCATCCTAGTTCATAAGTCTTGTTAGTTTTCATACTGCTGCTGGAAGCTTTTTTGGGATAAAGGATAAATTCTGTTGAATGTGTAGTTTTTGCCTGAGCCGTGTCAGTGCAAAATAGAGCCAGGAGGGAGTGGAACCTTATTTTCTGGTTCATCTCTTCACCAGGTATCAGCTGGCACAGCTTATCAGTGTGTACTTTTGCTTCCAGTTGCTGATTGCACAGAGCTTGTGGAAGTAAGTTTGAATTGGATTTTTTGTCCTGCTCTTCCCATTAAAACACTTTAAAAAAAAAAAAAATTCAACAAACTTTGCTTCTGCAAGCTTCCTTAAGCTTTCTCTGCCTGAGCAGGTAGTATTAGGGTCCTTACACCCTCTGGAAGAGCCCTGTGTGTTTGGTGGTATGAGAGAAAGCAAGCAAGCGGCAGTGCCAGTCTCAGGTCCTTCAGATGAATTAATGAGTCCAACAGGTGAAAAATTGCACCTTGTAAAGCATATGCCCTTTGAGAAGTGGTGCTCGGAGAAGTCCATTTGTTGTTCCCAATCATGAGACCCACACACACCTTTTTTTTAGTCCTGTTCTGGAGGACAGAGAATGTCACTGACACGTCCCGTGAACTAGGTGCTGCTCTGTAGTTCTCCTTGCACAGGGGTCTGTTAAGATACTTGGATTTGCTTCCTGTCCCTGAGGGCAGTACAAGGTCCCCACAGAAACGGAGACTTTCATCTTTATGCAGCAGTGCTGTTCATTTAAGGAGGAAAACGATGGTTAAACCAGTGGTTACCCACATAGGTGGGTGTCAGGGTAATGTAAAGCACATGTCTGTATCTGTTAGTTAAGGGCTGAGCCTCTTGTGTGGTGGAGCTGCTGTGGTTTGACTTAAGGCTAACTGACCTGGGCTTTCTTTTTTTTTCTTCTTTAGTGATGATGGCCAAGGAGAAACCACCAATAACTGTGGTTGGAGATGTTGGAGGAAGAATTGCCATCATTGTGGTATGAGTGTGATGGAGAAGGGAGGGTGTGGGTGGCTTCTTCCCAGCATCTTTTCCTGAGCTGCTTTATCCCAGAGGGTCAGAGTTGCTGCTAGGGTGGGACCATGATTGTTGCCACTGTTTTCTCCAGTTCTGCTGGTGACCTTGGTTATTTCAGCTTTCTGTTGAAAACCCTTTGTATTGAGCGCTTTAAGTCCTGAAATCTCCTTGCTCCCTTGAATCTACAGATGTCAGATATGTACAAATACCCAACAAATCCAGGACATGCAGGGAAATCTCCTTAAAAAAAACCCAAAACAACCCCAACCACCCAAACAAAAAAAAACTTGTGGAGCTTCTCATACTTGCTGTGCCACGCTGCAGTTTAAGGGATCAACATGCAGCTACTACCACCATGAAAAAAAAAATACCATGTGGGAGAGAAACTCTATCTGTGTGTGCGCACATGCGGGGACTGATTTGTTTCCAAGACATGACATTTGTTTTGCACACTAGCAAAAGGGCCCATAAATTAGGGAAATGGTGTTCACAGACTGAAGTTGTGCATGTGGCTGGTTTTGCTTCTCAACAGCAGCTGAAGGGGCCAGGGATTATTTTTTTTCAGCTGTGTGCATGGCCAGAGCTGCAGTACCTTGCAGATCCCCTCCTGCCCTGCAGGCACGGTAAACCTCTGGTTTTGATGCTATTTCTGTTTCTTCTCAGGATGACATCATCGATGATGTGGAAAGCTTCGTAGCTGCGGCAGAGATCCTGAAAGAGCGTGGAGCCTACAAGATTTTTGTGATGGCTACTCACGGGCTCCTGTCAGCAGATGCCCCCCGTCTCATAGAGGAATCTTCCATCGATGAGGTACATCTGCTTTCTGGGCTGTGGAGGAAGGGCTGGCTTTGGCCAGGTTGATTTAAAGCACTAAAACCCACAAACTGATGTTCTTCCCCTGCCACGTAACTTATCTCTGAAATGACTGCTTTCATCAGATGCTTTCAATTAGCTGGTTCTTCATTTAGGGAAGGGGAAAAAAAAAAAGTGTGTGATTAATACTTCTTCAGCTCAGAGCTGCTTCTCTGTGTGTGTTTTCTCCCTAATGCACAGATATTAGTCATTCCTGCCTGGTCACTTCCCTCACTGCAGCTGGGTGCATGTGACAGTGTTCTTGCTGTACAGGCCTTCTCCCTGTCCCTTTTCACAGCTGACGATGGGCTGTTGGGTACATGAAGATAAAATTTCAAACCTCACCCTTAGTAACAAACGAGTTGGATCCTGTGATCTAAATGGACCCATCAGCCTGTGTGGAGGTGGCTGGTGTAGAGTGCTGGTTATGCTGGTCCCCTCAACAGATTGACTGTCATGTAGGGGAAACCATTTATTTTAATCTTTTTTTTTCCCTAACACACAAGGATTTCTTCCCCTGAGCTGTGAAACAGCAGGTACACGCCACTTGGGGAGTTATTCTAGGGTAGCTGTTGAGTAAGAGAGAACTTATCAGCGGCACAACTAATGATCTTTTCTTTCTGGCACTCCGTAGGTGGTAGTAACCAACACAGTTCCTCACGAGGTACAGAAGCTGCAGTGCCCCAAGATAAAGACTGTGGATATCAGTTTGATTCTTTCTGAAGCCATCCGACGAATCCACAACGGCGAGTCCATGGCCTATCTCTTCCGCAACATCACTGTCGATGATTAGACCTGGCTTCCACGAGAGAAGGAAACATGCATGAAAAGGCAATACCATAATTTATAGGCATAACACAACTGTTTATTCTTGTAGAAGCGTGAAGGTTTTCAGAGTCTTGAGCCATGAGATCTAATGGGGAAAAAAAATCAACCTGACCAGCACTTTACAGGCGTATAGAAGAGGCCACTGGCATTGGGCAGGATTACATCTTAATTGAGAGAGATGGAGAAATGAGGTGGTGTTGAATTTTTAAGTTCCTTTAATTGTTGTTTGTTCTTTTTTTTTTTTTCTCTAGTGTGTTATCCCTTGCCCTCTAGGGGGGGGGAAGAAAAGCAAAAAAAAAAAAAAGTAGCTGTCAGCTTATGAGACAGGAATAGAGAGTGCTCGTTGCTGCGTGTGGGCAGCGAGAGGAGACAGCCTTTGGGTTTCTGTTTCCGACTGTGACTCGCTTGAGAGCACAGAAGAGAGCGCTTTGTTGCGGCGGCTGAACTGCTTGCTGCTGGCAGAGCAGCTCCTTGCACATTGAGTGGCCTCTCATCCCTTGCACAGCTTAGCAGGGACTTTCAGCAAAACCAAGGTAGCGGAACATCCAGAAAGGGGCAGCTTAGGGCAACCCATTCATAGGGCTACTAGCATCCTTGTGCTGGGGCGCTGGGAACAAGCTCACGTGTGCCTCCCAGCAGGACAAAGGAATGGTAGTTAATGTGCTGGTCTTTTCATTTTTGCGAGCCTTGGATCATTATTGTTCCTCAGTGGCAAGGAACGTGAGGGTCTAGGTCCTCACTTGAACACTTGTCTGCACTGTAAAACCGGGCGCAGTTTCTGGAGGTGCCTGGGGGCTGCTGAGTTGTGGCAGTCTCGTGGGGAAGGGGAGTTGGAACAATCTCTGCCTCGGATGCAGCTGTGCTCTCCAAAACACTAACACTGAACCCGCAATAAAAAGCATAGGATTTTTCATTTTTGATGCTTTCTGTGAACCCTGTGCCCTCTGAACAGCTGCTGCGTCTGTACCGTGGGGCTGTTGCTGTCACTGTGCTCACTTGGCAGCTTACAGTCGCCTTTCATGGGGAAGTAGGACTCACTGCTTGCTCCTTTTTTTTTTTTTGAATGACACTAATCCTTGGCTGGAGGGGACACTTGAGAAAGCGGCACAAGGTGGTTGTGAAGGGGCTGTGTCTCCAGGATGCTAGAAGAATAAATTCCCAAACTGTGATCTCCCTGCCTTGATGAGGCAGACAAACACACTCCAGTAAAAACCGTACTGCTTTCCAACCTGCTGATGGGATGAACAAATCCTGCTGGAGGCAGTTGCTTCAGAAGAGCACTGCTGGTGATGGGCTGTCTCTAGCAGGCAGCTGTTGGGTTTTGCTTATCCTTCAACTTCTCCCTACATCCTTCTCTTCCACTCCAGCATCTAAAAATGTGAATGGTGCCAAGGGGCAGGCAGGGACACTATCAGCAGGACAAGCTTTGAACACCGGGCAAATGGATGCACGGGGGAGTTTGTCTTGCAGAACAGTGTCCTGTCTTGTAGCCAGTGAGGGCACGTGAAAACCTGGAGTGGTTTGGTCTTCTCCAGTATCCAGCACAGATTAACCCTCCATGCCAGATCACACAAGGGGTGCACACAGCTGGATGAGGTCTAAAGGCTGTTGATGGTTTTCTACCCCCAGAACTGTTCTTTCCAACTCCTAGAGGTGCTCAAGGCCAGGCTGGATGGGGCTTTGAGCAACCTGGTCTAGGGGGTGGTGCAACTGGATGATCTTTAAGGTCCTTTCCAACTCTAACCGTTCTGTGTTTTTTCCTGCATTTCCAAAGTACTATGAGCAAACCACAGCTGTACTCTCTGTACTCTGTGACCACAGTGTGACTCCTTGGCCAGTGCTGTCACACAGTGCTGTGCTGTAAGTATTACTGAAGGGATTGACTGAAGCGTGTGAAGTCCCTGCAGATGCCTGTGCGGCACCTTGTTCTGAGCCAGTACCACACCATGCTCTTCATAGTGGAAGCCAGTGTTAAAAATGTGAGTAGTATTGCTCTTCTCTCCCCTTCAAACTGCTTGTCAGACCTCCCAGGAGTGAGGTCGGGGCTTCTTGAGTGCTGTTGCCCTGTTCAGGCTTGCTTCTCCTGGGCTATATTTGGGCAGAAACTGTGGAACCGCAGCACCGGTGAGCAGAGGGTTGTGCTGATGTCCCTTGGGTCACACTTGGGACCACAGCCCCAGTTATCCTCTGGCCTTGCTTCAAACCTTAGCTGGCTGTCAGCTAAAAGTAGCTTGGGCTAAACTGAAGCCAGGAGATGTTCCTGTCTCAACATCCTTAACTGCTTTAGGAAAACTGGTACCCGGTATTAAGTGGCCCCCAAAGGTCACAGGGAGGTGGTGGGTAGAGGCTGGTGTGCACTAGGATGTGGCATCTGCCCAATCTGACCTGGTTGGGACCTAGGCTGCCATCATGTCATCGAACCTGCTCTCTCATTTTGCCTTCTGCCCTGAGATCCAGCCCTTGCTGTTGCTGTACCTCTGTGCCCATGTAGCCCTGTGTCACTTTAGGGCTCTTGGAGCTTTTCCTGCCGGCCCTGGGTGCTGCCTGGAAAAGCTGGAGCAGTCCCTGGGTGTAGCATGAGCGCTCCTGAATTCCAGCTCTGCCAGTTACTGGAGTTAAGGCTTAGGATCCCTTTTATAAGGGTGAGCTTCTTGCCTCAGTGTGTCTTGTTCCCATCTCTTAATCTCTCTACTCCCTCTTTGAACTCAATCCTCCCAGCTTGGAAAAGAAAAATAACCACCCAGCAGCTCTGTATGCTTTTGTTTTAATGCCTGAAAACGGGTCTCTTGTATCTTTTAAAAATGCAAGGTGTCTGTTCGTTTCCTGCTTGCCCCCTCTCATCCTTTCTTGGGAATTGTCTTCGAGTGCCTCTCCGAAGGGAGGAGATGGGAGCGCTCTGACTGCGGGATGGTCGGGCTTGGAGGATTTTCAGGGACAAGAAGTTTGTGTTGATTCTTTTTGTAAATACTCGCCTGACGGATCACTCTGCTTCAAAGATTATTTTTTTTCCCAGTGTTTGAACCGGTTGTCTGGAAGAATGTGTTTACCTGCATTTCTTTTTCCCTGCTTATTTGGCTCTTTGCTTCGGGGCAAGGCGCTAGAAAGCCGTGTTGATGGTCTCAGCAGCAGCCTTCCACCATTCCCACCTCTAAGGGAGAGGGCAAAATCTGTCATGCTTTTCAATACCTCAAAAAAAAAAAAATTAATAAAAATTGAGGTGCTTCCTTGGGACTGGTCTCCTCCTGGATGGTTTCAGCCTGGGCTGTGCTGTGTGACCGTGGTATTGTCCCTCCCCAGGGACACTCTCCCTGTGTGGGAGCTGCTTCTCCCTGGACATGGGCTGCTGCAACATACCAGACTGCACCAGCTGCATTTTTGGGTGTTAATGTGGAAAAGGCAGCAGGGAAGCTCTGCCTCTCCCATCCCTGTGGGTAACTTCATCCTGAGGACCGGTAGGGACCAGGGCTGGGGTGTCACTTAGCAATGGGAGATGCTGCGTTGTCCCCTGTCACCCCTCCCACTGCTGGTTTGATCCCTCTGTTGTGAGGAGGAGGAGGAAGGCTGCCCATTCTCAATCCCTCCCTCCCACCCACCCTGCTCCCTCCTAGGCAGGAGACTCCTGTCCTCCTCGGGTCCCTCCATGGGTTCAGGCAGGACAGCAACAATGTCCCAGCTGCTGGATGTCACCATCAGGATGACTGAGGTCAGGGCCATCAACTTCATGGCACTGAACAGCCTGCTGTGGGCCATGCTCAGCCACCTGGGCCTGCAGGACCTACCTGTGGAAGGGGGAACACACCCCAACCCCCCTGCCTTCCTGGGGGGCAACCAGATGCCAAGGCACCCTCTGTCCTGGAGAAGAAGGGGGAGCAGGGCAGCAGGAGCAGCCCCAGGAGCTGGGGGAGCGGCTGCCTGGGAAGGACCTGCTGCAGGAGACCACAAGTGGCCCTCAGCTCACCACCATGGCCAGTGCCACCACCATGGGGAGGCAGCTGGGGTCCTCTGGCATCAAGACCACCACCCTGGGGACACAGCCAGGGTCCCCTGGCACCCAGATCACCACCCCAGGGATGCAGTAAGGATCTCTCAGCCTCTAGTCGTACCTCCAGCTGCTGCGTGGAGACAATGGAATGCTGCTGCCAGATGGGGCAGCTTGGCCACCTGAAGGAGCGGATGGCCCAGCTGGAAGCCACCAACTTGGACCATGCTGAGCTGAGAAGCTGCCCTTGCTCCTCCTCAAGGAAGGTGGGAGCCCTGGGAGGGCTTGCAGGGGGGTGTTGGGGTGTGTCCCCCCTTCCACAGGTAGGTGGGACACCCTGGACTGGGGGCTTGTTGTGCTTAGACCCTGAACCTGAGGGCAAGA
>JAOXJM010000003.1:29606052-29620849 GCA_026413425.1 Tringa solitaria
GGGTGGGGGACACGGGGGAAGGAGGGGGGGAGCAGCGCCTTGTCGTCGTCGTCGTGTCCCCCCCCCCCGGCCATCCCCGCGGCATCCCGGCGCCGCGGCGGGGGCGGTGCGGTGCGGTGGGGCGGTGCGGGGCGGGGGAAGGCCCGGCCCCGCATTGGCGCAGCCCCGGCGCTAACGCGGAGGCGGTACCGGGCGCGGCGCAGAGCGGAGGATGCTGCGGGCGGGGGCCGTCGTCGGTACCGGTACCGGTCCCGGTGCCGGTTCCGGGCGGGAGGGTACCCCTCCGCATCCCGCCCGCTGAGCCCCCGGCCCGGCCAGGCCATGGGGGCTCTGACCAGCCGGCAAAACGCAGGGGTGGAGGAGGTGGATATCCCCGCTAATTCCGTCTACAGATACCCCCCGAAATCCGGTGAGCCCTCGGGATGGGATGGGATGGGGGGGTGTCCCCCGAGTCCCGGTTGCTCGGCGGGGAGAGCCAGCAGGAGGGAGGGGAGCGGGCATGACCTTACTCTGGGGTTGCAGGGGATGCCCCTGCGCACCCCCAAAGTAAAATCCCCCCACCCCCCCTTAAAAAATATAGGTCTGGTGCCGGAGACCCTGCTCCACGCAGCGCGGCAGGGGATGGGGGTCACCCCCGGGTACGCCCGTGGGGTGCCCCTTTGCCAGCCGAGCCCGGCCCCCAAACTTGGCTGAGTTGATGCGACTTTAATGATATTGATTATTATTTGGACCCGTGGTCTGTGGCACTGGGGGTGGGAAGGCTGGAGCTCTTTTTACAGCCGGTGCTGGGCTGCTCGGGAAAAACCTGGATTTAAATTCCCGGGAGGATGAGGGAGGCTGGGGTGGGAGGGATTGGAAGGGATCCCTCCTTCCCAGGGCCCTGCCCCATAGCAGCACCCCAGCCTCTGCCATGGGGAGGCTTTGCCCTCCCCGGCTGGATGCCCAGCGGTGATGTCTCTCCCGCTCCCAAATCCGGCCCTGTCTCAAACCTTCTGCGTGACCTTGGAAAATCCCTCCCTCCTACCCATGCCTTGTTTTTCCCTAGGAAGGGCCAGGATGAGCGGGTGCCCGGGGGGGTAAATGTGGGGGTCGCAGTGGGGAGAGGTGGTGGAGTCTGGTCCTTGGGTGGGCAGCGTTTCAGAGCCCCAAAAATACCAATATCGGGGGAGGATGCCCCGGAGCACGGTGTGTGCACGGGGATCGCCACAGGAGCCTTGCAGCGCTGAATATTATTAATAGGTAACTATTTTGGTAGTTAATAGGATAAAGTAAATGCTTGGATCGTTAGTGCAGTGACAAATTACTCGCTAATTACAAATAAAGACCTCCTTGGGAAGAATTACAGCCAACACAAACCCTACTTTTGTCCTGAAAAGCTGTGCTTGGTGCTTTTTTTTTTTTTTTAAATCTGAATCTGAAATCGGTTGCACAGCTGGCCGGCACATCTGCGGTGCTGGGGGTTAACCAGGGCGCTGCGGGGTGGAGATGCTGATCCTTGGCAGCCCGTCCTCCTGCAGGGCTCCCCCTCTTCCAGGGTTTCAAGGCCTTTGTCACCTTGATGCCAGCTGAAGCTGGACCACCCATTCTGTGAGTCTGCTCTCTGCAGGGGCTGTGGCTCTGCGTGCTGAAGGGTTCTGCCTTGGGATTGCTTCTTTTTTAGGGGCTCTGGAAATATCTGGGCACGAAGGTGGGTGCCAGTCCTTTGCCTTGCTCTGGGAGAAGCAAGTGCACCCAGCTGAGCTCTTCCAAACTCATCTCAGCTGGCAGAGGATGCCGGGCTGATACTCAACTCAAGCTTTAAGGAGGAACCCAGGGCTTTCAGGGGTGCTCAGCTGGGCTGGTCCCACCGATGGGGCCTGGGCAGAGCTGAGGGGAAGGGTCCTGGTGCTGCCCCAGGCCCTCGGGGAGGGGGGCAGGAGGTGCCCAGGTGACACGGCCATCTGCAGTGGGACGAGGGCAGGCTGGTGACTGTGGGAGATTATGGCTGGTTTGCTTTTAATCTGAGAGGGGATTTGCCTTCAGCGCTGCCGGCAGCCGAGCGAGAGGCAGGGGAGGACGTGCCAGGCAGAGAAGCTGATTCCTCTGTGGTGGCAGCACTTCTCTCACCTCAAATGTCACCTGGAAACAGCCAGTGGCTTTGGAAACGTGGCCCTGGGGGAGTTCCAGGGGACCCTGGGGCATTTCCCTCTCTCTGCAGAGGTGGCTTTGGCTGTAGGCTCGCTCAGGATGGCCAGTGCAGCCCGTGGGAATAGGACAGCCATGTCTTGTCCCAGTCAAGCATCTCTCCTTCCCATCCTGGGGGACCCGTTCCCCCGAAGCAGGGTGCAAATGGGGTTAGTTAAACCTGTATTTTGAAGCAAAGTGCCTATTTTACTTCATGGCTCTAGTCTTGTGCTGGCAAAGGTGATGGGGGGAAGAGCAGGGGGTGGGGGGGGGCTGGTTTATGGAGCTCACTGCCCGGCTGGTGGGGTGACCACAGGGTCCCTGGGCTGGGGCAAGTCCCCAGCTTTCAGGGGGGGGTCCCCCTGTCCCTGGCTGAGGCTGGCACCCAGCTCCCCTGAGGCATGTGGGAGGGGGGCACCGCAAGCAGGGAACAGACACGATGGGGACAGTGACACCTCCAGTCCCGGGGGCACAACCCCAGGGTGGTGGTGGCACTGCCACGGCACAGGGAGCAGCCCGGGGGGCTCCTGGGGCTGTGGCAAGTGATGGCTGACGCAGCAGCTCCACAAGCCGGGCTTTGGCTTCACCCCTGGCTGCCGCTGGCTCTGGCTGCCCGCTTTAGAGCACTGAATTAAATAAGCCACAGCGTGTGCCAGCTCACTGGCCACGGGATGCTCTAGGGCAGAAGCACCCGGTGCCTTTTAACCAGCCCTGGCTTCGCCCAGGCAGTGATGTGCCCATCGCAGCACCCGCTGCCACGGGGTTGTCCCCATGGACAACCACAGGCTGGGCAAAACCTGGCGTTTCCCTCACCCGGGCTGAAAATGAGCTTTTCTGTTGCAGTCGCTTTGGAGAGCGGGGCTGTGACCCTGCTGAAACACCAGGGCTCTTTCGTTCGAGAGCCAGAGGCTGCATTTACCAGAGCCGAGCCCAGCAGGGCAGAGATGGCTTGGGGGGACAATGTGTGACACGTGCCACCCTGTGCCAGAGCCACGGGCACGGCCACAGCATGTACCCACGGTCTGCACCCACAGGGTCCTTGCCGGTCTTGAGGCATCTGGGCAAGGTGGCATCTCTGGTGCTCATGGAAAAAAGGGGCTGACAGTGTCATCGGCACCGACTGGCGCTGGATACGTCCTGTGTGACAGCACCCGTGGGCACACGGGACACGCTTTGTTTGCCAAGAACCTCAGGCCATTTTGGTTTATTCCTCCTTTCCAGCAGCCACCCTGTTCAGCCCTTCCCGCACACTCGTTGGGCCTCTGAAGTTTAAGATCTCATTAAAGCCTGGCTTTCCCTGGGCGAGGTGACCGTCCTTGACTGGCTTTCCTTCCCCGGGGGCAGGCGTTGGTTAAGGATTTATAATTAGCTGATAATAAGGTGGCTGTGGCTGGAAAGGTGCTTCCTTCCTCTGCCACCCAGCCGTGCCCGGCCAGCACCGGCACCCGGCGGGGCTGGCACGCTCCTGCCGATGCCCTGGGCTTTTTCATGCCAGTGCTTCCCGGGGCAGAGCCTGGCATGACTGAAGGGTTTAGTGGAAAAGTTTTTGGAGGACTTTCCCTGGGAAGGAGCACAGAGGCAGCGCAGCCCCACCAGGTGCCACCAAACCACGGCTGGGGCTGGCGCAGGCAGCCTGTGCTCCATTTTCCAGCTTTTCCCCCAGCGCTGGCGAAGCTTTTCTGCAGGTTTAAATACTGCTTTTTTTCCATCTCTTGCTCTCGCCCCAAGTTGGTGCCAGGAAAAGTGCTGGATGGCCCCGTTCTCCCCGGCCGTGCTGCTGCAGACAGCTCCGAAGGCACTTTGCTCTTAGGTTGTTGGGTTTTTGTTATTTTATTTTTTTTCACGTGGCTGCATCCTTCACCAGGGAGCTGCCTATAAATTATGTACGTGGAAAATGGGACCAGAAAGCAGCAGGCATCAATAATTGATGGTCGACTTTTCCTAACAGGCGCGCTGCATCCGGGCATCCCTGCGCCACGGGGCCCTGGGGTGAAGCTGCTTGGCCCCGTTCATCCTGCCTGCCCTGGCATTAGGTCCCCTCTGCTCCTGCCCCGGGGGCTTTGGGCTTGGTTTTGGTTTTTAAATGCGGTCTGAAGGCCTGATCCAGCCCTGGGCAGTCACTGCGTCTGCTGGAAGCCAACAGCAGGCTCTGACTTCAGTCCCCACAAGCAGAGCTGCAGCCCAGTCTTGAGCTCCTTTGAGCTGGGCACCTTGAAGGTTTAGTTTTGGGGTGTCCCCAGGGGGGCTGTGGATGGCTCTGTGCTGTTGGGTTTGGGGGTTTTGCAAGCTGGACCCCATCCCCATGGCTGGTGGGATGCAGGGTGCCGTGTCCATCCTCCATCCTTTGTCTCTCCTGACTCTGGATGCTTCTGCTCACCCCTCACCATCCCCTTTCACCTCCCCAAAGGGGTTCACCTCCTCCTTTCCCTTCCTTTTCCCTCTTCTAAGGAGAAATCCCAACCTTCTTGCCCCCAGATCTCATGGACAAGGAGCAGGCATGAGTGGACTCCTGGCCAGGCTGGGAGGAAAATCTCTCTTCTAGTTGAGAAGTGCCTGACCTGGGGGCTGCTGCCAGCCTGGGGGACAGGACATGTTGGTGCTTTGGCTCTCTGCTTTATCCTGCAAGGGAAGAAGGGGCACTGTTTGTTGCCTGGCATTCATCAGGGCAAGGTGGAGTGCTTTCTGGAGAGGTTGCTGACCTTCTAGAGTGTCTGCAGGCTGCCAAAATCCTCCCTCCCGCAGCTGAGCCCTTTTTAGGGAGGGCTGTAGGCTGAGAACTGACAGAACTCAATTCAGTTGTGCTCCGTACACCCTCCCAGCGGAGGCTGCAAACCTGGGCGAGTGTCTGCCTGCGGCCACGCTGCCTCGAAGGGCACACGAGGTGTGTGATGCGGGGCTTTGAGGCGGGAGGAACCCTGCCCGTGTCGAGGGCTGCCTCCTGGTCCCCGCTGCCCCTTCCCCTGCGGCGTCTCCGGGCGGGGGGATGCAGGAGCCAGCCCAGCTCCCCCCGGTGCTGCCAATGCTCTGACAGACCAGGCTGTGCCCGCTGCCTCTCCTGCCTCCTTGGGGAAATTAGCTGGTGTTTATGCAAAGGATTAGCACAGCTCTCCCTCTCCGCCGCCCCGGGAGCCATCTCCTCTTCCCGCTCCCGCACCGGGATTCGGCCGCCCCTGGATGGTCCAAGGTCGGGGTGACCTTGGGTGGCTCCCAGGGATTTCCCAGGCAGGGAAAGGGGAGCAGGCGCAGGGAGGGGGCAGCCCAAACTCCAGAGGGTGGATCTGTGCCCTTTAAATCCCACTGGACGGAGCGACCCCCACGCTGCCATGGGGCTGGACCCCCACTCCCACCTCTCCCCATCCCGGCTCCCTCTGCCCGGGCTTCGGCAATCGCGGTGACCAGGCAGGGACAGGGTTGCTGGCAGGGAGGGGGTGCAGGCAGGGAAAGGAGGGGGGCAAGACAGGCAGAAGGAAGCCAGGAAGGGTCTCTTCTTGGCTGGCTCCCCCCTTCGCCTCTGCCTGCTTGGAGGCTGTCAGCACGTGAGCTCAACCCGAAAGGCTCCCAGCGAGGTGACCTTGGGGACAAAGCCACTTGAAGACCCCGTCCTCCCCCCTCCGCTCAGGAGGTCTCTTGTGGTTTTTTTTTTTTTTTTTCCAGGGAGCTACTTTGCCAACCACTTCATCATGGGCGGCGAGAAGTTCGACTCCACGCACCCCGAGGGTTACCTCTTCGGCGAGAACAGCGACCTCAACTTCTTGGGGAACCGGCCCGTGGTGGTGGGCACCTGGGGGGGCGCGGGGCTGGGAGGGGGGGAAAGCAGGGGTGCCCCTGCCCAAAATGGGGCTGACTCTGTGTGTCATGGGGGTGCATGGTGTAAGGCTGCTGGCTGTCACCCCTCCGAGGGCAGAGCCAGCCAAGGAGACCCGAGTGGATTCTCTGATGTTGAATATAAGGGTTGGCTCCCTCGGGGACTAACTCATGTCTCCTGTGTGCCTGCCTCCACGAGGTGCACATCAACGTAATGTTATTACTGTATCTCTCACCTCGCTGCCAAACTTAAGTTTTAAGGGTGAATAGGTTTGCAAACGGTTGGGACCGGACCAAGAGACTGTGTGATCTCTGCCTTTGGGTGCTGCGCTCTGGGTCATCAGACCCACAAGCATTTTCAAGTCCGCAGGGGCTTCTTGCATGCCCAAACCCACCGGCTTAAGGATCTCAGCTGGTGAAGAAGATGATGTGATGGGCTGATTTAGCCCAACTCCTTCTATCTTGCTCCCTTTCCGAGAGCTGCTTTTCATCTTGCCCTTCCTAGCTCAGCCGGGAGCATCTCCCAGCTGAAATAGCACGGGGTTGGGGACATGCTGGAATGGTGATGGCGTGGAGCAGAGTAGCTTGGAAAAAGTATTCCCCAAGCTCTAGTGAAATAGGGGGAAAAAAATGAAAAAGGGGTGGTGGTGGGTGGTGTGGGCAGCACCCATGGGTGTCGCGGTGCTGGGTGCTGCCAGCTCCAGGTGGTGCCAGGGCTTGGGGAAACCTGGCTGCAGGGGAGGTCCCCGGACCCCACAGTTCTGGAGATGGTTTTTCTGCTCGCTGCCTTTTGAAAGGGAGGAAATGAGAGCGGGTCCATCCCCAGGGGGGGTTTGGTGGTGGGGGCCACGTCCCCTCCTCCTTCCAGGTGCGGCTCAGCAGCATCACCCTGAGAGGTGGAGGGGTTGAGCGTTGGAACAAATTCAAGGTGAGGGATTAAAAGGCAGCAAAGCTCTTCTGTTGAGCCGAGATAAATTTGGCTGGTGCTAATGGCCCTGCTCTCAAACGCTGCCTGCTGGGGCTGGCGAGGCTGCTGCCTTCCTCCTTGTGTTTCCTCCTTGAGATCGGTTCTGGCAGCGTTGTGTGGTCCTTTGAGGGGGGAGGAGATCCCGGCAGAGCCGTGGGCAGGAGCACCCCCCCACCCCCAAAACTCCTGAGCGTTGGGTGGGCAAAGCCAGCGCCTTCCCCTCCCGTCCTCTGGGCTTCCCCAGAAAATGAAGAGTCAGCACTCGGGTTCTCTCTCCAGCAGCGAGCGCTGAGGAATCCTCTTGATTACACTAAAAGCCTCTAAACTGCCCAGCGAGCAGTTCCTGAGTCAGACGCCCCGACAGCAGAAGCAGCGGGGAAGGTAGAGGAACAGCTTGGAAACAGCAGAAAGAATTAATATAGCGTTGCAAAGTAAATTGCATTGCTCCGGCTTAATTACTGAGGGCCCTGGGCTGCAGAGCTGTGACTGAGGTCTCGTCTCCCTGGGGAGAGAGGGGCATTTCGGGGCAGTGCTTTTGGGTCAGGACAGTTTAGGGGCTCAGGTTGGGGAGGACCTGTGTTGTTTCTGGTCCAAGCATCATTTGGGTATCCCTGATGCCACCTCCAAGTCCCATCCTGGTGCATCTTGGCTGCGATGCTTTCACATTCTGACCTGCTGCGAGAGCCCTGGCTGGGCTGGAAATGTCAGACGTGGCTGGGTTTTTTTTGGTGGAGGATTTATTTGGGGTTCCTTGTGTGCTGAGGGCCAGGAGGTCTTGGAAAAATTGTGTCCCGAGTTCTCTCTGAGCTGAGAACCTCATCTAAGCGATGAACAGCACTGCTGGCACAGGGATGCGCAGAGCCCCCAGAGGCTGTGCACACTCTCCCCTCCACGGATACGGGATAATCTGGATTTTCCAGTTTGGGACTGGTTCCCAAGGGGCTGGGAAGGGCATTGGGGGTTTAGGTAGCTGCCACCATGCTGGGACACCTCTGGAGGGGCTGAGGAGCCGAGAAGCTGTATGTGGCACCCTGGAGAGAGTTCTGGGGAAGCCAGGGACTGTTGCAACGTGCCGCTGGGTTTCCCTGCCCACACAAACCAGTCCGGGTCTGCCCGTAGAAAAACCCCAAGAAAGATTTTTGAGGGTGGTTTTTTTCACCTTAAAAGAAGCTGGCCTGGACCAAATGTCACTATAGATGAATGGATGGCGTTTTGAAATGGGTAACGGTTGCAGTGAGGTGTTTTTTTTCTGTTGTTTTTCAGCTTGATTTAAATAGAGGAGATGCAAAAAGTCCTTTCAACAGCCCCTTCTGATGTGCAAATCTGGCTTGCAAGATTTCATTCAAAAAAAGCCCAAAACCAACCCAAAAACCCCAACCCCCTAAAAAAAGAGCCCACACGTGGGTGTGAAAGTGCCCAACGGTGATGGCAAAGCGGTTTCTGCAGCAAGAAATTTGCCTGTGGCACTTCCCCATGGCGGGGGGGGGACTCCCATTCCTGCTTCCCCCTCCACCGCCCACCCCTGGGTGCTGTGGTGGGGGGGGGTGTTGCACCCACGGGTGCCCTTCCTGGTGGGATAGGCTCTGTCACTTAGGGTGGGATGGTTTGGGTACGGCTCGGCCGGGCAAAGGTGCAAAACGAGATTGCTCTATTAATTTGAATAGCAGAGGGTGTATCGTGACATGGCTTGGCATGTGGTGACACGGCTCAGGTCCACCTTGGAGGCCTTTTCTCACTTGCTCCCTTCCAGCTGCAAGGGATGATTCTGCAGGTGCCTGTGTAGGGCTTATGACTCGTTAAAAAGCTCATTAATACCGGATTAATGACTCAGCTGCCCTTTTCCCCTCCCAGAGGGGAGGGAGGGGGTGGCAATTCCAAGGTGCCATGGATTCATTTTCAAAGTCCAGCTGAGCTGCGGGGTGGTGGGACACAGTGGGTGATGCCCAACTGGTGGAGGAGGGATGGGGCAGGTCTCTGCTTGGTCCTGCCAGCTGCCTGTCCCATCCCATCCCGCTGAGCCCTGCCTGGGTCCCCCAGCCCCATCCATCCTGCTCTGCAGAGCTCTGGGGGTGGAGAAGGTGACGTTGTTTTTGGGGACAGGGAAGGTGACGATGGTTTTCCCACGTGAGGGCGCCAGGGACGTGGGAAACGGGCACCTGGCTCCCTGCGGGGCATCCCCAAGTGCCACCTGCAGTTCAGGCTTGTCCCCTCAGTATTGGGGTGCAGCAGGCTCCTCGCTGTCCCTGAGCACCCCCTCTCCAGGCTGGGGGCAGCGTGGGGGGACGAAGGGACCCAGGCAGCCCAGCTTGGTTATTTGTTCCCTCTCCCAAGGCCACTTTTTGGCTCTTGTGAGCATCTGCCATCCCCGGTGGCACCTGACACCCTCCTGGTGCTGGCTGTCCCCTGGCACATGGTGACAGCTCACACACAAGCTGGGCATTAATCCTGGTGTGAGCCTCTGAGTGTTTGTGTTGTGATCCCTTCTTGGGGCTCAACCAACCTGGGAGGTGGAGAAGGAGGGAGATTGGTCCTGCCTCTGTTTCCCAGGGCCCTCAGTCTCCCTTGGGTGGCTGCAGTGCCAAGGAGAGGGTGTCCCCCGGCTGCCACCATGTCCTCTCTCCCCAGTAAGCCCTGTATCCCCTGTGCAGGTGGACAGGAAAGACCAGGAAGATCAAGGTCACCTTGGAGGATGGCATGACACCTCTTCCTTGTAGCACTGCTGCCTGCCTGGTCCTGCCTGGCCACCCCATGGATTCCCCACTCCGGGCACGGTGCTGGCAGAGACGACGACACCCAAATCCCATTTGTCACAGGGAGAAAACTACATTTGTGTCTGTTTTTTGTCTGTCTGGGCAGGGGGAGGCTGAAGCTCCCTCATCCAGCAGCTCCGTGCTGCATCAGCACCCTAAAAATACATCAGCAGCCGCCCGCCTGCCCTGTGCCCTGCATCCCTCTCGCCCTCCACCTGAAGGGACAAGTGACAGCCTCTCTCTGCATGTCCCCTCCGGTGAAACTGTCCCATGCAAAAGGGGTTTTGGGCTTGCTCTTTGCGGGGGGGATGTCCCTGCCATCGGGCTGCCTGGTACCCAAGTGCCGGTGGGGGCTGCGGATGCTCAGCACCCCTCGGGATGCGCAGGTCACCCCGGGTCCCTGCGTACGGGGTGTGGGGTCAGGGCTGGGTCACCGTGGAATCTGGGGACAAGGTCTGCAGCCACTGTAACCCCCCGACCTGCGTCTGCCTTCACCGGTGTCTCTCTCGTCCTAGTTCCCTTATGCTGCTCCACCTCCTCAGGAACCCGTGAAGACCCTCAGGAGCTTAATCAACATCCGCAAGGACACCCTGCGCCTCGTCAAGTGAGTCCCGGGGTGGGGGGAGTCGGGGGGGGAAATGGGGCTGGGTGCCCCATGGCCATGAGCCACAGGGAGGGCAGGGTCCGGCTGGATGCTCCCAGGGGATGCAGAGCACGGGGATGCTCTCATCTTGGTGTGGGGGGAGAGAGGGGCAGAGCCACTGCTGCCCAAATGTGCCCCCTCCCCTGCTGGCACAGGGGAGCTCCCCACATGTGGGCACTGGCTGCGCTGGCTCCGCCGCAGGATTAAAGGAGCTTAGTGCTGCCTTTGAAGTGCTTTGCTTTTTCTTCCTCCCCCCACCTTCCCAAGGCTTTGTTGGAGGGAGGCTGGGGATTGTGGCTGGGCAGGGAGATTCGGGATTACGGCTGAAATCTGCCTGCGGTGCTTCCCGGGCTGCAGGCTTGACCTTGTGGGCATGGCGGGCCCTCCTGGCGTGCCTCAGTTTCCCCTGATGGAGGGGGCAGCCCTTTTTGGTGCCACCAGTGCCAAGGGGGAACCTCTCACTGGAGGAGCTGTCTCCCAGGGACAGTCCTGGGGGCACCCTGAGCCCTCCCTGAGGAGTGCCCATCTCCCAAACCCTCTGCACTCCCCAGGTGCTCGGAGGAGGTGAAGACCCCGGGGGAGGAGGTCAGCAAATCCAAGGTGCACTACAACGTGGAGTTCACCTTCGACACGGACGCCCGCGTGGCCATAACCATCTACTACCAAGCGACCGAGGAGTTTCACAATGGGGTGGTGAGGTGAGGACCCCCAGCCTGGCGTGTGTCCCCCCAGCCAGGGCACGGGGCTCTGCTGGTGGAGATGGATGCACTCTCCTCCCCAGAGCATCTC
Organism: Tringa solitaria; assembly: GCA_026413425.1. Lineage (NCBI taxonomy): Eukaryota > Metazoa > Chordata > Aves > Charadriiformes > Scolopacidae > Tringa > Tringa solitaria. The sequence continues at coordinate 29,617,169 of JAOXJM010000003.1, forward strand.
CCCTCCTTGGGGCAGGAGGCAGCCTGGAGAGGGCTTCCTAACCTCCCCTGGGTGCCACTGCTGGGTCCCTGTTCTCCCCCTTCCATATCCCATCCTGCTTCTTCTTTTTACCTCCAGGTCAGAGCTGAGACCAGGAGGCATCACTGCCCCTCCTGGTTCTCACCAGGTTGGGCTTTTCCATGTCCCCTCCTGTCCCATGTTGGCTGCCCTGGGGACGTTTTAGCCCCGTGGATAAATTTAATTAATTTTAGGACTTCCTCCCTTGTCCCCGAGAGGCATCCAAGAGGGGAGGGCGGGAGTGACCTCCTCTCTCCCATCTTCCTGGCATCAGTGTGAGCCTGGGGGCCGGGAGGAGCATGGGGATGCCCACAGTGACCCTAACTCTGTCCTCTCTCCACGGGACAGCTACATCCCCAGGGACAACAGCCTGCAGTCGGAGACAGTGCACTACAAGCGGGGGGTGTGCCAGCAGTTCTGCGTGCCCTCCCACACCGTGGACCCCTCCGAGTGGAGCGAGGAGGAGGTGGGTCCCTGTTTCATCAACCGCGGGGTTGGGTACAATTACAAGACATGGGATGAAGCCTCCATCACTGCTCCCATCTCACCAAGCCTCTCCTCCTGTCTCTCTCCAGCTGGGCTTCGACCTGGACCGGGAGGTGTACCCCATGGTGGTGCACGCAGTGGTGGATGAAGGAGAGGGTGAGGAGGGGGTTTCTGGCTGGTTTGGGCTTTCCCAGTTGCCGGTGCCAGCCCTTGCCCCAACTGTGCAGAGCCTCCTGCTTCTCCTTGCTGCCACCATGGCCCTGCATGTCCCCTGAGTCCTGCTTGTCCCTTTGTGTCTTGCAGAGCACATCGGGCACTGCCATGTGCTGCTGGCCACCTTTGAGAAGGTAAGTGCCAGCCAAGCTGGGGCTGTCCTCCCTCCTCCTATGCCCTCGCCCCTGGATGCAAGAGCCTGGAGAAACCCCACGGGGTTCGGGATGGTGCTGCTGGGCTTGGGGCTATTTTGGAGCTGGGAATATCTCAGCTGGGAATATCCCCCAAATCCTTGATTTTAAACACCTACTTTTGAGGCATTTGATCTCAACTTTCATCTTCCTCGCTCCAACAAGTCTCTAGCCTTGCAATGTGTGTGACGTCCCACAGCGGGGTACTGGGGTGTTGGGAAAAGAACAGAATTGCCACAAAATGGGCTGGTTGGGAGTAAGGAGGGAGCGGTGACAGCTATGGGGCAGGTGGGTGCTCAGCCTGGGTGCCCACCTGTGTGCTCTCCTTCCAGCACAGCGACGGCACCTTCTGTGTGAAGCCCCTCAAGCAGAAGCAAGTGGTGAGTGTCCGGGTGACAGCTACCACCCAGCACAACCCCAGGGGGGGAAGGTGGTGAGGGGGCTTTTCGGGAGCAGCAGACCTCAGCGTGGGCAGCAGCCAGCCCCTGCCCTGCTCCTGCCTCCCAGAGAGCTTGGGGACCACTGGCCATTTGAAGTACATGGATGCAAAGAGAAACCGTGGATGTTGGGATGAGGGGGGCTCAAGGAAGGGGCTGGGAGATGTGGTGGCTGGGGGCGGGGGGGCCTTGTCTCCATTCCTCACCCCTTCCCTGTGGCGTTGCAGGTGGATGGTGTGAGCTATCTCCTGCAGGAGATCTACGGCATCGAGAACAAGTACAACACACAGGACTCCAAGGTACACATCTCCATCCCACAGCCTTTCCCCTGCCCCAAGCCTGCATCCCGTGGGTCTCCTCTTGTCCTCTCTCCCCTTCCCCTAGCGCAGGTCCAGCAGCTAAAACACTCAGGTGGCAAGAGTTTGCAGCATAACATGGAGCTGCCTGGGGCTGTGCAAGTGTTTTGTGTTGGCATCGAAGCTGCCAGAAGCAGAAAAGTTGAAGGACTGAACCTTTTTCCCTGTCTTTTGTGGTCCCTTGGGAGCATGGCGGCTGGATACTGCTGGCTTAGGAGAACAACGTGGGGCTTGAAGCATAGGACATGCCTCCCCGCCGCTCTATATATACATACATACATATATATATATATATATGTATGTATGTAGAAGTTGGGGTGAAGGATGCATCCCTCCGTGGGGCACGTGATGGCTCCATCCCCATCTCCCAGCTTCTGGGAGGGAAGGGATAAGGTCCCAGGCTTGTATTTCAAGAGCAGGCAGCCCAGGGACACAGGCAGGACCCCGCAGCAAGGTCTTGGGGGGTGCCCAGCTGGTATTTTAGGGCACCCACCCTTGTCCTATGCGGGCTGGGGGACCCCGAAGCCAAGTGGTTTCCCTCTCTCCCATGGGGCAGGTGGCTGAGGACGAGGTGAGTGATAACAGCGCCGAGTGTGTCGTCTGCCTCTCCGATGTCCGCGACACCCTCATCCTGCCCTGCCGCCACCTCTGCCTCTGCAACACCTGCGCTGACACCCTGCGCTACCAGGCCAACAACTGCCCCATCTGCAGGCTGCGTAAGGGCCGGGGGGGCTGGCATCTCTTGGGGGGTGAGGAGGGTGTTGCTGGCATCTCCGAAGGGGGCTGGCATTTCTGGGGAGGGGTGGTGGTTGGCATCTCCAGAGGGGGCTGGTGTCTCTGGGGTGGTGGTTGGCATCTCCAGAGGGGGCTGACATCCCTGGAGGGATGGCTGGCATTCCTGGGAGGGGACTGGCATCTCCCATCCTTGGGTTTTGGGGTCCCTTCATCCCCACAGACAGTGACGCCATGCCCCTCCTGGGAAATGGGGTGGCGTTTTAGGGGGGGGAGGTTGTCTCCTTTCAGGGCCTGGTTTTCACCCCACCCTTTGTCCCCACTGCCGTAGCTTTCCGAGCCTTGCTTCAAATCCGAGCCATGAGGAAAAAGCTGGGTCCCCTCTCGCCCACCAGCTTCAACCCCATCATCGCCTCGCAGACCTCCGACTCCGAGGAGCACTCGGTCAGTGCCCGGCCGAGCCCAGTCCCCTCCACCCCACTGAGGTCAAACCGGGGAGGTTTGGGGGTGCGTGTGCTTCTGGGGGAGGTGGTTTATTTTTTTAATGCAAGTTGATCTTGCAAAGAAATGCGAGTTTGATATTGCAGAAAAAAAAAAAAAAGGGGCTTTCAGTTGGGTGGAAAGACCATGGATTTTGGGCTTTCATTGGTGCAAGGAGTTTGTCTGTTCTCTGGGTTTTGTCTTCTTCCTGGGGCATCCTGGTTCTGCTGGGAGCAGGAGTGGGGGGGTGGGCCCAAGGGGACCCTCACCCCATCTCCCCCCTCTCCCCCAGTCCTCGGAGAACATTCCCCCGGGCTATGAGGTGGTGTCGCTGCTGGAGGCCCTCAATGGACCACTGACGCCCTCGCCGGCCGCCCTGCCGCTGCGTGCCCTGGGGGACCCCCCGGGTGCAGGGACCCTGCCCTCCTACGGCAGCGATGGCCACCTGCCCCCCCTGCGGGCCCTCTCGCCCCTCGATCGCCTCCCCGAGTGCGGCCCCCCAGGACTCAAGCTGAAGAAGAGCCTCTCCAAGTGAGTACCATAGAATCATCTGGGCCAGAAGGGATCTTCAAAGTCCATCTAGTCCGACCACCCCACAGTCGGCAGGGACACCTCCAACTAGACCAGGTTTCCCAGGGCCTCATTGAGCCTCACCTTGAATGTCTCCAGGGAAAGGGCCTCAACCACCTCCCTGGGCAACCTGTTCCAGTGCTCCACCACCCTCATTGT
>JAOXJM010000003.1:29633744-29644320 GCA_026413425.1 Tringa solitaria
TTTTGGGGTGTGGGGGGGCGGTGGGACAGGACCGAGGGACACAGCACCGCCGAGAGCTCGGCCTGCTGGGGCTGTAGTTTTGCACGGGGGTGGTGTTTATTGTTATTTTTATTGGTATTTTGATTCTTTTCATTCCCTTTGCACCCCCCGACCCCCCCTTTCGCCGCCCCACCGAGCGTTTGTGGGATGCCCCTCGCTGCGGGCACAGGGGCTGGGTGGTGACACCGGGGACCAGGCATCCTGACAGGCTGTCGCTGCCCTGAGACTTTATTTTTGGGGGGGAAAAACCTGTTTTGTGGGAGCGGGGCAGGTGGTTCCGCCCCCCCCCCCTCCGCTCGCCAACCCCCCCCCACCGACTGTTGAGCCCCGGCGTCATTTAAACGGTGGAACCCCCGGTCCAGCCGCCGCCGCGCAGCCGGTGCGGAGCTCCTCGGTCCCGGAGGGGGCTCTCCTCGCCCAAAAAACCACGGGATTTCGGGTTTACAGCCCCAGCAGCGAAACCGGATACCTCATCCCCAGTCCCGGGAATAACCGAAGCCTAAATCTACCGGTTTGGCTCTGAGAGAGGGTGTGTGTGTGTGGGGGGGGTGGGTCCGTGCCTCCCCCCCTTCTCTCCCCCCCGTTTTTTTTCGGGGTGCTGGGTGAAGGGAGGAGCAGAAAGGGCATGAAACCCTGGGAAGTTGTTAGAGGGGCGGGTTGGGGGTGTGTGTGGAACTTTAATATATTTTATCGAGGCGTTGTTGGATTCTGAGATTTGGTCCGGCTAGCAGCCGGTGGGAGAAACGGCCTGGCTTTGTGGGATGGATTTGGGGTTTTTGAGGGGTTTTTATTGTAATTTTTTTAATTCTTTTTTCCGCACAAGGCTTGTTGGGCAGCGCTGGCCCTCCGGGGTTTGGGTGATACTGGGGAGTGGGGGTTTGAGGGAATTTCCCTGAGGTTCAGGGCTGCTGAAGCACCCGGGGGGAGGCATTGGGGCTCCGGTGTGCGACCCCCCCAGGGATGCCTCTCGCCCGGTGGCACCAGGAGCTCCCAAAGCCAGGCCTACTGGGGTGCCAGAGAGCGGCTGCATCTTGAGGAGCCTCAAGTATCTCCCTGTTGTTATTGCAGGACTTTCCCCGTCCCCTCCTTCCCCTTGACGTGCACCCCAAGCGCTGTCGCTGCGCCCAAGGCATGGCTGAGGGGTGGCCGAGCTCCCTGCAGGCAGGGAAGGACAGAAAGCAGGAGGGTACGGGCATGAGGTACACGGAACTGGACGACAGCCTGACCAGCCTCATGTGGCTGCAAGACTTCTCCATCATCAACCCCAGCATGGGCAAGTCCTCCTACTGCCCCAGCGGCCCGGACCCCCACGACTGTCACAGGATCCCCAGCTTTGCGGCCCCGTGCTCGCCCCTGGCCGCCGACCCAGCGTGCATGGGCATGCCCCACACTCCCTGCAAGCCCATCTCCTCTTCCACCTCGAGGACGGTGCACCACGCCATGGCCATGCACCCTCAGCTTGCCGAGGACATCGACTACAAGACCAATCCGCACGTCAAGCCGCCCTACTCCTACGCCACCCTCATCTGCATGGCCATGGAAGCCAGCAAGAAGCCCAAAATCACCCTTGCCGCCATCTACAAGTGGATTACCGACAACTTCTGCTACTTCCGACACGCCGACCCCACCTGGCAGGTAGGAGATTTGGACACCTCTTGCCTTGTCCCCTCTCCCCACAGGACTGGGGAGGCCTTTCCACAGCCTCCACCTTGCAAGGCAAGGTCCTGCGAGGGTGCTGGATCCTACTGAGAGGATGGTGGGGAAGGGCTGCATTGGGGACAAGCTTGGGTGTGCAGAAATGCCACAGCCTTGAGGGTGGCAGAAGGAAGGAGACCCCAGGGCCATTTTGGGAGAAGAGAGGTACCTGTTGGGCTGCTGGTCCCCACAGCTCTTCTTGGGTCCAGGGCGAAGGTGTCTCTGTCCCCAGCTCTACCTTTCTGGAGCTCTGGTGGAGTCCTGAGTTCCTTGGGGCTGAGCACACGTGAAATGGCCAGGTTGAGTATCTCTGGGTGCTGAGGACCAGGCGAGGACAGGGATGAAGAGGAACTTCAGGGAGCTGCTGCTTGTTGGGCAAATCCCTCGTTGGGGTGGTTCAGAGCAGAAATGCTGCTGCTTTCCAAGCAAGAAGGCAGGTCTCCTGTCCCGTTGGAGAGGCAAAGGAGGCTCCATCACGGTGACGAGTCGGTGAGGCCTCAGAGGGAAGCCCAACAGAGGTCAATTAGGGTTGCTGTCCCCAGCTAGCATGAGCGTGTCCCTGGGGCGTAGGGGACAGCCCTCAGGCTCACCAGCTTTGGGGACAGCCTGAAGCACAGGGGCTTTTCCCAGCTGCCTTGGCTCGCTGCCTTCCTCCGTCATGCGAGGGGACCTCCAACACGTGAGGCTTTCTAGGATGTGGCAGGGCAGGAGGTTATTGGGTGGCTCGGGTTATTCCCAGCCCAAATCCACAGCACGCCAGCGATCCTGGTGGCAGCGTTCACCCAGATGGGGCTGGGCAACCCCCTGCCCAGGCACTGGCTACCTTCTCCCCAGGCAGGTGGGTCTCCAGCAATTCTTGAAGACCACTATGGGGAAGGGAAGCCCCCAGTTCTCCCTCCAGGGTCATCTGGGTCCCCCAGTCTCCTCTGTGATGGGGGGGACCTGTGGGAGTGATTCGGGAGGAGGAGCTGTGTGCCAGCATGTTGACTTTCTCCTGCAAACTCACGGCTGGATAATCACCACGTTTTTAATTAAACGTGTTTATTAAAAAAAGAAAGAAGGTTTTCAATCCCTCTCTGCAGAGATGCAGGGGGTTCACGGGATTGTCGCAGGCAGGAATGATAAATATGTTAGCCGGCCGGGTAATAACAGAGGGCAGCTCAGGCTGAGTGAAGTTTGGGATGGGGAGGGGAGATAGGGAGCAGAGAATTCAGTTTGCAAGACTCTGACCCTTGTAAAATTTTGCTAAACTGTAAATTTGGAGCTACCACAGCCTGGATTGTTTGTGGGGATATCTGTGTTCCTGCTGCTTCTTTCTTGTTTTCTTTCTTTTTTTTTTTTCTTTCTTTTTTCTTTTTCTGTTTCTTTCTTTTCTTTTTTTTTCCCCTTTCTTCTTTCTCTCTTTTTTTTTTTCCTTTCTTTCTTTTCGAGGTTGTGTTCTCATCCCCTATCCTGATTCCCGTACGTGAAGACAGCCTGGAAAGGTCATGCCACCCGTACTCCGGGGGGAGATGGATATATTCCTGTGGGAGCTGAGTGCTTTGGAGAGGAGCCAACACACCCAAGGAGCTTCAGCCCAGAGGAGGGTTTTGTTGTGTGTGTGTGTGTGTGTGCGTGTTTTTCAACAGCTCTAAGCATTCAAGCCTTGTTTTTCCTATTCGGCACTACGGATTATGGATGAATAAGCATAAAGATATCCAGGCAACATTACAAAAAAAAAACCCTCTACCATATCCAATCTCTTAATACAGTCTTGGCTTTGTGGAGTCCAACGCCGGGTTATTTACCCAATAACTGAGTTTCCTTTCTGATTATTCACATCACTCCAGGCATATTCAGGGTTTCAGAACAGCTCAACAGGAGCAGAAACTCCTCTTTTGCTTTTTTCCCTTTTTTTTTTTTTTTTCACCCCTCAGCTCATTTGAGTGGTGGCTGATGAAGATGCAGTGATTTCACACTGAGCTTCCCCGGGCCAGGAGGCACCTCTGAGGACACACAGGGCTGTGGCGGGGCATCCCACATGTCTCTCCGGCTTTTGCCCGCCTGGTTTGTGTCAGCCTGGCTGCTGGTGCCTATTTTTCAGCCAAATATTTTCCCCTCACCACTAGCAATAGGCACAGATGGACTGGGGGATGCAAGGAGGGCCCTGATGATGGCATCCTCCATGGTGTTGCCACTTGTAATGGGGCCGTGACCACACCGGTGTAAAGACCCTCCTCTTCCTCCCTAGCCACGAAGGAAGGAGGACTCGATCTCCTCCAGCTTAGCTCCATGTTGAGAGCAAGTCTGGCCGATTTCTCTCAGTGCTCTGCATGATTCAAGGCACCATGGCCCCAATTTAGAGTCAAGGAGAGTTGCCCAAAAGATTCCCGTTGGTTGGCAGGTCCTGGCTTGAACCCTTTGGCTCCTGCTACCTCTGGCTGGATTAGACAGGAGGCAAGAAAACTCTACTGGTGACTCGGGGCGGGGGAGTTTCTGCTGGGTGTTTAGCCCAGGATGTCTTGACGTTGCTGTTTCTGCTTTCTTTTTCCCAAAGGTCCTTATTGAGAATGTGCTTTTCCACCAGCCTCCCCGCACAGGTAGGTGCCGTGGCAGCAGACAAGCATTCAGCCTTTGTCTTTTTTTTTTTTTTCTCTTTTGGGTCTAGAACTCCATCCGGCACAACCTCTCCTTGAACAAATGCTTCATCAAGGTGCCCCGGGAGAAGGGTGAGCCAGGAAAAGGAGGATTTTGGAAGCTTGACCCCCAATATGCCGACCGGCTCAAGAACAGTGCCTTCAAAAAGCGGAAGATGCCCCCAGTGCAGATCCACCCAGCCTTCACCAAAACAGCCCATCAAGAAGCACAGTCTGTCACCAACCCATCTGCTTTGGCTTGCACCTCCAATAACATCCTCAACGTCAACACGGAGTCGCAGCAGCTGCTGAAAGAGTTTGAAGAAGTCACCAGTGCCCAGAACTGGAATCCAGTGGATGGTAGAGCAGGGCAGAAGCGCAAGCAGCCCTCGCCCAACCGAACGGCCAAGGTGCCTCGGCTTTCCGACTCTGCCTTGCTGACCCAGGAAGAGCAGACCGAGCTGGGATCACTGAAAGGTGACTTTGACTGGGAAGCCATCTTCAACACCAACCTGAGCGAAGACTTCTCCACTTTTGGGGATCTGGAGCTCCCACCTCCAATCAGCCCCGTAACACCCGACCTGGACTTGACAATACACGGGCATCCCATCGACTGTCCCCAGGAGCAGGAGCAGGTCCTCACCAAATCCAGCCAGAACAACCTGGACTTTGACGAAACCTTCATGGCAACTTCTTTCCTGGAGCATGCCTGGGACGAAGGGACAAGCGATTACCTCTCCAACTCTGTCAACATGGAGCAGTTGTTTGAACTCAACGACGCCTCTTTGCCAGAAGACTTGAGCGACTGGGGCAGTTTGGCGTCCCTCTTATAAGATGCCAGTCACCATTCAAAGGCCACACAGACTTTAGTAACTTGCTCCCCCCATGCTGCTGGGACTTACCAAGGACAAGATTTTCCTAGAGACAGAGACATCCACAGTGACTTTTACCTGCTCATTTTAAGATTATTCACAGAAACACCGGGGGGAGAAAAAAACACCACCACAGGCACTGCTGGATATATCGTTAAGGGATGCATCAGAAGTCCATGAGTTTCCTTAAGAGAAGAAATGTAACACTACTTATTTTTTTACTTTTAAAGGAAGAAATGTGAATTATCATATTTTTTTTTTCCGTGGAAATGGACGCAGCATATGTTCCTTCAGGGCTAAAGAAGACCACCTGCTAAATTCCATCCAAGACATCAGATTCCTGGTGGCTTAGGACTCGATAGACTAAGTGCAATTTCCTCACCCCTTCTTCTCTCCGTTTCTCTCTTTCCTTTTTCTCTCTAGGTTAGTTGGTAAGCATAGTGTGATAATTAGCTAGCAAGCAAAGAGAGGTCCCTTCTGGATTCTCTGAGTTCAACCTCCCTCCTGACTTGTGCCTAGGGAAGAAGAAAAGGTTTATAAATTCAGCATCTGCCTCTTTAGATGTTTTTATATAATCTATTATATATTATATATTCAAAGAAACCTATATTTTTAGCACTAGAATTTCTTAATAGTGGGGGGATAGGGAAAATGCAGTTTGGGAGTTGTTTTATATTTTTCACTGCTTAAAGGCTTGTGTTTGTGGTTCTGTAAACCAAGACCACGCAAGGGAGGATTCCTGCAGCAGCAGCAACAGGTTTTGTTAAGGATCCAGGAATTGGCCCCGGCAGGAGAGGAGCAGCGGGGACCGGGGCACTCCCAGAACTGGCTTTTATATTTTTTGTACCCAAAATCCTCGCTGCAGTTACTGAAGGGTCTAGAGCACCATAAACCCTCTCTGTTTTTCACCAGCTGACATAGCCCCTCTCTGGTTTTTTTTTTTAGTCTGAGACTGTTGCTCTCACTTCTTTTGCTCCTCCATCAGGCTCCCCGTGGCTGCCAGGGCAAGGCAAGACCCCGATTAAAGATGTGCTTTTTGGAGAGAAAACCACCACATTACCACCACGAGATGGTGGTAACGGGGTCACTCCACATGAAACGCTCCCAGGTGGGACCGAGGAGGAAAGAAATCCACATTGGGGCTCCATCCAGGAGCTCAGGCCAAAGACTATGCACGCAACGAGCTCGAGGGATGGCAGCGGAGATGAAGTCCCACCCAGCCAGGAGCAGCTCGTGAACCGGGAGAGCCACCAGGATCGACACAAACTGCAGCTTTGGCCCTTTGGCTCCGTACGTAGCAAGAGCGTGGCAGGGTCTCTGCAAAGCAGCTGAGAAACACTTCAGGAGCGGAGCCAACCTCTGCCGAAAACTTGACTTGAAGCTCTCAAGAACCAGATTCTTCACCTCTCCTTCACTGTAGGTTATTAGGGATAGAGTAGCCATTAGGTAGCAGTAAGCAGAAGCTGTTTTTTTAATGGTATGTCTTAGACTTGCCGAAAAATGAAAGATTGTAAAGTTTCTTTGTTGGTTACAAGAGCACTTAGGACCTTTAATGTGAGCAATATAATTTAGCAAGAGTATAGTTGTAGTGTAAGAATAAATAAACAAGCCTTTAAAAAAATTAATAAATTACCCTTGGAGTAATTTGCACCCAAATTTGGGGAGAGGGTGGGAGCACAAGTCCTGCATCCCCCAAGTAAAGCATCTTCAGCTCATGTGTGAGCAGCAGAGCTGGGGCTGGGGCTGCTGCTTGGTCCAGGTGCCAGCGTCTGAAGACCCCTGAGATGCCACCACATGGCTGGGGCCAGTGTCCCGGGGCCGGGGAGCAAGGACCATGTCTCTGGGCAGCTTTGGGGGTCAGCGTAGATGTTTATATCTGTATTGGCAATGCTTCTTTTTATTTCTTGTTTTTGATACATTTTCCTGTTTTGGGGGCTTGTGTGCAATTTAACCTTTTTCATGGAAAGTTATTTACAAATTAAAAAAAAAAAAAAAAAAAAAAAAGAAAAAAAAATTGATAATAAAAAACCATTTTGCCTCCTTGTTTCCCTCCAGCACCACCTGGTTCTGTCTGACCTTCTCCCCTGGAGGGGAGGGGACATCTCACAAGCACAGTACATGGGTACTCTCACCCTCCCTCTGCAGTGGCACGGCAATTCCCATGGGAAAACCGAGGCACAAACCACCACCTGCATGGCAGTAGTTACACATCATCACTGTGTCTGGTGTCCCAAGCCCTGCAAGCTGCTCCCAAACCCTGGAGCATCCCTCCCTGCCCCAACAGGGAGCTCCTGCGGGTAACACAGTGTGAATGCCTGGGACTATCCCTCTGCTTATGCCGTGTCCCCCTGCTTGTCCCTGTAGAAAGACAAGTGGCTTCGGAGCCCTCCTGGGTACAGGGTGGCGAGAGGAGCTGTTCAGAAGCCACAGGAATAGCCGAGCCCTCGTGAGGCCAATTACACTGAGGAGCAGTTGGGCTCTGCCAAGGCAGGGAAGAAAAGCAGTGTATGCTCAGCTGCCGGTGCAGGCAGGGTTGGGGGCGGCGGGTTTGGGGAGCCCCATGAGGAGGGCAGGTCAGCTCGGGGATGCGAGGGGCTGGGTGTAACCACTGGCTGTGGGTACGTCTCTGTGCCCACAGCTGCCACTTGGGATTGTGGTAGAAGGGGATGCTGGAAAATGATGGTCTGGTCCCTGTTTGGTGGCTGCCCAGCCCTCTTGTCACATCTGAGAATCTCCAGGGACAGAGAACCCCCTCCAGACCCTCCCTGGGGCTCGTCCAGCTGGGTGTTTCAGGTGGACCCACTCCAGGATGTCTCCCATCCCTCTTGCACTGGAGACATAGCCCTTCTCATCTCCCCAGCACTTGGGAAGCACCCTATCACCTCCCCAGTGATCTACTGAATCCCATCAGCACCAGGAACCAAAGCAGTCAGCCCCAGAGCTGCCCCTTTGCTTTGCAATGGTCACAGCTGCTCCCAATCCGGCCAATCTCAGCCCAAAATAAGAGCTGGGCTCCCTGCAGGGGCTGGTCTTGGCTTGTGTGTGTGCCTTGTGCCGGGAGGGCAGGATGCAGTCCTTGGATGAGGTAGGGTTATCCCCATGGGGGACAGCTTTGATGTGTCTGGGGGGGCTTTTAGAGGCAGACCTGGGCTCTCCTTTCGGCTTGGGGATCATGAACCCCAAAAAAGTAACGGGGATCCCTGTCCTGGCTTCTCTCCTCTTCCCCCGGTAGCGGTGACACTGGCAGGGCTGCAAAAAGCTGGCAGCCCCCTCGGTTCGCTGCTTTATTTTGTTCTGCCAGTCACCGCCGTGTGGTTTGTGTTTTTTAAACCCCCTGGAAAGAGAGGAGCCCCCGGCACCCCCACCCTGCCAGGGCACTGAAAAAAAACTACCTTGCCAGGGAAAAATATTCCAGCCTGCCAGAGCCAGTCGAGGGGTTTAAAGTGAGAAAGGGTGAATATAAAGGAGGCACCAGGCGAGGCCTGGAACAACCTCGTTTTGTTCAGCGTCTGAAAGCAACAAAACCAACTTGGACGTGATTTTTTTTTTTTTTTGCTTTCAATAAAATGGTTTGGTAGAGGGCGGGGTGGGGGGGTATATTTTTAAGCAACAGCCAGGAGGAGGTGCGCAAGTGGGGAGCGCTCTGGGGTGGGAGCATGGCTTCCCGCGGGTGTGGGGACGGGCAGGACACCACGCTGCTGCCCACACAAAGCCCGTGTGTGCTTAGGGACGAGCCCGATGCCAGGAGGGAGGTCGGGACCTGGCAGCACCGGGCCTGCCCGGGCTTGCCGCTGGCAGCGGGGTGGCTTCCAGCCCGTGGCTGGGGCTGGCCCAGCCCTGCAGGCTGCTCCGGCTCCCCCAGCACAGGGACGGTGAAGGGTTGGGGACCACCGAGCTGGTGGTGGTCCCTCTGCTCTACGTGTGGGCAAAGCATCACACGATGAAAACCCCAGACCATGACGGTCCAGACCCATCTGCGTTTTTTTGGGGGCATCCCACCACTGGCACCCACCAAAGTGGGTCGGGGAAGAGCCCAGCTCCAAAAACTCCCTGCAAACTCAACCTTCGCAGCCCCAGCCGGGTCCTTCCCCTGCCAGTTATTAAGCACATGGCAATTATTCCTTTATTATTTATTTCTGCTATTCCCCCAGCCCTTCCCTCATCCATCATCCCTCCCTGATGGGCAAACATTGACACCTCAAACCAATCTCCCTTTCGCAGAGAGGGGGGAAAAAATATACACATAAGCCCTTCTTTTCTCTCCTTTTCTTGCCGTGTCTTTCTTTCCCCTCCATTGAGTGCGGGGCTGGCACGGAGCCATTCTGGCAACAGCCGGCTTTCACTTGCTAATCATCCTAAATATTGAAAATCAACGCCTAGAATAAACAGCTCAAAGATTGGGGCCATCTCTGCTCTGTTTGGAAATGCTAATCTCACCGCCTTTTGTTTTCCTTGTGTGGATTTGGTGCTGTGCCTTTCGAGGAGGTCACAGCTCATGGGTTCTCCCTCCACCCTCAGATTTCGATTTTTTGTTTTTTTAAAAATTCCTCCCCCCATGGTGAAAAATTCAGCCCACTTTAACATCCCAGGCTGGGATGGCCAGAGCAGTCAGGGGAGAAGGAGGAGACAGGATGGAGGAGGATAGGGAATGGACTCGGCTTGCATAGCAATGAATGAACCTCCAAAGTTTGGAAAAAAACAGGTTCCCAAACGTGCATCCAGGAGTTCTCATGGATGGGAAGGAATCTTATGGGAACTGCATTTGGGCAGGGAGCTCCACCCCAGGTACAGTAGGTCCCTGGTGGGAATGGGGATGGCATCTGGGCTGCCTGGCCCCCAGCCCTGTGATGAGGGTCAAAGCTTGCGGAAGCTCAGGGACTCCCTGCCCCTGCAACGCTGATTTTTAGAGGGTTTTATATCTGAGGGGATGGAGATGCCATAGCAAATCCCAGAGATTTGGCCCCAGGGCTGGACTCCAATGTCTTTGCCAGGATGGACCAGGCTGGATACAAACCCCTTTCTCCAGTGTTGCAGGAAAAGGTGGCTCTGAAAACAGAGAGGGGGAAAAGCTCCTTTTCTGCTTTTCCAGCTCCAACCTTGCACTGGTGGCAGAGCCCATGGCACCTGTGGCATTCACACAGCTTGGATGGCTTATGGCATCCAAAATGCCTAAAGGGGCTGCAGGAAAGCTGGGGAGGGACTCTTGATCAGAGAGGCGGGCCACAGGACGAGGAATAATGGTTTTAAACTCGAAGAGGGGAGATTTAGATTAGATCTCAGGAAGAAATTTTTCACTCTGGGGGTGGTGAGACATTGGCCCAGGTTGCCCAGAGAAGCTGTGGCTGCCCCATCCCT
>JAOXJM010000003.1:29644341-29675895 GCA_026413425.1 Tringa solitaria
TGAGCAACCTGGTCTGGTGGGAGGTGTCCCTGCCCATGGCAGGGGGTGGCACTGGATGGGCTTTAAGGTCCCTTCCAACTCTAACCATTCTGTGATTCTGTCCTGATGGGGAAACTGAGGCAGGCAAGGCGGTGGTCTGACGTGGACCAGAACCTAATTATCCAGGCAGCACTTCCAGAGCACGCCTGCACCCTCGTGTTTTTGGCCGTGGTTTTTTGGCTGTGCACGGTAGGGGCAGGGGGGGCACTCTCTGGCATTGGGGAGCCCATCCAGCAAAGCTCTTTGCCTTTCTCTGCGCCCCAAGGAGCCCCGGGACGGGTCAGTGGGCCACTGCCAACGGCCGTTCCTGGCAGCGTGGCCAGCACAATGCACCGGCAGGCCAGGGCTTGCCCTGCTGCAGGGGGAGCGCCGGTGGCCACTTGCCCAAGCTACAGTGCAATGGACCCTGCGTAAATGCCGTCACGAGGAGATGCTCAGCATAATGTCCCTTCCTCCTCCTCCTCCTCCTCCTCCATCCCCCCGATGCATGCCCAGGTGGGGGGTTGCAGCCCCACAGGGCTCCTGCTCCTCCAGCCCAGCCCATGCCATGGAAAGTAGCCCCCATGGGCAGGGGGGGATGCATCCAGCCCCCTCCATGGAGGTGCTGAGCCGCCGGAGCGGTGCCAACACCACCTCCTTCTTTGGGAAACCGCGTCACGCCGAGGTCGAAACTTGGCCCATGTGCAAACAAGCACCGGGGCCACGGGGACTTCTTTACAAAGGCTGTTTTTTTTGGGTGATTTATTTCCAGGTTTGGAGCATTAGGGCCGTCCCACCTCCTGAGATTTTTAAATTTTTTTTTTTTTTTCACTGCCATCAGGACAGTGAGAAACTGGCTCTAGAAACCCAAGGAGGACACCCTCCTTTGGTGTCCGACTCCAGGGGATGGGTCTTAAACCCTCTCAAAAAAAGGTGCAAGCAGGGGCAGGCTGTGGGGTCTGCACCCTGCGGGCACAACCCACCCGTGGGTGCTGGTGTGGGCAGAGCCAGGGAGCAAAGGCAGCACCAGGACCAGCAGGTGCATGTGGGGAATGGCCCAACTCGGGGCAACGTGGGCATGAGCCCCAAATATCTGGGAATTATGGATGGGGCTGGCCAAGCTGGGTGGCATGGGGACATCGGGTATGGATCCCCCCGGGATGCCCCCATCCTGCGTGTGGGGTTGGAGGCTGACATGGGCAGCGGGAGGGATGGGGGGGCATTACGAGCGGCGGGTGTTGACCTAGAAATCGCAAAGAATTTGGCCTGGCGTCGCGCTGGCGGGCAGCGAGCCAGCCTGGCAGCCGAGGGAAGCGCGGCTCCGCTCCCAAACGGCGCTGCTTTTCCCTGTGCCGGGCTGGGAGAGGTGACTGCCGTCTGCCCTGGGGGCTCTGTGAGCTTTTTGGGCTCGCTGGTGTGGAGGGATGGGGTGCCCATCACGCGCAGCAGAAGCATTGCCTGCTGAATGGGAGCAGGGGATTTGGTTTTGCTCATCCGGGGAATGCGTGCTCCCGCCCGGCACGGGGTCGGTGCCGATTCCCATCTGGGAAACGGGGAGAGCAGACCTGCGGGTGCTGGGGGGAGAAATGCTCCATCCCAGTGTTTTTTCCTTACGAGACACATTAACAGGCAGGAATGTGCAAACATCCAAAGGTCGGAGCTGCGCAGTGGCAAGGCGGCTGTGGCGGGTCCAGCCCCCGGGAGTGCAGCAGGCGAAGGCAGGACCCCTGTGCCCCACTGTGGGCAGAGAAGGATGGCGGAGGAGGGTCCCCTCTGCATGGGGCTCGTTGGACCTGCACCCCTCGGTGGGCTCCGTGGCCTCACCGAGCGGCTCCTCGCACACCCTGGGGTCACCGAGCGCATTCCCGCTGGGGGGACGGGGCCGGCTGCAGCCCTGCATGGCCTCCCCAGTCCCCATCACGTGGGGAGACGCACGCCTGACACCGACCCTCATGGCAAACAGCCCCCTTCCTTCCCCAGCAACGCAGCGTAGAGATAAAACGAGCATCGTCCCCAGCCCGGCCCCTGGCTCACGAAATACGGTGCCCTGTAGTTCCTCTGTCCCCGTGACCGACGCTCCCAGTGCATCCCACCCACCCCAAATCCAGCTGGGAACCTCAGCTCCTGCTCTAGGGAGGAGAGGAAGGGCTCGGTCATGTGCTGGGTGGCACCATGTTGGGCCCCAGGATGTGCCAGCTCCTTGGTGGCCCAAGGGGTTTGGCTGGAGGAGGGTGTCTCTGCCCTGTTCCCCCCACTCTGACGGAATGCTAAGTAAACAGTGACGAGGGGAACCTCGTTAATCCTGGTCATTCATTTACAAAAAGCCATTTAGAGCTGGATATGCAGGCAGTTATCAGAGCACAGGGGAGGTTTTCCCAGCAGGACCTTAATTCCCTCTGCAAATAAAGCCGGAGGGAGGGAGGGAGAGCACAGCTTGTGTCTACTATGGATGAGAGCTTTGGGGGGATTTTTGGGGCCAGCCTTCAAGGTGCTGATGCCCATGAACCCCCTTTCTGCAAGGAGTGGATGGTCCTTCAGGGATTCCCCATTAGGTGACTGCTTGGGTGCTGTTTGAATGCAATTGCTGCCGTGCCATATCCTTTCCCTGGAGCAGGGAAGGACTGGGAAGCTGCAGAACCTCAAAAGCTAACCCTTATCTGACATGGACCCAATTTTCCAGAAGCACTGTGCATCCCCGTGGCACATTGTGACGCTCTGGACCCAGGTCAGGATCAAAGTGAAGCTGGTGGGGCTTGGAGATGTTACCAGGGAGGTGGATTTGGTTCCCGTCTCATCCCTTCAAGTTCACGGGCACGGTAACAGGCAGGGTGTGCGCCCTGATGCCTCCCGTGCCCTGTCTGCACACACTGACTCCCTCTTTCAGGGCTCTCCCCCTTTAACCCCACCTGGAAGGGAAAGTCGGGGACTTCTCCACCAGCTCAGAGCTCCTGTTTTTTCTGCCTGAAGATTAATCTGGCTAAAGATTAATCGCCTTTTCTATCCGGCTGACCCAAAGGGAGACAGAATAGGCTGCATCTGGGGAAGAGGCAAGGGGCAGTGCCACCGGCGACGGTGTTCCCACGCGTTCTCGCAGCCCGGGGCACCGGCGGGTCACACCACGGGGGCACGCAGCCCGGGACGGCCCTTCAGCCCATAATGAAAGTTTTGTAATTTTATGTTAATCCCGGCTCCTCCATACTCTGATCTCTCTCCTCTCCCACATCAAATGCAAAGCCCTTTCGGAGGCTCCTGGCTGTATTAATCTTGTTTTGCCCTCGCCACCGCACGCTGCGTGCCTCACAGGCAGCTCCTGCGGCTCGGGGAGCGCCACCGCCCCGTCCCATCCCCACTGTCCCCTCCATGCAGGAGCGGGATTAACCCTGCCAGTGGGAAGCAAGGGCAGGCGTAATTCATTTTTTGCAATAAAATGACGATTTTTTTTAAGCAGGAACTGTTCCTGGGGTGAGCAGTACCAAGCCACAAAGCAGGGGACAGAAAGTGCCTGCTTTGAGAGGTACTATTAATTGAATTTATCTGAATCTTGCCCAGATTACACCTTTTGTGCGATGGCCTTTGCCACCATAAAGGCAGCCAAAAGAAATGTGGATTTGGGGAATATCTGGGTCTTTCCAGTGAGTCGGAGCCAAGCCCTGTGCAGGCAAAGCCAAGCCCCTCTCTGCCTCAGTTTCCCCACCTGCAAATCAGGTCGATTCTCTTTCCTGCAGCGTTTTGGGTGACCAACGCCCCGAACACCTCATCCTCAGGGAGAAGCGACTGTCACGTCCCCACGAGCAGGAGCCACTTCCTCATGCCTGTGGCGGCAAAACCTGCTGTTGCTGAACAACGGGGCCATGATGTGGTTCGAACCCCGCGGCCTCCACGCCCCAAAGGTGCCAGGCTCTGATCTGATCTCAGGTTTCGGAGCACTGGATCCAGCTTTGCTTGGCAAAATGCTGCTAAAGGGTACTTGTTAGCTCTTTTATTAGTGCTCTGAAGACCCAAACGAATATTGCACTGAGGATGCAACCCTCGTTCAGCCGTGTTGGCTGCATTTTCCACCTTCTGTGTTTCCCACTTATGCTGACAGTGAGCGCATCCGCCTGGATGAAAATCCCTTCTCTGGGGTGGGGGGAGAGAAAAAGGGGCTTTTTCTCCTTGTTCCGTCTCATGGAGAGGGAAGCAAAGGGCGACTCAGCATTCCTCCACGGTCGCTGCTGAGTCACCGCGTCCTCCTTTCAGCCGCAGCTTCGGCAGGGAGAGCGATTCCTGGGGTTGGCAGGGCGGGAAGAGTGGCGCGGCCGCGGCGCTCCGGCGGGAAGGCGGCGGGACCTGGATTGTCTCAGAGCGGCCGTTCCTTCGGCTGCACCCACCTCTGGAGAAACAGCCAGGAATGAGCTAGGGGGGGTATGTGTGTTTACATCCTGAAGATCCCAGGTGTGCCTTGTGCCCTTTTGCGCTGTATTTTAACACACATTCAGACTGTAACGTTTCCACCCTTTCTTTTTCATTTTACCAGAAATAACCCCTGCTGCTCTGATTCTTTGCATTTGACCAGCAAGCCATTTTTTTTTTCTGCTTCCTCCTCTTGGATGTGGCATTTTTTACACGATCTATTAGCAGACTGACTTTCTAGACATTTATTCACTCTTTTCCACTCCACCTGGCAGCTGGCATGTGGGCTGGGGTGCCTCCATCCCAGCTCCCCCTCTTTGCTCTGAGCGATCAGTTACCCCACGAGGGACTGGGGGACCCTTTTTTGCTGGCTTTTCAGGAGATATCTAGCATTATTCAAGCGAAAACACACAGTTAGTCCCCAGGCTCAATGAGGGGAGTTTTCCTTTTGGCCCTGGCTGCCTTTTGAATGAGGGGGGGTGAGCGTTAACTAAAAGAGAATGGATTGCTATAAAAAAAAAAAGATGGGTCTGCAGAACAGGTTGGAAAAAACCTTTCCAATCAGAGCTGCGCAGTGGGGAAAAGCACAAGGGGCACTGGGGACTGACCCTGGACAAGGATCTTCTCTCTTATGTGCATAGGACAAGATCCCCTCTAGCAGGTGTCCCCATAAACCTGGCAATTGTGGCCAGGCAATGTCACACACAGAATACACAGCACCCTGGCCGTCCTTCGCCCCTCGCAGCAGCCAGAGCCCAGGCACAGCTGGTCGCAGCGTGATAAGGTGGGTTATGAAACACACTGAAGTTGTCGAACAAAAGAGGCCCTTTGGGCTGTTCCAGCTCCTTTCCAGAGCCCGGGATGGTTTGACAAAGGGAAGATGGATGGGAACAGGCCAGTCCCTTCGTGTGGCACAGCCTTGCCTCAGAGCAGCACGATGCGGCGGAAGGCCAGGACTGTCTGTACTGATAAAACCAGCTCCCTGCACCAGGCTGGGCATGGTTTATGAGGAAGCAGAGCCCCATAACTGCCTCAGCAGGTGATAAATGCAGCCATCCCCACCTGTGCTGCAGGAGGGAGAAGATGGCAGCGACCCTCTGGCGGCAGGCTTTCTGGAAAATGGATGCAAGGCTGCGGCAGAGTAACCTGCACTCCTGCAAGCGCCTACATTTCCATAATTCATATTTAACTTTCTGTCATTTCATTTCCCTGGCTCAAACCCCGCCAATATTCCTCCACACCTCGGTTCTCCCCTAGGCGTGTGGCAAAGCAGGCCTGGGCCTGGCTACCCTAACGGCTCGTCAGGGAGAGAGCAGGGTGGCTCTGGACACCCCTCAGGACCCTGTGTCCTGTGGGGACGACGCCGACATTGCGGTTGGAGCATTGGGGATGGCGTGCCCGTGTCCTGCGGGGACGATGCTGACATAACGGTTGGAGCGCTGGGGATGGCGTGCTTGGGGAGTTAGGCCTGCCCTGACAGAAAGTCAGGGGGGGGTGGGGGGACACATCGGGACCCGCCACACCACTGCCAATATGGCGGCGCGGCCGGGCCGCCACTTCCAACATGGCCGTTAGTGGGCAATGCGCATGCGCCTCAGCCGCCTTGAGTCCAACTGCGCGTGAGCCTGGCGGCGCGTGCCTTCCCGGCCCCTACTTAAGCGGCGGCCACTCCGCAGATGGCGGCCGGTCTGACTGCGCATGCGCGGTGTGTCCCGCCGCTCCCAAGATGGCGCCGCGGTGGTGACGGCGGGGCGGAAGCGGGTGTCTACGGTGGGACTGAGCGGCGGAGCGCGGCCCTGGCGCCCCGCGGCAGGATGATTCCCACCGAGGAGGTGTCGGCCCGCAGGAGGGAGATCGAGGACAAGCTCAAGCAGGTGAGACTGGGCAAAGGGACCTGCTGCGGGCCCGGTCGGAGCCTGGGCCTAGGCCCCCGTCCGCAGTCCTAGCGCGTTGCCTAGGAGACGGGGCTGGGTGCCGTCTTGGAGGTCCCCCACCGGGCCTGAGGGCGTCCCGGGACCTTCTAAGGGACTGGTCATCCCGCTCCGGGCTTGGCAGAATCCTCAGGTCCCCTTCAGAGCTTAGGGCCCTTGTTTTCAGTGTCAAGGGGTATCTGTGTCCTATTCTTAGGGCCTGGTAGCTTCTGGGGGCTCTCCCTACCTCCCCCCCCAGGGCCTGGTAGCTTCTGGGGGCCCTCCAACCTGAGAGGCCGATCCTTGCTGGCTGGTATTCCTCCCCCTATCTCTGTGCTTCAGTGACCTGAAAACAGCTGCTTTAGTTCACAGCTGTGTGAGGGTGTTGAATGGTGCCTGTGCAACACCTGTGTTTTGCTGTGGCAGGGAAATGTGTGGTCTGAGTCCGTGTGCCTCTGCGGTAAAGCTGTTAACTTTATATCATGTAGTGACTTTGCTAAGGCTCATGGTATTGAGGGGAAACGAGTAACCCATAAAAACCTCAGTCATTATGTTACGTGTCGCTCACCTTGGGTCAATTGCCCTGATTTAACAGGTGGCATATTAAAATGTGGCCTCAGCATCAGAACATTGTTTGCTGTGATGTCTGCCAGGACTTGTGAAAACCTACACGTAAAGTTTAGTTACTTAAATGCTTAGTGTTCAGAATTGAAGACACTTTTTTCATCCACCTGACAGGAAGAAGAAACTCTGTCCTTTATCAAAGAGAGCCTTGAGAAAAGTGACCAGCTTACAAAGAACATGGTAAGGAGGACCTTGAAGTTCACCCCTAACGTTGGGCCTGGGTTTACTTTTTCTGAGGAGAATCTGTTTTCAAGGCTGTCATTTTGCCTGTCTGAGGAATGCAGGGTAATGGACCGTTTGCTCTGCATTTGTGCTTTACGTTTCAGTGCCTGGGCAAAGGGGAAAGCTGATGATTGTTTCAATTCTAAGCTTCTTTCTTGGGGAGATGAGGGCTCAAATGAGCTGTTGGCCTCGTCTCTTTATAGCCTGTCTTCTCGGGAAGAGGTATTAATAGACCCCAGACTAGTTTGTGCAACAGCGTCATGTTGTTGCTTCATAAAGTCAGGTGTCATTTTGAGTTTTATTTTGGGAGTATTCTGTTTAAGAGGTAGAAAGTAATTATTGTGCTCTAATTGCTTGTAAGCCCTCAGCTAGGATATTATGTCCAGTTTTGGGCTTAGTGCTTTAAGAAAGTCATTGAGGCTCCACCAGAGAAGCATGGAAAACATAACAAAGGAGTGAATCTTGAAAGAATTATGTTTTTGGCATAGAAGACATGACAGTAAGGCATCCTTTATGAATTTACTAAGGTTTTCCACTTTTCAGAAGCAATATTACAGTCCTTTTTGAAAAAACAAAGGTCTGTGGAAAAGAATGTTCACACTGTACTGGTACAGTGCCTTCATGTTGTGCATCTTGTGCTTGGGTTTTAAAGGTATAGAGCAAAGTGGCTGGTGGTTTATGCTTTTGTTGCTCATTTTACCTAGGGCACCTCCAGGCACTTCCTGTGGATTTGTTTTGCTGTCAAATAAAATTTTGCTCCTCCTTAGTACTGTCTTGGAACATTATTTTCATGCTACAAAAATGATTAATTCAAGATTGGGCCACCTCTGTAGGGCAGGTGATCTGTTTTGTGATTCCTGATTGAAATGAGGGCATAGAAGGATTAAACAGCCCACCTGAGGAGTCATGGCAAATTAGTAGCAGAGCCCACAAAGAGAAGCTGAAGGTTCTTGATTGCCCTGCTCTACCTACTACCCTACTGTGTGGATTCATGTGGAAGGATGTCCTCAGCTCTCTGTTTCTTTCTTGGCATGTAGGTTTCTATTCTGTCCTCATTTGAAAGTCGTTTGATGAAGCTGGAGAACTCGATCATCCCTGTCCATAAACAGACAGAGAACTTGCAGCGCTTGCAGGAGAATGTGGAGAAGACCCTGTCCTGCTTGGATCATGTCATCAGTTACTACCATGTGGCTAAGGACACAGAGAAGACCATAAAGGAAGGGTGAGTTGAGAAACTATATCTTGCTGGGGAGCTTCATCCTATTGAACATTTGGGATAGAAGTAGGGAAACTGACTCCACCGACTCATCATACTTGTGCCCTTCCCACACTCTTTCTCCACCATCAGTCCACAGTAAAGCTGCCTGGCTTGACTTTCAGCAATCCCCAGAGGGCAAAGTCTGCTGAGACTCTGCACTGATGTCTCTTCCAGGTTTTGCAGACATGCTACCATATTAATCTCATGAGTGTTGGTGGTTTCTCTTCTTTCCACTTCCCTTTTCCCAAGGGTTCTTCCTGCCCCCTTGATGTTGTTGTTGCATCCTGGATGAATCAGAACTGTCCTGGAGCCTGTTTTCAGTCTCCAGGAGGGTGTTGTGATGGCCCTTCTCTTGGGAGGGATGTGCAGCTTCCTCTACATACCCATCAGGGCCTGATTGGGAGAGGAAGGCAAGGCTGAAAGTTGTGTGCTGCTCCATCATCAATACTTCTGCAGTTGCTGTGTGGATTGGGTATTCTGCTGTGGCACTGAGTGGACGCAAAAGGGAATCCCATAATTTTCTCCTAGTAGAACAAAAGGGAATTGAAATTTTCCTTGTTGTTTTTATCCTGACTTTGGTGCTTTCTTGGTATCTTCTTTCTTTACTTCTTGGGCATTCACTGCTTTTTGCTTTTTATTTTTTGTTTTATTTTCAGCCCCACTGGTAGGCTGGAGGAGTACTTGAATTGCATGGACAAAATCCAGAAGGCAGTGGAGTACTTCCAGGACAACAATCCGGACAGTCCGGAGCTGAACCGTGTGGTAAGGTTGTGGGTCTGGAACCTGGCATGGGTAAGAGAGGGACAGACGTAGCCCTGCTGCTTGCCCTCTTGCTGAGAGAGGCTGATGGGCTTGCTGCCTGCTGTTTGGGCACAACTGAAGAAATGATTGTTTTGGCTTCTGTTTAACTCTGCACTCAGCAGCATTTCTGCTTGTGGTGTTTTGCTGTCTCTCTGCACGTGTGGTGGAATTGATTCAACCTCCTCCCGAGTCGCTCTTGTCAGTCCTTCAGATGCTTGAGCAGAATGGGAGATCTGTTTAAATCCCACTTGAAGACCGAGCAACTCCCAAGCTTTTTTTTTTTAACTCTCTTTAAAAGTCTCTTAGTTACGGGCATTGTTAGAGTTTGAAGAATGTGGTACTTGAAATGTGGTTAGAAATGCTGCAGAAAGTACATTCTCATGCAGAAATACTTGTGCGTGCCCGATTACAGAAGCCCTGTGCTGCTTCTCTCTTGCTGTTTTGTGCCAGAAATCCCTGTTTGAGAGGGGCAAGGAGTCCCTGGAATCAGAGTTTCGCAGCTTGATGACACGACACACCAAGCCGGTCCCACCCATCCTCATCCTGGACCTGATCAGCGGGGATGATGAAATGGAGACACAGGAGGAGATGTCTCTGGAGCACCTCCCGGAGAGTGTCCTGCATGATATCATCCGAATTTCTGGCTGGCTGGTGGAAAACGGCAGGAATCAAGGTTGGTGGTGGTGCTGCCTGTTGTTCCCTTGTAGCTCTATACGTGGTGAATGCTTTCCAACCATGTGGTTGAGAGCAGGAGTGTGCTGAGGGTTGTGTGTAGCGCTGCACAGCTTGGCTTGTAGTTCACACACCTTCAGCTATGAAGCCTCTGCTTAGGTGTTGCTGTGGCTAACAAACTGTGGGTCCCACTGCTAGTGGTGGCTAGCAGGGCTAGCAAAACTGGTGACTGCCTTAGTGGTACCTTTTAGGTGAGTAGTGCAGTTTTCTTTTAATCACCTTCTTAAGATCCTGCGTTTTTTAGAGTGTTTGTAGTGAGACTGAAGTGAGATTTATCAGTTGAACACCATGATCTCCTGGTGGATATGAAGAGAGAAAGAGTCGTGTAAATAAAGCAAGTTATCTTAACGCGTAGTCTGTCCTATGGCAGAAATTCACTTAACTTGTCTCTGCCTACAGCTTTATACTCTTTTATTAACTTTTCATTTGGGAGTGAATGACTCTGGGGACCTGTTAGAGGAAATGTGTACTTTCACATACATGTAGCAACTAGAATCAGCCCCCACCTCAACAATTTACTTCTGAGTGGGGATTACTGTGCTTACCAACTATGACGAATATCTCTAAAAGCTTCTTAAGAATTTTTCCATGATCAAAGGCAACTCAAGTGTATATAGCATATTTCACTAGTCAGTTCGTATTTTGTTCTTAAATGATGAAGACCTCATTTAGTTCCTGAGTGCTCTGAATCCTGAGAAGTCTGTAAAGTCTCTCTGGCTAGAAACTGAGCACTTGAATTGACGATGTCTTGCACACAGTGTCTCCCATCAGTTGCACTGATGTGCTCTTGGTGTGCAGGTTTAATGTGTGTGGTGGGAGGGCTGGGATGAATACTGCAGGGGAAGGAGGAAGGAGTTTTTGAAGAAAATAGGAGGGGGAGGGAAAAACACATACTTGGGGTCCCACATCAATGCTATTAAGTGCCATTAGGGGCACAGAGCGTTTCAGGAAAGGTTTGTTTTACTGTATAATGTTCCCTGTTTGCTTACAATCTTGCTTCTACCTTGTCTCTGTAGATTTCATGACTGTTTACTTCCAAATCCGCTCTGTCCAGCTTGACCGCTCCATCAAGGGGCTGAAAGACCATTTCCGTAAGAACAGCTCCTCCACTGGGGTGCCGTATTCCCCGGCCATTCAGAACAAAAGGAAGGACACCCCCACCAAAAAGCCAATCAAGAGACCAGGTGAGTCCAGGAAGGGGGGGATCACTGTACTGTGTATCCCCTTGTCTGGGTATCAAGCACATATCTGTAGCCTTCTCACTGCTGAGGTGGGCTCTGTGTCTAAAATGCGCTTTTAGGACAGGAGTAGGGGTGAGTTTTTGGATATAAGCACTTATTCTCTGCCCTGGATTCAGCATTGAGATTACAGACATTTTCTGTCTCTGTTTGGCAAGTCATCAGGTCTGTTTTCTGGGCGATGTAAAGGGAGGAAAGGGGATCTGTGTACAGGGAGAGAAAAGGCCATCGCCTTAACAAAGGAGATCAGTAAAAAGAGACCTGAGAGGGCTACAAAACCATATGATCTGAGAACACCTGTTCCCAGCTTCAGAATATGGAGGATAGGCTGTGCCACAGCAAGATAGAAAACTCAGATCTGATAAAACACATCACTTTGATCATTAGTTATGAATAAATTATTATTGCTCTAGGAAACAAAGAACTCGTCAGGAGTTGAAATGGGGACTAGGTAGGTGCCTACAGAAATGAGATCCAAAGTTGCCTGAATTTTGGAAGGGCTGTTAAAGCTTCTGCCTCAGCCTGTCTTTGGAAGAGCTACGAATGTGGCTGGTGGGTTGTTCCCTCCCCTCCTCATAATGGTGTTTTGCTGCATTTTCTGCAGCTGGTGCTCATGAGGCCGGTCACTTGGGTGTACTGGTGCACAGAGCTGGAGTTCCCGTCTCCAAAATGTGCCATCTAGTGGGAGCACGGCCAGAAGGATGGACAGCAGAAGCTAGCATGTACCTCCCACAGCAGTGATATTGTCCCTCTGTGTCACAGCACCCTATTGTCTCTCCTCTGTAACAGTGATGAAAGAAAAGTTCATAGTTCTGTGGGTTTACCTGGCCAATACTCCCACCCTAATATTTTTTCCTGTGTTGTCCAAATACTCTTACTGGGTTCAGGAAAATAATAAGAAATGTGGGTAGGGACTGGGAATGGATGGGGTGGGGAAAGGGAGGAAAAGAAATACCCATTTTAATCATGTTGTGTTTATTTTTATAATCCTGATGTGAATGCAGTCCTCATCCCAGGTAATGTGCGTCTATGTGTGTGTGTGCTGGCCCTGATGCTCGCTCTCTTCACTTCTGTGTGTTGAGAGGCTTTGCTGGGCCTCTTCTTGCTACAGCAGAGGGTGTGCCTGGGATATTTGGAGAGGGAGGGCTGCCTGGGGAAGGCCTTGACATCCAGATATCACTCCCTCTATTAAAATCAATCTGTGCTATTGCTGTCGTGCCCTGGAGCTGTTCTTGAAAGCTGATGAGCAAGTTGCAGTGGGTGAATGCAGTCTGTCTGCAAATTTCAGTGGATTTTTCCCTGTCAGCAGAAAACCACCCATGGGGGTGTCTCACACCAACACTTGGCTTTTCTCTGGAGTTTGGCAGGTAGTTATTCCTGTAAGAATTTGCCACCGGTGTTGGGAGACCTGCACAGGACAATATCCTCCTGCTAAGGAGAACTAGCTGTGCTGCAGATGGCAGAAAAACAGTGTTTAAAATTGCTCCGGAGCACGATGGCAGTGGTTTGTGTTCACCTCCTGCCCAATAGCATGATTACAGTCGGTAAAAACTATTTTTGTATGGTTCAGTAGCCCTCTCCTGGAGACATGCCAGATGGGGATCTGTAGTTGAGCCATGGGGAACTCGGGTTGTGGATGCTTCAGATTTGGTCCACGGTTTACAGTTATCACCTGGTACTGGAAAGGTGCCTGGGTTTTGATTGCAGTGAGGTCAGCATGGTCAGCAAACGTTTCTGAGCAGCCTGCCAAATGCTGACATCTCCCCTGTGCTTTCAGTAAATAGTCAGAGATGGAGGAGGTGTGGGTTTTTTTTTCCTCACAGGCAGATTAAAAAAAAATCACTAGGATTTTTTTTAATGGGTCTCAGATCTTGGATGCGCAGAGAGAGTACAGAAAGGAGCACACATGTTCAAGAGCACAAGCGTTTGTTCCCTACAAACAGGGCTCCTCCAAAATGGATGCGTTTGCACATCCAAAATTACTTGTCCTGGTGAGTCTCAGCTGTAGATTTGTCAGGAGATTTTCACCTCTTTTTGCCCAGTTTAATTGGAGTTTGTGAGATGGGCCAGGTAGAAGGCACAGAGCACAGTCTGAATGCACTTACAGAGCTGACAGTGTATGAAGGAAAGAGAATTTAGAATGATCTACTGGGGTATTGTTAATCTCAAGAAAACGTAGTGGCTAATTTGTCTCCCATCTTCGGTGAACAAGGGCAGAGAACCAGATTGTAGCTCTTGAAGGAGAGAGTTGTTTAAACCTCATACAGCAGCCATCTCTTATGGCTGCTAAATTGTACTTAAGTGAAATTAAAAATGGAGAAAAAAATACAGTCTTTGAGCAGAGATTCACCGATATTTTTTTTTATTATTTTTTTTTCTGTGGTTCCCTCAGTTTTCAAGGACAGCTCCTCTTGGCACTGGCACGGTGGCCCTCTTTATAGCAATATCCATCTCGTGGTGTTTGATTCCCCCGTTTTTAGCCTTTGTTCAATTACCTGAAAAGAGATTTTTTTTCCTATGCTATTCCTTCAGTAAGTAAAGTCAAGTTCTGTCAATTTAGGTTTCAGACAACGGATTTTTCTCATGGTTCTAACAAGTGAGTTGATTTCCTTAGTCCTTAAGGAAAAATATCCCAGTGCACACCCCAATGCACACTTCAACCTGTTGCAAGGGATAAATAACAAACTAAATCTGATGTGCTTGTTTATCAATAATGCAAAGTGCAAGAGAGGCTACAGCTAAAGGGTAGGTGAGGTATTAGGGACAGGGTAACAAGGCAGAGTCTCCCTACTCTTTCCCAGGTACTAGATTAGATTCTAGAGAACATGTTCCATATCCATGTGTTGTTTCAGAGGGTCTCCATCTCTCTGTTATTGTTTCATTTGTTGGCGTACCCTGTAGCATCTCCTGTTGTTACAACCTGTAGTTGAAAATCTGACTGGTGGAGACACTTCTAAAGCAGGGCCATCTTCTCTTAACCAAAACTTGCCAAGTCAAGTTGAACTGATGAAGCAACCTGTGGTTTTTTTTTTAATAGCTTGGTGTTTGAAAGGCCAGCAGTCTGTCTCAGGGCAAGCGTATTCACATTCCAAAAATCATCCTGCTGCAAATACATGCATGTAAAATATCACTTGGTTGCGATGCTTGTAGACCTGGTGCTCTTTTGTTGTCTTGAGAGCAGCAGGTAGCTCAGCAGCTCTGCGGTGCTGGGGAAGGACAGGGCCAGAAGATGCTTGTGGGGGCACCCAGCCTGGCTGCCTGCAAATGAAAGTCAGAGAGCTTTAGCCAGTTTATACAGACTCCTGCAGCTGGTGCTTCAGAAAAGAGGATTTGTTGTCCTTCTGCTTGGTTAAAAAACTACCTAATGGAAGATAGAAACAGGAAAATGATGTGGAATTGGAAAACTGTGCCTCATGTATTCCCAAAAGCCACTTTATTTAACAATTGGGCCACAGGAGTGAAAGTTTCGTGTGCGTTTTAACTTTTGCAGGCTCTTTTCATGCTATAGGGGAGCCCTCTTCCAGTTTACTTAATGCTCCAGTTTACCTAGCGGTGAGGTGCTACCTGAAGGCAGGCTGTGGAGTCTTTGTGTGGCAGAATAAAGAGCCTGTTCCTGCTTCCCATATTGATCACTGCCCAGCTCAAATATGTTGTTTTCATTAGTAGCTGAAACGCCATCCCATTTGGTTTGCAAGCTGCCTAGTAGGGGAAAAACAATCATGGAACAAAAGCATTTGGCTTCCACTGGAATCCATTAAAGCCTGATTAGGATGCTAAATAAGAGGGATGCAGCAGCAGAGTGATGCCCATGAAGGCTGAACACTCAGTGTGTGTCAGTGTAAACACAGGTAATTGTGCTTATGCAAATAAAATACAGCAGAGGCGTTTCAGCTCTCATCTGGGAAGAAGCTGTCAGAGGTACTGCTTACCTGTGAAGTGAGATCCTATTGACAGCAGCAGCAGTTGTACTGTCTGCTTGTACCCTCTTTATTTATTCTTTTTTTATTTTCCTTCCCTGGATGCTTGAAAGTGGGAAAGATGACAGAATTGGTAGAAGAACAGTACCTGGGTTGAGCTGCTCTGCATCAGCTTGGCCATGGGAACAGCAGTAAGAAAGAGCTTAGTGCATATCTCCAGAGCTTGCTACAGCTTTGCTTGTTCAGAGAACTTGCTGATGTGCCCGAGCTCTAGAGGTTTCTGAAAGTAGCTAAGAATAAAGTGCAAGTGTTAGCTGCGAAGAGCGTAGGGAAGCTTGGAAGAAGAGCTGTAGCCCTCTCGTTTCTTCATATAGCAGAAGTTAAGAGCAAATGCATCGGCGCAGTCAGGGTGTAAGTTTTCCCACCTGGTGTGGGTCTAGAGGGGAGAAGTTTCCTGCTAGAAGAATGTTTGATGGATATGATTTTTTTTTTTTTCCTTTACTAAGTGGTTGAGAACACTCTGAACTGGTAGAAGAAAAACGTTGCCAGTGAAACATTACACTTTAGGAACCATGTTCTCTTATTTAGTAAGTGTACCGGGTTAAGGCAGCTTGGAAATTCAGTGGGAACTTCTCTCTTCTGTTCTTCCCCCATTAGAGATGTGCTGTCTGGGGGACTTGAAGTTTCCTTCCTCCTGCTGTATATCCCTTTATGGGATGAAGCTGTCCTGCACCCCGGAATGCTGTTCTGCAGCAGTCTGAACTTGGACTTCCCCTCAAGATAGCGGTCCTAAGCATTTGGGCAGCCAACACTCATTTCCAGGCTGCCCTGTGGCTTACGGTTACTGGTGGAAGTAGGGATTTTCTGCATGTTTGGAGTATTTATTACTTTAAAGCGGAAGAACAATTCTTAATTTTGGCATCAGCATTTTTATTTCTTGGATCCTTCTTTATTTACTGAGCCCAGCTCTCTTTCAGATGGGTCTCCTATAGAAACTCCTTCTACCTTCCCAAAACTTTCCGTTCCCTGTTGTGCAGGCAACAGCAAAGCTCTGCTTTGAGAGGGTGTCCGTGTGCTTGTGATAATTGTAGCTTGTTGCATGACGACTAACCTTTTAATGTGGAAACAGTGCTTAGTCTTCAGTTGTCACATTAATGCTTTGTTTTGTGCTTTCTAGCTGTATATCCAGCATTGGCTTTTGTTCAGTTCTGTCTGGTTTTTGTGTGTGTTAAGTATAAATCTTTTAACCCAGTGTTATTTTTTTTTCCATGGTTTTAATTGATTTGCAGTTTCTTAGAAGAGAAGTGTCTTGGGGATTAGAGTGACTTAATGCGAGTTAGACATGGGTGGGCAGCATCCATTATTCTGTGATTCCTGTGATGGGAATTGCTGCTGCAATTGCTCTCTCGAGCCCAGAGGTTGTCACCCTTTTATCGCTTCCTGTAACGCCAGAGATCATTCCTTGTCTTGGCTGTGGGGCTCCTGATGGGTCTATGTTGAGCATGCTCAGAAAATACCCCTCCGAAAGGCAGTTGTGGTTCTGGGGAGCAGGCAAAGTGTTGCCAGACAGGAATTGTGTGTACTGCAAAGCCCTACTTCCACAGCTGAGGGAAAGCCACAAACCTTTTACGTTTGGATGCAGAGTACCAGCTTAAATAAACTCGTTACCCGGAAGGGTGCCTCATTGCTTCCCTTCTCTGATGGTGTTTTTTCACCTGGCCGTACCACCTCACCAAAGTGATTTGAGCACTCCTTGATCCTGTAACCCTGACTGGAATTCATGCCCCCACCCTCAAAGCAGGGAAACAGTCTGGAAATGCCATTGTATCCACACACTTGGACATGAGTTTGGGGTTCACGTTCCTGTACTGAGCATGCTCATTGGTGCCCAGCATCCTCTTGCTGGGCCCAGGTGACTTGCTGGTGGAGGGCTGGTGTTCTGGGTTTTGTTTTCTTTCACTCATTTTCTAGGTCTTCTTGTCTCTTCTCTCTGGCTCTGGTGACAGGCACGATCCGTAAGGCTCAGAACCTTCTGAAACAGTACTCTCAGCATGGTCTAGATGGGAAAAAGGGGGCCTCTAACCTCATTCCTATGGAAGGTAATCACAGCTCTAGCTACTTCACCCTTGACTTTCTCTGTGTATCAGCCCTGCTTTTCCAGGTGGGACTTCCATTAGCCTAGTGCTTGGTGGACAGTATTGGATAGGTATATCTGACCTTGGGGAACCAAGGAGATGCTGGAGGGCCAAATTGCCAAATTATTTTTCTGAATTTAGTGTCCGAATTTCAAAGTCTCTGTAAACATGAGTACAAGTGGAGAGGAATGTTACCTTAAAGCAGTTGACCCACCACAGCCACCTGGCTAATGGAAGCTCTGCTCTGATGACATCTGCTTGTGGTGTTTCTGTTCTCTTTTCTTTTTGCCTGGACTTTGAGTCACATTTGGTTTCCTAGTGACCTTTCCAAACCTGATGCTGAAGTGTCAGACCACAACAGCTGTAAGACCTTTCTATTTCCTATGTATGCATCCAAAGTAGATCTCTTCAGCATCTACATTGTAGTCTACTAAATCCCAGATGGTAACTCATCTGGGGGAAAAATCCTTATGCTGAGCAGGAGACGGGCTTTGAGTTTGGATTTGTAATGGCTGTGGGTACAAATTGGGCTTCTGGTGCCTGCTGTCCCATTCAGAATTTATGGCAGGAGATTCAAGGGACTCCTGTGGCCCAACAAATGACTTAACTCACACTTCTCATCAGGTTTCAAAGGGTTGCTACTGCTGCATAGCCCAACAAAGGGATTTGGTCAGGTAGAGTTCCTGGGTCTGTGTAGGGAAAAAAGTGTCCATCAGATCAAATAAGCCAAGCTTGAAGCGGCTTCCAGCCAGTGTGAGCACCCATGCTGTAACCACCCTGGATAAATTGCGCCTTCTGTTTGTGCCGGCTGACATCTCACTAGGTCATGAGCATGATTTACGAGTTAAACACCTTTCCGATACCCTGAGCGACAAGCATGGTCCGGCTGCTGGTAAGTACCATGTTGTCACTTCATAACAAGCTGGCTAATATCCTTCTTTTCAGCATGTTTCACCGTAGTTGTGTAGCCAGTGGCTGTTCATCTATGTGGGCAGTCCTGGAGCATGGGCCTTCTCTGGCTAAAAAGCTCTGGGTCTTCTCAATAGAATTCACTCCTACTAATCACACACACCCCAAGTCCTCAAACAGGGAACCCCAACTTTGTCCAGCTGAAGACTGGTGGCCACCATGCTGAGGGGCACTTTCCTATAGGTAGCTACTGGCTTGTTCAGTGCTGAAGTGAAGCAAACATCAAAGAGGTCATACATGGCATGCAATACAGTGGGATCCACCGGAGACCATCTGTAGAACCACATCACATTTGTGTGTCCCTTGCTGACCATAACTTTTAAAAGATCAACCCAAGGGACCTGTCATTGTAGGCAAGAATTGGTTCTTTTTCCATCCAAAGGTGCAGATGTTGTTGGGAGGAGAGAAGCAGCAGCCTGTAGCCTAGAGAAGGCCTCTGTGTAATCTTACTGTCTTGTAGTGGTTACTACAGGGGGTCTGAGTAATGCAGGTTGGTGTGAGTCCATTTATGTCTGTCCTGCCAACATTTGCAGCTAGTGGTTGGCATGAGTTGGTGCGGGCCTTTGTATCTTACCAGCACTTCTCATGCCTCCCACTTAGGTTCTTTGATGGATCTTTGTCTGAGACATTCATATCTTCCAACTCAAATATTTGCATTTGTGTGCAGCATTGTGTAACAGCTCACCTAGCTGTGCTGATATTCCTGCTTCCTAGGATTTAAATGTTCATCTGACTGGTTTTTATCTTCTCTTTCTGCCTGTGGGAAGAGGTTGCCTTCCAGGACAGCCTTGATTTCCCAGAAATGTTGATGCAAAATGGCAGTTCTTCATCTGCATGACGGATGGAGATAAGGAATTCTAAAAATACAAGCAGAGGTGTTGAATAATTCACCTCAGACCTTCCTCAGTTTAGTACTCTGTGTTCAAGCCCTTGATTAAATTTAGCTTGTATCCCAGAAGAGCTCCAAACTTGCCTTCTGTCATGAGGCCGGAAAGAGCTGGTGTCCTGATGTGCCCATTTCCTGAACTGCAGATGGCTTTGCCTCCTGCAGGGTATGCATAGCTTCCCATGCACAAACCAGGGGACAGGTTTGGTGAGAAGATGATTTTTGTTCTCACACAAGGACGGGTGTGAAGCCAGAACCGCCTTTTCCAGGAGAACCTTGTGCTCCTTATGTACACCAAGGCCTTGGAGTGAGCAGACCTGCTGGAAGCTCAGTGTGAATTTCGTTCTCTCTTAAAGCCACCTTGCCTTTACAGGGAGGGATGACGTCTTCGACATCGAGATTGATGCATACATTCACTGCGTTAGTGCCTTTGTCAAACTGGCCCAGAGTGAATACCAGCTCCTGACAGAAATCGTCCCAGAGCACCACCAGAAGAAGACCTTTGATTCTCTCATCCAGGTCAGTTGAGCCTCTCTGCTTGGCTTCTCTTATAAAGGATACACATAAAGTCTTTCTCCCCTCCTCTTTAT
This sequence comes from Tringa solitaria, assembly GCA_026413425.1. NCBI lineage: Eukaryota > Metazoa > Chordata > Aves > Charadriiformes > Scolopacidae > Tringa > Tringa solitaria. The sequence goes on from JAOXJM010000003.1 coordinate 29,664,034, forward strand.
TGTGAGGATGTGGATTCCACCACCTGTTGTGGGTGCCAAAGAGTACTACCAGTGCTAGGGTTGTCCTCCAGAACCTGTGCAGGGAACTGGGGCCTGCACAGGCCCTGGAGAACATGTTCAGAGTGACTGGGTACTGCAAATGACCCATGAACTAAATTAGCATCTTTAATGGGTATTCTGCATTTAGCCCCTAGTGATGCCTGGGCAGAAGGCATGCTGCTTCCTTCTGACTCCCTGGCTTTGTTGCAGGAGTCATTAGACAACTTGATCATGGAGGGGGATAACATTGTCTCAGCTGCCCGGAAAGCCATCATCCGACACGACTATTCAGCTGTGCTCACAATCTTCCCCATCCTGAAACATCTCAAGCAGATGAAGCCAGAATTTGACCAGGTCTTGCAGGTAAGCGTGATGGGATTGGAGAGTGTTCTGTGGCTTGGGTTGTCTGGAGAACTCTTTGAAAGGGATGATCACAGTGGCTTTGAGCAAAGCCATGCTGCTTCTGTCTGTCCAGCATGGACTGGAAGCGACACATGCAGCTTGCTCCTTTCTGTGATGCTGGACCAGCATCTCTCAGCAGTGGTTCTCTTCAATCATGACCTGGGGATGGACTGCCTACCTTATTCTGCTATATACATGGCCTCCGAGGTGTTCCAGCTCTGACACTACAGAGCTTAGAGTGTGCTCACTGATGTATGGAGGATGTCAGTGTTTTGAGGAGAACCTGCTGTTAAAGGAGAAGCTGTTGCCTGAGCGTTCACACCCCATTTGAGGAGTCACACACACAGCACCCAAGTTGGTCTCTGCTTGGAGCAGGGTCCCTTGGCAGTGGGTGACTCCAGTCACCCAACAGGTGCCCCTTCCTACTCTTCTCACACACTCTTACTCTTGGGTGTGCTCCCTCTTTCTTCAGGCTTGACCCTGGGTTTCCCACAGCAGAGCTTTGGGCATTGGATTTTATAAAAATAAATAGTTTAATTGAAAGGATCAGCAGCAGGGTCAGCTGGGGCTGGATGCCTCTGAAAAAGGAGGGTTGTTGAACAAAGAATTCCCTGGGCAATGATCAGCTGCTGTATAAGAGGAAACATGAGATGTAGCAAGTCCTGATCTCCGTTAGAGTCATAACACTTCCTGGCTGGCTGAAGAAGGCAGGATTCAGTGTGGTGATGGTGCTGTAAATATTCTCCTGGCACATGAGGAACTGAGAATAAAATGCTGGGGTGGGGGATCAAGAAGGGTAGGCGCTGAACAAAAGTTAAGATACTGTGTGTTTTCCTTCTCTGATCTGTTACGGGACTATTCCAGGGAACTGCAGCAGGCACTAAGAACAAACTACCGGGGCTGATCACTTCCATGGAGACCACTGGTGCAAAGGCACTTGAAGAGTTTGCAGACAACATTAAGGTAGAATTCTCTTCAATGTTCTTTCAGGTGAAACCAGCAGGCTTGGAAGAAGGCCTTTCTGAACAGTTTAACTTCACACTTTTCATGACACTGCATCATTTCTGAGTCAGCAGGTCTGATCCAGCAGTCCTGTGCTTGCTGGAGCACTTTGGATGGTCAGCTGCAAATACCAAATGCTGGAGGCTGACTTCAGATACGGGAGGCCTCTGCCTAAGACCCTTACCAGGCATAGTACAAATAACTTGGTGTGATTTTCCAGGCCTCTGCAGATATCAAGTCAATCTTGAAATTTAATCCTATTTAAAAAGAAAGGAAAATTTCTGGCTTGAAAAGCTTTGGAGAGCTGGGGTTAAACTGTCCCTGGGTAAGGTGGGCTTGATGAATGCGCTGCCCAGTGGGTGAACTGAACTTTTTGATGGTCACATGCTGAATATACCTCTGTGGTCCTGAGCTGTGGGTGTGTGCAGGAGCTGTGGCTTCTGAGCACCAGGAGATGGCACTGTGAGAGCCAGCTCTGAAGTTGTTGAGAGAGGCGGGATAAAGAAGCCTACAGCTCACTTGCAGCAGCAGTTGTGTTGTAGATGCCTTCAGTTTCCTTACATGCTTGCCTTATGTCTCTCTCTTCTCTTCTTAGAATGATCCGGACAAGGAATATAACATGCCAAAAGATGGGACAGTTCATGAACTCACCAGCAACGTATGTGTCAGTGATTTGAACCATCCTTTGTCAAAGGCAACCTCTGAAGAGGTTTCAGAAAGAGCAGTAGGGAAACTTCTTAAGCTGTCTTGAAGGGTGATTAATTGTCTTCTGTGGATTAGCTAGTTACTTTGCTAGCCGTGGGTAAAACACGGCAACTCAAAGGCGTGTAGTGGCTTGTTTCTTGAAGGCTTTTGTGTGGAGGGACAAATGGTCCTTCATAATACTTAATAGCAGAGCACAGGAGACACAATGCTGGTTGCTCATAACTTCCCTCCCTTGCTTCCAGGCCATCCTTTTCCTACAGCAATTGTTGGATTTCCAGGAGACGGCGGGTGCCATGCTGGCATCACAAGGTACGTGCATGGGGCTTTTTTGGGCATGTCGTTCCTTCCCCAGATTGTCTGGACATCTTCCCTAAAAGGATCAAACCTTCGCATGCACTGTGAGCTCGTTCTCCTCCTGTCCTTCACCCTGTGGTTTGTCTTGTCCTCCAATCTGCCATGACCACATAGTTGGTTATCTAGAGATACTCCAAGGGATGCAGAGAGTTTCCCTGCTGGCCTTCCATACTTGCTCCTATCAGGTACTCTTTTGATGGTATTTTTTGCTGATGTGCTCTGTGGTATCAAGAGAGGATACCTTAGACATTTAGCTTCAAATCTGGTGCTGGACTGGTCCTTTGTGACTGTACTAGAGTGAGGATGGTTGGTCCAGCTGAGTAGCTTTAGTTTTGCTGTGTGTCAATGCGTTGCCACTTTTTTCTGTCACATCCTCTGCTCAGAGTATGATAGCAGCAGGGAGGATAGTCTCCTCAGCATCTAGCCGTGGTCAAGCTGTGACTGCCGAGCTATTCATTTGCCACATGCCCTAGCAGAGACACAAGTTATAGCTCTGCTTTCCAGGATGCTAAAGGAAGTAGTTCCAGAAAGAAATACCTGAATGGGAAGCTGAGAGCTGCTACATCATGTAATGGGATGCTGCTGTGTATCAGAGAGTGGTTCTTGGTTCTGTGCAGAGCAGCAGCTCCAGCTCTCTAGCTGGTTGGAATAAAACAGGCCGGAGAGGTAGAGAACTGGACATTCAGGGGGCACAGGGACCTGAGGAAGCACGGGCCACTAGCTGGTGTTTGGAGAGGGTTAGGGAGCCCATTAGGGGAAGGGGGAAGCTTTATAGCTGCCTCCATACTTATCTGCAGTTCCTGCTTGGAAAATTCTGCCAGTGCTAAATTAACTCAAGCTAGGATGTCTCTGCTTCTTGCCACGTATCCTCTAGCCATTGCCTTGTGCCCTCTCCACTTGCAAACTCAGCATGCTCGGGGCCTCCTGGGCCTTGATTCTCTCTCCTTGGCCAAAGAGATGGTCTGAGGTATTTTGGTGGTTTTTTTTTTTTCCCTTGGAGAAACCAAGTGTTTCCCATGTCCTTTCCAGAATGGTGGTATCAGCACTGTTGTTTCAAAGTCTTGACATGTTGTCATCCAGTAGGCATCTGTTGTAGGAGCTTATTCAAAATGATTTCTTTTAATTTTTATATTGGTCATATAACAAAATGTGACCATACACATGGCACACAACCTGTTTCCTTTTTAGTTGTGGCTGGTTGTCCCATCAGGTATAGAGGGATCCTACTGTGTAAAGACAGCTTGAGGAAAAATGCCTCTTTGCAGCATGTTCAATTATTAAAGCTTAGAGTCAGTGTAATTGTAACAGACCTGGTAACTTGCGCTGACGTGTAGTACTTCAGAGCTGTGTATGAGATGACCCACAATCCAAGTATTGTCAATCTTTTTCTCCCCATCTGCAGCCAGGCCGTAGGGACCATCTACTGCCAGATGCTCCCTGCTCTCTGCCAGTGTTGTTCTCGTGCAGAAGCAGCTCTGTCACTTGTTCCAAAAGCCAGGCCTGGCCCAACATGGGGCACTCACACAGCACAGAGCTGTTCTGGGTGGGATGGCTTTGCTCGTGCTCTTGGGAGGATTCTATGGGCGGTGCAGTTCATTTCAAGGACCAGTAAATTGCTGCTGCCATGAGGGGAAGATTTTCTTTGCCTTGAAAAGTGGGTTTGAAATGATTTAGAATGAGGTGCCTTGCTAAATACAACCTCCTTAGCAGGGGAAGTAAGTTAGACTCTGCCTTTCCTCTGTGATCTCCATTCCATTTGTGGCCTTGGAGGGACTCCTGCCTGCTCTCCTGTGTAGCTGTCTGTGGCTGCTCTGTGTTAATATCTGCTTTGTTCTCAAAGGGATGGTGGTCTCTAACCTGTCTTTTTGCACTTTGCATTTCTTTTTCTCTCTCCTCCCTCCCCTTTTCTCTCTGCTCTGCCTAATCTTTGTAGTTCTTGGGGACACATACAATATTCCTTTAGATCCCAGAGGTAAGCAGACTTACCCATATGTACCTGTTCATATTGCCTTGGGCTCTGGTGGTGTATGTTAATTCTTTATCCTTCAGGAGTGGTAAATAAATTAACACATAATTGAAAAGGGGAAAAAGGGGAGGGTAAGTAACTCTTGCCAGTGGGGTGGAGAGAATAGGGAGGGCTTGTCACCAGCAGACAATGGGGCATGCCATATGAGCTGAAACAGGCTAAAGACACTCTCGTGGCACTGAATCTCTTTGGCACGGGTAGCAAGTTGGCCCAGCTGGTATCATGCTTTATCCCGTGTGCACTCGGCTCCTCATTGTCCAACTCCCAGCAACAGGAGCCTCGAGGCCTTTCCCATGGGGTGCCTGTGAACTCGGACCCCCCGAGTTGGACCCAGCTGCCAAACTCTGGTGGGGGGAGGAGGAGATAGCTACCCCACGTGTCCTGTGGGACCCATGCCCACGAGCCCTCCAGGGCAGAAAGCCATCTCTCTTATGCATAGACAGAGGAACATGTGCCAGTCCAGAGTCATTGCTTGCAAGGCAGGCTCCCATGCTGGGGCAGTCCCTTGTACAGAGCCAAGCAAGTCCTCTCAGCAACCATGAGGATGGCCGAAACTTTCCAGAGGCCTTCTGCTGCTTTTAATTACTGTTGTGTGCCTACTGGTAACAGCTTCAGCTCATTTGTTCTCTGATTGCAAATTTCTAGTGCTTACAAACCCTTTTCAGGTGGTGGGGGAAGGATGGGGAGGATGTGTTTAATGACTCAATTTCTGATCAAGTGGATGACCTCAGCACTAGGAAGGAAAGGAGAGATTTCTGCCAGGGTGCTCAGTACTTGATGCAGATACAACGATTGAGGGGTGCAGAGCTTTTCCACCCTCACCCTGGATAAGCTGCTGACTATCGGCACTGAAGCAGGGAGCTAATTTAACTGTCGATGGGAGCTCTGCACAAATTCCATAGCAACGGGGACAAGGCTTGTTTGAATAGAGGCAGGCTGACCACACATACCCCCCTTCCCCGTGGCATGTTAACTGGCCTAAGACTCTTTTCTTTTCAGAGACCAGCTCTTCGGCTAGTAGTTACAGTTCGGAGTTCAGCAGGCGGCTGCTGAGCACCTACATCTGTGAGTACTCTGTCCACCTTCCCCTGTCTGCCCCACCAGCTGTCTTTCACTTGGCTTGTCCTTAGTTGACGAGCACAGGTTGTGTCTCTTACTCCATGCGATCCTTCCACATTTGAGCTGGAGTCTGATGAGAGGGATGGATGAAAGGGTCAGACTGGGAATTTGACTGTTACGCTTGGACAGGACAAAGCACAGTGCGGCAGGTTGCTGTGCTGCAGAGCTTTTGCCATCAGCTGCCTTGAACCATTCTCATCCATTGCTCTGCACCTTCAGCCCCATGGAGGCTTTCAGCTGCCAAAGGGGCTCCGTAAAATCTTGAGGCTGTGTTTACCAGTTGGACAGTGAGATGAGTTTATGGAACTACCTTATGATGGTCTCTTACAACGGGGATCAGGTCCACCAGCTTCTTTCAGATCTGAGGCGGCGTCATGGTCAGGAGCTTTTGGTGACTTTCTGAGGAAAGACCTGCCAAAGGCTTGTAGGATTAAATACACATGGTTGTACCCTTGTCTGTACGTGCAGTTGGGGCTGTGCTGTTCACTTTGCTGTGGGCCCACAACGACAGTACAGAGAACTCGGTTTGGATGGTCAGTAATGAGACATTTCAGTGCAAAACTTCTTGTCCTCTGTTTTTCCTTCCTTAAGGCAAAGTGCTGGGCAACTTGCAGCTTAACCTTCTTAGTAAATCCAAGGTTTATGAAGACCCAGCTTTGAGTGCCATTTTTCTGCACAACAACTACAACTACATTCTGAAATCTCTGGAGAAGTAAGTGTGTATCTGGGTAGATCTCCTTGAAGTCCAGGCTGATTCTAAGCACGGTTTCAGAGCAGGGCTCTGTATCGAGTGCATTTACCTGCCAGCCTGTCTCATCTCTGCTCACTCTTCCATTCTTCAAACTGCCCCTTTGAAACCTTTGCACTGTTATAAACATCGCATTACAGGGCAGTGGAAGATAAAAGCAACAAAGATGCCTTAGGTCATACAGAACCCTTTGACCTTGAGAGGTTGGAGGATATGGGTTTGGAAAGTAACTTGGAGTAGCTTCTGTCTCCCTATGCTTGCATTTCAGGGTCCCTTCTATTGTAAAGGGCATAAAAGACCTTGTTGATAGGGGCTTGAAATGTTGCCATACTGCTGGCAGCCCTGAAAGCAGCTGGTGCATGTGCTTCCTTGGGTTTTGTGCTCTTCCAGGTCTGAGCTGATCCAGTTGGTAGCTGTGACACAGAAAACAGCCGAGAGGTCTTACCGGGAGCTCATTGAACAGCAGATCCAGACCTACCAGCGCAGGTTGGGTCACATCCTCTGCTTTTCCCCTTAGTTTTGTCATGGTTTGGGGGCTCCTTGGGAGATTTGTGGCCAATGGTCTATGGTTTTGGTCTAAAACCAAAACCAACTATTTTGTTGTTCAAGTCGTCAATCTGACTTGAAGCAGTCACTGTTGAAAGTTTCGGGGTGTGTATTGTCTGGGGTGGCTTTTGGGTCACAAGAGAGGACATAAATGTTCTGGTGAGACATGAGTAACTCCTTCTCTTTGCCTCTCCCATATCATTTCAAATGCAGCTGGCTGAAGGTGACAGATTACATCCTGGAGAGAAACCTGCCTGTCTTTCAACCAGGAGTGAAGGTGAGAGGATGGCCGAGGATGGTTTTAAGATGATAGAAATTGCCGGAAACATCATTTCCTTTGTCACATTCAAAAATTCTCAGAAACTTTCTTTATATCTTGTGCTGCTATTGCTCTGCAGAGTGAATCTGTGGCTGGGACAAGATGGAGAGCAGCACTGCCTCTAATCTCCTCTGCCCCAGATTCATACAAGTCTTTTAATCTCTGTCTCTGTTCTTATATTTTGCACCTGAGCAGATGCTTCTATTTTGGATTTGAAAAAAATCTGAGACCTTCCATTAGAAAGTGCTAGAAGCATAAAGAAGTCTATTTTTATGTCTGTTCTGGCTGAAAATTACCCTCTTTAAATCTACTTCAGATGAAAGCCAATTGCTGAATGTAGGGTGTGCTGCTCACCGCAGCTTTCTCTCCGTCCTGCTGTAGGAGAGAGAATTCAAGCCAAGTTGGTGGGATATTACTTAGGTTGGATGGGGAGCTGTGGGCAAACACTGATGTTGGAAATTTTATTTCTGGATGTGAAATAAAATCCTTTCCCTCCTTGTTGCAGCTCAAGGATAAGGAGAGGCAGATGATAAAGGAGCGCTTTAAGGTAAGAAGGTGTTAGATGGCATATGAACATCCCCTAGTTGATTGGGACAGACAGTCAGGCCAAAGATGTGCCTAAGGAGCAGATCTGGATGTTGGTGATCAGCAGTGGAGGGGAAAACATCAGACTCAGTGTAGAGATGTGATTGCAAACAGGATGCTTACCAAGTTTTACTTTGGACAGGGTTTTAACGACGGGCTGGAAGAGCTGTGTAAGATCCAGAAGGCCTGGGCAATCCCAGACATGGAGCAACGTGACAAAATCCGTCGGGCACAGAAAACCATTGTGAAAGAGACCTATGGTGCCTTCTTGAACAGGTGACAACCTCTTGCAACATTGTCCTCTCTTGTTTGGATTTACTAAGGTCTTTGGGGCCTGGATTTGTCTGAGCTGAGGCAATTTTCTACTCTCTTGTCTTAGCTTCTCTACCTTACACACTAAAACATCCCCAGCCTTGAACTCTACTAGTTGTGAACGTCTGCTGTCACCTTGATTCCTTGGTCAAGATGAGTGCAGGCATTCTAGCCAGCACAAAGCTCTGGGCCACCCTGGGCTATTCATGTAAACCTCAGGAGACCAGTTGTAACTAGGTTACTTGCTCCCTGTCAGGTTCAAGTGGGACCTGCTGGAGTGGAGCTGATTTGTGGCAGAGGAGAGGCCAGTGGGTCTCTTTGCTGTATTCCAGTCACTTGTCACCTGGGGCTTGTCTTCCTTTGCAGATACAGCAATGTGCCCTTCACCAAGAACCCTGAGAAGTACATCAAATACCAGGTCGACCAGGTGGGAGAGATGATTGAGAAGCTGTTTGACACATCAGCGTAAATCTCCAGCTGTTGTGTACTCTCCAGCTGCCAAGTACAAGTTGGCACTTGCTCAGCAACCTTTGGGACTCCCTTCCCTTCTCCTCTGCCCCATTGTGGTGGGCAGGGTGTTATACTTATATTTATCAGATTTATAAACCTGTGGAAACACTCCCTCCTGGCTGTCTTTGTCTTATTTTGTGGATTTGGAGCAAAGGGCCACCATGCTTCTGTGTGAGATCTGGTGTTTGTGCATCTTCAGGTCTGGGTCTAAATGTGTTTTGCACAACAGATGTGGTGAGTACATAAACAAAACCTTGTGTGTGCTGTCCTTCTGTTGAGGGCAGGAGGCTGTAAGCTCCAAATGGTGCTGCCTGCTTCCCTGGTGAGTTTTGGGAATCTCAGTTCTGTAGGATCCCAAAGGATTTTCCCATTGTTACTCTTAACTGTTCAGTGATGGGTGAGATGATGATTTTGGGGTATGGTGGTGCCTGGCAGTGACGGGGGATGTTTTACCCCACAGCTTCATGAGCTGTCCCAGTAGCAGCTCTCTCTCTTCCGTGAGGCTGTGGCAGAAAGGATGATGGCAGACTGGAGCTCGGCCATCTTCGTGTGAAGGCCTTTCAGAGCTTTGCAGCACATATATGTGTTTCTGTGGTTTTTTTTTTTTTTTGGCCAGGCACCTCCTGCACCCACATAGCTCACTCCTGCAGCTCGCTCTACTTCTGTGGTCTCCTCCGTTATTTGTGCATGGTAACACTTGAAATACAGGGTTTCCATAGAGCTGGGAGTGCTCACAATAGCTGCTTCTTCACAATTTGGAGCAAATCCATTATTCCTGCCTTTACAGGAGTGAGTGTGTGCTGGTGTCTAATTAACCCAGGAGTGGATGAGCTGCTGTGTCACTGCCTGAGGTTCTGCAAAGGGAGCACGGGGAGGCAGAGAGGACAAGGCAGACCTCAGCACAAAACGGGGAGTGGGAACAGAAAGGTGGAGAGCTGCATTTTAAGCCTTCTGCTGCTCTGCATCCACCAACTCTGCCTTTTTTTTTTTTTTTTTTTTTTTTTCCCCAGCAGGGGTGGCTGCTCTGTGTGGTGAGTGTCAAGGCTGTGAGGGCTGTTATGGTCCCAGTGGATAAGAGAGGCCACGAGGCAAAGGGCAGAGAGGTGAGGACCCATCTTGCCCCACATCACACGGGGGCTGGATGTTAGAGCCCGGAGGAGAAGGCAGGTCCTGCTGTGGCAGACACCTGGGCTGCTGTCCCTGCAGACAGTTGTGTTTTGGGTACCTCCTGGCCTAAAACCCTCACCTCTTCTTCAGCCTGGACCTGAGCGTGGTCTGAAGCACTACCTGCTCTCTGTGGCACAGAAAACATCTGAAAAACTCAGCAGATTGGGCAGGCTGGGTGACTGCGTGGGTTCAAACCGTGATCACACCTGCCTGGCAGCTTTTCCTGTGTCTGGCTGCGCAGGCTCACGGTGCCAACCCCAAGAGCCCTCCTCGCAGGGACCTTCCCTCCTGCTTTCAGATCGCAAGTGCTTGAGGAAACCTGTGACTTCAGCATGGCCGTTCTTTTCCTTTGCCAGCTCCGAGAGCCTCTCGAAGGCTGGCAGGCGCCGGACGGAGTATTTTTAAGCACAAGCAAAGCGCTGCTGGCTTGTGTTCCGTGGGGTGTCGAGCCTCCTGGATACACAGGCTGACATTCACCAGAAGGAGCTGGATTCCATCTTTCTGGCTCTGTTTCTGCCACAGCAGGGGTCTGATCTGAATTTCTTTCTCTCTGAGGGTGGGTGGAATTCGTTGAGGTGCTCAGACTGGGGCTGTAAAACATGTTTTATTGCAGCTGATCCCAGGGTGAGGAGATTCATCTGGAATGGCTGCAGAGGGGGGAGCTTTGCTTGGAGCCTTTCTGGAGTACCTGGGCTTTAGTGTGAGAGCTGGTGTCCTCCCCCTGCTGAGAGCCCAGAGAACACGTGTGAGATCCCTTAGGGTCTGGGATGGGACCACATCACCTTCTCAGGAGACTTTGGGAATGCCTCTGCATGGCCTACACTGGGTTTTGCTGGCAGCCCGTTCCCCCTGGGAAGCTGTACCAGTCTGGGACTGGTGAGGAGCTGGTCCAGCACAGCTTGGAGGTGGGGAGATGCAGTCAGAGGATAAGATGCAAAATGTCCTCCTCCCTCCTGGTCTCTCCGTTACCAGCACCAGAAGCTGGCTGGGTTGTTTTCTACCCCAGGGATGCCCTGGCCACATCTGGAGGAAGGAAAAGGGGTGAGAGCCTGGCTTGGGGGCAGCCATGCAGTGAGGAGGAGCTGGAGGTGGTGAGTATCTGGGGGAAGAGGTGGCTTCTGATGCTCCCAGGTGAATGACTCTTAGGTGGGAGGCCAAGACCAAGGCAAAATGGAGCCACCTGGTCCCAGTTCCCTAAATCCAGCCTCCCACTTGCCCTTGTTCTAACCCTTCCCACGCTGCCTGCCTCTGCCCCGCTCAGGGAACGAGTGTGGGGAGGTGGATGGGCTCCTGGCCCTGTCGAGCAGCAGCCAGACCTGCTTTGGGAGCAGCAGCAGGATTCACCCAGAGCCCCCCCCCCCCTTCCTTGGGGTGGGAGCTGAGGGAGCTGCTCTCCCCCTCCGGGCTGACCTCAAGTGTCTCCGAGTCATGTCCAATGCTGTGCAGCGCTGGGGAACGGCTCCGTGTGCTCCTTGGCTTTTTATGGTAAGGAATGTCTTTGCAACATGTTAATTAAGAGCGGTCACGGCAGCCAGCACCGTCCCCGTCACTCTCACAGCTGAGAACTTCATACCCCCTGTGAAGAGCCCAGCTTGGAGCCTTCAGAGATGCTCAGACCATGGACCCCATCTGGGGCTGAGCCCCCTCTGCCTCCCCCTTTGCTTCCTGCAGGGTTTAACGCCCTCCCCTCGCCCCCCCCATTCCCCTCTGGCTGCCAGTGGATCCCCTGACAGAGAAGGGGACGTGCTGGGGGACGTGTCTCTTGATTCCCAGGTTTTTGGGGCTGGAGCCCCATTTCTCTGTGTTTTCGCTGCGGTGGGCCAGGGGAAGGGGGGGATACCAGGGTCTCGTGGTGTCCTTGGCACTGTTATTTTGGGGCAGAAAAAGGGGCTTATCAAATCCTGTTGGGACGGGGACCAATTCTGGGGTCACAGAATCACGTGGGATTGGAAGAGACCTCTGGAGATCATCCTGTCCAACCCCCTGCCAAAGCAGGTCCACCCAGAGCAGGTTGCACAGGAACTTGTC
>JAOXJM010000003.1:29687249-29705313 GCA_026413425.1 Tringa solitaria
GCCCAGGGAGGTGGTTGAGGCCCCTTCCCTGGAGACATTCAAGGTGAGGCTTGACAGGGCCCTGGACAACCTGGTCTAGTTGGGGGTGTCCCTGCCGACTGTGGGGTGGTCGGACTACATGGACTTTGGGGGTCCCTCCCAGCCCAGCCCATTCTATGGTCTTAAGATTTATTAAGACCAGGACCTGGTCTTAACTGTTTCCCTTGGGGTTTAATACTTTCAATAGCTGCTCCCTGCTGCCCTACAGGTGCTGGAGGGGGGAGAGTTTGGCCGGTGCTTGTCTGGGGAGACAGTTTAAACCCGCTCTGCTGAAGAGCTGCCCACACCAGCACCCACCATGGCGGCCCAGGGAGATGCTGAGGGAAGGAGAGGCTCCCCCGGGGCTGCCCAGGTTGGATGGGGAGGGCAACCCGGCGCCGGAGGGAAGTGGGGTGTACCCAAACCGTGAATGAGCCCCCCGTCCCGGGTGAGGGCTCCCACCCCCAGGTCGCCACTTCTAGAGTCCACCTCGGCCTCCCCCGCCCCGGGTCTTCCCCTATCCCGTCTGCCCCCGCGGCGGCGGCGCTCGCCCTGGCCTTGGCGCGTGCTTCTCCTCCCCCGGCCCATGATGCAACGCGGCGGCCCGGGCGCAAGATGGCGGCGGAGCGGCAGGGCTCAGGTGGCGGCCGTGGAGGAGCAGCAGGAGGGGGAGGCGGAGGCGCGGAGGAGAATAAGGAGAACGAGAGGCCGGCGGGACCGCAGCCTGGCGGCCTCGGCGACAGCTTGGGCCTGGAGAGCATCCTGTGCCGCGGCGGCGGTGGCGGCGGGGGGGGACGGACGTGGCAGGCCCGGCCCCGTGGGCGGCAGGGGGACGTGGCGGCCGCTGTGGGGAGCGCGGGGGCTGGCAGGCCCCGGGCGGGCGGGCACGGCCGCCTCTGCTTCCTCGCGGGAGAGGGCTGGTGGAGACTCCCCTGTCCTTGTGCAGAGGCGGCGCTGAGAGCGGCGGGCCCATCCAGGCCGCACTGACCCATGCCTCAGACGATAGATGGATGTGAGCCCTGGGTTCGGAGCCCTGGGGGTCCCAGGCCATGCTGGCCTGAGAGCAGGTTGTGAGCCCTGGGGTCAGGGCCTCGGGTGATGCTGATCTGACAAGAGTGTCGATGTGATAGCATGGGCTAACTCGGAGGCACTTCCACCATTCCTGGAGGCAAGGGTTTCATTGGGATGAAATCGGGGCACCAGCTTTGCATCTCTGAATCATGGATTTGTTCTTTACCTTTGCAGTTTCTCCTTCCAAACTGTGTGACAGCTGTCTTCAGCCTTCAAAGCAGAACTTTGCGTTAGGCTGTGTGCAGTAGATAAGAGCAGGCTGTCAGTAATCTGGCAGTAATATTAATGCTTGAAGTGGGCAATAGTGGATAGAATAAATCTAACAGGTATACAGAGATGGCAGACTGGCTCTTCTAGATTTAGCACTTCTGAAATCTGATGTGGCATGTAAAGGTCACAGCATTTTTGTATGTGAAACTTCCATGTGAAACCAGTCCAGCTGCACAGCTGTGAGAGAGCCGAGTTTTATCTTCTGGGTGAGAGAAAGACCCAACTGAAATAAGGTTGCAGGTTTCCATTTAGCATATGTCAGGTGTTGTAAAGCTGTAGAGTAAGATGGTGACACAGTAGTCACCCCAGTAACATTAGGAATATCGAAGTCAGTGAAAAGGTAAATGAAATGGGGGATATGAATTCAGTGAGTAAATGCTCAGGCTGAAAGACAGTCTGAAAAAAGCCTTAGGTAGACAGCGAGGATGAGGAGTGTGTGCCCTGAACTGTGTTGAGGCATTACAGTTGACTTGTTTGTTCCACAGATGCAAACTAATTCAGTCTAATAATTATTAATTTTAATACTTAAACTAAAGAGTCTTTTTCTAAGGTGTAATTATAAGTAAACACTTTGACAGAGATCTGCCATTTTAGACTTTAAAAGTCTGGTGGTTTCTTTTTCTCTGACTGTAGTAATAGTGTTTCTTTTGATGGGGTCATTGTATAATCTGGCCTTGTTTCTACTTTTTTTAAGGCTTCTTGGTAAAGCTTAAAAGGGAATTTTTGGGATATAAATACATACAGCACAGAGATTTCTTGTTTATGACGGAAATTTTATTTCACAAAATAATCTGCCTTGTAAACTGAATGAATAATGTCGGCAAATTTACCAGAATATGGTATGATTTTATTTGGTAGCATATCTTAAGTGAATAAAGTAAGCACAGGATGCACAGAATACACAGGATGCAAATATGAAATCATGGAGTGATGCTATCTTAAGTCAGAGGCCAGTACGTTGTCTAGGAGTACTTGTAATATGTACATGTAATATACAGTACGATTAGAGTAGAAAAAATTGAGTAGAAAATAAGCCTCCTGAATTCTTCCTAAAAGCTCTTTTTATGAGGTTCTCTGTATCCAGAAACCAGTTTGTTTGTGGAAGCTGTGTCAGAAAGATAGCAGTGATTCTGCTCTGTGGTACTTCTGTCCTTTCCCTGAGAGATGGGATGTTTAAGAGCAGGAAAGCTCTTTATTTCAGTTTTGTCAACAAAACTGTCACAAGCATGACTGGGGGCAGTAGCATAGCGTAGCTAGGGCAGTCAGTTAGATTAGCCTAGATATGTCTGCTGGCATAGCTTATCTGAAATGAGCTCTCGTGGTTGTCTGTAGGAGTAGGTGCTTGTGATACATTTTAGTCCTGGCCTCGATGCCAGTCGTAAAGCTCTGAAGGTAAGCAGTGGGGTCATGAGGTCTTTTAGGGCCATCAGTTCTCTCAGTTGTGCATCTTTAGGTGGTTTTTGGGTGCCCTCTGTTTAAAGTGTGCTCACTTAATGCAACCTATAGAGTTCCCTTCCATTATTTTGGGGTGGAATAAAGAACTGGTAACAGACTGTACTGTCAATATGCCTTAACACCAGTTGCAGTCCTTCAGATTGTGAAGGAGTCTCAGCAGCAGCATGGTTTGCGACATGGAGACTTCCAGAGGTACAGGTTAGTAAACTGTGTGGATGTCCTGAGTTACTACTGGGACTTGGCTTACTTTATTTAAAATGTAAACCCCCTGTAGCAGGCAACAAAAATGTTCTGCCAAGTAAATATCCATTGACAGATTGCTTCAAATGAGGCGATGTACACATTTTTTTTATTCATTAGATATAGTGTGCTGTGACTGTTCTGTTTAGGAGGATACAGACAGGCTCTTGTTTCTCTGTTGCACTTTGATAGCTTGTTTGTTAACACCTCACTGATAATCACTATACTCTTCCAGAACTCAGTGATCAATAGGCATACATAAAGCAATTAGACAGTAAAGAGAACATCATTCTGATTTTCCAAGATCAGGAGTTATTACATGTCTTCTTACTTGTCTTTTATTCTATTAACTACTGGTTTACAGGTAGTTTCTGAACTAGCTCTTACTGAGTGTCACGTATGGAGTTCTTAGTCATTAAAATGTTGCCTGTGACAGCCTTTAGTCGTTTATTTTTTCTGGTTTGAGAGAGCAGCAAAGAAAGAGAGTTGTTCTTTGACCAAACTGACTGTGGTTGTCTTTTCCTTAGGGGTTATTGCTCCCGCAGGCTAAGGCGGCTCCGAAAAACACTCAACTTCAAGATGGGAAACAGGCACAAGTTCACGGGGAAGAAAGTAACTGAAGAGATTCTCTCAGACAACAGGTACAGTCGCTGGATGGAATTGAGTGTTCAGTGTATTAGTGAATAATTTCTTTCATTTCAGTAATTTATTTTCATGTGGACGTGGTGAAAAGCTGTTCTGTACAATATATTCAGAAATGTTTCGTTTCAGAGATGTGTGTTGATACTAATAAAAGATGAAAGTTGAGGCTGCAGTGCAGGGGAAAGAAGCGCTGCTCAGATCCTGCTTCATCATGTGGACAAGTGGGAGAAGAAGGAGCAGCAACAGCCAGTTCCTTCTCTCACCTCAGAGTTGCTAAAACGTCTTCTTTTCATAATGAAATCAGTAAATTACTTTGATATTAAGGAGGAAATCCTTATTCAGATCAGTTGCACACCAGCATGTGAATGCTGATAACGTAATGGTGTAGCCAGCAAGGTTGTGATTGGAGACATAATCCCTTCCCTTTGAACAGAAATATTGGATTGCCAGTTTTAGATTTCCAGAATTTGGCAGGATGCTGGTCTGACAGAATATGTGGAGAACAGCCAGGATCTTGGACTTGTTTCCCATCTTTTAGAAATACTTGAAATGTCTGCTGTCGCATCTTTTCTTGTGGGGAAAAGAAAACATGATACTGTCTTCACCTGGCTTGTTAAGGAGCCAGCTGCATTCTAGCATTAATTATTCTAGCATTAGCTGGTGGGAAAACAGACACATTTACCCATATTGAACCAGTTTTAAAGAATGACCTATAATCATAAATCCCTTTGTCTTTGCAATGTGTGTAGTGCTCCAGAATGATACCAAATTCTCTGTCTCAGTTGGGTAATCACATTTCTGTAGTGAGAAGTACAGTAGAAAAGAGTTAGGAATAATATGCCTTAGTGTGCTTAGAATGTTAAGAAATAAAAGCATCTCCCTCTTATTAACCAAACTAAATTTTTGTTACAAAACTTTATAGCTCGCGTGGAAGAGAACTAGTGGCGACGTGGTAATACCTGTTGGAACGTCATTATTTTTTCATCAATCTTCCTTTGCCCTGTAGGTATTTGCTGTTGATTCTGATGGATGCAGAGAGAGCCTGGAGTTACGCCATGCAGCTGAAGCAGGAAGCAAACACGGAGCCTCGCAAACGATTCCACTTGCTGTCTCGCCTGCGCAAAGCTGTGAAACACGCTGAGGAGCTGGAGCGGCTGTGTGAAAGTAACAGAGTGGATGCTAAAACAAAGCTGGAAGCTCAAGTAAACACCGATTCTTTGTTCCTATCTTACAGCAAAAGCTGGACAAGAAACCTTTGCATTTTGGGTGAAGAGATTAATCTTATCCAGCAGTAGATAATCAAAACTGAGTAATTCTCAAATTGGATGATGTCTCCCATTGAATAACTTGGACTCGCTGTTCATGCGACTGCTGGAATTGCAGAAATAACTGGTGGCACCAGCCAAGACAAGGACCTGGCATATGGAAGTTTTATAGGTGTATCAAGTGATTGTCCTTGCTTTAAAGGGCAGTATGTTAATAAAAGTAAAAAGAATTGAGAGAGACTAAGATGGTGCAGCGCAGCCTAAGAATCTATGCTTATCTGTTGAGTTAGCCGTTTTTATAATGTCCTAAAATA
Organism: Tringa solitaria; assembly: GCA_026413425.1. NCBI lineage: Eukaryota > Metazoa > Chordata > Aves > Charadriiformes > Scolopacidae > Tringa > Tringa solitaria. The sequence goes on from JAOXJM010000003.1 coordinate 29,692,525, forward strand.
GCCACCTAGAACACAAACCTGTGGGTCCAGTTCCTGGAACGTGGAAGGCAGTTGTGTGGTGACACCAGCTTCTTTGAACAAGGGGCTGCAGTGGTACTCAGTTAATTAAAACTGCCATTTTGTAGCTTATTGCTGGGGGGAAAAAAAGGGTTTTGTGACATCAGTGGGCTACCTTAGTTGCATGACAAGCGAGAAACATCTTTGCTTTCGTCTCATTCAAAATGTAGCACTGTCAGTTAAAATGAAAAAAAGGTAGGTAGCTGGTAACCCGTAATTCAAATCAGTTGTCTTTTGTGGGAAGACCGAATGAAAAGGTCAAGGCTTAGTTCGTTACTGCAGGTATCACAACAGCCTTTGTTCCAAAGTTTGTACAAACTGGCTGGGGGGCTTGGGGAAATTAACTTGCCGTTCCGCTGTCCGCAGGCATACATGGCTTACCTCACAGGGATGCTTCGCTTCGAACACCAGGAGTGGAAGGCAGCGATGGAGGCTTTCAACAAATGCAAGTGAGTTTCCCCACTTCCCCAGCTTCATTTAGGAGATAGCATTAGATCAGTCTAGTAAGTTTATATTCTCTACATACAATAACTCCGTGGGTTGTTTAGTTAAGTGTCCACTTAGCTGGGAGGTATTACTGAAGAAATAGCATCCTCCAGAGTAGAGAGACAAACTCTTCCCTTAAGATAGCATCTCGCAAATCAGCACATACTGCAGTGTTAATATATATTCTTTACTGTAGGACCATATATGAAAAACTGGCCAATGCTTTCACAGAAGAACAAGCTGTACTGTATAACCAGCGTGTGGAAGAGATCTCGCCCAACATTCGCTACTGTGCCTATAATATTGGTAAGGAAGGGGGGGGGTACCTCATCTCCAACAAAGAGCAAGGCTTGTTCACAGGAAAGGAATACTGACTTGGTGGTAAATACTGTTCTAAGTGATGCTGGAGTGAGTCCATAATATTTTTTGGGCAAATTCTGCACATGTTCTGGAGCAGTTTACTAATGGATACATATACTTGTTTTGTGTAAAAAGACAAAATACCAGTTTGCATTAGTTTGCTTATTACATCAAATGAAATTGCATGTTTATCCTCTTTGTAAATTGCCAGTATAAAATCTATTGATTACCTTTTCTAGATATTACAATAACTTGTGAACTGGGATGGAAATTTAACCTTCATTTGTTAATTCTCTCAGGTGACCAGTCTGCCATGAATGAGTTGATGCAAATGAGGCTGAGGTCTGGTGGCACTGAAGGTCTTCTTGCAGAAAAACTGGAGGTAACTTACTTGAATGCTTCACGTTGAAACATTCATTATCACTCTGTTGAACATAAATGTTGCTGCAGCATAGCATTCAAAACCTTAACCATATTAGAAGAGGTTAAGCAAGCCTGGGCTCTGTGGGAAACCACGCTTCCCTAAAAAGCCTTTTGGTTTCAAAATAGTCAAGTCTAATGTGAATTTGAAAGGTTTGGTTTTGGATACTGAGCTTTGGAAAGTTTAAACTCATAAGTTCAGTCTGTTCTCTGCAGGCCCTGATTACCCAGACTCGAGCAAAGCAGGCGGCCACGATGAGCGAGGTGGAGTGGAGAGGAAGAACCGTTCCGGTGAAGATAGACAAAGTGAGGATCTTCTTGCTGGGGCTGGCCGACAACGAAGCAGCGATTGCTCAGGTAACCCAGAAGCCATCTCCAGTGCTGATGTTCTAACTGTTCCCTTTCCTTCGAAGTGCAAGATAACACATGATACCTAGACTAAAAGCTTTTGAATAATGCTTTTTCTCAAACTTGGGGTTGGAAGGCTAAAAGTAAAAGTAGGAATATTGACCATAATGCAAAGCTAAGTGTCAGTTGGGGATAGTTCCCGCAGTCTCCTAAGTGGTAGTTTGGCAGATCTTCTCTATTACTGCTCGTTTGAACACTTTGTTCTGCCCAGAAGTGCTACCTCTCGGGGCAGGGTAATGACCATTATTATTTGTAAGTCACTTGGAAGTGAAGGTTACAATTTTAAGAGTAATTGGTTTGGATTTACTGTTCTCATTTCTTTAAGTATCTTGCTCAAATGATCCGACTTCAGAACAACCAAAAGAAAAAAGATATGCATCGATCACCTCTTTTTTTTTTTCAGCAACAAAAAGCAATTTTCTAGGTGAAGCAGGTGCTATGAGTTTTACAGTATTCTCTTCTTGATTTATGGAAATTCTCAAAAGCGGTAGAGGATTACTGAATGTCAGGATGTAAATCAATTTCAAGTATAACAGTTCTGAAACACTTGCAGTGGCACACACTCTGCATGTCTTCAGTATTGCAGCTAAGTTTTCCACATGGAGTTTTTTCCTTGGAAATGGTGCCCAGGTGTTGTATTCTGCTTCCTAGTGGCTGCATGCAGCACTCTTGCTGTTTGAAAAGGCAGGGAAAGGATCTTTATTAACACTTGTTGCCACTAAGGGTGTGCTTTTTGCCTCACCAAAAAAACATATATCACCAGGAGAAGAATGAGTATAAAAAGCAATTTAAATGACAGAACCTTGCAAAGGTATAGGGCAAGGAGCAGGAGATAGTGTTAGGGAGATACTGCGAGTAGGATAAACAGGATATGGCTGGGTAGGAAACATTAATGTTAACCAGTCTTGTCAGAATGTTATGAATTGTATGTTGCCAAATATATTTTTTTTATAAGTAGTAGGTGAGTATGGCCAGCAGGTGGAAGTGCAGCTTAGAGTTCAGTGTTCCCTCTAGTTTCCATCCTGCCAAGCTAGCAGTAGGACCTTTTTGGTTTGGTCGCCCCCCATAAAGCTGTGGCAGAACAGTGATCTGAAGTTGTTTTCATCTCAGTCCGTGTTCCTTGGAAGCTCTTGACTAAACAGGAGTTTTGTCCTGGTGATCACAGCTAGTCCTGGTGAGAGCTGAGCGTGCAGCAGCGGTATTTACATTCCCAGAGGGCTAAAACTTGGCCTTTTGAAAGCAATTCTGCAGTTGCTGTCTCAGCTGTGATGGGCAGTCCAGCTTCAGCTAAATGCCTTGTGGTTTTTGGCATCTTTGGCACCTTTGTGCTCGTCTTCACTAAGTTGAAACCCTAACATGAGTAGTGCTCTTCAGGGTTTGATTAGAGGCAAACACAAATGCGTGTTTTGTGTAAAAACGGAGATTCTCACCACAGTTATATTGTTGCCTTCAGTGTCTTATTGGTAACGGGAAACAGAACAAATAAACCAAGCAGAACAAATAAGCCAAACTGAAATATTAATCCAAGCTTGAAATTACTGATGTCAGCCCTTTTGTAGGCTTGAATATGTGACTTCAAGGGCCCATTGACTCTAACCAGGTGGAAGTGAGAAAGCTAAATGGAAGAGCGACAAAGTGTTTTTCTATCTGGTAATAATTTTCAGAGATGATACACCGTGTTTTAGAACAAAGGAAAAATTAGAAGTGAGCACTCTTAGACTTTCAGAAGTGGGTTCAGTTCCCTGGATGCCTTTAAGATGAACCTGTGCTGTTCTACCAGGGCACTTGAATCATCAGCTGTAGCACTTGTATCTCAGTTTTATGATCTGCTATCTCCCAAATCAGAACATAGGTGTATTTACACGTAGAATCAGTTTAACCTTAGGAGTTTTTGCTTAGAAGGGAAAGCCTTTGTTTCACTGCATGGCCCAGCCCTTTCCCTGTTTGTGCTTGACTGATGATCTAGCTATGTCTGTTTTCATTTTTGTGCATACAGTGAAATTGCTGCGCTCCTCTGGGTGAGGTTGAGAATGCTGTCAGACTCGTCTCTGGTTATTCTCAGTAGTTAGTCCCACCTTAAAAATTCTTGCAGCAAATCTGAACTAAAAAAACACAGCAACCCCAACAAAACGCCTCCATCTCGGGTCAATATACCTGAGGTTTTGTGAGGGAGTAAAAATAACATCCCTTAATGGGTTTGCAAAGCTGAAAAGAGGAGAGGCAGAGGCAGCAGAGTTCTGCTGAAGAGAAACAAATGAGCATGGTTTTAGACAGCTTTTTATTCATTTGGACAATTGTAAATTTGTTGCAGCAAGGTTCATCTTCTGCTGTTACATGACATGGAAGTGGTGTAACACGGTGCTGATACACTTAATCCCTCCTTTGATTGCTAAGGATGAGGTTTGTTTCTGGGCAGCGTTCTCTTAGGGAATCAGTAAGAATCTTGCAATCCCCATCTAGTTATCTCCTCAGTCACCTGAATGGAAGTTGAGTTTGGTTTTGGGTGCATTGTTTAATTGGGTGTACGATATGCCAGTCCATCAGGCGGAGATCAGGCTTCAACTTGTTTTTTAAAAGTTGTTTTCAAATTTTGTTTTTGTGGCAGAAGGCCAAAAGCCGCTTCATTTTTTTTGACCAAACTTGTGGTGACAGCAGAAAAGCACTCAGTCAATCCTGCTACTAAAATACAGGGTTACTGTAAAAAAAAATGCTTCAAACAAGCAAATGCCAAAAAAAGCCACTGTGAGCATTACTAGAGTGGGAGTGTAGAAGAGGTAATCATCTACATGTTCTTACCACATGAGAAAAGTTAAATCAGCATAACAAGAGCAGTCTGTGTTGGTAGTTTGCCAGTTCAGTAATGCTCAGCTCTTCTTCCCTTCCTGGGCCTTTCCCACAGTGCAGTCCAACCTGAGCTGTTCTCAGAGCAATGTGGGTGCCATCCTGGAAGGGAAGGGAGTTGCTGGGAGGGCCACTGGTACAGGGATGAAGCGATCAGCCCTGTGTGTGTTAGGCCTTCGGTGCTGCTCAGTTCTCAGCTCTGACCACGTTCCCCACAATTTCCAACAGTTTGTCCCCTAAAACATATTATAGAGGGATATAGATTGGAGTTTTAACCACCCATAATTGGGGAGAAACTTTCTTTAATCTTCTCAGTCAATTCTTGCACCGTGGGATGCAGAATACAAAAATTTCTAATAGATGCCTGTCTTAACTTCCCTTTGCTCTTAGGCAGAAAATGAGGAGACAAAGGAACGTTTGTTTGAATCTTTACTCAGTGAGTGTAGAGATGCCATTCAGGCTGTTCGGGAAGATCTGAAACCAGACCAGGTGAGCAGCAAGCATCACTGTTTCTACATTTTACCACATAGTGTTTTTCTTTGACACTGATTTGTTATTGTTAATCTTGCTTAACAGTAAAAGTGGCTGGGATTTCTTTAATAAAAAGCTGCAAAAGTTGCTGTCACCTTTGATTTTATTCTTTTCAGAACTGGAGAGGATGAATAGCAATATAGAAGTCTTCATTCTTTTGCCTGGAAGTCTGTTATAACTTCCCTGTGTTACCAAACCTTGAGTTGTTTCTGATGTTTTCTTCCCTGGGCTGCCAGTTTTAAGTAAATCATGCAGTATTTTGTCCCCACTTTCTGCAGAAGCAGCGGGAACACTCTCTGGAAAATGATTCTGGGAAGGTGTCCAACATCCAGTACTTACACAGGTAATAGACAAACATTGCTACCTGTACTGGTGTGAAGAAATCATGCTCTCATGTCAAGATTTCTATTTTTTGTTTGTTTTTGGTTTATGGGATTTTTGTTCTGGGTCTCTCAGATCTTGAAGGATGACTGTACGGAAAAGGATCTGATTCACACAGCTTTGAAAATGTTTTAAGACTCTCCTGTTGACCTTTCAGATGTTTTTTTCCCTACTGATATCATTTTAGACTGGGGGGAGGAGTTTTTTCAGAACAAAGAGTAATGTCTGAGTAGTTCTGACAGCCTGCTAATGGTATTTTATCTTTTATATCCTAGTTACTTGACTTACATCAAGCTGTCAACAGCCATCAAGCGCAATGAGAGCATGGCAAAGTCTCTGCAGAAGGCACTGCTGCAGCAGCAGCGGTCGGAAGAGGATGGCAAGCGCACGCCGCGGCCTCAGGACCTGATTCGTCTTTACGATATCATTTTGCAGGTAAGGCTGGGAAAACAAAACTAATTCTACTCACTGGAGAACTTCTGTACAAAAAGTTGTTGTAGAAAATGTAACAGTGCAAGTGAACTGCCCGCGAAGTCTGAAGAGCAACTGAGTATCTACAATTATCTTGTTGAAGACGTTCAACATCTACATAAACCACAAAAAAACCATTCTATTTGTGAACAGGAAATGGGTGCTCTTGGTTATACACTCTAATGCAGTTTTAAAATAGGTTTCCTGAATATTTTATACAGCACCCTGGTAGCTGCCTTAGTTTCTGTTGGACAGAGAAAGTAGCAACTAAAAATACCTCAAATGTACTTGTTCTTCATAAGCAGTTTCTCAATTTCTCACATAAATTTTCAATTAACTGTGGGAGCCTGTGGCTGAAGCAGTTGTAAATGGGAAAGGGAAATGCCTTATGAAAGAATTACTTCATGTGAAATCTGAGGAGTCTTTGTCCTAATTCCTGTTTGTGTCAGGAAATCTGTCCCGAAGGCAAACTTGCACAAGTTTCAATGAGTGGCCTTCACAAGGTTAGCATACTAATAATTAGAAAACTGGAAACTATTTCCATGGGAGTGTACTGTTGACTTGTTAAAAGGGGCAGCTTTCTCTTACTGTAGCAGATTCCAGATGAAAACAACGCCTGAATTTGTTCCTCTGACACTGTTTTGCACAGAACCTGGTGGAACTGACACAGCTTCCTGGCCTAGAAGAGGACAAAAACTTCCAGAAAGAGATTGGGTTGAAGACACTTGTGTACAAAGCTTACAGGTGACGGAGAAACAGCCAGGTTTTCTGTAGCGGGTGTTACATCTTCAGAGGTCGTTATTCCAAAGCTCTATGTGCTGTACAGAGCTTTGGTGCAGATTCCTCTGCCCTTTTGTGAAATGAAGCCTGGATGCTCAGGGGAAACTGGCCAGTTCTTCTTAAAAATATCTCCTCTTATTCATCATTTGAATTGGAAAAATGTATGGATGATGTACATGTCAATGAGCCACTTTTCACCATTGCAGGTGTTTCTTCATTGCCCAGTCCTATGTCCTGGTAAAGAAATGGAGTGAAGCTCTTGTTTTATATGAAAGAGTGCTGAAATACGCCCGCGAAGTTCAGTCAGGAGCTGGAGCTTATACAAACAGCTTGAAGGTAGGAACCCAATCCCTTGTGTGAAAGGGAGTTGAACTTTATGATAAAGCTCTGTCCCAGAGTTTATTGTCAATTAGATACCAGGCCATTACAATTCAAGACTGATCTTTAAGCAGGGAGTGTGACTGCTTGACACATAATAGCAGAGACTTTCTAGTGGTGTGAAAACGCTCCAGCTGGCCTTTTGCTTGCTGGTTGTAACTTGTTGTAACAACTCTATAACAATTTACCCCACTTCCTCACATCTGTGCTTTCTGTGATACTACTTTTGTAGTGCCTGAAGGACTGTACTGTAGCTTTTCCTCTTCTGGGAAGACTTACCAGCACTGGGACTTAAGTTCTTAGTTCTTACATGGCAAGGTTTTACCTTTGCCCTAACTCTTAAACTCTGACACATTTCAGGCTCTCAAATAATTTTCTTTAATGATCTAGGAGCTGCCCGATGTTCAGGATCTGATCACTCAAGTCAATGCGGAGAAATACTCCTTGCAAGCAGCAGCTATATTAGGTGAGTTGCACAATGGTACTAGAGCTCTAAAGTCTCTTGAATAATGCCCCTGCAGTTACTTCATTCCTTTTATTTAATTTCTGAAGTTCCAAGTGTTTTTCCACTTCACACTGATCTATGTAGGCTCTGGAAAATGTGCGGTTTTTTCCTACTGAAAAGCTGTGGTGGCTGTAAATAAATATACGTGAACCTTTTAGTCTATAAAGCAGCTGCTTTTGCTGAAAGTATTGTCTTGCGTATCCCAGAAAGCAAGGTTCAGAGCTCAGAGCTGAGAGCAGCAGACTCCTGAGACAGTCTTGCTTTATGCCAAGATCTAGCCTGTTGTTCTTACCACTTTTTCTTCAATTTTGCAGATGCAAATGATACTCATGAGACTGAGTCTCCATCGCAGGTCAAGGATGGCAAGGTAAGAACGGAGAGCTCAGGCAAATTCCAGTAATGTTCTTAATGAATGTTAGTTTTAACCTGTTACCTGAGTGTCTCTTACAACTGGAGAAATGTCATGCTGATTGGAGTTCGGTTGTGACTAGTGTATTTAAGAGACTTTTACTAGGTTTTTTTTCCATCTGCAAGTCCTGAAGGTGGCTGGGGTTCCTTGGGTAGGGGCTAAGCAGCTGCTTGCTGCTTGCAGCTTCTAGTGGCGCATCTTCATTTTTTTAAATTTAGCTTTCTCCCTGCACGTAGGAAGGTTTCCCAGAGATCCTGCAGCGATGCTTTGACAGGGGTTTGAGTCATTTTCAAGGGCCCGAGATGTCCCTCGAGGGAACTTCAGCTTCTGTTGTCTTAGTTGATGCTTAATCCTCTTTGCTTGTTTGACCTTTGTCAGCTTTGATTTGATGTGTATTTAATTCGTGTTTCTGTATTGGTTTCTTTCAGCCTCTCTCGGAACGGTTTGAGACTTTCTGTCTGGATCCTTCTCTGGTCAGCAAACAAGTCAGCCTCGTGCACTTCCCTCCAGGCTTCCAGCCCATTCCGTGCAAACCCTTGTTCTTTGATTTGGCCCTTAATCATGTTGCTTTCCCACCTCTGGAGGACAAGGTGGAGCAGAAGGCCAAGAGTGGCCTCACGGGATATATAAAGGGCATTTTTGGATTCAAAAGCTAACCAGGACCCCAGAGGAACAGAGGTTTTATCCTGTATTGAAGGGAAAGCTCCAAGAGGCTCTAGAACACAAATATCTGCACCTGAAACCAACAGAGGAAGGTTTTACCACCTTCTTCCCTGTGTTCTGTGTATATGTCTGTGCACTTACATTCTCTCCCAGTATATTAAAGACAAAACAATCTATTTGGAAACACACGTACACTATAAATAACTGAAAATAACCTGGACCACAGAAAAATCCCATTCTGTTTGGGGAAGTTGGAGCTTGCTTTGTGACCAGTGGCCTGTTCAGGGCCACTGCACACCTCCTTAGCATGGACCAGGGCACAGGTATAATTTGATTCGTCCTTTTGCCCCGTTATTTGACACTGTAATTTGGTCTTTTGGTCTAGAAACCTGGGTGTGATTTCAGAGGCAAAAGTAGATGCAGAACTAAACCAGCAAGGTGAGGCTGCCTACCTGAAGGCTATGAAACACTAGCCAAGGGGGCTAACTTCCCTTTCCACTCCCAGTCCCCGCTGAGAAACGTTATATGTAGTTATGTAAAGAGAAGTCTCTGTATTTTTGAAAAACGTGATATTCAGAAATGACAAAATCGAGCCTCTTTCCTTATTGATAAGGATGGCAAACACCTTTCCACAAATATTAATGGTTACCCCAGTTGTGGTGGAGTATAATGTGAGTTTGTGCCCTGGGCCAATTGATTCTTCTTTATTGATACATGTTTTGTTAAATATCTGAATGCAGTATAGAATCCATTCCTACAAGGCTGTTCTTGGGAAACTTTCTTCACGGGTGGCTTTAGAAATAGCTACTTGCTCTTCATGGGAAAGTTGGGTCTCTCGGTGTTCATATTGTCTCTGATCTAAACCTTGCCTGAAAACAAGATGATCCTTTTTTGGAGTTCATCTGCTGCTTTTTCTTTGTCCTCGGTCAGTAGGTAGGCCTGAAATGAGGAATAAGCAATGAGAGCCTGGTAGGTTCTTGAGTGATAGATCTTCTCTGTCATGCCAGCTGGCTTTTTTATAAAGCGCCCAGGTGCTATGGTGATAGGCACTTGCAAAATGCAGGTGATTTCATAATCGTCATCATTCAAACAGCAAAAAAAACCACAACACACAGCATGTGGGCAGAACTGTTCCAAATAAAGTATTTGGAAGTTTCTACCAGCAATGTTTGGGTTTTCACTCAGTCTGTAGCTGGAAGGTGACCCAGTGGTTTGTTCTTGCTGCCTTACCTCTTCTGTACCGGTTGTCTTGACTTGGCATTGTTCTGCCATTTTTTAGGGATCGGGGTTAATAGGGGTGGAAACAGAAGAATTGGTTAAAATGGTGGGATTGTTGTCGTGGGGAATTTTCCATGCAAGATGCATGTCAGATGGATGGGGGGAATTACCAGTTTAGACAAGGGAAGGTCATGCAATGACCGGTGCAGGCATCAGCTGGTTGATCTGCTTCGTGGTACCTCTTTCTGTGTACGTTAATCTGAGCTTCTCTCCCCTTTTCAGCCTTTATATTAAATCACTTTGAGAACTGTTCTCCTGTTTGGTTTGCAAACCAAACTTCTTTCTGCTTTCCTACCACCAATCTATGTGGGGCCTGGATTGATTCCAGTGAAACTTGTGCTGCTGCCATTTTCTAATCGGTTACTGTTTGAAAGAGCTAAGAGCAATTGGCCTTTTTGTGTTAAACATCTTTTTGACAGATAACTGATTAGCTGAACGCAGATAAGAAATCTGAAAACAATAAAGTTTTATTCCTGACCTCTGAGGCGTGTAGTTTATGTTGAGCTTTGAGAACACCGAGCGCTCTTTGCTTCCCAAGCATTCAGAGGATCGAGGTCACACCATCACCTTGGGGCTACTGAACCCCTGGAATGGCCACTTGGTTCTGGAGGAGGATCCTCTGCCCGAAGGCTCAGATAACAACACGCACAGTTCTCAGAGGCAACTTGGCATATTTGTTTTGATGTGATGTTAACAGTGGGGTTTCTAAGCCCAGTTGTGACTTAAATAATGTGGAAGGCAGTGATGAGGCACTAGGAAAAAATGTTAAAAAAAATAATAATGGAGGGAGAAAGTAATACTGTTATTCAAGTCACCTGTATGATGAATATCTTGCAAAGTTTATGGAGGCTCTTGGCCTTGGAATGGGAGAGGTGAGGCCTAGACAGCAGCAGTTAGGAAAGTGAAGTGTCTGATGTGACACAAGAAACCCATTGCCGTGGAACTGGCGAGTGTCAGTTGTGTCTGAAACAGACAGAGTGATGCAAAGCACAGGTTTATGGTGCTTGGAAACCTGCTTCCTTATTGCTCTGGTCTTTCATTAGGCTGCGCTGTTCAAAGTCTTTGCTGTCTTTCCATTAATTAATTGGCAAGTAGGCCATATGATTGCCCTCAAACAGGAAGCTCCAGCAGAACGGTCAAGATTATTGCTTTCAATCACCTTTTCCTATGGAGTATCTTTCGGCTTAGTGCTGGAATTTTAATTACAGGCTGAGCTACCCATGTCTGGTACCATTGCATGAATGAAACCAGGAATGAGATGTACGTCGTGGCCCTCGGCCCCACCATCAGAGATACACTTGTGTCTTGGGCAGTGTTCACTCCTGGTCGGGCGCTCCAGGGGGATTTAGTGACAATGGATGGGTCTTGAGGGACTAATGGGACATATGAGAAATGATTAGCATGAGACAAACCAGGCAGTTTAAAGAGAAATGAGAGGTGACACCTGGGACAGCAATAGCCTGGCCTGAGAGCTCCTAAATAACAGTCTCTGCTGCCTTTAAAACAAGGAGTTGGGGGTAGTTTTAACTGAAGGTGTTACTGGAGGAAGTCACTGCTGTCTAATCCGAGGTGTTTTGGGTAGAAAGCATCCTGGGTGAGCACCTGCAGGGAGTTTGGAGCCTTGGTGCCTGTGTTATCCAGATGCTCTGGTTGCAGGTTCTGCCACTGTCGGATGCACCTGGCAGTCATGGGCTAAAGGATGTGGGAAGTCCTTGTCCACCTGCAGTGGGAGTGAGTAGAACTGGTTCTTGGGAGAAGGTTCATCTGCCCAGAGATGTCTGTCCTCCCACGTAGCTCTTGTCACCTGCCCCGTTAGAGCTACAAACACCCCACGGCGCTCAGCTCGGGGTGTAAACTGGGAGTTTCCTCGCTTAAAGGAGTGATTTGATGCGATCTGTGTTGTATATATGGCTGCTCCTCTTCTTCCTCGGGACTGGATTGCTATTTTCGAGCGCAAGAACAGCGGGAGGTCGGTTTGCCTGCCAAAGAGGAGCCCTTTGATCCGGGTGGGAGGAGTGCACGGTGGGTGCCCCGGGTGTATAATAGGAAGGTGCAAGAGGAAGGATAGAGCAGAATAGGAAGCAGATGATGATCCTGAAAGCTGCTTGGTGGTGGTGGGCTCTCAGCAGCCCGTGTGCTCTGAGCTTTCCTGGGGCTGGGGCAGGAGCAGCAGCAGCTCTGGGTGCCCACGTTGCCTTCTCCTCCCTCCCCTGCTCTGGATTGAGGAAGAGCCGGGCAGCGCTGCAGAAACCTGGGTCACTTCTCATGTCCCTCTTCTTCCTGGGCCCTGCCCCGGCCACCCCTCTGGCCCTGGCACTGGGAGGGTTTGGTGTGGAGCGAGGCCGTGCTCTGGGAGCTGATCTCCCAGTGGTTCCATGGGACACACCTACACAAAGCTTCGTGCTGGGCTCTCGCCGCTCGGGCTCACCCAAACCACGCCGAGGGTGAGCAGGTTTGGGTAACGCAGCCGCTCCCTGACCCTCTCCCCTTGGGTGAGGTCTCCTCGCCCTGATGTGCTGTTCTGTGTCTGAGGAGGAGAGGCTCCATCCTTTGCTGTCCTGCTGCAAAGCTGCCGCAGCTGCCAGTCAGGTAACTGCTGCTCTGGCTGCAAAAATCTTGTCTCTTGTGGAAGTGGATTGTGGTGGGATTTGGGTGGGGACCAGAGCTCAGGGGTTTTTGCTCCAGAGCATCCATCCCAAACACCTAGAGTGTCATAAGAATCAGTGGTTTGAGTTGGAAGGGACCTTAAAGATCATCAAGTTCCATACCCCCTGCTATGGGCAGGGACACCTCCCACCAGACCAGGTTGTTCAAAGCCCCA
>JAOXJM010000003.1:29705539-29729944 GCA_026413425.1 Tringa solitaria
CCCTGGAGCCTTCTCTTCTCCAGGCTGAATCCCCCCAACTCTCTCAGCCTGTCCTGCCAGCAGAGTGGCTTCAGCCCTTACAGCATCTCCATGGCCTCCTGTGGCCTCACTCTTTGTTTTTGTTTGTGTTGGGGATTTAGGTTTTGCACGGGGCAATGAATGATGAGCGCCTCGCTCCATGCCAAGCGCCGGATCACGGTGTTTGGGTTAGAGCTAAGCCCCCGTGCAGATCCCTGTGTGGGAGGGAGGTGGCTGTGTCCGTCCTCCCCGCCGCGTCCCCAGCCCTTCTCCGGGCTGCTGCGAGTAACCTGGGGTGAAAACCTTCCCACCTCTGGCCTAAAAAGCAGTAATGTCTCAGAGGGGGAGGTTAAAATCCACTTTCAAAGGGTGCATTTTGCATGTCTGTTGTGCGCACGTGGCCTTGGGCACAGCTTTCATGTGCTCCAGTGCCATCAAATTCAAATCCAAACCCAGGTCCTGGAGTGTACTTAGCATTTCCAGGCGCTGCCCTACTGTGATCTTTGGCAAACTCCTCCACTGCTGGGCACCCGTGGTGTTGGGGTTGTTATTAAAGTTAAAATTCTTGCTCTGGAAAATAGTTTTCTTGCCCCTCCCCTGCTGAGCTGGGGGACGGTGGTGTCCCTTGCACAGACGGGGCAGTTTGCCCCGGGCTCACACGCTGTGCATGAGGATTAGTGACTCTCATCCCCAGCCCGTGGTCAGTCCGGGGAGCGATGCCTTGGCTGTGGTGCCCGAATGACTAAAGAGCAGCATCAAAGCCTCTAAATTACCTCCAGTGCTTGGCTTTTTCCACCAAAGCGGGAGAACGTCTAATTTTCTCAGAGCACCAAATTAAGTTGGGGAAGGCGAAGCCTGGTTGTGCAGAATTAGCTGCGGCAGACACATTCATCCCGTTCTGGTCCCTTCCAGTGGCACAGAAGCACTGGCCACCGAATCCGGGCAATAGCAGCTCAGAAAATGGAGCTTTGTAGGAGATTCATGTCTGATTTGAAAAGCCCTGGGGGGGGTCTGGGCTGGCAGGTTGCAGTGGAAGGCATCAGCCACCCTGGCTCGACGATGCTCCTGGCTGCGGCACCCTCTGTCCCCCAAGACGGGCTGGGGACCAGCACTGCCCTTCCGCCTGGGGGGGGGTGTCTCCCACCAAGGCTCTGCTCCCTCTCTTGGTGGCCCAGGAGGGGTTTCTCTCCTCTCCTCACTAGCCCTGTGCTGCAGGCAGAGCCCTTCCATGGGCTTGGTTTGGTTTTTCCTATCTGGTGTGTGAGCATCCTCTCCTAACACCCCTCAGGTCCCACCAGATGGGGTGCTCCAGCCTGGACCCCTCTCTTCCACGTGCCTTCTCCTTTATTCTCCTCTCTATCAGGGCTGGGAGTTTTTTCTCTGGAGCAGGTGTGCCTTTGAGCTGTTCCAGGTTTCAGCTGGCCACCACCTACAAAATAACATCCTGCAGGTGTTTTTGCACATTACAGAGCCTTTGCGTCGCACTTGAGCACGGAGGCAGAGAGGAGAGAGCAAACCTGTCCTCACATTTAACTTTCCATCGCCCCGCCGTGGGCTGATTGCCTGGTGCTTCAGCCCAGCCTTTGTAGGGGACGGGACGGTCCCATCTCCAGGGTGCTGCTGTTTGAGCAAAGCAGCTTTTTTTGGGGGGGAGGGGGAAATATGAAAGAAATCTAACCCAAAAGCTCTGATCTCCCACCTTGGTTTCACAGGGTGCTTCTCCACGCTGTGCTGTGTGTGCAAAGGTTGCTTTTCCAGGCAGGTGTTTAATTACCTCTCATTGCCTGGTTAATGATCTAGGACACGTCTTGTTCAGATCCAATCAGGGTGTTTGGGGAGCAGCTCCCTTCAGCGGTGTCAATGGGTAATAAAGCCAAATTTGCAGGCTGCATCCTCTAAGTTGTAAACAAGTTTTCCAGACAAAGTGTCTTGAGAAGCTGCCATTAGTGAATTTATTTAATGCTATGACAGCCTTGCTAATCCTCTGGGGAGAGGAAAATTAGGCTAACGCATTACCTGCTGTAGGGAATTGCCGTGATGTCCTGCTCGTTAGCTCTAGGGCTTAAAATCAGAAGAAGGTGCAGGGATGCTCTAATGAGCCAGGAGAGGCGGTGGGGTGGGAAGCGGGCAGGTCCTTTTGATGTCTGAAGGGTCTAGGGATGAGTAGTCCATAAAAGCCTTGGGACTGAGCTGTTAACACGATGCTGCGTGCAGACCTCCTCTGTATTTAGAGAAATACAAAGGAGCAGGACTGGGATTTCCTATTTGTGCTGGGGGAACCGCGCTGGATTTGGCCTCCTCTGATCATCTGGAGAAGGTCCCCTGGTGCTGAGCCAGCTCCAAAGCCAGATCTAACTTTCCTCTGCTGGCTCTGGCAGGGCGCTGAGCCCAGCCCTGGCCCAGGAAGCTTCTAAATGGGCATTAATGAGACCTGCAGGGAGAAGCGTGGGGGTCTTTGCGCTTCCCTTCCGCTCAGCAATTGCTAAAGGTAAAGCAGAGGAAAACAAGGTTTGAAGACTGAGTAATTTTAAACTTAAGAAAATCAAGTGTTCTATTTTTTTCCCAGTGGGGTGGCAATTTTTTAAAATCGGCAGGCTATTCTGAGGCTCTGGAGTTTCGCTTCAGCTTGGATGAAAACTGCTCCGTGAGGAGGAAAAAGGGCTGGGACAAAAATTTTACAAAAAGATGCCACCCCTGGTGTCTGTGAGGGAGAAAGCAGACTGACCTGTGCACGGTGGGAACAGGCTCTGACACCTCCCACTGTGATGAGTGTCCAGGGGCCCATGGCTCCCGACTCCCACAGTTGCCCTTCATGCCCTGATGTTCTCGTGGTTTTGGAGACTCTTAGGAGGGTTTCCCCTCCTTTTTGCAAAGGCCATTGTGAGAAGTCTTGGTCCAGGCTGGCTGTAGGTGCCAGTCCTGTTGCCAAACAAGCAGCATCTCCGCATAGAGAAGCAACTGTCACTGTCACAGAGGGCTCCTGCCTCTTGTGCAGTGTCTCTCAAAGTGTTGATGTACTTTAAGCTTTGAAAGGACACTACTAGAAATGAAAATCAGATGCTGAGCGCAGGCAGGAGCGCCTGTGACTCGCCTCTGCTCTTACGTGGGAGTGAAGGTGAGTGACCAAGGAACCTTCCTCCAGCTGCTGGGCGCTGCCTGTCTGACCACACAGCCATGAAACTCTTCCCAACTTTGTCCGTAGGGACGCGGTGGTGGGTCCTGCTGGAGATGGACCCTTGGTTTTACTTGGTGTAAATGTGGGTGATTGTTAGGAGGGGATTTACAGGGGTGAGGAGACGCATTAAGTGCTCTTCCATAGGTGGTGTTTTATTATGGTTGGACTAGATGATCTTAAAGGTCCCTTCCAACCTAGACAATTCTATGAATTCAATGATCAACAAATCAAGGTGGTTTCCAGGTGTATTGAAGCCTAAACCCCAACCGCCCTCCTGCATCTGTGCTCACTGATGGTTCCTGCTTTTCTTCTCCCAACTGTTCAATTTGTTATAAAGGTCCTTCCATTGCTCCGATGCATGCACCCATCCCTTCTACAGGGTCATTTAAGACCTTAAATGTGGAGTTTTCCCTGCGGTGTCTGGCCAGCGGCAGCTCTTGGTGGTGTGACGTGGGAGGCTTGGCAGTGTAAGGGCTCTGCTCGCTGCTTTGATTTCAGCCCATCACTTCCCAGGAGAATGATTTCAAGAATGAAGAAATTGAAAAACAAGGAGGTGAAGCGGGAAGAACACTCAGCCAGAGGATTGGTGTGCAGAGGGTGGTGAGGAGAGGCACGGGGGGGGGCAAGTATGTTGTCATCCGGAAGGGCAAATGGTCTTAACGGATAGTAGTAAATCATTTATGGGTCCATATTAAGCTGTCATCTCTTCCGTAAAAACTTGCGAGATGCCTGCCTGATAACGAAGGCACACCAGATAACGAAAAGGCACGCCGTCCTCTAGATTCCTCCTCTGCCAGGTTAGTCCGGGATTGTTCCTGAAGTCTCCTTTCCCTGAAATGTTACCTGGTCACCAAGGTCCTCTACGCAGCTGTGCCTGCTATCTGTCCCCACAGGCGACCTACTCACCCCTGTGAGCAGCATCTGGTTATGTGACTGCTCTGTGAAACCAGGCATCTGCATCCTGGCGCAGCTCCAGATCCTGCTCTGGAAAGCGAATACAATGATTACGATGTGACTTCCCAGACCATCTCCTGTTGTGTCTGGAGCCCTGCCAGAGCCACCAGCACCAGGTCTATAACCCCCTGGAGATACGTCTCGGCCCCCAAAGTGAGCTGGAGCCGGAGCTGGGGACCTGCCTGGGCAAGACA
Source organism: Tringa solitaria (assembly GCA_026413425.1). Taxonomy (NCBI): domain Eukaryota; kingdom Metazoa; phylum Chordata; class Aves; order Charadriiformes; family Scolopacidae; genus Tringa; species Tringa solitaria. The sequence continues at coordinate 29,709,881 of JAOXJM010000003.1, forward strand.
CAACCTCCTCTTGGCTTGGCTTTGTAGATCAACGGCAGCGTTTCAAGGCTGGTCCACCTGGAATGAAAGGAAGGCTTCCCAGCCCTGACCCATCTTCCCGTGGATGATCTCGCCTGGGTGAGGCAGGTCTGGCAGCAGGGAGCTTTGTCCCTGTTGAAGTGCAAAGAGATCCCGTTGGGAATATGGCTGGGGGGGTGGGAGGGTTGCCAGGAGATGGGAGGCCCTTGGTGTAATGCTGTTTCGGATGGTCTTCTTGGAGACCCGTGCTTGGGCTTCCAGCTGCAGAGGAGCGAGTACGTGGTGGGGCAGTCCTGCCCAGGGTTCTGGGGTTCAGGCCCCAGTGCCAGGCGCAGCCGTGTGGGTGGCTGTGGTGGAGAACTGGTTGAACTGGTCCCCTTGCCTGTTGCTTCTTGCAGGGTCTGGGTTAACCATTGTACTCTGCCCTGGCAGGACTGGGGCTGGTCTGAACACAACCCGCTGAGGATCTGGAAGTGAGCTGGGCTGAAGCAAGCGGTGCTCATCCCAAGTGTTCCCCCGAGGATTCTTGCAGCAACGTCCCCTTCACCTGCGCAGCCACCGCGGGGTGGCCATGGCAGCGTGGGGGAGGCCGGGCTGGTGGGGCAGGCAGAGCATCCCTCCCCTCGCAGCAGCCAAACTGGGCTGCAGCACGAACTGGTTCTGGGCTGGATGTGGTGACAGGGGCACTGGGCTGGCGAGACCTGCACCCCAGAGCCGTCCTTGGCTCTGCCTCTGGCTTCCCCCTGCCACTCTTGTTTCCTGGGGCTGGGATGGAGACAGACCCCTGGGGGCTTTGCTCTGCCAGGTGAGGAGGCAGCGAAGAGGAAGACATCGGGGCTGGATGCTCAGCATCGCTCCTGGACCAGGGCTCAAAACCAGGCAGGGTCTGGCCCAGCTCTGCAGCCAGTGTCTGCAAGTGATGGGTGATCCTCTGCCAAAAACGCTGCTGCTTCTCGTGTCAGCGCCGAGATTAGCCCCGTGTTTATCCGTCCCGTCTGCATAGGGCACGGAGGATGCCGCTGCCTGCCAGAGCGTGCGTCTGTGTGTGCACAGGGCTGACATCAGAGTATCAGCTTTGAAAACTCTTTGTCTTTCCAAGGGATCCTTGCCAGCTGGGGACTTGGCTGGGGGAAGCATCACACCTCTCTCTTGTTAAACAGAGGGGAGGAAGGTGCTGTTTTGAAGCTTTCCAGGTGAGGAGCTCCAGCCCTGGGCTGCGGGTGATGGATGGCTGGGGAAGCAAGTTGTCCAGGGGGGGTGTGTGTGTGTGTTGCTGGTTTGCTTTTTGTGCTAATTCTTAGAACTCCCTCCTCGTGCGAGCACGCTGTCTTCCCGGGGATTACAGGCAGTTGATCTTGTTCAGTTTAGTTTCCTCTGAGTTTGCAGGGGACTGATCCCCTCCTGGCTCCTGCCAACAGCCCGGCAGAGAACGGCTTGTCCCGAGCAGCCACAGGCTCCTGTGTTGCTCCTGCTTTGCATGGGTACAAACTGAGGTCTGCTTGGCCTTAAACGCTCTCAACTCTTGTCCCTGGCAAGGCTTCAGCTTGATTTAAGCCTTTAAATGCAAATGCAGCAGGGTTTGGTCCTGTGGGCTCCAGGTTCCTCCTCCTTGGGGTCCTCCAGCAGCTCCGGCCAAAGAGCATCTCAAAGAGCATCATGGCTGTTATTGGGCAGCTGGATGTTAATGGCAAAGGCGTGATCTCTCAGCAACAGCTTCCCATCCTGCCTGTAGACCTCCACACAGCAAAGACAGGCCCTGAAGCAGGTCTCCAACTCCGTCCCCCTTGGAGGAGAGGTCACCCCCCTCCTAAGGTCCACACCAGCTGCCTCCCAGTGCTTTGAGCTGGGATAACCTCCTCTCTTCATGCTTCTAAGATCTTGGTGTGAGAAGCAGGACCCAAGCTATGACACCACCATGAAAATGTAGGGCTTTGCAACTTGTGGAAGATCTAAACCATAGCAGAAAGTGAGTGCCTTGCAAAGGAGCCTTGTCCCACATATGTTTTTCCCTTTCTCCTGAGACAAGTGTGATTTGTTTTGCGTCAATTTAAAGAGGACAAAGAGGTCACCCAGGAAGTGATGATAGACCCTAGGCCTTTGTCTGGGTTGTCCTTGAGCCACATGAAATGGGGAAGAACAGCCACAAACCTGTGTTGACATCACGGGTGGCTGGTGCTTACGTGGGGGCTGTGGTCCTCATCCGCTCCTGTCCACTTCCTCCTCCATCCTCTGCCCTCCCTCCCTGGTCCTGCACTGGATAAGGATCCCATGTGGCTGCGGGATCCATCCTGGATCAGCCTGAAACTCAGGGTTCCTGGTTTGTGGGAAACTTTGAACTTTGCTTTATCTGCAACCAAGAGGATGTAGATGGCAGCCAGCCCTTGCTGTGGTTTAGGAGAGCTGTGGGGCTGGGCAGCCCCACCGTGCAGCGCAGCCTGGATGGGCATCCCCCAGGAGCCACAGAGATGCCAGGGTGTTGTTGGGCTCCACTGGAAACCAGTTTTACTGGAAACCAGCTGGGATTCCAAGCCTTTGCTCCTCAGGGGAAAGAATGCCCAGAGGCAAAGCCTGCTTTAAGGTCTTGTGTAGCCAGAGTGTCTGGGTAGAACCTCAGACCCAGGGCCTTGGTACCCAGGTTTGTCCCAGAGCCTGAATCCTGCTGGTTGATGCTCCTGTGATGCTGTGCTGGAGCCACTGACCTTAGTTCTCAGTGTTTTGCCATGAGCCAGGCCCACCTTGTGCTGAGCCTGGGCCAAAAGTTTACTGAACTGCAAAATAACATCATGTTCTGCGAACTGTTGGTTCCCAAACTGCCACTGCTGCCTTGGAGACCTCTCGCTTGGCTTCATCCAGAGGGCTTCTGCTACTTCTCTGGCACTTTAAGCAGCTTATGCCAGAAGATGCTTTAAAATGTGTTTCAGCAGTGGCAGCGCGCTCACTCGAAGTCACCTTTGCAGACTTTTCCTCCCTTGCAAAGGCTGTGCTCTCTGCCCCTCCGCTGGGAAACTGCTGCTCGGTTGTGGCTGCGTGTGCCAAAATGCTCTCCGAGCCAGGGCGAGGTCTCCCGTTCTCCCTCTGGGGCTCTGCTCCTTCCACCCTAAACTGGTTTTTCGAGTCATTTTTTTTTCATATGTGCCTCCATCTCTGCTGCTGCTCACCTGCCTTTTGGGGAGGAGCCTCCCAGAAACTGCTCTTTAGCTCGCCGCCGTCCTTCCCTCGCTGAGTCTTGTCATTCCATCCCGACAGACCGGAGCAGAGAGCCAGCACCCACGACGACTTCGCAGACTCCAGGAGACCAGCTAGGACCTCGCCAACATGTTCAAGGGGGTGGGCAAAGGCTCCCCAAGCAGAAGTTCCCCCAACAGAGGTTCCCCTGTCAAGCCTAGCAAGTAAGTGTGACTCCTCTCTCTAAGCTGTCCTGTGGACCCTGGGGGAAGATGAGGAAAGAGAGCTCCATGTCTCCTAAGAAGCTCTTTGTGGAGCAGCCAGAAAGTTGGGGCTTGCTGGGAGATGATGCCAAAACGTGCTGCCCCAGCAATTCTCCTTGTCTCTGCTGGGCTTTGTGCTCCAGCCCAGGAGTATCCGTGCAGCCCATGAGACATGCAAGTGCTTGACGATGTGCTCGGAGCTGTGTTAATTGAGCAGGGAGGTGCAAAGCCCCTTTTGGGCAGGTAATGAATGGGGAGAATAGAGGCAGCCTCTTTGCTTGGGTGGATCAGGCTCTGCTCGATGACGAAGCAGATACCAGCCTGGATCCCAGATCCCCGGACTCACTGGTTGTGTGGGGTTGGTGTGATGCTGCCCTGGGAACTGGGATCCCTGGAGGAGGGATGCTCAGTTTGGGGGAGATGGGTGAGAAGTGGGTTTGCTGGTGGCTGCTCTATTCCATCCTGGCAACAGGCTGGGTCTCTGCTGGATCAGAAAGCTGAGGCTGCCTCTTTTAGGACTCTCTGAGGCAGCATTGAAAAGATCTGACAGAGATTCCCTAAGTTTTGGGGAGCAAGATGTGTGATGGGACCAGGATGTTTCCCTGGGAGCAGGGTGTCTCCTGGGATGGGGGTGCTCCTGCAGAGAGGGCGCTCATCCTTCCCTTCGCCCACAGTTGTTGACTCAGGGTTATTTTCCACCTTCCTCAGCAATTTTGCATTTCCTAGTGTTAGTGGGCTGATTCTGTGGGAATCCCTGGCCCTGGGGACAAGGGAGAAGGGAGTGCTGGCCCCATCACTTGGGACCACCAAGGGCAGCAGCCCGGGGTGGTGTGGACACAGCTCGGTGCTGGCTCCCAACCGCACCATTTATGGGGAGCCAAACCCAACGTTAGCAGCCAACCTCTGAGGAGGGTGGTGGCCCCATGCAGCAGCAGGACCTGGGGAGAAGGGGGCTCCCAGGAAAAGCTGAGGCTTCCCCGTGTGGATGTCGGGAGCTGATCTCCTGCCCCACCATAGGAAGCTTCTGCCTCAGTGGAGCTGAGCACTCACAAACTCATCTCGAAGAAAGATTTGGGGCTTCTCTGAGCACCAAGCTCTGGTCGGGGCCTGACTGTAGTGAGACACCTCCCCAGAAGACCTGGAGCTGTGTCAGCCTCTGGTTTTAGTCCTGCTAATGGAATCTATCCACCTCCCCAGCCTCTGCTGCATGCTGCCTTCCAAACCCAGCTGGGGATTTCACGTGAGGCTTCCTGGGACACCTCCCTGCACCCCCCATGGCTCTGCAGGAGGGTTTGGGCCAGATTCTCCTCCACCGTGAGCCTCTCGGGATAACTGGAGTCGCATCCCAGCAAGACCTCACTCCTCTTCCCTGCAGGATGGAGGCTGGAGCCAGAAGCAGGGCAATTACTGAGCTAGTTGTGCTTGTTTTAAGAGGCACCAACCAGCAGACAAAGGCTAATTGGTTTGGCCATGGCCTGGAGCTTGGTCAGCACCCATATTAGCTGAGAAAATGAAGGCTGGCCCCAAGAAAATGTTGGTGGCCCATAGCTGTTCCTGGTGACCCCGAGGCCAGAACATCAGCAGCAGTAGAGGTTCCCTGTCCCCGAGGTTCCCCAGTAAGTGGGTGTCACTCCTGGCACAGACTCCTAGAGAGGAACCTCCTCTCGGTCCTTGGGACCATGGTGTTGAGCATCTCATCGCCCAGGTCTGAGCTTGGTGGATGCATCCCAAGGAGGTGGTAATAAGTGCAGTTTTGTCCCAGAGGAACATCCTGGCTGTGCCCTGCTCTAGGAGGAGGCACAATGTGGGGCTGAAAGGGAAAACTCATGAGAAGGTGGAATTGAATCAGATCTGGCTGGACTGGCTGCCCGGGTGTGATCTTGACAAAGGCCGTGGGTGGTTTTGGAGGTGGATGGCAAGTCATCTCCTGGTTTAATTGTCTCTGGGGATTGCTGCTTCTGCCACCTCCTCCCTCTGCTTCTCTCCCATCAGTCTAGAGCAGTGTGGTCCCCGGGGAGACAGACACGGGCTGAGGGGACTAACCCAGCAGTGGTGGGGGATTGTTGGTGGCACGCTGTGAGTGGCTCAGGCCAGCAGATCAGAGCGTGCGAGGACTTGTGTGTGTCGGGCAGAACAGGCTCAGCTTTGAGGTCTCCCTTGTGGCCAAAAAGCAAATTCCCCTGGAAGGAAGGGACGGAGTGGGTCAGGGTCTGGAGGGGGTGGGTGCTGCAGTGCTGCCCAAATGTTCTCTGGCAGGAGTGATCGGGAGCAGGGGACAGTCCTGCTCCTGCAAAGAGACGCCATCCCTTGTGTGCAGTTGGACTGTCTAGGAGGCAGAAAGTGGTATGAGAAATGAACCAATTAATAATGATAATAACAGTGCTCTGCCTCTTCGAGGCATGAGATAGCCCTAGGGAGGAGGAGGCCTGCCCTGGCTCTTAAGGAGGAGGAGGAGCAGGAGGAGCTCTACCATCTCGGCGCTGCAGCTGTAACGCATGCACCATGAGCAGGGTCGGACCTGAGCCCTGGGAGGCCAAGGGATGCCCAACGTGAGCACAGGTGAACCTGTGGCTTCCTCACACCCTGTCCGATGCCTCTCTGCAGCCCAAGTGCCAGCATCTTCACCCTGAAACATGGGGCCCGTCTGTGCTTCTCCTGGGGACAACAGGGATGGGGCAGGAGGGACAACCCCAAGGAAGGATGCTGATGCATCCCTGTCGCTGCAGGCTGTGCGGACGGGTGTTGTCATGGGCAGGAGAACCTTGCACTCCTCTTGGCATGGTCTGTGGTTGGGATAGGAGGATCTGTGCTCATTTGGGCACTTCTCTAATTGTGCAAGGACCAAGCGGGTTCCTCCGCATTGCTCCCACCTTGCCTGAGGAGCATGGTGAGGGTGGGAGAGTGAGCTGAGGATACATGGCTTCTCCATTGTGCATCAGGCATCACTCTGTCCTCCAGGACAGTGTATAGCCACCCCTCTCCTCCCAGGACATCCCCTACTTGGCTTCAGTGCTCCTTGGGCATCCAGACTAGTCTTTTGCAGACTCTGAAGTGGTTCTTCTGCTTGCAGGGCTGGAGAGCCACTTCCAGCCTGGCAGATGGCTACAGAGTCTCAGTCTCCTCCTCTGCCAGGCTTCCTCCCTTGGCCAGCACAGACACCTCCTGGCTCACCACTGCAGGACACGCGGGGGAGATCCCCTCTGCTCCTGAGACAATGTTCTCCAGGAAACATCACTTCTTCCCTGAAGATCAGGTTGTTTGCAACAGCATCCTCATTTCTACCCTTGGTTGCTCTGTGCAGTGCAGATGCAGTGCAGGCTGGGGGTGGGCAAGGCTGAGCCCCATTCACTGGGAGGTTGTTGAGGTCTTTTCAGTCCATAGTTTTGTTGTGGCTTGGCCTAAACAGAGCTGATTCTTGTGTCCAGCCTTGTGAACCAAGAGATGGGGTGTCCCACTATTTCCTTCAGCCAGGAAGGGGGTGCCACCAGGAATAAGCAGGTTTTTATTTGCGATCTACCCTCCCTGGGAAGGACGGATCCTCACTTCTGCCCTTTTGGAGCTGCACAGATGTATCTGTGGTCACATCACAACAAGACTCAAACTGGACACCCCATTCGTGATCTTCCCAGGTGGGAGCTGAATTCAGCCAGACCTCTCGGGGCGACCGGGCTCCCCCGGTGCGTGGGGAGAGGTGTCCATCCCCTGGGATGGCAGCCAGCCCGTGACTCACTCTCTCCTCCCTGCGCAGAGAGCCCGGGCAGGAAATTTGGGTGGTGCTCAAGTATTTGCTCATGGGACACCACCTCATTCCAGGCGTGTCAGGGATGAGTGGGAGATTGTGTAACCTCCTGGGGAGGGGGGACCTCCTAGGGCTTCCAGCCTGCTGCACACTCAGGTTTACAGGGACCGAGTCCTGGCTCTGCACTGCTCCCACCCACCCTGTTGTGCTGGGACCTGGGGGCAACCCTCTATCTCCCTGAGCTCTGCAGTTTACCCCAAGACAATCATCCATGGGGCACAGAATGGATAGGAGGGATGTTTAGTGGGGTATAAGAGACAGGCTGTAGCAGGTGGTGATGCTTTGATGATGATGATGATGGTGATGATGAATGCCCTGCTTGGGCTCTTTGGCTCCATGGTCCCTGGAATGATGATGGCTGATCCTGGAATGATGATCCCCTGTAGAAGAGGGCACTGCCAGAGCGCAGTGATCCTCAGTTGACTTTGCCGACGTGTGTTTTGCAGGCAGGGGAGATGAGGCATGGCCAGGAGACGCTGCCAACCCAAAGCCCCTGAGGGAGATGGGAGCTGCTGCATCGCAGACCCACGCCACCCTCTTGGGAAATCAAAACCAAGGGAGGAGTCAGAGAAAGGGGACAGGAGGATGCTGTGGGCAGGAGCACTGGGGCTGTGCCTCTGGAGCTACACGGGCTCAGCCATGGTCAATGTGGTCTGAGCTGGCTTGGAACATGGCATCCATCTGTGGCATCCAAGAGCCTGGTTTGGGGTGACCCGTAACACTCACTGGCACTTAACAGTCACTTGGGGCTGTGATAAATGAACATTCCAGCATCTGCTCTAGCCTTTGATATGAACCATGGAATAGCTGGAGCCATTATGAAGAGCTGAGGCAATGACAGAGCCATCAAGGGAACCGCTTTCCCTGTCCTTTGCTGGATTCAGGGGATAGGAAGGAAACCACATGGCTGGAGGACAGATGTGGATGGCTCTGCTGCAGAACATCACCTTTCTCCTACCTTCCTCCACCAGAGGCACAGGGCAGGTTCTGCTGGCTGGTCCCCATGCAATGTCCCATTGTCGCTGATCGAACTCATTCCTTCTGCTCTCAGACCCCAGAGGCAGCATGAAGCCAAGCTGAGCCTCTGCTGAACTTTGTCCCATCAGCAGTCATCCAAGGGCTCGACTCCCTGGATGATGCTATTGATCCACACGCTTCTGCCTCTGCTTGCCCACATCCTGGCAGCGCTGCACTCTCCCTGCCTGGAGGGTAGGGCCGGCACCGTCCTCAAGGTCAGATGCTATTTAGAAACAACAGGACATGATGACAAAGGTGGCACCAAGGCTTGTGCTTCCTTGTCCGCAGGGAGCTTTGGGAACCATCCCGTGCCTTGCCGTGGGCTCTGGATCCAGCTGTTCCAGCAGGGCTCTCGGCACTCATTCCCGATAGCGGTGATGGAATAAGGGCCGTGATGGTACCACTGGTTGTGTGATGGCACCGAGGTGAGAGACAACAGGGAATAGTCTGCTGTGGACCTTCAGTGGATCTTCACTGTGGCTAGGAGAGCTCATAGTTGTGCTATGGCCTTGGGAAATTTGTCCCCAAGGCCTGAAAGCAGCACGACTGCAACAGCCTACACAGTGCCCAGAGGGCACTTGTCCACTGCAGCCTGGGTCTGGGGTGGCACTGGGCTCCCCAACATCTCAATGGGCTGACTTGCAGAGCACTTTTGCGTGAAACAGGACCACATGATGGCAGTTCTCGGTCAGGCTGAGGGGCCATCTCGCCCACCTCTACCAGCAGCCAAGGGCAGACACCTGGGGAAGCACCTCCAAACAGGGCAAGCATGTTGTGCTGCCTCTGCAGGGTGCTCTCCTGGCCTCCAGCTGTCTGTGGCCTTGGGTCTTCCCAACCCAGATGTGGTGTCAGTGCATTTGTGAGCCCTACAGCAATTCTTTTGTTGGTTTTTTTTTGTTTGTTTGTTTTTGGGAGGGGTTGGTTTTGGGTTTTTTGGATTGTTTTTTTTTTTTGGAGGGGGTGGGTCCTCCACTGCTTTTTGAATCCACACAAACTTTTGAGCATCTTCAGTGTCCTGTGGCAAGGAGTTGTGCAGATGAGCTGCATGGTGTGCAAAAAGCCACCACACACTTGCTCTGAAGACACCACCTCTGACCTTCACTCGGCTGAAGGCAACAGCCAGGCGCTTGTGTACATCTGTCCCCTTGGACTTCCTTTGGAGACCAGGAGGTCATGGAGGAAAGGCCTGAAGAACCACATCTGTGTCAGGTCCTCCTGGTCAGTGATGAAGGGAGTGAGAATTGCCTTTGTTCACCCCATCTGCTTTGCTGCTCCCTCTCTCAGGTCCTCAACAAATGAGCTGGCCGTACTCATCTCCCGCATGCAGACCAATGCCGACCAGGTGGAGAAGGACATCCTGGAGACACAGTCCAGACTCAAGCAGGTGAGTTGTGGCAGAGAGTGGTGGGAAGGTGAAAACCTTTGCCTAGAAATGCAGGTGGGTGGGAAGGTGAATGGCTCTGCCTGGAAAGGCAGTGTCTAGGATAACAGGTCAGGCGTCTGCTCTGCGCATCCTGCTGGTGCAGGTTTGGGGACTGACTTGAGGCTGGGGAGGAACAGAGCACCCTGCAGAGCCTCCCAGCCCCTGGGGCAGCATACTGGGGCCTCCCAAATTCTAGCCTCCATGCCTTCTTCTCAGTGCCTCGCTGCTTCCCACAGCCAAGGCTGTCTTACCTCCAGCATCGCAGCCCTGTGCCTCCCAGCAACCCCAAGAGGCAGGCAGCCAGCCTGACCCATGCTGGTCCCCTGGGCGGGAGAGATGCTGAAGCAGGTGGCTTGGCTGGGCATATGCTCCCCAGCTGCACCCTGACACCAAGGTTCCCCTGTGGTCAGTGTGTTGAGCATCAAGACCCTCTGTGTTGGCCAAGAAGAATGTTGTGAGGGCTGTGTGGTCCAATCAGGCTTATTTCTCTGTCTTCCCTGGTCTCCAGGATGCCAGCAATCACCAGAAGAACAAGGCCTTTGAGTTCCAGCAGGAGAACGCCAGGAACCTGAAGGAAGCAGAGACCCTGCTGAAGGACCTCTTTCTGGATGTGGACCGTGCCAAGAGGCTGAAACACCCTCAGGCTCCTGAGATAGAGAAAGAGTGAGTACAGCTGGGGGAACTGGTGTGATGGGGACACCAAGCAATTGAAAAGCCTCCTAGGATCTGGGCTGAGCTGCAGTTGTTGCCATGAGAGGTAGAGTTTCACCCTTCTTCCCATAGACTTTAGCCTTAAAATCAGGATTTCTGCCAATATGTTGTAAAGCTAGTGGTGTGCAGGGTGGCTGCCAGAGTCACTACCCAAGAGTTCCCAGCCTTATTTGGGAGCTCTTGTAAAAGGTACCAGAAGAATGCAGAGCCAAAATGTAGCCTCACTCCCAGAGAGAATTCCCCTTTCCTCTGCCTTTCCTAAAGTGAATGCCTTTCGTTCAGGCAGGCAATTGGGTGTTCAGATGGGAGAAGAGCTTCAGTTGGCCTCTGGTGCTTTGCTGCTCTTTGCTCTCCAGCCTTTGTAGGTGGAAATCAGGAGGGAAGAGGTTTTTTTCTAGCTGGGAAGGGATAGTCCTGATCTCCCTGCAGCTTCCTCTTGGGTTGTAATTCCTGAGACATTCCTGGAGATGGAGAGAACCAGGACAAGTGCCTCCACTGCTGAAGGCAGCCATGTCACAAAGGGACAACAAAGTAGCCTGGGTCTTATGGGTGAAATCTAGGCCTCTTCAAACCCCTCCATAGTTCTTCCCCCTTGAAAATTGACACAGAGACATCTCTTTTTTCTCCTCGGCAGCATCCAGCAGCTCCATGACCGCGTGACGCAGCTGTGTGCAGAGTACCGGGCCCTCTACGAACAACTGAACATCCCTGACATGGGGCCCAGGGTAGATTGGGCCAGAATCTTGGATCAAAAGATGGTAACAGCAGCTGGTTTTAGATGTAGCTCCCAACTCCTACAAGGCCAGATAATGTCCACTATTGCCTGTCCGCTCTGCTGGCCATCGTGTGGTCAACATCATGCAGGGACATTGGAGGTGGTGGAAGTAACTCAGTTGCTCTGAGCAGGAGAAGGACTCTCCTCCCACCTTTTAAAACCCTCTGGAAGACCCTCTTGATTGCCCCCGTCAGATTAAGAGCTATGGGAAGGTGATCAAGTAAAGATGCCTTGCTGTGGGATGAAAGGATGGAGAAGGTGATGCCTTCAAGGACCATAACAGCCCTACATCCCAGGGTTTCACACTTCAGGGTCTTGGATATGTGCAGTGCCCAGTTTGGAGTCAACTTGGATTCCCTTGAAGGTTGGATGGTAACTATACCCATCCACTGTGTGGCACCGTGGGAAGGGTGGCTAGTTCAGATAAAGGTGGTACACCAGGGTTTTACAGCCTGGTTATCTTTGCCCCTGTGTATGGCTGGTAAATCATGGTAACAACAAGATCCCTTCCCTTCCTCCTGGATTGGTGTCAGATACCAGCTCTTTTCATGCCCTGCCAGCATTCACTGGGGTTTTTCCCTGAAATTAAGTCTTTTCTTTAGTCTCTGCCTAACTCCTTTTGTACAGAAACAAGTCAACGTGGGACAGTACGGTCCCGGCATGTCAGAGCTGGAAAAGCAAATAGCTGAGCACAACATCCTCCAGAAAGAGATTGAAGCCTATGGCCTCCAGATCAAGAACCTCCGCTCCGGGGTAAGGCACCCTCCATCCCTTCCTTGTTCCCCTCTGCTCTGCTCAGGACCCTGCGGGCTCTGCTCCCTGTCTGTCTCTGTGTCCCATCCTCTCCTTCACACCATAAATATCAACCCTCGTTCTGCAGAGGGCATGGGGAGACCTGCTCTTGGAGAGAGAGAGCTATACAGGGTCCAGGGAGGTGGTTCCTGCAAGGTTTCTAAAGCACCTTCCATAAATCAGCTCATCATCATCTACCACATGTTTTGGTAACAGCTTTTTTCTCTCTCTTTTTGTTTCCCCTTGGTCTTGTCCATGTTGTAACCCAGGATGTGGCAGATTTAAAGAGTCAGTACAAGGACTTGCTGGTAAGATTCTCGGTGGTTTTCTGGGCAGATGGGGTCATACAGCAGAGTAACACCTTCCCTGATGGACAGGGAATGGCCAGCTCAGGGCAGGAGCTGCCTCTGGTCTTGCACAGTGAAGTTGTGGCCCTCATTTTCTTACCCCATTTCCTTCCCACCTTAGAACAGGTGTTAATTGAGAGCACGCTCTCTGCCCTCAGGAGAATGCTGCGGGTGAGATCCGTGACTCTCCTCTTCATGGATCATTGATCTGGAGTTGCACGTGTGTCCGTGAGCGTGGGGTTATGGATGTGACAGCAGGAAGCCCAGTCCCAGCCCACGGGCTGTTCCAAATCAGGATTGCAAATGTTGAGGCTTGCACTGATCCCTAACAAGAACTCCCGAGAGGAAACGAGCAGCTGGAGCAAAGGAGGTGGCCAGGAGGAAGGTCCCAGGTTTAGCCGGCTGGGCCCGTAAAGGTTAATGCCAAGGAATGGCATTTGTGAGAAATATAGCAGAGCTGGGCCAGCTCTCAGGCTGCCCGAGGCATCAGCCCACACCTGAGATTCTGGTTAGACAAATATATCCTGTCTGTGAAGGAGGGAAAGGGAACGGCAGCCCCATCAGATAAGAGCAAGCGGCAGCAGATGTCTTACCAAGGTCTCTGGGAATCTCCCGGAGGATGCTCAGGAGGCTGGAGCACCTCTCCCATGAGGACAGGCTGAGAGAGTTAGGGTTGTTCAGCCTGGAGAAGGTTCCTGGGAGACCTCATTGCATCCTTCCAGTACCTGAAGGGGACTTACGGGAAAGACGGGGACAAACTTTTTAGCAGGGCTTGTTGAGATAGGACAAGGGTATGTTTCTAAGCTAAAAGAGGGTGGATTTAGACTAGATATAAAGAAGTGTTTTATGCTGAGAGTGGTGAAACACTGGCCCAGGTTGCCCAGGAATGTGGTACGTGCCCCATCCCTGGAAACATTCCAGGCCAGGTTGGACAGGGCTCTGAGCAGCCTGATGTAGTTGAAGATGTCTGTGCTTATGGCAAGGGGCAGTTGGACTAGATGGCCTTCAAAAGTCCTTTCCAATGGAAACTATTCTATGATTCTATGTGCAACACAAGCGGTGTCCTGGGGAGGAGGAGGGGGGTAAAGAGCTCCTCAACCTGAGCACTAACGCTGTCTCTCTCCCATGTGTGTGGGCAGAAAGCCTCCATCTGGCGAGGACAGAGCCTGGGCAGCCTCTACCACCACCTCCAGGGCTGCACCAAGGAGCTGGGCTACCTGACGGACCAGCAGACCAGGATCCTGAAGCAGGACTGGAGTGACCAAATGATGGACGTCCAGAGTGTGCGTCGGGAGTACGAGGTAGGCTCTTGGGGATGGTCCAGCCATTGGGGCAGGAGATTTGCAGGGTGGGTCCCATCCACTACCAGCCCTGAGCCTGGTGCTCTCCCAGGGCAGCCCAGAAGTGCTGGGCAGAGAAACAGAGGTAGAAGAGACGCTCTGGGTCCGTGCTGGAGTTAAGGATGAGCCGCTCTGTGTGTCCCCTCCTGTCCCCTGAGCTGGCACATGGGATCATCTGCTACAGAGCTGTCGGTGAGGCTCAGAGGGGAGGGAAGGGCTCAGCGTCGTGTCAGCCTCAACATCCAAAGCACAACACCCAGTGACTGCTGTGTGCTGGGACCAGGAAGAAGAGAGGGATAATTGCTTAGGAAAATGCTCTTTGAACAAATGCCCCGATGTTTTCTGAGGCCCAAGCGTGTCTAATTTGTTTTAGCTTTGCCTAGCCCCTTCCTTTTTAAAAAACAAACAAACAAGGATGTCCACGCTTTGGGAGCCTTTTCTCTGCTACATGGGGTTTGGTGCCCCAGGAGACCACTGTCTGCTCCTACTGTCATGAAGTTTCTCTGCCCTTTTTAGGACTTCAAGTCCAATGAGCTGCTCAGCCAGGAGGAGTTTGTGAACCATCTTCAGGATGACGGGGATAGGATGATTGAGCTAAAGCACCCAGCTGTCAAACCTATCCAGGTAGGGAAAGGGGGTCTCCTCCCACACCCTATAAGAGAATGAGAATGTTTTCCATATTCTGTGCCTCAAATAATGCCAGGAGACGGGTCGGAAGAGACCTCTTCACTGCTTTTGCAGAGCTGCTGTGTTCTCTTTCCTCACACGCTGCACCAACTGTACTGCAGCATCTTTCGGCCTGCTCCAGCTCTATGGGGAGGCTCTGGGGGCAGCCCAGGGTCTTCACCCCTTCAGAAGATAGTGGCTAAGATCTGCATGCTGGGACCAGCCCCTGGTCTGGTGCTCAGACGTGAGGTCAATGCAGCCATGTTCATACTGCTGTGAAACTCCAGCTATGACACAACATGACCTCTCCCAGCTGAAACCAGCTCCAAGGTTGTATTTCCAAGCCTGCAGATGCGGTGGCAAGCCAAGGTGGGCTCACAGCTTCCCATGCCACCAGAGCTGAGACCCCTTGAGAAATGGTATCTGGCTCTGTATGAGCCAGGTCCTCATGGAGCAGAATACTTGCTTAGGCTCAGCATCAGGCAATGCCTGGACATAGCTTTTCCTCTACTCAGCAGTGGTCTTTACCCTTCCTCTGATCTCTAGGACTTCTGGGGAAAGGGGAGTAGTGGTGGGGGAGGTAGGACTAGCTGGAGCCCACCAAGTCATGCTCTGTCCCACCACAGGCTCACCAGGAAGCCTTGAAGAACGAGTGGCAGAATTTCCTAAATCTCTGCATTTGCCAGGAGAGTCAACTGAAAAACGTGGAGACCTATAAGAAGGTAAAAAGCAATGAGGAGAGCACGGCCCATGGGGCACCAGGGTCAGGCTGGAGTGGGCAGGCTGGGCTCTGGAAACAGAGGCAGCAAAGGGGTGGGGATGGGAGATTTTGGGTATTTTCAGGGTATTTTGGGGAAACACCTCTCAAAACACAGTTCCTTAGTGCTGCAGTGAAGTACTGGCTTTCAGCTCATCTGATCAGCCCCGTTGCTGAGACCAGTTGGTCAGAGTGCCAGCTTGGAGAAGAGGGGCAGGGGAGGGTTTACTCGCTGTCATTACCTGCTGCTTGATTGGGATTACTTGCCTGTGGGTCTGGAGGTGGAGGGTCCTTGTCCAAGCACATGCTCTGAGGGTGGTCTGCAGAGTTTTGTGAGCCCCCAACAGATTGTAGGAGAGACACCAGGAACCGAGAGACCTCACTGAACCTGGAAACAGTAATGTCTTCCCATCCCTGACTGTTTTTCTGCCCACACCTCCAGTTCCAGGACGATGCTGAGGCCGTGAGCCGCTCCCTGAAGAAGATGAACTCTGACCTGGACACCAAATACAGCAAGTTTAACAAAGACAGCCCTGGGGTGGTGTCAGATCTCCTGCTTCAGCTGGAGGTGAGGTCTTCAGGGCTGGTGGCACTGCCAGACCTAAGGGGCAGACCAAACGTTACAACCTTCCCCTGTAAATAACAGTGGGGAAAGGGAAGAGGTGGGTAAATAGCCCAACCAGGAGAGCTCATCCCAACTCTGTGCTAGGGAGGGGGAAGCTCATGGTACTACTGTGCTCTGGATGCTGAGTCCCCCGTAGCCCCAGAAGGTCCACACTGCAGGGTAGCGAACCCTGGGAAGCCACTGGTCCCCATCAGTGACACACAGCCAGGGCCCAGGTCACCATCAGAGTAAAGGAGAAGCCACACATTGTCCTAAACATGAGACATTTGGATCTGAGAGCCTGCAGAGAGTGTGAGCTGCTGACATCCAAGCAACGGGGAAAGGTCCTCCCGTCTCCCCAGCGCTCTCATGAGCCAAGGGCGAGGGAGGGAATAAAGAAATCTGACCTCAGGGGTGAGATGCAGATAGGAAGGAACGTTTGCCCAGGAGAGAGGGAGGGGACACATTCAATGTGGTATCTTCCCATGCATGCAATGCATTTTTATCCCAGGAGGTGCTGAGATCTCAGTACCTTCTGACACTGGAATGTGGCCACCTCTTGGCAGGTGTCTATTTCTCTTCTGAGAAGGAAAACTTCTCCAGGAGATTTAATATGACAGTGTGGGATCACCTAATGAGAACTCGGGCTGTGCCTTCAAGGGCAGATCTGCTGTGAGCGAAGGAAACTGAGGAGAGCGTTGATAATGAAAAGGGGAGGAAGGGACATGGAGAGGTCAAGAATGGAGATACTTCTGACTCTACCCCAGCAGTGACCACACAAGGATGGACAATTAGCCCCAGTGTACCCACTGTAGTGTGACACCCTCCCCGCCTTCCTTCTCATCCAAGTCTGGTCACAACCACTGTCCTCCCTGTTGTGTCTAGAATGAAGAGAAGGCAGTGAAGCAGGCAGAGAAGAGCATCGCTGACCTGAAGAAAAGGAGCAAAGAGATCAGCCCTCTGAAATTGCGCAGGATGTGTCCCTCTCAGACTCTCACCTTGGACACCCTCTGTGACTGGGATGCTGGGGAGGTGAGGGCTTGACTAGCAGTACCCTCAGAAGAGACAGGCAACTGGGTTCTTCTTTGGTTGCTCCAGATCTTGGCTCCATGGTGGGAGGAACCAGCCTAGTGCCAGGAAGCTAAGCCTTTCACTGGGTTTTGTGTCTTTGTCCCAGGTGCAGCTGACCAGAGGTGACAAGTACACCCTGAAGGACAACAGCAACCCGGAGATGTGGGTGGTGCAGAGCAGCACTGGTGTGGTCCAGGAGGCACCTTCCGCTTGCTTCTCCATCCCTCCACCAGACCTCGAGGCCATAGACAAGGTCAATAGGTGAGTCTGCAGTGGAGAGCCTGACCCAGAGAGATGTTATCCCTGGAGAGGGATTGTTCCCTGTACCCAAGTATCTTGTCCAAGTTCCTGCCATTCCTCGACAGCCCTGTGCACTGTATGGACCTTGCTGTCAAAGAGTTTTCTGGCAGTCAGGCTTGATTTCCTCACCCAAACATGTGACTCGCATAGGTTTGACTAAATTAATTGCAGAATCAGTCTGGAGCTTGGGACTTGCCAAACAGGATGGAATTATCTGTGCTATCTCCTCTCAGCCAGCCCCAGCTGGAGACTGGGAAATGTTCCTTGAACCACCATGTAGTCTACTACTGGTTGCTCATTCAGCTTTTGTGGTTCCCACAGGACGGGGCGGGGGTGCAGGGAGCTTCGACATTACTTTTTTAATCCTGTCCTCGGGTGCTTGGATAAATCAGTGTTGCTGGAGTGCTGGGGAAAGGCCCACAGCCCACATCCAGATTTACTTGAACATGTCCACGATGGGAGCTTGGTTCTCCCACCATGACTACTTCACTGTGTTGCTCTTCAGTGTGTATCTCTCTTCACACAACCCAGATTACTGAATCCTTTGGATTTATGGGTTTCATGTGTGTTTTAAAGCAGAAAAGAAAAAGTTTGCAATGTCTTCCTGGATAATAGGTCTGCAGGTGTTGCCTGGAAAACTCTCACTCTTTTCAGGCCATGTCTGAGAGCTTGTTTCATTTCCCAGTGGTTGTTTCCCTTCCTACACATAAAATATTTGTTTTATTTCCAGTCTGTTCCACCATTCAATCCCTCTGCAGAGGGACAGCCCTGGTCTGAGAACAGCCAGGCAAGCTGGGACGTGCTGGTTTTAGCTGAGGTGCTTACATGGAGCATTGCGTAGTGGGAATGTGAACGAGCCTGGTCCTTCAAAGGCCCCTTCTCCTGGTTCCATCAGTCTTTTCTCACACAGAGATTTTTTTGTTCCTTCCAGCTCCTGCTGATCCAAGCTCTAGTTTTGTTAGAAGGGAACCATCCTTACAAACGCGACTTGGTGTATCCAGGGCTGCAGCCACAGAAGCAGCCACTTATACTCACTTCCTATGAAGTGCTACGGTGCTAGGGAATAAATTTCCAGCTTTCTTAGCATCTGGCCAAGGGCTGGGAAATACTGGCTCTGTTGGGAGAGACCAGCTGCTCAAACCAACCGGCTGCTCTCGCTTCTCTGCCCTTTCCTAAGGGACATCTCTGAGCTGCAACAGGCTGGAGGCTCCCAGAGTGCCCCTGCCTTTGGGGACACCTTCCCCTGCCTTTGGGGACCCTTTCCCCTGTCTTTGGGGACACCTTCCCCAGCAGAAGTACGAAGCTGCTGCTGGGCTGGGCTCTGTGGAGGCTCTCTCAGAGCAGCAGTTTTCCATCCTTCTGGCTGACGATGCTCCTCTCTGCTCACAGGCTGGAAGGGGAACTGGACACAGTGAAGCAGAAGCGAGCGGCGGTTCAGAGCACCCTGAGACGCAGCCACAAGGAGCAGATTCAGCCCAGCCAGCAGGGTACGTCAGCTGGTTAGCCAAGCCCCCTCCAAAGCAAGCCCATGCACCTCCCCAGCAGAGCTCCCAGACCTGGCTGGAAGCAGAGCACCCACCCGGGCAGGTGGAGGTACCTGCGGGTCAGTGTGAGGGTGCCTTCTGCTCTATGGGAAAGAGCAGCAGATGGGATAATCATAGAATGGTTAGAGCTGGAGACACTGGCCCAGGTTGCCCAGAGAAGTTGTGGCCGCCCCATCCCTGGAGGGGTTCAAGACCAGGTTGGATGGGGCTTTGAGCAACCTGTTCTGGTGGGAGGTGTCCCTGCCCAGGGCAGGGGGTTGGAACTGGGTCATCTTTAAGGTCCCTTCCAACTCTGACTCCTGGTTCTGCCACCAGGTCACCACATGATCTCAGGCAATTCACTTAAACTTCGTTTTGCCCTTGTCAAACCTTTGAGGTTGACCTCCAGCTCCACCAACAGTTGCAGAGTATTTAGGATTGCAGGGGCATGTGCCCTAATTAATGCCCTAATTAAAACTTTTTTGGAATTTGGGTCCCTTGCAGTTCTCTTCCCCAGCTGGGGCTGTGGATAAGCCACAGCTATGGCTAAATCCCAACCCCTGGCTGCTGTGTTACCCCCACAGCTGTAGATCAGAAGTTTCCAGCAAAGCTGAGCAGGGATGTGTCTGCATGGCAGCACGTGGCTGTCTTTGTCATTCCTTTGGACTTGAGCTCTGGCTGGCCAGGAGCTAAAAACATTTTCCTAAGGCTTTGCTATGGGTGGACACACACACACGTGCATGATGTTCTGCAGATTAGAAACTTCAACTGAATTGTTTACGGTTGCATCAAAACCCCATGCTCAGGAGAAGGCTGTGTGCTTCAGAGCTGCAGGACACACAGGGCAGAGCTTTGCAGAAGGGCTGTCATAAAGGGAGTCGGAGCTTTAGGGACCACGTCTGGGAGAGCTGGAGGAAAGGGCTGTGCACAGAGACTGGGATGGCAACTGAGAAATGGGGCTTAACCTACGCTGTGTCTCACTGCAGCTCTGTCCAGGAGCCCCCCTGTAGCCCAGGATGATCCCCAAGCTGACCAGCTTCTTGGTAGCCTGGATCGTGTTGGCAAGGACCTGGTCCAGGTAGAGAAAGAGGTGTTGAACCGAGTGAGGTCTCCAGTGAACTACAGTGATCCCACAGATGACCTTGCCCGGAGGATCAAACACCAGCAGGTGGGTGTTGGGTGCTGCTGCAGGTGGGTTGGAGCAGAATGAGTTTGGTAGCACCATGTCCTTGGTCCAAACCAGAACTGACATAGGAATTACACTTCTTAAAGGAAAAGCCTCTGCCCGAGCATTCACACCCCATCCAAGGAGTCGCACACATGGTACCCGAGTCTGTCACTGCTCGGACCAGGGAACCTTCACAGCGGGTGACCCCAGGGGAGCCCATGGGTGCCCCTTCCAACTTCACACACACACACACACTGACTCTTGGGCACGCTCTCTCCTTCTTCAGGCTCGACCTTGGGTTTCCCACAGCAGAGTCTTGGGTGTC